>OU015497.1:40206854-40266854 GCA_907164885.2 Dolomedes plantarius
TTTTACCCTAGATATGTGCTGAAAATGTGTCAAAAGAAACTTCATTTTCAGAACTTATCATCCGCAAAGAAAACAGTAGAGGAAGTGTATAAGGGAGTCAGGACGCAGAGAAAATTTTCATGGAATTAAAAATTTGATAACTTCCAAAACAGGTAAATTTACAGAGGCAACTGTAATAATATTTTTAATCTGTTTTTAAGTATTTGTCATTAGAAATTACGAACGAAACATTCTATCTGATTGCTGGTTACCAATGAGAAATATTTTTTTCAGAATTATCATATATTTTGATAGGTCTTTCAATGTGCTGTATCATTAAAATATAAAATATCGAATCCCATTAGAAACTGGACATTTTTTCAGGGCAAAAGTTTTTGCTGTTTGTTAATTGCTAACTAAAAGCTTGTGAGGTTCGTTTAGGAATCCTTAACCTGCTGATGGATTGATGGTTTGTTGTTCATACCACCTGTCTAAAATCAAGGATATCAAGTTTGGACTACCGGATTAACCACTTGTATGTTTAATGAAAAAATTTCAATAAATGAGAAAGCGTGAATCCAGAGTGGAGTTAAAAGCTTAAAGCTTAAATTAGCGGCTAGGTCTAAATATTTCTTTTTCAGATGTGTCCAGCTTTCAAAGTTTCAGAACTGCTGGTTCACTATAATGAATGCAGTCACAAGAAAACTGCGGGTGAAATTTCTAGAGAGGTATTCGGGGTTAATAGATGGTAGATTATGGATTTCAAAGGACAATCACAATGTCGGTGATTGTGTACACCAGAGGCGTTTCGTTGCCTTAGTCGAAATCAGTGCAACCAAACTTTCCAATGAAAGACGTGGTTTATTTTAGAATCGAAGGTTTGTAATACTGGTAACTGCTTTTCTCTAATTCTGTGCTCACATAGCAAAATGTTATAAGTCACTTTTCTTAAAAAATTGAATTTTTCACATTCCGGATTCTCGTTCGCCGATATTTTCTATTTACTGTAAATACTGTAAGTAATAGTCAACTATTAATACATATATAAATACAATATAATACAAATTTAAAACAAATTATTGATTTCTCATGTCATCTTGAATCTTAGAATTGCTATCACGAAAATTTTTGCAAAAATGGACTTATAGCATTTTGCCCTTTGAGCACAGAATTTATTTATGTTGTGATTTTATACCGTGGCGGAAAGATTAATGCACCCAGATATAAAAAAAATGCGCAGTGTTGAGTTTGGATATTGTATTCCTAATACTACATGATTCAGTGTGAGTAGATTGGTCCCCTGAATAGATATCAGACAAGAGCTTTGACACTTCCAGAACCGTTCTGTGGGGTTCCATGTTATACTCCTGGCATGTCATGAAAATAAAATCTCTTCTCTTTCTCCGTGGAAGACATCTGTGTTTGCGAATGGTGCCCTGTTTTACTCTCGGACATAATTTGAAATATTCTATAAATCAGATAATTTTATCAGAGCCAATTTGTCAATATTCTTACTCATTTTTCCAAGGAAAAAAATTCTAGAACTTTTCCGGTACCCCACGGCTTCAAATTCTTTCATCGTTGAATCACTTAATGTTGATAACTCATACATATGAGTTCATCAGTAAGAACTATTTTATACTTGAATGATTAAATCTTTCCATGATAAGTGTTTTTTTTATTTAACTCATAATTTAATTTCAGCATCAAAATTTCTATGATTTATATGCTGGTGCAACCGATTTATTGTGAAAAGCTCTTGAGCTACTTTCAGTTAGATTTAACAACCTTCGGACTTTTTTTTTCTTTGTCAGTCGTGACATTTCAAGGCAGGATTTTCTGGGTTTTATTTTTTGAGATTTTAAATGATATTTACAACTAAACTACGAACGTATATTTAGTTTTACTATATAATGTATAGTTTTCGAAATTCTAAACCCAACTGCAGATCAGAAATGGAAGAATCCCCTGTCTTTGACTATCCGACTACAATAAAACTGGGAATGGCTGCAAAGTCTCCAAATACAGTTATGTGACACGTATGCACTGTCCGTCTGCTTATAAAACATCGTGATATATGACCGCCAAGTCGGTTTTCATTCTGAGACATTCAATTAGGGTATAGAATTCAAAATAAAAATGCGAAGAGATGAAATACTTTTCACTCTTTGACAGGATAAATTGAAAAATCTGGTTTTTTTTCAGACGAAAATTTCAGGTCATTTCTTATTTTTCAAATTGCTTAGCTTTTCAAAGCCTGGAAAAATGAAAATTAAATTATTGAATTATCCCCAGGATTTCCAGAACCCTTGGGGTTCAGAGTTTTTTTTTTGAGTTTTACCATCATACCATTATTTTCTTCCTTTTAACTCGAAAGCCGCCTGACCAAGTTATCTTGATGTTGATAAAGTCACTCGGGGATCTATCACTTATAGACGTTTTTGCATGCTGTAAAATATTTCCTACATATCGCTAAACTACTTTTACTACATGTATTCAAAAGGTTTCAAAAATTTGTATTAAAAGGGGAAGGAGGGGAAGGAAAGAAGGTTTCTAAGATCATGCCTGGAGATATTCCTATATAGCAACCAAGTTATCTTGATGTTGATAAAATCACCCGGGGATCTATCACTTATAGACGTTTTTGCATGCTGTAAAATATTTTCTACATATCACTAAACTACTTTTACTACATGTATTCAAAAGGTTTCAAAAATTTGTATTAAAAGGGGAAGGAGGGGAAGGAAAGAAGGTTTCTAAGTTCATGCCTGGAGATATTCCTATATAGCAACCAAGTTATCTTGATGTTGATAAAATCACCCGGGGATCTATCACTTATAGACGTTTTTGCATGCTGTAAAATATTTTCTACATATCGCTAAACTACTTTTACTACATGTATTCAAAAGGTTTCAAAAATTTGTATTAAAAGGGGAAGGAGGGGAAGGAAAGAAAGTTTCTAAGATCATGCCTGGAGATATTCCTATATAGCAACCAAGTTATCTTGATGTTGATAAAATCACTCGGGGATCTATCACTTATAGACGTTTTTGCATGCTGTAAAATATTTTCTACATATCGCTAAACTACTTTTACTACATGTATTCAAAAGGTTTCAAAAATTTGTATTAAAAGGGGAAGGAGGGGAACGAAAGAAAGTTTCTAAGATCATGCCTGGAGATATTCCTATATAGCAACCAAGTTATCTTGATGTTGATAAAATCACTTGGGGATCTATCACTTATAGACGTTTTTGCATGCTGTAAAATATTTTCTACATATCGCTAAACTACTTTTACTACATGTATTCAAAAGGTTTCAAAAATTTGTATTAAAAGGGGAAGGAGGGGAAGGAAAGAAGGTTTCTAAGATCATGCCTGGAGATATTCCTATATAGCAACCAAGTTATCTTGATGTTGATAAAATCACCCGGGGATCTATCACTTATAGACGTTTTTGCATGCTGTAAAATATTTTCTACATATCGCTAAACTACTTTTACTACATGTATTCAAAAGGTTTCAAAAATTTGTATTAAAAGGGGAAGGATGGGAAGGAAAGAAAGTTTCTAAGATCATGCCTGGAGATATTCCTATATAGCAACCAAGTTATCTTGATGTTGATAAAATCACTCGGGGATCTATCACTTATAGACGTTTTTGCATGCTGTAAAATATTTTCTACATATCGCTAAACTACTTTTACTACATGTATTCAAAAGGTTTCAAAAATTTGTATTAAAAGGGGAAGGAGGGGAACGAAAGAAAGTTTCTAAGATCATGCCTGGAGATATTCCTATATAGCAACCAAGTTATCTTGATGTTGATAAAATCACTCGGGGATCTATCACTTATAGACGTTTTTGCATGCTGTAAATATTTTCTACATATCGCTAAACTACTTTTACTACATGTATTCAAAAGGTTTCAAAAATTTGTATTAAAAGGGGAAGGAGGGGAACGAAAGAAAGTTTCTAAGATCATGCCTGGAGATATTCCTATATAGCAACCAAGTTATCTTGATGTTGATAAAATCACTCGGGGATCTATCACTTATAGACGTTTTTGCATGCTGTAAAATATTTTCTACATATCGCTAAACTACTTTTACTACATGTATTCAAAAGGTTTCAAAAATTTGTATTAAAAGGGGAAGGAGGGGAAGGAAAGAAGGTTTCTAAGATCATGCCTGGAGATATTCCTATATAGCAACCAAGTTATCTTGATGTTGATAAAATCACCCGGGGATCTATCACTTATAGACGTTTTTGCATGCTGTAAAATATTTTCTACATATCGCTAAACTACTTTTACTACATGTATTCAAAAGGTTTCAAAAATTTGTATTAAAAGGGGAAGGAGGGGAAGGAAAGAAAGTTTCTAAGATCATGCCTGGAGATATTCCTATATAGCAACCAAGTTATCTTGATGTTGATAAAATCACTCGGGGATCTATCACTTATAGACGTTTTTGCATGCTGTAAAATATTTTCTACATATCGCTAAACTACTTTTACTACATGTATTCAAAAGGTTTCAAAAATTTGTATTAAAAGGGGAAGGAGGGGAACGAAAGAAAGTTTCTAAGATCATGCCTGGAGATATTCCTATATAGCAACCAAGTTATCTTGATGTTGATAAAATCACTCGGGGATCTATCACTTATAGACGTTTTTGCATGCTGTAAAATATTTTCTACATATCGCTAAACTACTTTTACTACATGTATTCAAAAGGTTTCAAAAATTTGTATTAAAAGGGGAAGGAGGGGAACGAAAGAAAGTTTCTAAGATCATGCCTGGAGATATTCCTATAGCAACCAAGTTATCTTGATGTTGATAAAATCACTCGGGGATCTATCACTTATAGACGTTTTTGCATGCTGTAAAATATTTTCTACATATCGCTAAACTACTTTTACTACATGTATTCAAAAGGTTTCAAAAATTTGTATTAAAAGGGGAAGGAGGGGAAGGAAAGAAAGTTTCTAAGATCATGCCTGGAGATATTCCTATATAGCAACCAAGTTATCTTGATGTTGATAAAATCACTCGGGGATCTATCACTTATAGACGTTTTTGCATGCTGTAAAATATTTTCTTCATATCGCTAAACTACTTTTACTACATGTATTCAAAAGGTTTCAAAAATTTGTATTGAAAGGGGAAGGAGGGGAACGAAAGAAAGTTTCTAAGATCATGCCTGGAGATATTCCTATATAGCAACCAAGTTATCTTGTTGTTGATAAAATAACTCGGGGATCTATCACTTATAGACGTTTTTGCATGCTGTAAAATATTTTCTACATATCGCTAAACTACTTTTACTACGTGTATTCAAAAGGTTTCAAAAATTTGTATTAAAAGGGGAAGGAGGGGAAGGAAAGAAAGTTTCTAAGATCATGCCTGGAGATATTCCTATATAGCAACCAAGTTATCTTGATGTTGATAAAATCACTCGGGGATCTATCACTTATAGACGTTTTTGCATGCTGTAAAATATTTTCTACATATCGCTAAACTACTTTTACTACATGTATTCAAAAGGTTTCAAAAATTTGTATTAAAAGGGGAAGGAGGGGAACGAAAGAAAGTTTCTAAGATCATGACTGGAGATATTCCTATATAGCAACCAAGTTATCTTGTTGTTGATAAAATAACTCGGGGATCTATCACTTATAGACGTTTTTGCATGCTGTAAAATATTTTCTACATATCGCTAAACTACTTTTACTACATGTATTCAAAAGGTTTCAAAAATTTGTATTAAAAGGGGAAGGAGGGGAACGAAAGAAAGTTTCTAAGATCATGCCTGGAGATATTCCTATATAGCAACCAAGTTATCTTGATGTTGATAAAATCACTCGGGGATCTATCACTTATAGACGTTTTTGCATGCTGTAAAATATTTTCTACATATCGCTAAACTACTTTTACTACATGTATTCAAAAGGTTTCAAAAATTTGTATTAAAAGGGGAAGGAGGGAAGGAAAGAAAGTTTCTAAGATCATGCCTGGAGATATTCCTATATAGCAACCAAGTTATCTTGATGTTGATAAAATCACTCGGGGATCTATCACTTATAGACTTTTTGCATGCTGTAAAATATTTTCTACATATCGCTAAACTACTTTTACTACATGTATTCAAAAGGTTTCAAAAATTTGTATTAAAAGGGGAAGGAGGGGAACGAAAGAAAGTTTCTAAGATCATGACTGGAGATATTCCTATATAGCAACCAAGTTATCTTGATGTTGATAAAATCACTCGGGGATCTATCACTTATAGACGTTTTTGCATGCTGTAAAATATTTTCTACATATCGCTAAACTACTTTTACTACATGTATTCAAAAGGTTTCAAAAATTTGTATTAAAAGGGGAAGGAGGGGAAGGAAAGAAAGTTTCTAAGATCATGCCTGGAGATATTCCTATATAGCAACCAAGTTATCTTGATGTTGATAAAATCACTCGGGGATCTATCACTTATAGACGTTTTTGCATGCTGTAAAATATTTTCTACATATCGCTAAACTACTTTTACTACATGTATTCAAAAGGTTTCAAAAATTTGTATTAAAAGGGGAAGGAGGGGAACGAAAGAAAGTTTCTAAGATCATGCCTGGAGATATTCCTATATAGCAACCAAGTTATCTTGTTGTTGATAAAATAACTCGGGGATCTATCACTTATAGACGTTTTTGCATGCTGTAAAATATTTTCTACATATCGCTAAACTACTTTTGCTACGTGTATTCAAAAGGTTTCAAAAATTTGTATTAAAAGGGGAAGGAGGGGAAGGAAAGAAAGTTTCTAAGATCATGCCTGGAGATATTCCTATATAGCAACCAAGTTATCTTGTTGTTGATAAAATAACTCGGGGATCTATCACTTATAGACGTTTTTGCATGCTGTAAAATATTTTCTACATATCGCTAAACTACTTTTACTACATGTATTCAAAAGGTTTCAAAAATTTGTAATAAAATGGGAAGGAGGAGAAGGAAAGAAAGTTTCTAAGATCATGCCTGGAGATATTCCTATATAGCAACCAAGTTATCTTGATGTTGATAAAATCACTCGGGGATCTATCACTTATAGACGTTTTTGCATGCTGTAAAATATTTCTACATATCGCTAAACTACTTTTACTACATGTATTCAAAAGGTTTCAAAAATTTGTATTAAAAGGGGAAGGAGGGGAACGAAAGAAAGTTTCTAAGATCATGCCTGGAGATATTCCTATATAGCAACCAAGTTATCTTGATGTTGATAAAATCACTCGGGGATCTATCACTTATAGACGTTTTTGCATGCTGTAAAATATTTTCTACATATCGCTAAACTACTTTTACTACATGTATTCAAAAGGTTTCAAAAATTTGTATTAAAAGGGGAAGGAGGGGAAGGAAAGAAAGTTTCTAAGATCATGGCTGGAGATATTCCTATATAGCAACCAAGTTATCTTGATGTTGATAAAATCACTGGGGGATCTATCACTTATAGACTTTTTGCATGCTGTAAAATATTTTCTACATATCGCTAAACTACTTTTACTACATGTATTCAAAAGGTTTCAAAAATTTGTATTAAAAGGGGAAGGAGGGGAACGAAAGAAAGTTTCTAAGATCATGCCTGGAGATATTCCTATATAGCAACCAAGTTATCTTGATGTTGATAAAATCACTCGGGGATCTATCACTTATAGACGTTTTTGCATGCTGTAAAATATTTTCTACATATCGCTAAACTACTTTTACTACATGTATTCAAAAGGTTTCAAAAATTTGTATTAAAAGGGGAAGGAGGGGAAGGAAAGAAAGTTTCTAAGATCATGCCTGGAGATATTCCTATATAGCAACCAAGTTATCTTGATGTTGATAAAATCACTCGGGGATCTATCACTTATAGACGTTTTTGCATGCTGTAAAATATTTTCTACATATCGCTAAACTACTTTTACTACATGTATTCAAAAGGTTTCAAAAATTTGTATTAAAAGGGGAAGGAGGGGAACGAAAGAAAGTTTCTAAGATCATGCCTGGAGATATTCCTATATAGCAACCAAGTTATCTTGTTGTTGATAAAATAACTCGGGGATCTATCACTTATAGACGTTTTTGCATGCTGTAAAATATTTTCTACATATCGCTAAACTACTTTTGCTACGTGTATTCAAAAGGTTTCAAAAATTTGTATTAAAAGGGGAAGGAGGGGAAGGAAAGAAAGTTTCTAAGATCATGCCTGGAGATATTCCTATATAGCAACCAAGTTATCTTGTTGTTGATAAAATAACTCGGGGATCTATCACTTATAGACGTTTTTGCATGCTGTAAAATATTTTCTACATATCGCTAAACTACTTTTACTACATGTATTCAAAAGGTTTCAAAAATTTGTAATAAAATGGGAAGGAGGAGAAGGAAAGAAAGTTTCTAAGATCATGCCTGGAGATATTCCTATATAGCAACCAAGTTATCTTGATGTTGATAAAATCACTCGGGGATCTATCACTTATAGACGTTTTTGCATGCTGTAAAATATTTTCTACATATCGCTAAACTACTTTTACTACATGTATTCAAAAGGTTTCAAAAATTTGTATTAAAAGGGGAAGGAGGGGAACGAAAGAAAGTTTCTAAGATCATGCCTGGAGATATTCCTATATAGCAACCAAGTTATCTTGATGTTGATAAAATCACTCGGGGATCTATCACTTATAGACGTTTTTGCATGCTGTAAAATATTTTCTACATATCGCTAAACTACTTTTACTACATGTATTCAAAAGGTTTCAAAAATTTGTATTAAAAGGGGAAGGAGGGGAAGGAAAGAAAGTTTCTAAGATCATGCCTGGAGATATTCCTATATAGCAACCAAGTTATCTTGATGTTGATAAAATCACTCGGGGATCTATCACTTATAGACGTTTTTGCATGCTGTAAAATATTTTCTGCATATCGCTAAACTAATTTTACTACATGTATTCAAAAGGTTTCAAAAATTTGTATTAAAAGGGGAAGGAGGGGAAGGAAAGAAAGTTTCTAAGATCATGCCTGGAGATATTCCTATATAGCAACCAAGTTATCTTGATGTTGATAAAATCACTCGGGGATCTATCACTTATAGACGTTTTTGCATGCTGTAAAATATTTTCTACATATCGCTAAACTACTTTTACTACATGTATTTAAAAGGTTTCAAAAATTTGTATTAAAAGGGGAAGGAGGGGAAGGAAAGAAGTTTTCTAAGATCATGCCTGGAGATATTCCTGTATAGCAAAGCATGGGAGAGCCATGCAGTGTGTCGTAGAGTTTCTTTGGGTGGGTCGTGATTGGTTATAGTGGTAGGCAATGATACCATTACTCTGATTTTAAACAATACATTAATTTATTCACACAATGCAAATATTAGTATACATTCAATTATATTCTTATTAATTTGAACTTACAGACATTCTCATTATATCAATGTATTATTTGCCTATATTATTTCATCTATTTAAATTAATATCATTTCGGTACGCAATATATCATCTTATTCCTTAATTTCCGCCTATCATATAAGACTCGGGTAACTCGTGAAATTTGGCAATAGTTAATAAAAGGTTAACTCCATTTTTGCAGACTGCAGAAGTGGACTTTGGCTGGCATATTCAGGTGACTGTTGGGGTCTCTATTCGGACTCGCTCAATAACGTAGGAAGAGGCAGACTTTAACGGCCGGATCAGTTCTCCATTCGTTGCTGGTGGGGATTAGGCACTCCGTCGTGGTTCCGAGTTTCACCTCTTATCATTTCATAGGTATCGTGCAGGGGTTCAGGCAATCAATCTGGGCTCCGCGGATTCTCTATGCTAGCTTGCGGGGTTCATGCAATCTATGTCGGCTCTGCTGCTCATTGATGCTCCTTTCATCGTTGAGTTGCCGGCTTACAGCGATGCGCTATGTCGGGGCGCAATCTCCCATATATATTCGTTTGCCTTCTCGCTTACGAGGCTACCACTCTCTATTTTTGGGTGCCAACTCTCAGAGTCACCATCAATCTGATATCCCTCTTTTTTTTTTACTCTCTCTATTTTTTATTATGTTCTCAACGCCCCGCCTTTTACATTTTTATTCGTCTCTCATGTTCAACCTTTTTCATTATACTTCCACTTTTGATTCGTTAACATGTTCCTCCCCTAATCATTCCTTCCACCATTTAGAGTGAGGGACGTTTTAAACTCGAACAATCCCGTCCTTGACTCATTCCTATTTTTCTAGGAAATGTGTTTTCCCAGAACATCTCCTATGTGTGGGGTCCTCTTCTCTTTGTCAACAATTCCCTTTTCATCACAACGTCTTCCTTCGCTGTTTCGACTCTTAATTGTTTCCTTTCAATCTCTTCTCTTCATCCGGCTCTTTTGTCTGATCAATTGCCATTCCAATTTTCTCATGGCACCGCCGACTGTTCGATTTAATTGGGTTGTCTGCCCTTTTTGAACTCCTAACATATTGTATCCCCACAACATTCTTCTCGTATCGTCTGGCGTCATTTTACTATTCCATTTTCGTTCCGTTTGTTAATTGGTTTTTCTGCACCTTTTCTATTTTCTTTTCTTTTTATATATATGTCGTACCCCCACGACACAGTGGTGCACACAGGGGGTGGGCCAAGAGACCCTGCTCCCCCCCCCCCAAAGAAAATTTTTTTTTCCCAATGCGGAGGTCGTCACACCTGTAAAACATTCGCCTATACTACGCCGCAATTTTACTGCCGATTTTATTGTTGGGGCACCATACAGGCGGACAGTATTACCCCCTATGAAGGGACGACACGAACGGAGGCATTTTTCGTGACGCAACGCCAGGATTCGATCCGAGCACCTTCAGCACCGAAAACCAGCACGCTGTACCACTGCCCCCCCCAAAAGAAATAGAAATTGCATTATGAATATTGAATTTGCATTGCAAATATTTTTATCCGTTCAACTCGGCCCCCTCCAGGATTAAATCCTGGATGCGCCACTGGAGCCATGCATGGGAGATATACCTAGCAACAGATGCGATCAATATTTTTTGGAAATACCACGATTCGTCCTTTGACGGAAAAAATATAACGCTCAGGTTCAAAAGTCGCAGCACGAAAGAACTGATTAAATTCGAAACACTGACACTGGCTCAGAATCAATTAAAAATACAAAATAATGGTCGTAAAACGACGCTGACAGACTTCCGTCAAACGAAATATCATTCAAAAAAGGATCAAACATAAGAGTGTCTTCCAGGAAGTTTTCAAGCCTAATTTAATTTTTATTGTTTGAGAGTGCGAAAAGAATCCGTTTAAAGGGGCGAGGTGCATTTTTTGGTGGAGTTAGCCTCACGTGCTCTGAATAGTTTATTCCTATCACGCCAGGAAACTGCAAGTTCAGGAGCGTCTTAAGGAGACAGCAGGCTCCAGACATCCTTCCAAGGTCGGGATGACGTAAAAAGCTGGGAGAAGACATCACTCTGAGTATTTTTCCGAACCCACCACCAGATATTACAACCGAATGTGATGTAACAATGTGAGTAAAAGACGTCATTCCGTATCCCATTGTGACATCCGACAAGAAGAAAATTTCCTGTCTAACTCTATTTACGCCCGTGTCTCAAAATGTGAAGAGATAAAACAAAGTATTATTCAAAGTTGCCAATTTTTATCTGCGCATAGCGAAATCAAGCTTAGAAGCTATTAAAAGATGTCAAAAGTAGTGGATTGATAATGAAAACAACGGGATTGGGTTACTTTAATTTCGGTAAAATGTACGCGCGAGCTCAGTTGGAAAACGTAATAGAATATTTCAAATGAGTTCAACTCAGTAACGAATATTAAATAATTTATTTTCGATTCAAAAATATTTGCAGCTTGGAGTTTTCAAGTAAAATTTTTGTATGCTGAGTGCTCGAAAAATTTCCTTAAAGTTGGAAAAATTATTATCCAGGGTCATAGGGTCAAATGGTCATATGGTCGTATACCTCGACTATACCTTATTGTTCTTTTATTGAGTAATAATTTAAAAATTAAATACTCTTTTTCACCTCCCTAGAAATTGGTTACGATCATGGAAATGGCTTCTTTAGTTAAATGAATGCTATTTTTTGACTGGATGCTTGGTCGGATTATCGTATCCGGAGGGACTTAAGCACAACCAAATTTTGAAGCTACTTGAGCCCTTTAAAAGCAGACTGCATAATTTACAGCGGGTAAGCACGATCTCATATGATGAGTTCCGCCCTTTTCGTCCTCTTAACCCCCGTTCAGACAGGATTATATAGTTTTTGTGAGTAATCTTCGTGTATTTTCTTTATTCCATAAAATAAAGTTCCTCAGAATTTTTCTTGCTAGCGATTTAATTTTTTACCATTCGTTCGGTAAATAAATATTTTCAGTGTTTATCTTTGCACAAAAAGGAAGTAAATTTAATGTATTGAGTTAATCATAAAAGAAAATAAGAGTGTACTTTGTCAATTTCAGAGATTTGAGAAAAATGAAAGCTTACGGAACATAATTTTCTGTGACACATAATGGATATATTGTTTAAAAGCGTGGTGGTTAAAGAACTGCGCAGTTTTCAGTATTCTAGCGTAATCGGGGCATGGAAATCTTGACTTAAAACATACAACAGAAATTTTACAACAAACCACATGATAGTACAATGTTTAGAAAGAACGATATAGCATCTGTATTCTATACTGTCAATACGTACCGTGCTGTATGTCAGAATGCAATTTTTTACCAACTACCATTTTTAAAAAGATGTATATAAAACTTCTCGCAAATTATCTCAATAGAAACGTTTCAGCGTTTCTTTGTAGTGTTTCCACTAAACAACCTTCAAAATGTTTTTGGTCTTTTTCCCTTTTTTACTTATCCCAAGATATTAAATCAGTTCACGAATCCCATTGGCGGTTGTTTTGCAATTCAGGAGATGGATAGTATTGTTCTAGAGATCGTCCTTAGACATAACTAGACAACGAAGAATAGTGTCGGGAGTTACTGTTATACCGGGAGTACAGTTGATGAAAGGCAAGAAAAATTTGATGCCGTTATCGTACCGGAAGGATCTGATAGGTCTGAAATCGCGAAAACCTTCTTGCATCAGCTCTAGTAAGACTCCGAAGTCGATGGATTTCTTAGTTTGTTGTAATTGTACGAGTAGTGGGGAGAGCTTTAAGTCCGAGGATATATATATATATATATATATATATATATATATATATATATATAGGATATAAAATTGGTCTTTATTAAATAGGGTTGAAGCGGGCGAACATAGGTGTGTTACACTTCAAAATGATTTGAGTTTGAGAAAAAAAATCTTCTCTAAAGCGTAAATTTTACCGTACTGGACCCTGTAAGCGTTGAAGATAAGGGTATGCCAGAAGTGTTACTAATAGGTAATGTATCAATAAGTCCTTCTAACAGGTTATATATCAACAAGTATTGTATCAATAAATTCTGCATATTTTCAAGATTTAGAAGAACTGAGTAAAAATCTGATAAGGAATTAATCACTTGACTAAATTTTATTTGGATCATGATTCATCTATCTGAAGAATGTGCTAACACAGTTAGTTAAAAATATCAGAATTAATGCCTTAAGGGATGTAGGAAGTTTCTTTATTATAACAGGATCCATTTAAGGCACTGCTTAACATGCAGAATTTGTAAATAAACGAGTACCAATAGCACTTTATTTCCAAATAAAACTTCCTGTATTTAGTAATTGATTATTCAATCTCGGGTCCAACCAAGTAATTTTTTAAAACCCTCCTACTTAAGTATCGCGGCGATTTTGTTTTGTTATCTATGCATCGAGAATTTAAGGCTAATAAAATTTTCGTCTTCCGTCGAAGAGTATGTCATAGAGTGACTTCCATGATTTTCACGAATGAAAGATAAAACACAGCAACGAAGTAGCTTTACAGAGAAAGCATTTTCGTTAAGACCCACTACAACCTCGTCATACGGATGGGTGTTACCTGCTGCGATTTTCATGATTTTCCCCAATAGAGCATGCCATCAACTGCGAAAAAAGCTTTATAATGACATTATTTTATTTTGAGAATTCTTTAACTGTCCGGAAAACAGGGTGTTTGGTCAAATTTGCCTTCCTTCTTAATAATATCAAACGGGGAAATTGGGAAACAGTGTAATAAAAATAAGATACGTTTAAAATAAAAGACTATTACAAATATATTTCGTGATTTCTGCATCCCCTATCTATTTGGTAGGCTAAAAAGTTCGTTCGATTTATTTTTCGAACTTGTCGTTAGACTACACCGCGAGACTGCTGGCCATTCATTTAAGGGAGCACCGTATATGTGACCAGCACTACCTCCTACAAGCCAGTCCCGTAATTTAGAACCGAGTCAATTGCCGAGACCGGTGCACTTCATCCCGCACCTCCAGAGGTAAATTTGAGAACTTGGAGGGCATTGCAGCCACGACAGAATTTTCCGTGCACCAGTCACCATTAGTGTATACGGTGATGGATTCTGTAAACGACGGGAAACGAACCAGTGACGTTCAGATCACTGGCCCGCTGCCTTTGTCAACTGGGCCACCGCGCCCTCTTTCGATTTTTGAGGGGGTCTAGGACACATTTAATTTTTTTTTTATTTATTGAATGAAAATTTTGAATTATTTTATGGTTAGCCATATAATTTGTAAACAAAACACATTATAAAGCTTCTCATAAATTTTTTTTTTAAATTTGAAAATTTGAAATTTTTTAAAAAATTGGGATAATTTAAAATCGTTATAAATCAAAATATTACCCGTTGAATTTCAAAATTTTTTCATTCAATTAAACAGAAATACATAAGTTTTAACTTTGATTCAGCATTTTTTAAAAATATTAATTTAAAAAAATTTAAAATATTTAGAGTAAAAACTTCAAGAAAAATTATGTAACTTATTTAAAAAATCATATTTTCAAAAGTAAATATTTTTTTCAAGTTTGCTGAATCAAAATTAAAGAAAAATAATTGAAAAAGACATGTTCCAAGTTTGAACCATTTATCTTTAACGGTTCTTGACTTATAACAATTTTAAGACGAGAAATGGTGAAAAAACCCATCATGCAGAAAAACGCATTTAAAGGTTGCAACATTCTTTATAACAAAGATTGGCTGTTATAAGAATGTTGCAGTAAAAAAATATATACATATCTCCTGTTCTAATTAAGATAGAAACATGATTTAAACGTCATTTTAAGTGGGAAAGAACACAAAATTTTTTAATGCAGTAAAAATGTTTTCGGAAATTTGAAGAATTTTATGTCATGGACCCCCTTATGTCAAAATAAAAGACGCTAAATCAAAATAAAGGCATTTTTGATTTTCGTTTGTAACTTTATTGAACATGTTCACCATGTTTTGTACTATTTGTAAATGCGGAATGGTATAATTCCCCACGGTGTGTGGCCAAGAGCGAATCTAGTGTAAAGGCTGCAGAGGCAGGGGTAAATAGGGGCTTGTATACCAGGAGTAAATAGAAGAATAGCTGTCGGTGTGGCCAGTGATATCGATCTAAAGTCTATAAATATTACAAGATGGATGGTCGTTATTTTATGGCCCACAGTAAAACCTTCAGATGGTAAGGGTCAAAGTTGTATTGCAAATGAAAATTATGGTGGGGAGGTACTTCGTAGACTATGGACAGAGGCTGTATAATGAGGAACCAATTGGGGCAGGAACTACTGAAAGAAAAACAGACCACTGCCCAATGAAAATAAGGGGCGGTAAACGGACAACAGCCCTTCCAAGTACGAAAGGAATAGGAGAGGAGGTCCAGATCGATCTCAGGCTTTTTTCCTTAGAGCTCAGATGATAGAGAGTCTCGACTGCCTCAGAGTCTAGGAGAAGTGCCAGTAATCCGCTAAGATGTTCCTATACATGACATGATTCTGGGTCCCTGTCGTCGATGCCATCTTTCATCGCTGCATACTTCAGCTGTAGTAAGTGCCTCCCCATAGCCTCTAAAAATCATTACTTTGACCACATAGTTTGCCTCTGCTTCTGAGTTCTCGTATGTAAAATGTTAATATGATAGAGAATATTGTGCTAGTAGCAATTACACTTTAATTGAATTTTGTGAATGATCAAATAAATGTATGTTAAAGGCCAATGCTATGTCTTCCTTGCTTGCTCCAACACATGCATGCATCCATTGTTTTAAGGTAATTAAATTGCCTATACTATTACCTTCTACTATCTTTCAGGCAACTTCATAATTCTGCTTTCCTCAAATTTACTCTACACAAATCTTTTTTTGTGTTTTTGCCTTTCTTGAAATAAAAAAGCAAAATGTGCCGAAAATGTTGCTAACATTTTTACATCTTCAGTATTAAAATGGCTACACAAAAAGATCCCCCAATTTTGATAAGTTTTTGTTTTAAAATGCCCTCTGATAAGACAGGTGTCACAACACAATCCAACAAAATTGTTTCGAAGCACGTTAAATAAACCAAGTGCTACCAGAGCTATCTTACCAAAAACCGAACGAACTTTTTGGCCAACCCAGTATTTTAATTCAGAAGGTAATTTGAATGCTTTCGATACATCAACCGTCGCAACAGGAGCAAAAAATAAATAAAAAATGCATTGATCGAGTCATCTAACCACGGCAAAAAAAGGGCTAATAAATTATAACGTGTCAAAAATTTTGCTGATGTTATAAACCATAGTTCAATATTACGTTTTGGAAGAGATTTCACAAGATACGGTGCCGTAATCCGAATGACGCTGTTCAGAGATTTTTGCTGATATGAACCACAGTTAGGAATCTTTTTTTTTTTTTTGTCATCCGATTTCACTAATGGGACCAAATCCTGATAAGCTCTATCTCTGAGTAATCCTAGTATTACGAAATACGATCCTTACCAATATCTTATCAATCATCATCGCTTGTTTTAACGATGAGGTATTTAATGATTCTATAATAATATTGTAAGACATCGAAATTATCTCGTCGATCAATATAAATTGTTGAATTGCACTGCTTAGTATGTAATCTTTATTTGTAGGAGGTCAAAAGATGCCTCGCTCGGGTGGTATATAAGCTCTGATTTCCAGATACGTATCGTTTGGAATTAGGACTTTTGTACAATAGGAGACGGAAAAGGGTGTAATAATAAAGGGTGTAATAACAATAAAAAATAGATTAGAACGTCTCAGAGAATACACCCTTTAAAAAAGAGTTTTAAAAACCAAGAAGACGAAAACGAGGCCTTTCGAATTTAAATGGAAATAATTTTAACCCCCTAACGGTACGGTGGTTTGAGACGAAATAGATGGTACGGTCGGGTTGGATCCGACCCGATCTCTTTTTTGACGAGGTTTTTGGTAGAAATAAGTACACAATAAGCATTTTTGTTGTATAATAACATTTACTGATAATATTTTACATGAAATAATACCCTTTTAGTAGAAAAAATGAACAACGAATTGTAATTTTTCTAAACAAAGAAAATGTCTTTGGCATTTACATAGAATGTTGAATACCGGGTGCGTCATAAATTCATGCAAAGTTCAAAAATTCATAATAAAAGAAGCAATGCTCGAAAAAATTTTCTGTTTGCACCAATAAGATCAGAGGGACATTGGATTTTTTTTTCCACGTAAAAAAAAAAAGTTTCTAAAAGTAACCGAAAGAGGGCGCTCACACGTCATACTGAGACGTTTTACGCAAATCAGGCAAACTCAAATTGAAAAATCTGACAGATCACAATAACATGAGACTGTGCATTTAATTTAATGTAACAGATGTTCAACATTACTACCAGCACAAGTTAATAGGCAAGTGAGGTGCGTCACTAAGTCCATTACGGCGGATTCTAGCATCGATGACTGTCTGTCGAATGACATTTTTCAGTTCCACCAAAGTGGTTGGGGAGCCCCGGTAGATATGAAACTTTAAGTATCCCCTAAACAAAATATTTTCCCAGGTCAAGTCTGGTGATCGTGAGGGCCACAGAACCTTACAACCGCGACTTATAGAACTCGGTCTTCAGTGAAAAATTCCATCAGGAACGTCTTGATATCACGGGAAATGTGGGGCGGGGCACCATCCTGCATGAAGGTTACAACAGGTAACATGTCTTTCCTGCAATGCAGCTTTAACGTGGTCACGCAAAAGCGCCTTCTTTCGGTTACTTTTGGAAACTTTTTTTTACATGGAAAAAAAATCCAATGTCCCTCTGATCCTATTCGCACAAACGGAACATATTTCCGGGCATTATTTCTTTTATTACGAATTTTTGAACTTTGCATGAATTTATGACGCACCCGGTATATTAGGTCTAATATATAATTTAGTCTACCTAGTTTTAGAAGTTAGTGAAACCAACTTTTCGAGCACAAAAAAATGTTAAAAATAATATATTATGACATTTTGGTCTTCAAAATCGAAATAAAAAATAAAAAAATCTAAAATAAAATTTTTAAAAAAATTACTATTGATCATGAGTAATGGTTTTCAACAAAGACACTCGTATTTACGTATTCCTATATCTAGTAGGGTGATCTTGTTGGTCTATCTGGTAGGGTTCCTTGTCAACTCGATCTCTTGCAATGAGAGGGGAGAGTACGGGAGGGGGAAGACACACCTTTGGGTCGGTTCCAACCCGCCTTGTATCGTTAGAGGGTTAATTAAATATTTTAAATCGTAAAGGATATTCAAAACTTTCATGGTAATTCCTGGGGTATTTCAAATGAATATACAGTGGTACCTCGACTTACGAGTTTAATTCGTTCCATGACGGAGCTCGTAACTCGAAATACTCGTATCTCGAATCAATTTTCCCCATTGAAATGAATGGAAATGCCATTAATTAATTCGTTCCGGGCTCCCCCCCAAACACAGCAATTTTTGGTTACATGTTTTTAAATAAAAAAAATGTTCTTATAAACGACGAACATTGTATAAAAACGCAATGCAATAGAATGTACTGCAAAAAATTTGTTTTATTAAGTGTAATGTACAACATTTACCTTGGAGATCAGACTTGAAGATGCTGATGGAAGAGGAGGAGAAAGGTTGAACTGAAAAATTAAATCTTATTCATTGATTTTTGACCATTTCGCCCCGCTTTCCTCACTTTCGCTTTTATTACCAGCTACTCTCTTATTGTCAACGAGTGAGACACGGAAGCTGGGCGATTGTTGCATTGTTCACTGTGGCTGTAATATCCAGATTCTTCTTTCTGAGAACCCGAACAATCCGTAGAAGAGGGAGAGCTTGCGATCCTAGGACCAAGGTCATCCCATCCCCTAGACTCCATGGGGAGTTCATGTGTGGGGGAGGGAATTGAAGCTATCTCTATGCGAAAGAGATTGGGCGCTGTTCGGTTTCGGAGGGCGACTCAAGTTAGGCTGAGCAACCTGCCCCGGGTGGTAATTGTTGAGTGTTAATCTCTCGGTTTAAGACTGGATAGTAGTCTCAGAATAATATGTATACAATTGTATAATAACTGTACATAAAGGTTGTAAATATTATATGCTTCTTGCGTTCTCATTCGATGAGCACGTAACATGGCATTCGCTGCTCAAACTAACGGTGGGATATCTAAAGCTTGCTCGTAACCCGAATTTTAGCTCTTAACTCGAAGCAAAAAATCTACCGAGAGAATGCTCGTATCTCGAAATACTCGTTAAGTCGAGACACTAGTAAGTCGAGGTACCATTGTATTTAAAATCAAAATCCTCAACCATATTTTCAAATATACTGAAGAAATTTCGCAGCGAATGGAATATTCTCTAAGTAACTTCGCAAATATCGCAATAAAAAATGAAATACATTATTCTGATAAAGACCACTTTTTTTAAACAATCTAAAATCAGTTTTTTCAGCGAATGAAAAAGCCAATGTATATGTTTCGCTTTACATTTCGTTTTAACCTTTAACTTACGAGACCATTTTTCCAATTCCCTCTTTAGAAAAGGAAATTTCCAACACCGTTGTAAGAACGGCCATTAAGGGGATTATATGAATATATATATATATATATATATATATATATATATATATGTGTGTGTGTGTGTGTGTGTGTGTGCGTGTGTATGTATATATATATATATATATATATATTCATTCTTGGGCCCGTATTCTTGGGATACATGCTATCCCACCACGTAAGGAGAAGGTTATTAGGTTATTCATTATTTCGTTTTAATAGATTATAAATCTTCAGGTATCTGTTCGTATTAGTAGTCAGTTTTTTCATTAGTCCCCTCCATTTTCTCAACTAATCATTTCCCGAAAGAAAAGGTTGTTAACAAATTGTCATCAAGATTTATAAAACATTTTATTTGTCAAATTATTAATGTTTTAGGGAGAATTTCATTTCCAGGAAATTATTTTTTGAACTTTTCCTCTAAATAAAAAATTTTGATGACGCTTTAATTCTCTAAGCGCTTGAGACTTTGGCCTCTCTAGCCATTTCTCTTAGCTAGAAAAAGACTATTTGATGAATGATTCCGTCCTCTCTTTGGGTATTCAAAAGCTCCAAAACTGTATCGTTAGAGACACTTTTGGAAATCAATCATGCTGTGTCACAAATACTTTTCAACCTGAAAGTAGGTGGCTAAAAAATACGTCTCAAACTCTAAGAGAGTAGATGAAAATAGAACAAAACAACGTGATACAAATTTCACAGAGATACCTTGCGAGGAACTTTTGATATGTCCTTTTAAAAATAGAAGATCATGACAAATGAAGTTTATATGTAGCAAAAGTATATATGGGTTAAAGTATACATGCTCAGCAAGGTACGGATAGACAAAACAGCCAAAAAAAATGTTGTATTTGGCAAAGCAATCTATTCTTAATCTATTCTAAAAGCTCTGTAGCAGGTTTTAGGAAATAAAAGTCAAAAATCTTTATCTGTGAATTTTATTTCTTGATCCCCATTTAATCGTCTGTTATTCAAATTTTGAATCGAGAAAGGTTGAGAAGGACACTGAGAGATAAATAAATTGGGTTTCCGACAATTTCTTTACCAGTTTCTTGTTAAAGAGCAGCTTCAAAGCCACTGCATACAACATTTCGATAAACCTTTCAGATTAAAGAAAAAGGAAGAGGAAAAGCATTTCAATCAGGTGGTTCCCGGAACAGCCAAAACAGACTATTTATTCCTAGCGCCAAACGTGGGCGTAACTAATCTCTAATGAAAGCCAGGGTAAAGGCTCTCGATGAAAATGAAAAGATTAAATAGTCCGTTTTGAATGCAATCAGTTACAGTTTACCTTCAAAGGAAGCCCTGATGAGTTTCTTTAAGCAGCTTTTGAAGTCATTCTTCGGAATTTTCCACTGCGATTCGCGGTCCGATCACAGACAATATCAATTCAAAAATAAAAACGTTTCATTGAGTTTTATTAGAAAATCGTAATTGGAGAGTTGGCTTGATTTAGAGAGCTGTGGTCAAGTTTTTGCTACTCAAGAGCTAATTAGATCGGGACCTGCTATTTAAAGCCGATTAATAACATTTATGCCAACAGAGGGACTCGAACCCACTCACTCTGGGTCGAATATTAGTGCCCTAGCTACTCTGCCATCTTCCGGCTATAATTGAAAGGAGATGTGATGTTTCCAACACGAAAGCCTTGGTAGATATCGATAGAAAACGTTAAAAAAATGCATGAAAAAATGGTCCCCGTGCGAGGGATTACAATCGAAAATGTATATATGTTACGTCAGAAGTATGGCCAATTCTCGAAATGGCTAGCCACTTTTAGCATTGACGAAGCGGCTTGGTCAAATCCCAAAATTATCGAGAATTTACTATTACTTTGGGCTTTAGCCGGCCTATTCGCGATGCGTCCAACAATCAATGGCCAGTTAGAGAATTACCCAAGAAAACTTGTCCATTTCTCTTTGATTTTGAAGCTACTTTTTCTACTTTGGCTAAACTAAAGGGATTTTCACAGTGGTAATAACATGAGTTATTCCAGGTTTGTTCAACTCCCGTAAAGGCATGATAGCGAAGTTTTTAACTTTAACCACATTTTCTTGACCAATTCGTGAACTGACCATTGATTGTCGGGCGCATCAAGGCTTGGCCGACCAATGCCCGAAGTAATCGTAGATTCTCGATTATTTTGCGTTTTGACCAAGTGACTTGTCCAATGCTAGAAGTGGTCAGCTATTCCGCGGATTGGCCAGACTTCGGACTTCGGCCGTAACTTATCGTTCACTCATTTCAACAACGCCATATGTCAAAAATCGGCGATTTTTAGTTATGCCTGTTTTCAGAATGCCCTGAAAGAGTAGTATATCCCTGCAAGATCGTCATACTCTAAATTTGTATAATTTTTGTTCTATCAGTACATAGGAATGTTTCAAATTGATTTATTCTTAAGAATCATGCAATCATTATTTATAAAAAAAAAATTGTATCTCTCTAAAAGGGTAAAAAAAGTTCTTTCCACATTAGTTTTTGCTTCAGAAAATAAAATTGTTTTAAGAATTCGCACCATAAATTTCGAAACCTGTAGGCAGTTCTCTCAAATTAGAACGCAGCTCAAAATTTCAAACCCAATCCTCATCAAAGTAGTTAAATTTATTTTGAAATTCAAGCAATTTTTTGCTTCTGTCTATTGATTTGTATTATTGCTCGGAATACCTATGTAAGTTTTTACGATGCTTTTACGATCGTTACAGCAATATTACTTATATCGACTACAACTTATACCGAATACAACTTATATCGACTTACTTCAGACTTACTACGTTTAAGCTGTCGATCTGCTCAAACTCGGCTTTCAACTCGGGCAAAAACGAAGCACAAAATTTTGCAGCTATTGCATAGATTTCTAAATCTCGTAGAGAAACGGATACCAGAGCTTCAGGTTTAAAACGCATGACATCAGTTTTCTGCCCTTCGTGCCCTTCGGTGACGTGACATTAAACTGCCTTTGAGACAAATCTTTAATGTTCCTGTCTTAGAGTTTAAAAATCCACAGAAATGATATAAATAAATAATTTCCAACCTAAAAAAATTAACACCTACATGAATAGCTCAAATAGAGGTTCATAAAAAAAGTTGTTTTTCAGTCTAATGCGGAGGTACTCGTGGTTAGACATTTACTTTTTGTTATTCACCGCTATTTTACTGGTTACTTTATTATGGGAGCACCATGTAGATGAGTCAGCGTTGCTCCCTATGAGGGGGACGACACGGAAACAACCAAGCCTTATTCGGGATTTGAACCCAAACCCACTGCGTGGCAGCTCAGAGCGCTAACCACTACAACGTGGGGGCGGCGATAATTAATTAATATATATATATATATATATATATATATATATATATATATATATATATATATATATATATATACAGGGTGGCTAATAAATACTGTAACACTCCAAAAAATAAGAGTTAATTTTAATAGTTTGGAAAAACAATTTATCTATCTATTTGTGTGATTGGCAACTTTTTGTAAATGCAGACAATTTTTGTTTAAAGTAATACATGTAGAATATTTTTAAAGATGGAAGCCAAAAGGTTAGTGGTTAAACAGCTTTTTGATCGCGGATTTTCTGCAGGTAAAATATTTAAGCAATTAAAATGCCTTGGTTTTAATAGGACGTTTATATATAGGACTATAAATCGATTATTGGATACCAATAGCTGTAAAGATCGACCAAGGTCCGGTCGTCCACGCACTGTTCGTAGAAAAGAACGTATCAAAAGAATTCGTGAAAAGATACGAAGAAATCCACAACGTTCTGCAAATAAAATGGCTGCAGAAGAGAGCATCAGTCGCAGAACTATGCAACTTATCATAAATGAAGACCTGGGTTTTCGCCCTTATCGCAAAAGAAAAGTTCAAGGTTTGACTACTGCACAAATAGTAAAAAGGTTACAAAGATGTAAGAAATTGCTGAACCGGCACGGTAGCAAAAGTGTTGAAAAAATAATTTTCTCTGATGAGAAGCTGTTTTGTACAGAACAAAGTTATAATGCTGAAAATGATGTTGTATATTCAGCAACCTTCGAGGATATACCTGAAAATCTTTGAACTGTTAAACGCTTTCAGAACAAGAATTCTGTTATGGTTTGGGCTGCAGTATCACACAATGGAAAACTGCCTCTGAAATTCATCGATAAAGGGGTAAAAATCAATGCTGAATATTACAAACAGGAAGTATTGGCTACACGTTTATTACCACATGCTAACAGATTGTATCCCAAAAAGAATTGGATATTTCAGCAAGATTCTGCACCGTCCCACCGATCCAAAACAACACAGGAATGGCTCCATGCCAATTGCCCGAAGTTTATCAAGCAAGAAGATTGGCCACCTTCTTCACCAGATCTAAATCCTTTAGACTATTGCATTTGGGGGATTTTAGAGTCTAAAGTAAATGCTAAGCAGCACAGAAGTTTGGACTCCCTCAAAGCTTCCATACGGAGTGAATGGTACAAATTACCTCATAAAATGATTCGTGCCGCAATAGGACAGTGGCGTAAGAGATTATCTTTAGTAATCGATAAAGATGGCGGTCGATTCGAGTAAAATTATTTCATGGTAAACTTTCATGTATAATGTTCATAATATTGTTGTATTTTTCATTTTCTATTTCATCTGTTTGTAATTAAATGATTCGATATTTGTCACAGTATTTATTAGCCACCCTGTATATATATATATATATATATATATACACTGCTGGCCACCCAAATTGCAACACCAAGAAAGACAAGAGATATCACTACAAAATTTATTTTGTAGATAACATGTTGACCAAGTATCAAATGATTAAATTTATAGACTTCTGTGAAGTGTGGTTCCTGCCAAAATCAGTAGCCAGAGTAGCCACCATTGTTGGAGATCACCGCTGCCACACGCCTCGGCATTGATTCAAAGAGACTTTGGATGAGTTCTTGGGGTACAGCAGACCAAGCAGATTCCACACGTTGCCAAAGTTGATCTGCTGTGGCAGCTGGGGATGGAATCTGGGTCAATCGTAGAGCAACCATGGACCACATGTTTTCTATCAGCGAAAGATCCGGAGAGCGAGGCGGCCAGGGAAGCAATTCAATCTGCCAATTGACGAAGAACCGTTGGACAATGCGTGCCACGTATGGTCGCGCATTATCCTGTTGAAATATGGCTGTGGGCAAGCCCTGAAGGTAAGGAAGGACAACTGGCTCCAACACCTCGGAGATGTAGCGCTGGCTGTTTAAAGTATCGACAATGCGTACTAGAGGTGTGCGAGAGTGATATCCAATACCGCCCCATACCATAATACCCGGTGCAGGACCAGTGTGGCGATGCATAACGCAGCTGTTCAGCATCCTCTCTTCACGGTGTCTCCAGACTCGAATGCGACTATCGTGGTGTTGCAGACAGAAGCGTGACTCGTCAGTAAAGACAATTTCATTCCATTCTGCCGTCCACATCCTTCTATCATCGCACCATTGGCGGCGGAGACGTCTGTGGTTCTGCTTCAAAGGTAGACAAAGCAATGGACGTCTTGCGGACAGACCACTCTGCTGTAAACGGCGTCGAATGGTACGCGCAGACACTGGATGATGCGTTACAGACTGCATGTGCTGTGCTATAGTTCGTGATGTGACTGAGCGATCCGTCACTGCCATGCGCACAATTTGCCTGTCATCACGTGAAGTGGTGCGCTGAGGTGGATGCTATCGAACACGCCGGTCCGTCGTACCCTCCTGCATCCAACGATCACATATCCGCATTACAGTTGTTTGGTTTCGTCCAACACGACTACCGATTTCCCTGAAAGATAATCCACAATCTCGGTAGGCCACTATCCTTCCTCTGTCGAACTCGGATACTTGATCAAAAAATGATCGCTGTTTTCGACGAGGCATAATTGATCGTTTTTAAAAAAAAAAACCACAAGAAAAACACAATTGCCGAACTTGAAACCGCATGTTGTAAATTTCATGTTATTTGCATGTTTCCTTCAGGGTGTTGCATTTACAGTGGCCAGCAGTGTATATATATATATATTTATATATATATATATATATATATATATATATATATATATATATATATATATATATATATATATATATATATATACACACAAATGCACAAATGAAGATTTTGAATATATCAGTCCTGCTGAAATTTAATAACATGTATTGTATTAACTGGAGCAGATTATCAGAAAGCAAACCGTAGGGCTTGCGTGTTGATAAATACACACATATAAGTGCATGCATAATTATCTTTTAGTGCTTGTAAAAAACTTAATGTCCAGTGTTATACAAAAGATTAAAGAATATTTATGGCAGAGCATCAGTCGACCTCTCAAATTTTCAATCTGCATGTTAAGACATGGCGAATTTTCTTTTCAGTACTTTTCTTATCACAGACTGCAAAATATGGCTCTTTCAGAAATGAATTTTGTGTTGTTGTTGTTGTAGTTTCTAATGCCCCATGCCTGGCACTTCCAAACAAGGTCCATGTAAGCTTCAGGCAGAAGTCTGCGGCTCTGGTTGAAATAGCACCACAAGGGTCCGAGTCCGTCTTAGCTAGTTGCCACCTCAATGTAGACCGAGCAACTCCAGAGACGACATCTGGAGAGATCGTACCCTGTCCCACCCTCTCTGACCTCATAGAGGGACTTTCCGGTCTACGGATTTAACGTGCCCATATCAGGCGTATAAACGGAGGTATTTAATGGCGATTGTTGAGATTCGATCAGAGCACCTTCAGCACCGAAAGCCAGCACGCTACCACCTGGCTACCTCAAGCCCATGAATTTTGTGTATTTGAAAATAGAACTTTTAATGTAATGCGCGAGTTTCTGAAAAATCTTTTTATTAGTACTAAGGTGCTATGCTTTTCAAGTGCGGTTAAATCGCCGATCGTCGTGTCATATTATTTTTACGACACGTTTTACGAAATTAGCAGTAGCAACCACATTTGGCGCCTCATCGCCCCGGTCGGCAACAGTATCGTGATCTCCACATTAACCATTATTTTTTTAAATCTATTATTTTCAGGAACCGGTTTTAATTTTGTAACCATAGTTGTCAATAATTTAAAAAATACTGCTGAAAATTTTAGTTTAAAAAATACTACGACCTCTTAAAAATGTCTGCCTTTATGTACAAAAAACAAAAATAGAAAACATGCATTTGCTAATCTGTGGTTAGATAAATACGGAGAGAAAAATACTTCGTTGGTTAGCATCAGATTTAAATATCTGCGATATCAACTGATACATTGACCTACCCATTTAACTTTATCGAATATCCTTTATTAATTTAGAGTAACATTAAAGCGTAAAGAACCGCACAGTTCTTTACGCTAACACTTGCAAGCTCTAGGGGGCTTTGTGCACACTATCATTCATAAGTATACTTATTCAGTTTGATCAAGCTATATACGTACTTATCAATGATAGTGCACGTAATATGATATCCTGATTTTATACATTTTGATGATATCAGGGTTTTTGTTAAGTATATCGGGTGATTCTTTCGAGACTTTACCCCCCCCCCAAAAAAAAAAAAAAAATAATAATAATAATAATAATAATGTTTGAAAGTGGAAAACATTTTTAACCAAAATTTGAATACAAAGTGTCTTACCTCTTCACAATCGAATCTATATCACAGATACTAAAATCATCCACTATTGGTATTCAAACAGAGATCAACTCGTGGCTATATATTGCCAAATGTATGCTCCATCAAGTTAATATTTATTGTTTCAGTTTCCTATAGGGGTTTGCTTTTCAGCAAGGCATGGATGCGAATGTCAGAACATACGGCTCTTTGTATTCAATTTTCAGCTTGAAATGTTATCCCCTTTAAAAATTATAGCGTTTTTTTAGAATACAGTCCCGCGTGAATCACCCTCTAATTGAATGCGAAGCTGAAACTAAGATTTTTCGATTTCACCCCCATCAGAACTAATAGCGTGAACTCTAGTTGGAGACACTTTTCTCTCTCATAGCCCTTTGCGAAATCTTTATTTCAGTCAATGCTTATGAAATACTAGCTGAATACTAATGCGTCGCTACGGAGTACATTTTAGGATTATTACAGTGAAAAAAATGATGAAATTGCTTTCTAGAGAATTTCCTTATGAACAATATTTTTTGTCTTTTCATTGGGCGGAACTAATATTACCAGGCTCGTCCGCGAACTTACGCGTGAGTAAGCTACGTAAAACTGACCGTAGGAGAAACAATTTTCTCTTAAATCTACGCCAGTATATTTTAAAGTTCGGCTTTGATACTTATTTATCGTCAAGGGGAAGCATACTTTGAGGAGAAATTGCAGTCTCTCAAAGTCATTGGGTATTAGAGGAATGCGTGCCACGAACACTTTTTCTCCTTGAGCAAACCCTGTTAAAATAATGACTTCGATTAAATTTTTATGCAGGGCTTTGACTTGTAGTCTAATGCCATTACACAATTCCAGTGGTTTTAAATTCCAAAGGAGCATTACAGGTGTGTCTATCCGCAAAGAGAGCTTATGGTATGGAAGACCCGGGGGTTTAAGGGAATTTAAAAATTTTGCCGGATAGTTAACGGCATCATCTGAATTACAGACAGTGTCTGTCGACAGTCAAAATTTCAGCCCTTTAGGTCCAGCGGTTTGGTCTGTGCGAGGTCTGTCAGTCAGTCACGGGACTATGATATATATTAGTTTAATTTAATATCCATAAAACATACTAATTTGAATTAAATTCTTAAAACACTTCCATGTCAATTAGTCTAGTGGTTAAATTTTATCTTTTACTGTACTTTAATATTTTTTGTCAATTTATTTCGTTGTTATGCAATTCCTTTAAAATTCCTTTAAAATGAAAAATATTTCATTTTAAAGGAATTTTTATGATCTTTCTCGTGATATAAATTTTATAAGCATCAGATTATTATTTTAAATGCAAACTTAAAAAAATGTTACAAAAACAGCTTAAAAAATTAATTTTAAAAAAATCTTAAAAGAATGTTTCAAAAATCTGTCTTAGTACACCCCTACACTATAAGAAGAATCGCCATGCAAAATGTCAGCCCTTTAGGTCCAGCGGTTTGGTCTGTGCGTTATCTGTCAGTCAGTCACGGAACTGTATTATATATAGAGAGATAACTCCTAGAACTCTTTTCGCAGATTAAGCCCGATTTCATGTGGATATTTAAATTAAAGTCCAATTTCCGAGACTGTTCGCAATCTCCTCTCTCCGGCTCGTGGCGAGAACGATAAGGGAAATACGTCCTTGATCTTTACGTCCTATCTTTTTCAAAACTTATTTAAATAGATTTGTACTCTCCCTTTAACGTCAATCGTCAGCTTGTTTTGATGTTCAAAATATTGAAAGATTTCTAAGCATCGTTAACTTGTATGAAACGGCAATCGGTTTGGCAAAGATATTCAAAGTTGTTGAAATCCGTCAGCGGGATAACACGGCATGAACACATCTAAAAAATGATTGTTGAACAGACACTTGTGCGAGCGCTCTTTCTAAAAATACCACGGTCAGTCGTTCATTGACTGATAATGTCGTTTCATATTTAGAAATATTACAACACTAAATTTATTAAGTGGTCATGCAGAATTTTTTATTGACATGAACTTGGTTTGGTGCAGTAGGTTGTTATAAAAAAACATTTAAAAAAGGATTTTTATTATTTTACTAGCTGAAAACCCGCGCTTCGCTACGGAGTACATTCAAATTAAATACAACGGTCAATGTATGCAATTAATGTCAAAAAAAATAAATATATATATTCATAATAAATGCGACGATCAATGTATACAATTAATGTAATATATATATATATATATAAAACAATCGTAAGGGATATTTATTTTTTTTTTGGATAATATCCAATCGTCTGCCGCATTAGAAAGAAAAAAAAATTTTTTTTGTCTATTTAGTTGTTATGCACGTGACGATAAATTTATTTAAAGTACCAGAAAAAGAAATCACGTGATCAGCATTTAATAAATTAAATTCTAAAAATGAATCTTTAAAAATTCACCAAAAATCAGAAAATCGAGGTAAAGGTTCGAAAAAGATTTCATTTTGAAGGAATTTTTATGATCTTTCTCGTGATATAAATTTTATAACCCTCAATGTATTATTTTAAATGCAAACGTAAAAAAGTTTAAAAAACAGGTTAAAAATTTAATTTAAAAAAATCTAAGAAGAATTTTTGAAAAATCTTTCTTAGTGCACCCCTACACTATTAGAAGAATCGCCATGCAAAATTTCAGCCCTTTATGTCCAGCGGTTTGGTCTGTGCGTTGTATGTCAGTCAGTCAGTCAGTCAGTGAATGAATGAGTCAGTTACGGAGCTGTTTTATATATATAGATAATATTCAGAATCTCCAGGTAGGTACTGTGTTCCTTTAGTGTGCATTATGGATGTCCAGATCCTGTGAGACAGAGGGTGTAGGGGTAAGATTCCCGCATCCGGGGCAGGCTTTCAAAAGGGAATGGCGTAAGGTGCCCAGTAAAAATATTTTTCGTGTCCAAGCAGGCCTAGCGTTTACGATCAACTCAAGGGACTAATACATATTTTATTTTGTTTATTTACACTTGTGTTAGGGATGGGACATCGATGTCGATGTTTTCACAACATCGATGTTCTAAACATCGATTTATTGAAGCCGATGTTTTGTGACATCGATGTTTTGTGCTCGATGTTTTGTGACATCGATGTTTTGTGCTCGATGTTTTGTGACATCGATGTTTTGTGCTCGATGTTTTGTGACATCGATGTTTTGTGCTCGGTGTTTTGTGACATTGATGTTTTGTGCTTTCTTTTTTTTACTAAATTATTTAAGCCTCCTGGAAGTAAATTATTCTCCAACTTGTAAATAAATATTACAATAATTTTTCACACTCAGCCAATTTAAATTAGAAAACATCACGGATTTTTTTTTTCATGGCTTTGGTCCTATCAATTGTTTTTATAGAAATAAGTTCTTCCTCAGTTTTCTGGTAAAAGTAATAAAATGCATCATGGAAATTCTGTGATATGCGCTGACTCTAGCAACCAAGTTTTTGTCATTTGTGTCAGCCCAATCAGAGAGTAAAATTAATCCCCCCCCCCACGACTAACCGAAGTAACATTAATGTTAAAGGTTACTAAACCAGTTTTAAAAAATGGATGTTCTAAAACATCGATGTTTAAAAACATCGATGGTTTATGGGCGATGTTTTATTAGCATCGATGTTTTAATATTGAATATCGATGTTTCAAAACATCGATGTTTTGTTGTCGATGTCGCATCCCTAACTTGTGTCGAGAGTGCGTTTTCGTTTTTTTATGTAAAGGTCATTTCACACATAAAAATCACTTGAAATATCTCAATTTTTCATTTAAAATTTTTTTAATTCAGTCTTTTTTTATATAGTTTCTCAACCAACAGCTCTATTTGCATAATTTTTTTTACTTTTTTGTTTAAAACTAGGGGCTTCGCCCCTAGGCTCGCTACGCTCGCTCCTCTGGTGAATCAAGTGAATGAATGACTCAATAGTTGTTTACAGCGATTGAGTCATTCATTTGTTTACAGTTGAAGCTTCCCCCCCCCCTCCCGGCGAAATGGATGAAGCCCGCCTATAGGTGAAAAATTGGATCTTCTTTCATGTCCTTCTGCAAAGGAAGCGAATGAGAAGATTTTTTTTAGTATTTCTTTAAAATTCAATTAAAAATAGAAATTTTAAGATAGAGACTTGAAATGAAGTTTATATGAATGAGAAAGCTTTCATCTTCCAGTTGATATAAATATTTTCTTTGTAACATAATAAGTCTGAGAGCATCGAATTTATATATCTCGAAACGCATAAATTTTTCCAAAAAGTGGGTTTTCAATTTTAATAAAAATATCAGTGTGTTTTAAATTATTTTTAAACAAATGAGGTCTTGTTTGAAGGAGAAATGTCTGTAGTCTTAGATTGTAAAAAAAAAAATTCTACGATCCTTTTTTGGCGAGTTATCGTAATCTGAACATGAAAAAGTCAATATTTTCCCACAAAACATAAAATTAAAAATAACTTAAAGTCCGACGAATATGAGACATGTCTTACTTTCTTCCCCACATTGTTCTGCATCAATTGGTATCGGTCTCGACCCCATACCCCCAGCGGTTTCGGAGGTGATAGCGTGACAAGCTTTTGACAGCGGCGTTGCCGGCAGCAGCAGCGGCTGCGCCAGTTACTTTTTTTTAGAATAGAGAGAAATGTTTCAAAATAGTTCATATATACTTTTTCATCCATGTGCTGGCCCGAGGCTGGGTTTCAAAACAGAGGCCTGATGGCGTAAGGAGCCCAGTAAGAACATTTTTCGCGTCCAAGCAGGATTAGCGGCAGCTATCAACTCGAGGGACGTGACAAAAATTTTCTTTTGTTTAATTACACATGTTTCTAGAGAGTGTTTTCGTTGTTTTTATGTAAAGGTCATTTCACACATAAAAATTACTTGAAATATATGAAATTTTCATTTTTAAAATTTTTAAATGAAGTTTTTTTTTTTATATAGTTGCCCAACCAACAACTCTATTTGTATTATTTTTTAACTTTATTGTTTAGAAAATGTTCCAAAATAATTCATGCATATTTTCTCATTCATTTGCTGGCACGGGGTACCTGGTATTTAGCGCGTGTCGGGATTCGGTACAGACGGAGTTCGGTTCGAAGCCAGACGAGTGCCATGTATCGTTTCCGTCTCTACGACGTGTATGGGAACGTTACATCTGTTGTTCCAAAAGAGCCTCTATGAGGTTTGCAGATGTGGCAGGAGGGTTACGAACCCACCAGATGTCGTTCATGGGAGGGATTGGTCTACATTGTGGTGACACCAGGGGGTTATGTTGGCTCACGTGTTGGCATTTACAGATAAGAAGAAGCAGGGTAAGCGTAGACGGTATCTGTAACTATCGTAGCAGTTTATGCGGTTTCTGTTATTCAATTCTGATAATTTGACCTGAAAGTGGTTGTTTTTCAATTCTGAAGAAATAACTTGAGATTTCTAATTTGACCATTGTATTTGGCCCTAGAAAAGCTTTTCTTATCCGGAGACTTTTTATATACACGTACCGTGATTTTTGTTGCTATATTATTATGGGAGCGCCATTTAGGTATTATGTATGGTTGGTTAGCTTGTTTTGGACCGCTGCTTCTTTTGCAACATGAGAGCTTGTTGTTGTTGTTTCTAATCTCCTTGGTGAAGGAAAGACTACACCAAGTCCAAAGGACCTAGGTCCTCAAATCCTAGGTTCTTGGCGAAGGGTAGTAAGCAACTTCACTTTAAGGCTAGGTACCACTAGGGCTGAAGTCTGACTTGACCTAAGAATATCGGTCCCGTAATTTTGAACCGAGTCAAGTGACGAGCCCGGAACACCTGACCCCGCACCTCCAGAGGTAAATTTGAGAACTTGGAGGACAATGTAGCCACGACCTATTTTACGTGCCTCGGCCACCATTAGTGAACACGGCTGTGGATTTGCAGCGACGAGCATCGAATCAGGGACGTTCAGATCACTGGCCCGTTGCTCTTGCCAACTGGGCCACAGCGCCCACATGAGAAGTTAACTTACTGGACCAACATTACACTTAACAGAACTTAAAGAGGCTTATATGTTCTCAAAAATATCTTTCTGCAAATACTTCCTAAATTTCAATATAATTCCTCTTCCGTTTAGAATCAGGAAACGTTGATCATAGCTTATTCCCAAGTAAACAACGGAAAGAATGCAAACTGATAAAAACTAAAAGTTGCCATCATTTATCATTGTGTTAAACAATCATTCATTGCCACTTAGGGGCTTGTAATGAGCTACCGAAATGCATTTGCGATCGGGCGATTCACGATACGGATGATTTATACCGGCTAATAATGATTTCCGTGAGAGGTCTTATTGATACGTACCTAAAAAAACATTGGAGATTAATCAAATCGATGAAGATGAGAAACTGGCCTTGAAAATCCTTGAAGGATGATACTCTCCGTGAGTCACTTAGCTGATTTCTCGCCCTATTGAAAGATTGAGATGAGATACGCGAAAAATGTGAAAAAAACAAGCTTGCGCATTCGATATTTCTATTTTTTGGAAGGTCGAAAACTTATCAAAAACTAGAGACAGACACAAGGACTTTACAGAATGTAATACGTAATACGCGTAAGCATCAAAGGACGTTCAGCAGATTTTAATTCAAGGGTGTATTTTCTAATTCGAAAGGTCTCTTCCTCGGTTGTTTTTATGGAGTACTGTCTACTGTTAAGTGGGTTTACGAGAAAAGAAAACCAAGCAGTTAGCCTCAAGAGGATATAACGAGATTTGCACCTGAAACGAAATGACCTCCGTAGTCCAATATTAGTTGGATTTGGCAAATGATCTAAACTAGAAGTTAAAGAATAGTTTTAGAGAATAAATAATATTATTGCGTAAATAAATAATTCTAAATTCTCTGTTTTATAGGTCAATTTTCCTTCATTAAAATACAGCTCACAGGTCAGTAATCAAAACCTTCTGCTTTCCAGAGATATGTGGTGATCATTACACTTCTAAGCTACGCCGCGATCATCTTTAAAGGGACTCATTACCCTTAAATCTTTAAAACATTCTATTTTTTGAAAAAAAATTATGTTAAAGCCTGATCCTTTCTGAACAAAATAAAGCAAACCGCGTGAAAATATTCCGCTTAGTTCCGGAGATATTGATATTCTAAATATTTAATTACTGATCAAGTTTATGGTAAGAAAAATTTTAAACTCATTTTTCTCAAAATGTAATTTTGAATCATTCCGCAACTGATATCTCAAAAACTATGAAACATAATTCCATGAAATTTTTATCACTGCATAATCATGTTATTTTATTGAAGGCTAAACTAGAATTATTGCAATCACTGCGCATTTTGTTATTTTTTCAGGGGTAAATTAATGCAAAAATTTAAGGAAATTTTAAGTATATTTTGAGCAGTTTCAAAAAGAGTGAAAAAATATTTTAATGTTAAATGTTTTATGTTCAATTGTATTTTGAATTATTTGTTTTAAATATAAAACAGGAATTATACATTTAAGTGTAAAATTAATTTCCCAGTTCTGCATGCAAGTCAGTATACAATAAAAATGCTTAAAAAACAAGGTATATCTAAAGCATTTTAAAAAAAAATATTTAAAATTATTTGGAGAGTTGAAAATTTTTTTATTAAAATAAATATATCAATTTATCATATACATAAAATTTGGGAAAATTGGGAGTAAATTGAAATAGTTACAAAGAGTCAAAAAGTAGGAAAATATGCCTTATTTCCCCGACTTAAGAGTCGTGAGTCCCCTTAATTAGTTTCCAGTTCTACAACTATAAGAGAACAGGGAAGGTCTGACCCTTAGAAATCAATGACATTGTAAGTGATCTCGCTCGTGAACGTGTATCGTACAAGAACGGCAATATAACCACTTCTATCACTATAAGTCCGATATGATGGTTTTCTCGTCTTTATAAAATTTTCTTTCTCTTAAAATTACAACTGGCAAGTCTACGATCTAAACAGGAACATTCTGTTTTTCCGAACAGTCGTACGTCCTATAAGCGACTTAGGCCTCCACTAAGTTGTATTTTGGCTTTAGCAGCGTGTTTCTAGGCCTCATAGTACAGAATACTTGCTCATTGATTACTTTAAAAAAATAACCAACATTCATCCAGCTCGCCAAATCTTCATTTAACATGAACACTGAAGTATTATTTTATTTATTTTCCTGCAAAAAGCAATTGAGATCTTATGATACCTGAGAAACTCCGCGTTCTTTATGGACAGGAAAATTCCTGTCACCTAGTGATTTATTTTAGGGAGGAACGAGGAAGCTTTAACGCATTATCTGGTGGCTGGCGGAAACTGGCATTTGAGGTAAACTAGCAAGCCCATTTAATACTATTTAACGACAACAAACGAAAACAAAAGTTATCCACAACCAATTCACAAGTGTTCCGCCATAGAAGAAGAGACAGTAAACACAAATTAGCATTTCTTTAATATTTTTTTCTCCTAGCAGTCATGAACCTCCCTTTGAAAAGGTTGATGAATTTAAATACCTTGGCACTATAATTAATGACAAAAGTAAGCTAAGAGCAGAAATTGATAACAGAATCAAAATGTCTAATAAATGTTTCTTTGGGCTGAGAAGACAATTGATATCTAATCTTATAGGTCGCAAAACTAAATTAAGAATTTATAAGACACTAATACTACCTGTCTTACTTTACGCAAGTGAAACATGGACCTTGAGCATAGACACGCAGCGCTCACTGGACATGTTTGAGAGAAAAATCCTCAGGGCTATCTTTGGCCCAGTGCAGGAGGAGGGACGTTGGAGAACCAGATATAATTTTGAACTGTATAGGCTTTACGGGCAATCACATATAACACAAGTCATCCGTAGTAATAGAATGAGATGGCTTGGCCATGTTTGGAGAAGCTCGGAAGATAATCCCACTAAGATCTTGACATTTAAAAAACCTGAAGGATCCCGAGCTAGAAGTAGACCACCGACTAGATGGTTAAATGACGTAGAAAAGACTTTGAAAGTTAAAAATTGGAAAGAGTCGTCGCTGATAGCAGACGCTGGAGAGAGCGCGTGGTTGAGGCAGCCAAGGCCTGTAGGGGGCTGTTGTGCTTGTGAAGAAGTCACGAACCTCAGTTTCTTTCGTTGACGGATTTTCTCTATTACATAGTCACTGAATGTGAAGTCAAACCTACAAGCGGAATTACTCTATATATTTGAAGACTAACTTATTAACCCTAACTACAGATATTTGATCATCTGATGCACAATATACCAAATATTATCAAAAAGCCATGAAAAACCAAATATGAATAACCCAACCGAATATGAAGTCATACGAGATTATTAAAAGCTTATATTTCTCAATGAATGAGTCAGCTGGAATTTTTAAAGAGAACTCCGTAAGTTCTGCGTTTCGAAGGAATATTCATCATTTATTACATAAGATTCCCATCACTACTGAGAGCTAATTTCACAGAATTTTCACAAAAAAAAAAAAAAAAAAAAAACCAGAACGTGAGAGAGTCAACTAATCTGCAATGGCAATAAAATAAGAAATTTTTTTCAATGTTGAAGTGAGCATATTATTTTAAGGGACTACAATCATTTCCGTCACATTTCATTTCTAAAAAAGAGTAAATTTAGTATTTGATTAAAGGGAAGTGTATTTAAGTACAAACTAGTCTCTATGGCTTAACGTTAATTCACTATCCGAAGAATTTTTAGTGGAAGCAAAGTTATGCTAAATGTCAAATCATTTTCAAACTACGCCTCTATCGAAACACGGACGTGTTTAATATCTTAAACTGGGACGTGCCAATTATAGCCTCTCGAAGACTTCATTGAAACTTTTCTGGAAGAAGATGTCTGTCACAACCTATCACTTATCTTTTAAAAACAATAGGCTGTTTTACAAAGAAAATTTTAAAAATCGTCAGTTATTGTTCAGTAGTCACATGGATGGTTAAGAAAAAGAAGAGAGCAGGAAAATGTGTTCCTTCTTTGAGTGCAAAATAAACTCAAAACATCATAAACTGCTATGAAACTCTTTCGTTGCAGCCAGACTTGCCCCATATTATTCAACCTCTGCCGCTGCAGACTAAAAACAAGACTTACATAATGTAATATAAGAAAGAAATGATTTTGGTGCTTAAAATGAAAATATTGTTCTTACATAATAATTACACAAAGGCGGAATTTGCATTTCTAGGTCAAGAATATTCTTTGGCCTATCCAACTTATCCAGATTAGACCGCATTGTAAGGTGATACTAAAACCGAAACAAGCTCGTTTTGCCAGCGCAAAAAAAAAAAATCCAAGACACGAGTGCTTTTCATTAGGAGAGATGAAGCAGGCCACAATATCCGATCTCTCATCGAGTAGACTGAACTCCGTAACCGCACTTTGAGCCCAAAAAGTCTTTTCCCTCTCATATGACTAAGTTCTGGTTCTGTCCGCTTAACTATGTGAATCTTGACTCATTGTATCGCCCGCTTTTTTTTTTCGTAGAAACTGCTTATGACACCCCATAAAGATAAGATCCATCATCATAGTAAATTGGTCAACTTCGATTACGTTTGTGTCTCTTTTATAGCTTATTATGCAGAGGGTAGATAGCCTTTGCGACTATCCATAATACGACTTTTATGACGAGTGGAGACCTCTTTATTTTCGGAGTCAAAAACATAAACGATAAGTGCCCTGAAAAAGCTCTGATGAATATGCAACATGAATTGGACTCTTTGATTGAAGGAGGTGACTGCCACCGATAAAACCCACGCGCTGGAATAAAATTATTTCCGGAAGTCGAGAAACAACTGAATGGTTTGTTCAAGTTAATCTCAAAAGTGTTTATTTTATTTTATTTTATTTTATTTTATTTATTTATTTATTTTTTTGGAGGCCGACTTTTAACACTTCCTTTTTCAAATTTAATTTCGTATTTACATTTTGTGAGAGGACAAAATCTAGGAAGAATACAATAAATCAGGGATCATTATTAAGTAATAAGTTACTGTTCTGTTAGCGTTACGTCTCTTGAAATGTCTTAACTTATTATTTTTAACTTTTCAGGTCATCAAGTTATTGATTATGAATTTGACAATTGGGTTTTTGGTTCGTTAGTTTGGGGAAAGTTTATAAATGTCAGTAAATGTGTGTGACGCTTTAATAACATTGGTAAGTGGAGGATATGCTTGGTGGTTCTAGTTGGTGAAGCTAGGGTTGAGTTGCTCCTTTGGGCTTGCAGGATATATGTGCACGCTGGAGTCTAAAGTCAATTATATTTCAAGCCCGGCCAGGAAGAGAAGTAACAATTTCAACAACTTCCAATGGAAGAAATTTATTTATATCTTCTTTATTTGGACTTACTCTAAGCAATTACAGTTCATTTGATCGTGATGTTTATCTGAGGATATTTATAACTGAACGTAATCGTAATTCATCGAAAACACCGAGTTTTTTTAGTAAAGTCTCTCGCAGTCGAGAGATCATTTGATCACGGTGTTTGTCTGAAGATATTTGTAATTAAACGCAATCTGAATCGATCGTAAACACCGACCAGCAAATTTTCCAACAAATTCTCTTGCAGTCGAGAGTTTATGATTTGAAATATTAATTCAAACAAGGGTGGAGCAAGAGCTCAAAGTACTTGATGAAACCAGGAAACATGTTCTGTTCTGCCCTTGTGTGGCGAATGTTTTTTCCACCTCAGAAAATTAACTCTAATTTTAATATAATATAATTTAATTTAATTTTAATTAACGCAATTTAATTTTAATTTTTTCCCACCCCCAGCAGTAGTATAAGCTTAGCTGAAATTTCTCCAGATCTGACTGGTCCAGATCCTTTACGGCGATAGGATTCGCCACGGATCCTTAGCCCACCCCTTGTAGTGGACTCGGAGCCCGATTGGCATGGTAGGATTAAAGTTAAGGACCTGCAATGAGAAGTGATACGCCAGCGAGGCTCGCGTAAACTGGGAGATTTGGTCCTGTCCAAATGAGGACTCTGGCCCACCAATTGCAGCTCAACCAGACAAATGAACACCTAGTGTCCAATCCTAGAGGTCTCGGTCCACTTTTGTTTTGTTTCATTTATGCTGCCAAGCAATGCCTGGTTTTCTTCTTTTTTTATTTTTCTCGTCCTCAGGAATGTGAACAGTGGCGAATTTCGGTGTTTTTCGGCGAATTTGTATCACTGTGGTTCTGCAGGGTGAGACGCACCCAGTGACAAATGATCTGATTTGAGTTGCTGGCAATGCGCTCCAGGTTTAAGGCTGTTCCCTCCAAACTGGACCATACCATCGGGCGAGTTGTGTGTCAGTCGAAATCGATGCTCAATTCACTGTTTTTTTTCTTTTCTTATGGGCCTTTTTCGCGTTCTGAGCCATCATATTAGTTTCGCATTCGTTGTTTCTTTTTTTTCCTCCACTTCTGTTGTCTGCGCTAGTGTTTTTATTTCTGTCAGAGCTTGATTCGTTGCTACTATTCAAAATTTACACTAATTCCACCTGTTCTGCGGCTCGTCGCGAGTGTCTCCTGCTGTCCTGGACCCTCCCTGTGGTCCTGGTGTGCGGGCAACTGTCTGGGTTCAGTACCTTCCACTGCGGTATACTTCCCACTGGCAGGGATCTCCAGCCGGAAGACCTTTGTTGTTATGTCGGATTCTGTCTGGTGCAATAGAGCAGCGCTTCAAAACAAAGCAACCAATCATCTGAAAACCGGAATCTGTTGTTTTTGTTAAACATCTGATAAACATCAGCATCATTGCCCATTTGTAAATTTCGTAATAAATGTGTTTATTTTATTTTCAATGATATCTCCAAGGTATTTATAAAGTGAAAATACCCTTCAGATAGGCTTTCCCGATGCCAAATAAGAAATAGTTTGAAAATAAAAATAGACCTCCCCCATCCCCGCACATTTCGAGTGCGGGGAGGGAGGAGAAGGAAAACTTTGCCTATTTTATATCTTATTCACGACTAGCCATCTTAACCTTTAGCTTACAGGGTCCATTCTTCTGATTACCCCTTTAGAACGGGACCTTTCAAGAGCAGCCATTAAGGGGTTATATACATACATACATATGTATATATATATATATATATATATATATATATATATATATATATATATATATATATATATATATATACATATACAAATACATATATACATTATATATATATATATATATATATATATATATATATATACATGGGATGCCATCCATACAGCCCCATGCATGCCACTCTCACATGGAGTGCGCCCTTGTAAGCTCCGTGAGAGCCACCTAGCGGGCGCCGCGAAGAACAGAAGAGATAGACGATGTTTTGCTTCGACGAGCGTGCACGTTTCTGTGCCGCGCTGCTTGTTTTTCCCCCTTTTAGACGTTAGTTCCCCCTGTAAATAATGTTCCTCTTTAAATAAATGTTACATATGTTAACACTGTTTGTGATTATCCCCCCAAAACCCCACAGATGGGGGCTCTGGCCTCCTTTTACTCTTTATTTCCCTAGACTACCCCCCCCCCCTGCCTGCCGTGACGGTTTGAATAAAGTATTCTACTGATATGACTTTTCTACAGAATTAAAATTTTTCGACGGACAAATACTTTTCTCTTTCCGAGGACTGAATTTTCAACTTGACGACTTTCGTTTCGACGTGACGTAGTCGGATTTGCAAATTGTTGGATTTTTCTATTTAGAAGTCTGCATTCTGTGAGTACCATTTTTTTTGTGAGTGTCGATATGTGTTCAGTTTCACTAAACGATTTTGTGCCAATCGCGCAAGCACTTAACTGTGCTCCAACTAAAAGTGTTAAATTATTGTTTTCGATTTGTTTTGATGAAACATATGATCGTTCTTCCCGACCTAAATTACACAATTTTCAAAATTTCCCTGCTACTTTCGATTTGAATTCCCGAAAGAAAACCATCCTTAAAACATATTCATAAAATGATTTTATCTGTGTTGCTAATATCTTATATATTGATTCCGACGGTTCTAAATACAAACTATGTGATTCCATTTTTGACGCACTTTCTAATTTAACCTCCTTTAAACCAATTTCTGATTTTGATGAGAATGACGAATTACCGCCAAGTTCTTTCGCGCAGACGCAAGTATCACAGACGCCAGCTGCTCTCGCCACAGTTGAAAATTCTTATACGAATTATTTTTCGCCGAAACAACAATCCGAAATTAACATTTCCGTTCCTTATTCTAATTTATGGCTTGTTTTGAGAGATGTTTCCTGTTCTATGAGAAAATTTACTGGTAACAATGCGTATACTATTCAAAGCTTTTTGCGCGACGTAGAGGATAATTTATATCTTTTACCACATTTAACAGATCAGCATAAAGTGATTTTTGTCAAAACTAATCTTTCTGGATCCGCTAAATTATTTATTCAAAGCCAACGTAATCTGAACACTTTGAGTTCTTTAAAAGAAGCATTAATTGAGGAGTTTGGCTCGAAAATTACGAGCGCGGACTTACATCGATAGTTGCGAAATCGAAAGTTAAAACCAAATGAATCTCTTACAGTATATTTAATTGCTCTTCGTGAGTTAGCTTCGCAAGCCCTCGACTTTGCTGCGGACGACGCTAGCATAATTGAGTATTGCATAAATAATATTCCAGACGCTCCCTGTAATAAATTAATTTTGTATGGTTGTACTAAATTTAAGGATTTCAAACAGAAACTCAAAATTTATGAAAATATTTTTGACAGAAATAGATGTAAATCATCAACTGATCATTTCGGTTCTAAATACATACCGCGTAAACGTGATGACGTGTACCATAAAATTTCAAACCCAAGACGTGAGATGAAACCAGAAGCACTTCGTCCTATATGCTCAAAGTAAACAAATTATGTGCTATAATTGTTTAAATCTTAACCATTTATCTAAATTTTGTCCAGACAAACATCGCGGTCCAAAATGTATTTCTTGTGGAAATTTCGGGCATATCGCCGCAAATTGTTCAAAATCAACTGATTTACACACAGAGAAAGAAACTAATGTTAATACGCTGAATCCAAATTGTCCATCCAAGATCCTACGAAGTGGTATACACATGTGGCTGACGTCCAGCAAATCATTAACTCAACTTGCCAACGCAGCATTAAAACGACTCCTTTTGAACTGCTTTTCGGTACAAAAATGCGTGTCCGCAACAATCTCCACATCACAGACCTGTTGAATGCCAAAATGCAAACTGAGTTTATAAATTCACGCGACGACCTCCGAAAAGACGCCAAACAACAGATTTTAAGAGTGCAAGACGAAAACCGCAAAACCTACAATCTACGACGAAAGTTACCTCCGAAGTTCAAGTTGCACGATATTGTCGCCATAAAACGCACCCAATACGGACCTCGTTTAAAACTCCATCCAAAGTTCCTCGAACCCTATAAGATCATCAGACTTAAGCCCAACGACACCTACGATGTTCAAAAGTGTGGACATTTCGACGGACCCATGCATACCAGTACATGCATCGAGTTCATGAAACCGTGGATTCATAACTTTACATAACCCGTTTGGACTAAACATACTTTAATTTTTGAACTATTTTTTCATATATATTTTTTCTTTTTTCAGGATATCTTCATTAACCAGGATAGTTTTGCTGTTTAGATGTTACTACAATTAGTGTTATATTTTTCATTTTCTTTTCCAGTTTATTTTGCTAGTATTATAACCTATGTGTATTTCTTATAACTTTTATACTTTTTTTTTTTCATTTCGTCATAATAAATTGTCACCTGTATTTGTTTGTGCCCATACCAGCATCTTGGGGCAGATGCTTTTTGTCGAATGGCCGATGTGGTATGCCATCCATACAGCCCCATGCATGCCACTCTCACATGGAGTGCGCCCTTGCAAGCTTCCTTGAGCGCCACCTAGCGGGCACCGCGAAGAACAGAAGAGATAGACGATGTTTTGCTTCGACGAGCGTGCACGTGTCTGTGCCGCGCTGCTTGTTTTCCCCCTTTTAGACGTTAGTTCCCCCTGTAAATAATGTCCCTCTTTAAATAAATGTTACATATGTTAACACTGTGATTATCCCCCCAAACCCCTCCCCCCCCACACACACACATATATATATATATATATATATATATATATATATATATATATATATATATATATATATATGTATATATATATATATATATATATATATATATATATATATATATATATATATATATATGTATATATATATATATATATATATATATATATATATATATATATATATACAGAGGCTGTTCGCACATTTTTTAGACGATTTTGGTAAGCGGTAATAAAAAATCGTTTGTTCAAAATAAATAATTGCAATTGTACTATGTTTTTAAAAGTCAAAATTATCGTCTGCGGCTTAAAAGTTTTGTTTTTATTCAAAATGGCGTTTTTAACAAAGCAGTGGTTCGAAGGCTACATTTATGCTCTTTCCGAAGAGAAATATGCATACTCCGTTATCCAAAAACGATGTGACAGTCATGGTTTTGTGATATCTAAAGCGTCGATAGGTAATATCGTCAACAAGAAAGGAAAAAACGTCAAATTGGAGCCTCAAGTGGGACAAAAATTCCATACAAGTATCCAAGGAAAAAACGGACATCTTCGACTATTGTAAAGGTACGTTGTTTAATGTTAAAAGAAAATCCCCCTAGTCAAAGGACAGTTACAAAATCATTAAAATGCTCGGTGTCCACTGTAAACAAAATGATAAACGTTGATTTAAATCTTAAGAAAGTGAAAAAACGCAATGTGCATCTTCTTCTTCCAAATCATATCGCTGAACGCAGGACACGCTGCAGAATTCTATATGAGAAACAATTATCCAAAGAAAAATGAAAAACAATTGTCACAATATATGAATCATGGGTGTATTTAAATGATTGCAACAAAAAAAGAGCCATTTATTATCATAAAAGGGGAGAAAAAAATTTAAGTGCATGGTTCAAAGAATCGAAAGAAAGTTTTTCTAAGGGATTCATGATTGTTGCTGGTTTTTCTTATAATGGCCAGTTAAAAATAAAGAGAGTGGAAAAAAATGTCAAGATTAACTCCAAATACTATCAGGAACATATTTTCTCGCCAATTTTTCTGATTGAAATACCATCGCTTTACACACAGTGCCATCAATCTATGAGACTCCATCAGGACAAAGCTAGCAGTCACACATCAAAATCCACTGTAAATTTCCTAAAAGAAATGGAATATAAAACTGGTATCAAGGCCATACCCTTCACTGATATCCCTACTAAATCTCCCGATGTATCACCTATGAATTTTTGTGCTTTCGGACTTTTAAAATCTGCATTATCCAAACGTCGTCCCAAAACCCTTACAGGACTCTGGAAAACTGTTCAGGAGGAATGGGATAGAATACCTCTTCTGAAACTTCAAAAGGCATTATTATCCTGGAAATTGCGGTGTCGAAAGATAGTTCAGAATAAGGGATGTCAAATAGAACATTTAAAATACAAGAATTTTATGTAATTTAGTTTTGTGAATACAATATACATCGTCTAATAAATGTGTGAACAGCCTCTGTATATATATATATATATATATGGGCCCGTATTCGTGGGATACATACTATCCCGTCCAATAAGGAAAAGGTTAATCAAGATGTTAAATTGAACAAAATATTATTCCTTACTTTGTCCGAGAATGCTGGGGTTTGTGTGGTGTCTCTGTGTACGCGAGAACAGCTAAATTACATATGCTCACGCAGTTAACTTTTAATTTAAAAGTTTCATCCATGGACTTGGTGACATATGTATGAGTTAGTACACCTGTCAGGGAACACCATATATATACTACAAAAGTCAACAGACTACAAAAGTCTGTGCACTTACTTCATAAAGCCCTCTAATTTAACTTAAATAAAGGGACTTAAATAAAGTTTTAACTTAAATAAAGAGAAATCACTGATATCTCTCAGCAAATTACTGTTCTAATCCAGTAACTTGTTGAGAGATTAATGATTTTATTCTCTTATCTAAAGAATGGTGAACGAAATGTTTTATTTCACAAATAATACATGTCATACTTCTACTACGCACATTTTACGCATTTTTCAAAACCCATTGGGCAGGTACTCACCGTTTACACCACCGTTATATATTACAGTCCATCAGAATGTACCTCACACTGCTCAGTCTACAACTGAAATTGAATATTACGTTCTTCTTGCCCTTGTATCCATGCTCCTACAGCTGCTAATTTTTTTTTACAGATAAATTAGCAGTCTTACCAAAGTATCTCTTTGTTCCTATTCTCTTGATGTGCTGTTAACGAGGTTTATTTAAAATGCATCAAAGCATTGCTATTTCACATTTCGATCACGGAAACCGCAAGGATGGAGAAAAACAAAATAGAAAAGAAACCAAAGGTGTCAATTACAGTGTCAGAATGACGGATGACTAAATAACCCTTTCCACATCAACCTCTAACTGTCTATTGGGAGATTATCTGTTCAATAAAAAAGAAAAAAGTTAGAACATAAATTGCCTTTCAAGATATACACCCTACTCGTTAAACAAATGAGACTCGTCTGCCATTAGTGAAACTGAAACTTTATACAGCTTTTGTTGTTATTTTAACTAAATCCTGTTAGGTCGATAAATATTTATTGCGTTTAAAAATCTAAAAATAGTCTTTTTTTACTATAGACAAGACCCTTTATTGCAGTAGCAGTGTTTTTAACATAGAAATACGTTCCTCCATAACGGTCCTCCGGAAAGCAAAATTGTCGCGATTATTTTGGATATATATATATATATATATATATATATATATATACACCTGATGCATCATAAATTCGTGCAAAGTTCAAAAATTCGTAATAAAAGAAGTAATGCACGGAAAAAAAATTCTGTTTGCGCCAATAGGATCAGAAGGGCATTGGATTTGTTTTCCATGTAAAAAAAAAAGTTTCCAAAAGTAACCGAAAGGGGGCGCTCACACGTCATACTGAGACCTTTTTTGCAAATCAGGCTATCAATAAAATACCTCGTTGGAAATGGATCCGTCGTTCGAAGCCGGCAGTATGCTTTCTTTACCAGTTCGAAAAATGGTGGTTAAACTTTTCTACAAGAATGGTGAATCCACAACTGTTGCATTGCGAAAGTTTCGCACGGAGAAAGGATTGGAAGCTCAAAAGCCCTATTTCATTGAATGGATACTGAACTCGCCGTCTGCCTTACGCGCGAAAATAGAATTAGGTCAAAGAGAGGTTGCCAGAAATTGGTGGAGAGTGTTAGTATTGGCAAAAGCGGAGAATCACGCCAAGTCGTCGGAAAGGTTACCAGATGAGAAAGAAAGTTCACAAAAGGCGATTAAAGGTTAATAATAATATTATCACATATAAATAAAAAAAATTTAGGCATTAATTGCATACACTGACCATTGTATTTAATTTGAATGTACTCCACAGCGAAGTGCGGGTTTTCAGCTAGTATATATATATATATATATATATATATATATATATATACAAATATTACATGTCATCCTTCTACTACGCACATTTTACGCATTTTTCAAAAACCATTTGGCAGGTACTCACCGTTTACACCACCGTTACATATTACAGCCCATCGGAATGTACACCCTACTCGGTATATGTATATATATACATACATGCTGAAGAGGTAAGCAACGATAAGTAATCCTACGTTAATAAAAACCCGCGGTAGTTTCGTCAGAATACCTGAATTTTTTTGGGTTTCCCGTGCATAGTGATAGTTCTCTACAGATTTGGGCGATTTTAATGAATTTTCACACTGGGCATCTAAAGATGTTTTTGAGTTGAAACCCGACAAAAAGGCTTATGCGTAAACTTTCGTAAAAGAGATCATTTCTAATATCTCTCTTTCTCTCTGTGCAACAAATAATAATCTAAGCACACAATCTTGGTGCTAATCCCCGTCTCAATGAGTGCTTATAAGTCCTCAGTTTTTAATACGGCGATAACAGTCATTATCATATGCAGTGGATGAAGATATATTTATGCCACATTATTTATGTCAGTTCACGGAAGAAAACTCGGCAGTGCAGGAAATTTGCTTAAAAGGCTTTAAGATAGAAAATGCGGGCAATTTATCCATTGCATAGGTAGTTCCGTCTTATTTATGCAGAGCAAAATGTTAAAGAATGAAATGATGTGTAGTCAAGGTAGTGATACCTTCAAGAACAACTTGTGGAGGGCAATAGGATGCATTAGAAAACCTATTAAAAAGCCTGTTTCGAGCAATTTTTAGGAATAAGGAAATCGCAGAACGTATGTGCATAAGCGTGATTCGTCGTTATTTATGATAAATACCAGAAACAACAATATGGACCAGATTTGAATCTATAACGATCTAAAAATACGTTTGTATAATATTTGCATACATATAGTCATGTATGAAGCTAGAATTATAAGGATATGGATGTGTGAATATTCAATAGTACATTTTAGATCTTTTCATCGTCAGTAGATATAAGCGCATGAAAAGAAAATTTTTTCATGCATACTTTAAGGTATTTTCAATAATTTTGAGTATTGCATTGTTCTCAAATCTCAAACAGGTAAATAGCGGGAGGAAAAACCATTTACAACAATCAGAATTTTTTCATATTGCTATGACTGTTCTTTCATGAGAATACTGCCCTCAACGTTAGGCTACCATGGTCGGGTCCTAGTCTTGACGCTTAAGTTTTATAAAAGCCTTATTTTTTTTCTTAACGACAGAAATTCCCGCTCCTGGGAGTAAATGTTAAATAGGACCTGTAACATTAGTAAATAATAAAGGAAGATTTTCAGTAGCAATGGTATAAAATGATAAGCTTAACTGACGAAACTTAGCTGTTTTAAATATGAAGACAAAACTGTAATTAACAGCAATAAAAAATTTTTCAGGAAGACTCTTCTAAAGAAACTACCGCGGGTCATTAACATAGGATTATTTATCGTTGCTTACCTCTTTTGTATGTATATATGTATGTGTTATGTATATATATATATATATATATATATATATATATATATATATATATATATATATATATATATATATATATATGTATGTATGTATGTCAAAATTTAGACGCATTTTGGTATTTTCCTGTTTAACTGTTTACTGCTTGCCTAAGCGATACAGACTGGGTTTTGCGCGCTGCCAAAATTATAACTCGCGACGACGGACATCTGAAATTTTGCTTTCCGGAGGACCGTTATGGAGGAACGTAATCCTACGTTAAAAGGGATCAAATATGCCATATTGTCCATAGGAAATACATCCACTCCTCTAGACTGTGAATTATGAAATAACTATAAACAACAGTCCAGTATGAAGTTGAAGGCAAAGGAATTTTTTTCAGCTAATTGAAAATTAAGCTTCAATTCACATTATTTTATTTTGTTCCCATATTTAGAGGTTTTGAAGTGCATATAATCCGGGATATAATTATGCATTTTTTAATTGTTTCTTTGATTATTTCGTTCTCTGGTTTTACTTCGCTAGTGGATGAATCAAAACACAATTAATAAATCTCAATTAGAATATATACTGCTCAAAACAATAAGGGGATCACATGGTTTTACCGAAATTACGCAAATACTTACACCGATAAGTAACATAAAATAAATCATCCATAATTTAACGCCTAGCAGGAAACAGAAGAAGAAAACTTCATGTGCAAATCAAAGTTCATGACGTCAAAAACCAGAAAAAGAACATAAGGGCGGAAATCGGGATGTTGCAGAAACGTCTGTTTCACTGCCTGTGAAATTCGATTGCTCAGTTATTTTTTTTTTTAGAAAAGGTGACTTGAAAATGTCTCAACAACGTGATTTACCGCAATCCATGGCATGGCGTATTATAGGCAGACTTGAATCCGGGCAAACACAACGTAATGTCGCGGACGCTGTTGGAGTCGCCAGAAGTGTCGTTGCAAGGCTGTGGAATTGATTCCAAGAAACAGGGAATGTTAGACGTCGACCAGGGCAAGGTCGGCCATGCACCACTACAGCAACTGATGACCGGTATATACTGTTAACAACTCGTCGAAACAGAACAGACAATGCTACTCAGCTTCAAAGACAGTTGCTCTTGGCAACAGGACGAAGGGTGTCCAGCCAAACAGTACGTAATAGGCTTCATCAGGGAGGTCTCTATGCACGTAGGCCAATGGTCTGCATTCCGTTGACCTCACGCCATCGTGCGGCCCGGAGAAGATGGGCTGCTGAACATCGAGATTGGGACCAACATGATTAGAGCCAAGTGCTATTTACAGACGAGTCCCGATTCAGTCTGGAGTGTGACACCCGACGTGTTTTGGTATGGAGGGAAAGGGGCACTCGAAATAACCCCACATTCGTTCGTGAAAGGTCACAATACAGACGAGCTGGTTTTGTGGTATGGGGTGGAATCAGCATAGGTGGACGTACGGACCTGCATATCATTCGGAATGGTACTTTGACGGCCCGAATGTATGCAGACGAGATACTGAGACCTCATGTCATACCTTACGCTGCAGCCATTGGAGATTCCTTTGTTTTCCAGCATGATAATTCCAGACCGCATACAGCTCGTTTTGTGGAGAACATGCTTGAAGCTGAAACAATACAGCGTATGGAATGGCCAGCGTGCTCTCTTGACCTGAATCCAATCGAGCATGTTTGGGACATGCTCGGACGACGCATTGCTGCGAGACCAATGCCTCCTTTTACTCTCCGAGACTTGGAGACTGCACTTCTTGAGGAGTGGAACAGTATTTCCCAAAGTCTTATCGATAACATCATCGCATCCATGGAAAACTTTTCATGTTTTTTCCATATTTTCAAAGAATTAAAGCTTAATTACAATTTTTTTGACGTCTTTTTTTCTGTATTGCGCATTGATACGCGTGTACTATCCATTTTATGCCAATACGTGGCTGTCTCGCACGGTTTTCTTAACTTCTTTGCTTGCTACCCTAATTTTTTTGATCAGTGTAATATTCTGCCTAGCTGTTAAATGTTAAATCAGTACCTTAAGGTGTTGTTTAATCTCATTAAAACTCAATCACATTAGCATTAATAATATATTTAGCTGTTACTTAATCTGAAAATAACTTAGGAGGCTTTGGATCATTATTTTTAATTACCTCTTTTATATTCATTGAAAAGATCGAACATAAAAGAATGATTTCAAAAAAGCATTATCTTGAGTTATTCACGAGTTACATCATTTCATGTAAAATAATTTACCTTCCTGAGCGCAGAAGAAACGTATGAAAACTGGAGCTTTTCAAATGTCACGTTTCGCTTCACTATTTTTTTTTTCAATCACTAACTAGTAATTAAGCTATCAAGTTCCAGCTAGTCAAAGAACTATGACCTCGAAGGTATACCATTTTTTGCGGTTATTTACCAAGAAAAGCGTGATTTTATTTTATAAAAGAGGAAGACAGGCACTTTTATGTTGAAGTGGGATTAGAGTTGTTACATCAAAGAGGCCTATTTATAAGTCATTGACTTCGTGCACTTATAGGCGCATATATCCAAACACATTTCTTAATTGCAGATTTTTGCAGCATAAATCGTTGACTAAAAGCCACTTGAAATGTTAAGTTTGAAATAGGTTTCTAATCAGTTATTTATGAGTTTCTTCCAAGCAGGAATAAATTTATCCTTAGAACGCGTTAATTAGGCCATGAAGGCTAAGTGGTTCACACGGATTTGTCTCGAGACGGTGATAATTAATATCTGATACAATAGTAAATGCTTTCGTCGAATTTTTTTCCATCCAAACATACCTGAAAGTTTCATAACATACGTCTATAACACCTATTCCTGAACTGTCTTTTTATGCAATGTGACAAATAAGGATACAAAAAAAAAATAGATTATCATAAAACCCATGCGTCTTTTTCCTGTATAATCACTCTTCTAAATCAATTAAAAACTTATAAAATTCCCTTTTTACATATTTTTACCTTCATTTTTATAATGTCAATGCTCTTTAGATTCAGTACTGGATGCTATCATAATCAGGTCATAAAAAAACAGGCGACCTTGGTTTTTGTGACCTGACAGGATCTCATATAGAGTGGAAATCAAGGTCAGTAGACAATACATGGATACAATTTGATTAAAATTAAAACATAAGTTAATCATAAAAGTTTGCTGATGAACTAAAAACATGTAAGGATTTTAATTACATTTTAATATAGAAGTGCGTTTATATTTCTCTACATAAAAAAACGAGTTCTTAAATGTATTGACAATTATGTATGTCGAATACATTTTAACAAATCCCACTAGATTTAATAAAATTGAAAAAAAATTATTCACTTAAGTATATTAAGTTTATGCTATTGTAAAATAAGGAAAACAACATAAATTGAAATAACTCCAAATTTTAACTTTTGTATCCTGTATGGGTACGGTATTACGCAATTAATATTCTGTCAGTTAACCACTTCTTTTCAATGCGTAATCTTATTTCCACAAGCACGATCAGGAAACCGTGCTGTCTATGCTCTATAGCTAATTAGGTATAATGACGTTAGCACTTATTAGCTCCTTACAAGTGAAGACTGTAAGTCGAATGGTGGGTGAGTTTTACCATCCGTAGAACAAAGTTTCAGAGATCAACCCTTTGACTGAAGAAACTTACGGTCGTCACAGTCTTTTCAAGAATCTAGTCAAGCTAGCTAGGAAATACAGAGGCTGTTCACACATTTTTTAGACGATGCATATTGTATTCACAAAACTAAATTACATAAAATTCTTGTGTTTTAAATGTTCTATTTGACATCCCTTATTCTGAACTATCTTTCGACACCGCAATTTCCAGGATAATAATGCCTTTTGAAGTGTCAGAAGAGGTATTCTATCCCATTCCTCCTGAACAGCTTTCCAGAGTCCTGTAAGGGTTTTGGGACGACATTTGGATAATGCAGATTTTAAAAGTCCGAAAGCACAAAAATCCATAGGTGATACATCGGGAGATAAAGTAGGGATATCAGTGAAAGGTTTGGCCTTGATACCAGTTTTTTGTTCCATTTCTTTTAGGAAATTTACAGTGGATTTTGATGTGTGACTGCTAGCTTTGTCCTGATGGAGTCTCACAGATTGATGGCACTGTGGGTAAAGCGATGGTATTTCATTCAGAAAAATTGGCGATAAAATATGTTCCTGATAGTATTTGGAGTTAATCTTGACATTTTTTTCCACTCTCTTTATCTTTAACTTGCCATTATAAGAAAAACCAGCAACAATCATGAATTCCTTAGAAAAACTTTCTTTCGATTCTTTGAACCATGTACTTAAATTTTTTTCTCCCCTTTTATGATAATAAATGGCTCTTTTTTTGTTGCAATCATTCAAATACACCCATGATTCATCTATTGTGACAATTGTTTTCCATTTTTCTTTGGATAAGTGTTTCTCATATAGAATTCTGCAGCGTGTCCTGCATTCAGCGATATGATTTGGAAGAAGACTATGCACATTGCGTTTTTTCGCTTTCTTAAGATTTAAATCAACGTTTATCATTTTGTTTACAGTGGACACCGAGCATTTTAATGATTTTGCAACTGTCTGTCACCGTTTGGTGTATTGATTGATAGTGTGGTTAGTAGTGGTAGTATGATTAATTATAGAGTGATGCTCATATGTATAGATACAAATCAATTTATTAAACCTAATTATAATACATATACAAACAATACTATTCATTGCAGACTTCCGAATTCTCTATCTCCTTAACACAATATATATGCATTTCAAATTATCCTTCTTCCTATATCATATCAATATCTTAATTATTCTTATTAATCTACTCTTCATTCTCATCAATACCAAAGACTCACATTCTTTATCTATTCCCTAACATTCTCTGATTATCCTACGCTCTTAATCGCTACACATAAACACATTGCTAAATTGTTACAACATGCTAATCCAATTAATACGGACATACACAATCAACACTCTATGATAGATATCTATGTATATATAGTAACATTTCACCTTCATCTGACTCCATCTAATTATCTGTGATCTCTAGTACGTATTGGGCATTGTTAGGATAAGTCAAGATACTCTCATACCTTATCTGAAGACACTCCGTCATCACAAGCCTGGCTGGGGGGGTCATCGGACTTTTCTGGTCATCGGGCTTTCTGGTTCAGGGGAACGGCTGTAACTATCTGCTGGCGGTGGACTCAGGGCGCACGTCTCCATAGATACACAATCGCTTCGGGGGAGCGTTGGTCAATCCGAAGGTCCGTTTCTCATCACAAACCTGACTGGGGGGTCATCGGACTTTTCTGGTCATCGGGCTTTCTGGTCCAGGGGAACGGCTGTAACTATCTGCTGGCGGCGGACTCAGGGCGCACGTCTCCGTAGATACACAATCGCTTCGGGGGAGCGTTGGTCCAGGGGAACAGCTGTTCCTCTCTTGCTGTATGGCAGGTTAGTCGGTCGGCCTCTCCGGTACGGGACTTTGCATGTAATTCTCCGGCCTAACTGTTAGCGGTCAGCTATTCGGGTACCGAGGACTTGGTCTGTCTCTCCCGTATTAAGTCAGTAGCCCGTCATCTCCTTCTCTCCTCCTTCGTCGGCTACGGGGGCTTATGTGTGCCTCGTGAGAATTCTCAAATTATTCTGCCCTTTTCTAAAACTTTCCTACCGAGCACAACTTCTATCATTATCTATTCAGGCCTTCATTGGTGGCCACCTTCTGTCCTATAGGCCACCTTCTGTCCGGGGCCCCTTCATTGGCCGACCACCTATTTTATATTAATATTTATTCCAATCAATATTGAAGGGGGCGTCCACCCTTGCACCTGTTGGGGTTTCTTACACTTCCAACTTCTCACGCTCTTCTCCGGCCTCCTGTGGTGTTTTTAACGCCGTCCAACATCGTAAACTGCCTCACCCCTTTTCTTCTCCTAACTATGACTCCGTTTTCAGACTTCCCTTAGCTCATTATAACCAGCTGGGACCCTTTTACTGTCAAAATTCTCTTTCCTCTGACCTCAGCATTATCCATTTTAATTCCAATCCGTTCGTTAAACGCAGCTGTTGACCGTTTTCTCATTTCAATTGCCCCCTCTCAACTTGTCACCTCTCCTTTCGTTTCGCCTACGCAGTATATTACCCCGCTGGTCAAGGCATCTCTTTGTCTGATTCCTTGAATTATATTCTCTATTGCCCCTTTTTCTGAACACGCGTCGTGTCTCCACGACACTGTCCTTTGACCAGGGGGATTTTCTTTTAACATTGAACAACGTACCTTTGCAATAGTCGAAGATGTCCGTTTTTTCCTTGGATACTTGTTTGGAATTTTTGTCCCACTTGAGGCTCCAATTTGACGTTTTTTTTTTCCTTTCTTGTTGACGATATTACCTATCGACGCTTTAGATATCACAAAACCATGACTCACGTCGTTTTTGGGTAAAGGAATATGCATATTTCTCTTCGGAAAGAGCATAAATGTAGCCTTCGAACCACTGCTTTGTTAAAAACGCCATTTTGAATAAAAACAAAACTTTGAAGCCGCAGACGATAATTTTGACTTTTAAAAACATAGTACAATTGCAATTATTTCTTTTGCAGCAAAGGATTTTTTATTACCGCTTACCAAAATCGTCTAAAAAATGTGCGAACACCCTCTGTAGAACTATAGAAGTCAAGTGTAAGAATAAATTTCAAATGAGAGCGGGAAGTGAGAAATTAATATTTTGAGTAAGTGGTGGGAGTTCACAGTAAATATACATTTTACAATGCAGACGTACGTGCTGTATTTGTGTTCACCCAGCCTTAATCGTATATTCAAGTCCAATTGAAACTTTAGTTTTAACGTAGGATTACGTTCCTCCATAACGGTCCTCCGGAGAGCAAAATTTCAGACGTCCTGCGTCGCGAGTTATAATTTTGGCAGCGTGCCAAACCCAGTCTGTATCGCTTGAGCACGCAGTAAACAGTTAAACAGAAAAATACCAAAATGCCTCAAAATTTTGACATACATATATGCATATATATACATACGTACATATATATAGATACATATATACATAAAACATACATACATATATACATACAAAAGAGGTAAGCAACGATAAGTAATCCTACTTTAATAACCCGCAGCAGTTTCGTTAGAAGAAACTACCTGATTTTTTTTAACGCAGGATTACGTTTCTCAATAACGGTCCTTCGGAGAGAAAAATATTGTCTTGCGTCGCGAGTTATAATTTTGGTAGCGTGCTTAACCCGGTAGCAGTAAACTGTTAAACAGAAAAGTACCAAAATGCGTCAAAATAAAAGGCAAGCAAACAATATGTAATCCTACGTTAATAACTCGCGGTAATTTTGTTAGAAGAGACTACCTAATTTTTTTTTAAATTGATCTGCCGTTACAAAAGAACCTTAGTATCCAACAAATCCTTCTGTTAAAAATCTCTGGCATGATTAAGGCATATCACTGTTAATACAGCGTACGGAGCATAATTAGAACTTGTTTTAGGGGGGAAGTTCAGTGAAAAACAAAAGATTGTGTAATGAAATTTAAAGTTTCAATGTTTAAATTACTTTCCTCGGTGAATCTCATGTAGGATTGCTGTAATGCTAAATACACCATCTAGTGACTGAATCACTATATCCCACCAAACATTATTCAGTCTTTTGCCAGACGTCCATAACACGAGCGTGGCAACCCACCTAAAACGTTGTAAATCAATATTTCTGGCCTCAAGGTAGCCTAGTGGTAGCGTGTCGGCTTTCGGTGCATAGAGAGCTCGGATTTAATCCCGACAAAAGCCACTAAATAACTTCGTGTTTAATACGGATATGGGCACGTTGAATCCGGAAAATCCCTCTATGAGGTCAGAGAGGGTGGGAGAGTGTACGATCCCCCAGATGCTGCCCCTGGGGGTGCTCGATCAAAATGGAGCTGGCACCTGGCTATATTGGACTCCGACCCTTGTGGCACCACCATTATAAACCCCTCAGCCCGCTAACCTACATGAACCTTGTCTGGAATAAATACCGGCCAGGGGGCATTCGAAAAACAAAAGCGATATTTCTAACACGAGTTATATGGCACGACCTTGAAATGTGATGATTGTCGAAATTGCTAGCTCCACTGCTTTTTTATAATTATACCGCAAAATTTACGTCGGAGTTGGTTGGTAGGTCAGTCGGTTGGAGTTACGGTCCACTTTCGCTACAAAAGGACTTATTGGACCATGTAAGTCGAAATAGTAGTAAATGATTCGCAAGTTTTTTTTTTCCAATTAATATACCGTAGTTTTTTTTTCAATTAATATACCGTAGTTTGTTTTCAATTAATATACCGTAGTTTTATTTCAATTAATATACCGTAGTTTTTTTTCAATTAATATACCGTAGTTTTTTTTTCAATTAATATACCGTAGTTTTTTTTCAATTAATATACCGTAATTTTTTTTTCAATTAATATACCGTAGTTTTTTTTCAATTAATATACCGTAGTTTTTTTTTCAATTAATATACCGTAGTTTTTTTTCAATTAATATACCGTAGTTTTTTTTTCAATTAATATACCGTAGTTTTTTTTTCAATTAATATACCGTAGTTTTATTTCAATTAATATAGCGTAGTTTTTTTTTCAATTAATATACCGTAGTTTTTTTTTTCAATTAATATACCGTATTTTAGAGTAGTTTTTTTTTTTTTAATGCATGATTATTGAGATAATATCTAGGAAAATAAGTTTTCTTCCAAACAAAACTTTAGACATTTACTAGTTGGTGCCCGTCAAAACATGACGGCTAGATAGTAAATAAATGTACTAATACACAAATTATATTCAACACATCAGTGCCAAACGTTGAAAATCATAATAATACATAGAAAAAAATTAATGTGTTTAAGCGGCCTCGTGCTTAGTGAGCATCTAAAGCCAAATTTAAAAATGTCACTGAGCATGCGCAGAAAGCAATTTTTTTAATTGTAAATTATCGCTAATTAAACAGCGCGAAATAAGCAATTTCCATCATGTTTAATCTTATATTTCACAAACATAATTATAAAAGTAAAATTGGCAGAGAGAGAGATCTAGAGAGATTCCTCCGAAAAAATGTATTTTTCATTAAAACATGTCACTGAGCGTGCGCAGAAACAGTGATTTTCTAAAGGCAGATTTAAACATGCCACTGAGCATGCGCAGAAGGCAATTTTTTAATTGCAAATTATCGCTAATTAATAGAAATTGCGGTTACTAAAACCAAATTTGACAAATCTACAGATTACAACCTTTCGTTTAAGACCAAAATCAAGCAAATTGAAACAGTAGTTTTCTTTCACGGGCTGCCCAAAAAGTCGGCTTAGCAACTTAAATATATAGATTTTTTATGATTTTAACTATAACTATAACACATAAGAACTATATTAGCTTATTTTCTCTGAATTCAGATATTTTATTTCAGTTTTAAAGCGAATATTATCATATTATTTTTCTGATTATCCCCACAATGGTATTTTAAGCATCACAATTTTGTTCATAGAATAAACACATTAATAAAAAGTTAAATGATGATAGAATACAGAAATTTTCTCTCAAAGTTAAGAAGTTATAATCTTTAAAAGGCAGGTGTTTTCACAAAATTGTTTTAATGCAATGCATCTTTACAAAGGGCCCGAAATAGCCTGGTGGTAGCGCGTTGGGGGAGGGTGATCAGTTAGAATCCGACGAATCCCACTAAATACCTTCGTGTCTAGCGCAGATATGGGCACGTTAAATCCGTATACCGGAAAGACCTTCTATGAGGTCAGAGAGGGAGGGAGCAGGTACGAGTCCTTCAGGTCTCGCCCTTGAGGAGGGGGGGGGAGACTCTCAGTCAAAATGGAGGACTAAAATCGGACTCCGACCCTTGCTGTTCCATTTTAATCCGGAACCACTTTCCTCTGCCAGCAGTCGAGACCTGGTCTGGCATGTTTTGGCCAGGGGGTCACAAGTGATAACAACAACATCTTTACAAATGGCGGTCAAACCAAACGACGGTAAAAATATTCTTTCAAAACTTAGCCAGTATAATCTTCAAAAGGCAGATGTTTGATTAAAACTATTTTAATGCATTGCATCTTTAAGATTTTATAATATTCCTCCATTCATTTTGCATAAGAACTCCGTGCCAGCGAAGTAATTTAAAATTCGCAGCCGATTCACGTACAATCTTGGAATGCCTTTTTCTCAAATGACGTGGAATTCCGTTCATTGTGTGAATTTGAAAGTTACACTCGCAGTTAAAGTTTTTCCATAAAGTTCACAAATTATATTTGACGAATCTCTCTTTCATTTCAAAACAATAAAACGAAAAACACAATTTCGAGCACATTTCCGCCACAGTTTAAACCCTCGTTACATAATCATTCGTGAAATGGAATTTATCCGTCCATTTTATTATAAAACCCATTAGCCAAAATAGCAAAAGTGGAGTGAAAATTCTTAACACAAATAAATACGAATCCCAGAGTTAAAAATTTTATCACTTTTTCAACTTTAGAATTGCCATGAAAGCCTCTTTTTTTTTTTCAGAGTATGTTGTTCCGAGTTCATTGAATTCGGCTGAAGATTAGAGGATACCTCGCAGGGACCGCTCTTTATTTGCTCCTTTGCAGATAAAAATCGTTTTATTTACTTTTGTCTACGCTCTTTACCATGCGGAGAACTTCATTGTTTCGTTATAACAATGCTGCCCTTGAGGCTAAAATCTCACCCGAATTCAAAGGGAGAGGAAGTTCAAAATGTGATTTTTCTTCTTCTGCCTCTTCGGCCGTCCAGCGAGAGTCCCTCATTGGCGAAAAAAAAAAAAAAAAGCCAACCAGTTGCTGGACTAAAAGCATTTTCTCTTGTTTGTTTTGAAACTAATTGTAAATAAAATTACTAGTGTACGATATTTCGGCTTCTCGACTAACTCTTCGTAGATCCGAATAAATATCGGGTTTGAGGGACTCGCACAAAATTCTTTTAAAAAAAAAAAGAAAAAAAGAAACATATTTTTGTCTGCTTAGCTCAAAACAGGCTAAGGAACTTTTAACCGACACAGACCGCATGTTTCTGCGATGATTAAATTGCCAGATAACAGCATTTTTATGTTGTAAAGTCTTTGCGTACGTGGGCATTTCAAGTCCATTTTTACGGGAAAGGTGTTCTGTAGATTTCCTTCTATTGGAAGGATGTGCTGTAATCTCTTGTATAGTTTCTCTGTAAAATTTCATACAGCATGCTTTAACTGTCTTTAATATCTAAATTCAAAGTTCTAGAATTATATTCCTGGAAAAAAAGGCTGTAAAAAAATATTTTTTTTTTTTCCTCTTGAAAGAGTGAGTTGGCTCAGAGCGCTACTGTTATCTTTGACCCGATGGAGCGCTTTTGGCTTCGAACTGGGGGTGCCCAGTTCGAATCCCGGCAAACGCCATTAAATACCTTTGTGTCTAGGC
>OU015497.1:40271854-40566854 GCA_907164885.2 Dolomedes plantarius
AATTCCTCTGAAAATATAAATACTGTTACGAGTTTGAGGCCATCTTGGTGTGTTATCTTCAGCATGCGATGTTTTGGAGTTCACGTTAAATAAAACAATGGTTTAGCACGTTCACGCGTCTACCATGGAGTAAGTAATAAATCCTGCTCTTGGGTCTATTGTTGGAAAATGGTTTGGTTGAGCGGTGTGGCAACACGGGTTTTGTTTTCTAGGTGAATAAGAGTCTGGAATAAAAAGATCAGTTAAAAAATTGGTCTGGATGCGATCGGTTGAGGTTTTTCAACAAGTGATGTTCTTCTTTTAAAAAGTATAATTCTCGGCTGGTTTAAGACGAGGTCCTTAGAGGAAAGGAAGTTGAGGTCGTATGCTACTTATTAATAACTGTTATATTGTGATTTAGTTTTATATCTGAATTTCACTTTGTCACAGAAAAGTTCTTAGGTGCTCGAATTGTTCAGCTTCCAGCGAAGATTCAACTTTTTTATTTTGTCTACTCTTCTGCAAATTGTGAAAAGTGTACTAAAGATATAATGTTACATAACATTTCAATTGCGGTAACTGGCATATTTATTTCTGTATTTGAAATTCACTTTTTAGAATTTCTCCCCATCGCTCGGATTTGGTGCAATACAATAAACATTGTAGAATGTATTATTGCAGTTGGAGTTTTTATCTGACAACATATTAAATCTATAAGATAGAATATGCTTGGAGTCATTTATTATTGTAGAAGCGTTCAATGTTATAATTCACTGCGGTGTGTGGTCGAGAGACGATCAATAATAAAAAGTCTCATAACTTCAGAGGCAAAAAAAATAAATAAATAGAGACTTGGACACTAAAGTGGCGTGTAAAAGAAAAGCTGTCTGCGTGGCCATTGATAGCGATCAAAATACTATAAATATTGCAAGATAGATAGTGACGTTATTTTATGACCCACAATAAAACTATCAGATAATGGCAAATTTGTATTTCAAGTGAAAATTATGGTGGGGAAGTACTTGGTAGACTGTAAACATGAGCAGTGAGATAAGGGATCAATTGGGGCAGGAACTGCTAAGTGAAAGGCAGCCCACTGTCCAATGAGAGAAAAAGGGCGGGCCAAAATGGCCCCGGTAAACGGACAACAGTCCAAGAGAAAAAAAACGGTGAGAGGGTCGACAGATTTCTCTTGCCGTTCCCTAGAGCTCGCACGTTATAGAAGGTCGATTGAGCTGTCTCGGAGTCTAGCGGTAATTCCTGGAATCCGACAAGATGCTGCTGCGTATGACATGATGTGGGCCCCTGTCAACGAAATCATTTCATTGCTGTGTTCTTCAACAGTAATAAGTGCCTCCCGAAAGATCCTAGAAATAATTGCTTTGTTCGAATAGTTTGTCTCTGCTTCTGATTTCTCATGTATTAAATGATAATGTGAAGGAGAACCTTATCCTATTATTAATTTCACTTTAAAAGAATTTTTAATATTGTCAAATAAATGTATAATAAAGGCCAATTCTCTGTGTTTCCTTGATTCCCCCAACACATGCACGCCTAAATTGTTTTAAGGATATTTTACAACCTATAATTATTATTAAAATTTTTTCGTGACTCAAGGACTTGACCGATTTAGCAAGTGAAAAAAAGTAATAGCATCCGATTCAGTCTTCAAATTATTTGTTTACAACAGGAAAAAAATTTAAATAGTTGTTTAATAATTCACAAGTACTCTCGTCTGCAGCAGTTAAACTGTAAGTGACTCATTTATTTTACTTTTTACTGTAGGATTACGTTCCTCCATAACGGTCCTTCGGAAAGCAAAATTTCAGACGCTAAAACCGTCCGTCCGTACCCCGCGAGTTATAATTTTGGCAGCACGCCAAACCCAGTCTGTATCGTTTGGACAAGCAGTAAACAGTTAAACAGAAAGCTACCAAAATACGTCAAAATTTTGACATACATATATCTATATATATATATACATACGTATATACATATATACATATATATAGATACATATATGCATAACACATACATACATACATATATATACGTACAAAAGAGCTAAGCAACGATAAGAAATCCTACGATAATAACCCACGGGAGTTTTGCTAGAAGAGACTACCTGAAATTTTTTTTTTTGTGAGAAAACAACACTAAACGATTTACCGTTATCATCAAGTTCTTGCTTCTACGTTTGAATGGCAACGATTTACATTAGAGTATGGACTTAACTTAATCGGTTTATGAAAAAAGTTACATATTATTCGATGGCCAAAAAAATTTTGTCATTGAGTCGTTTAAATCCTTATTATTTGAGAAATGTATCATGGATGTAAGAAGTAAGGAGTTAATCAAGTGCTTAGACACTAAAATTTCAAAAATTTCTAAAATAATAAAATGAGCTTAACGCGACGATCTGGTCCTGTCCTCTCTAGGAAACGACCTCGCGTGTATTGAAGTTTTGTTATGACGGCCACGACGTGACAAGGTACTGAAAAGCGTCCGACTATCATTAAGATCATATTTAAGAGCACTATCCAGTAATGATGCCAATATCAACAAAACTTCTCTAAGAATGCTTTATGAGGAGGAAAATTAAAGGGATCGTCACTCAGGTAGATTTTCAGCTGGCGCTTTTTTCTTCAGGCGCGGTTCTATCTGATAAGGTGCCGTCCATATAGTATATAGGGGTTGGCGTTCTGAGCTGTCCCGCAGTGGGCTTTGGTTCAAACCCCGAATAAAATTTGGCCGTTTCCGTGTCGTCCGTTTCATGGGGAGCAATGTTGGTTCACCTATATGGTGCTCCCATAATGAAGTAGCCAGCAAAAACTTCGCGAATCTTCCTGGGACAATGTAAGAAGTACCTACTGTCAGAGACAAGCGCCGGCCGAAATTGAACAAAAAAATCTAATAAGGTGATATATATCATATTGCGATCGGTCGAGTGAAACTCTAAAGAAGTAAAATAGAATTTGCGGAGAGGTAGTTAGGTCTAGTCTCGTTACAAACATAAACACCTCGAGCGTTCTGGCAGCCTCGCACGAACGCGTTTACGACATATTTTGTCATCTTCGAGCACTCTGCATTTTGTGCTGCAATTCGTGACAGACAACGGTTCTATCCGTTGTGGACTGGAAGACTTCCCGCGAGGGCATTTTCCATGCATTTTCACCACTTGTTAGTTTTTTTGTGTGCGTGAAAGGTCAGTTGAGAGTGCCTCAGAGGGAATTTTATAAACAGACTAAATGAAATTGACAATGGCCGAAAAAAAAGGGGAAAAGGTTAAGTTATCGGGTCCGGCTAACCGTGATTGAAATGCAGCATCTACAATACCGAAATCGGATGCACTCCCGACATTGCAAGAGCCAAGTGTACTATGGCAAACAAAGGTAAATAGCCGTTTATTTCATGTTTCAATGTGGTAAACAGAGGACCTCAAATATTTTGAACGGGCGACATTATGGGCAGATGTAACTCTGATCTATTTTAAATATCTATTTTAATATCTGTTTTAAATATATATTTTAATATCTATTTTAAATATCTATTCTAGATCTATTTTTTACGACTATTTTAGATTGTCAACAAGGGTCTAGGAACAGTTTCTGATGTTATGTCAGCATGAAAGTCTACGGTAAAATAATGATTGGAAGAAAGTAAAAGGTTGAAGCGTTCATCGCAAGGGACTTTCGAACATTAGTTCACCGCAGAAAAAGAAAAAGAAAAAGGACTGATTGGTTAGTCATGGAGAGCTACGAGATATCTTTTGTAACACAAGGGTCAAACTGAACGGGATCTGCAACTTAAAGTCGATTAGGATGCCTACAGCGTGAGTTAACACAGCAGTCTCGGCTTTCGAAGACTAGCATCCTAACCATTTATTTGACCATCATCCGGCCAAGAAATAAAAGGCAACTGATAAGAAGCTGTGTGAAAAATTTTAACAGCCGCTGGAAAATATTTCAAGTGAAATTCTGCACCGCGAACTGCACAGAATTAAGATATCGCAGTTCGATTGCTTTGCATCACTCCTGTAAAATGAGCATCGTTGCGTTAAATAGGAGAAGACCACAGGAATGGATTATAAAAAAATGGGGAGATATTATAGGTCAAATAGATCCACATTATTTTTATGCAAATGGGCAAATATGTACGTAAAGTCAACCGAGAGAAACATACCAGCAAAATAATTTTATTCTACTTTGTAAAAGAAAAAAATGTTTAAACTGGTAAATTTTTCTCCTCTAACAGATTTTCGAGATCCTGTAACAGTCTAGGTTACATTCTTCTGGAATGGTTTGGTCCACTTTTTGCACTTGTACAAAAAATGGCCATGCACGCGCGCACGCACGCACGCATACACACACACACACAACAAAATAATAGGAACACCTGTTTAAGAATACAAATTTTATAATAGTAGGGGGTTGAGTCGCCCTTGGCCTTGCATTCGACGTGGGATTGACAAATTAAGGTCTAGCACAAAGTTCAAGGGAATTTGTACCCATTCCTCGTGCAGAACGGTCTAGAGCTCAGGTAGTATGCGTGGAAAAGGAAACCGAGCACGGACTTTGTTCTCTAAAAACCCCACAAAGGCTCAATGATGTTAAGATCAGGGGACTGACGACATCATATGAGATGTTCCACTTCATCATCATGCTCATCTAACCATGTTTGAACACAGAGAGCCGTGTGAACAGGGGCGTTGTCATCTTGAAACATAGGGCGTTCTCCAGGAAGCAGAGTCTGAAGCATAGGGTGGAAATGATCTGCGAGAATATTGGGATAATACTCGCCAGGGATGATAATCTTCCTCCTCAGGACTACGAGTGGCCCCAAGCCACGCCAAGATATTGTGCCCCACACCATCACAGAGCCCCAGCCATGCTTCAAATAGGAAACAGACAGTCAACATGAAATGCTTCTGCCGGTGTTCGCCAGACGAACACACGTCCGATGGTCTGAAATAATGTAAATCAAGATTCGTCAGACCAGATGACCTGTTCCACCAACTGTTGTGTCCACCAAAATTGGACACAACAGTTGGTTCTCATTGTTGATGTGTCCAGTTTTGGTGGTATCCGCACCACTGTCGTCGCTTCATAGGATTCCGTGGCGGCATTAACGGCCTTGGAACAGACACACTGCTATGAATGGTCGCCGCATGCAGCTCCCATTGAATAGTTTTGGTAGAAACGGGGTTCTGGAGACGGGTGCTCATCTCGGAAGTTTTCGGGCGACTATCCTCTTCGACACTCGTCTATCCCGGTCGGTCAACTTCGACTTTCGCCCACTTTTCTTCTTCGAAGAGGACACCTTCACCAGGTTTGTATAGGCTGTCATAACCCTTGACAGAGTGGTCCTTGAAATACCCACAAGTCTGGCTGTGCTCGACACGGACGCTCCAGCGAGACGAGCTCCAATGATCATGCCTCTTCGCACGTGGAACAGGTCGGACATAATGGCGCTTTGCTGGGAAAGAATTTTCTCAAACAACTGTCACACCGTCAAATGTTCGACTGATACCTTCCCTTTCGCCGCCACTAGATGACAAACTGTTGCGAGACGTGGCGGGGTTGTATTGGACGGTCGAATTAAGATACATTTCGAAATGGGTGTTCCTATTATTAAGAACAACACTATTTTGTTTTATAGAAATGTTAAGTAAAACTATTATGGATTTGCACAACTCTTGTGTATAGTGATTTTTATGACGTTTTCTATTAAGAGTTTTGTAATTTTATAATAATGCCAAAAGCAAGGAATCTGACTGAATATGAAAAAGGAGCTGTTGAATCTTTTGCATTGTCAGGAATGAGTTGTCGGTATATTGCAAAAAAGATAGGAAGATCTAAAACTGTCATCAACAATTTTTAAGGTTAAAAGACGAGTAGTGGAAAAAAAAAGCTTGAGGCAAACCAAAAGCCTTGTCTACCGGAGATGAAATGAGAGTTTTAAAGTTAGCACCCATCGGAAAATACTCAAGTAAAGAAATTTTACGAACAACTGGTTTCAACGTGTGCAAGAAAACAATATGGAATACAATTACTCGATCTGGAAATTTCCAATACACAGCAAAATTATGTAAACCATCTTTACTGACTGGATACAAAACCCAGCGTTTACAGTTTGCAAGACAAGTGATGACTTGGGACGATAAATGAGGTTATTTTCTCCGATGAAAAAAAATATGGAAATTAGATGATCAAAGTATCATCTTTGGCATAATACTTTGAACCAAAGTATTATTGGCATAATTTAAGAAAAGAAAAATAAATTTTCACGAACCGTTAATTAGGTGGCGGATCCATTATGACATGGGACTGCTTTTCGTTTAACGACGTGGGATCACTTTCATTTCTTTTCGGAAAAGTTAATTCAAAGGCATACGTAAAAACTCTTTTTGACCATCTTGCACTTGTTGCAACACTTCTGGCAGGGGGAAATGAATTTATCAGCAAAATAATACGCCTATCCACACAAGTCGTACGACAAAACTCTGGTTCCAGAAGAAAAGTATTGAAGTTTTACAATGGCCACCCAGAATTCCTGGTTTAAACCCCATCGAAAACTTGTGGGAGATCTAGAAAGACGAGTTTACAAAAATGGAAAGCATTTTTCCCCAGCATCAGAATTCAGATCTACCATGGAAGATGAATGGTACAAAACCAGTCCCGAACTTTGCCAAAAATTAATGCCCATGAAAGATAGAATATTTGCGGTCATTAAAAGCAATGATGGGTGCACAACATATTGTTTCTTCATTACTGTATTGTTTTTATCTTCCTGTCCTTAAAGCTTTTACACAGGCTGAAATAGTGTTTTTTTGTATAGTTTTTTTCATTTTCGTAATGAAATACTTACAGATAAATTTTGCTCACTTTTTTTATTATCTTTTCAACTTTATGATACACATTATAGTATACTTTTTTCATCTGATTTGAAACTAAGCAAAAAAAAAAAAATTTGCTGTCTTTAAAGTTTTTACACGCACTATATATATAGTAGTATATATATATATATATATATATATATAATTATATAGGAACTATATATACATATATATATATATATATATATATATATATATATATATATATATATATATATATATATATATATATATATATATATATATATATATACAACATATAAATAGGACAAAATAATAGGAACACCTGAGGAAGAATGCAAAATTTTTAATGGTAGGGCCACCCTTGGTCTTAAATACAGCTTGCATTCGACGCAGGATTGGCAAATAAAGGTCTTGCACAAAGTTCAAGGGAATTCGCACCCATTCCTCGTGCAGAGCGGTCTCGAGCTCGAGCTCAGGTAGTGTGTGTGGCAGAGGAAACCGAGCACGGCCTTTTTTCTCTAAAAAAAACCCCCACAAATGCTCAAAGATGTTGAGATAAGGGGAATAAGGACACCACATGAGATGTTCCATTTCATCATTATGCTCCTCTAACCATGTTTGAACATAATGGTCGAGCATAATGCCTCCTTGTTGGGAACAAAATTTTCTCATACAACTGTTACACCATCAAATGCTCGACTGATAACTTCCCTTTCACCGTCACTAGATGACTACTGTTGCGACACGTGTCGGCAGTAGCGTACGCAGAAATTTTCAAAGGGGGGGGGGGTTATAGTCCAGTCAAATTATGTTTTCATTTCGCATTAAATGAAAGTGTTGAGATTTTTTCAGGAATGTCTAGGGGTTGGTCCCCTGAACAACGCCTAATAAAGTCCCCTCGATTTCAGGCGCCGCGGGGGGGGGGGGGGGGTCCAAAGGTCACTTTATTCAGTTTTCGGCGTTTATCTCGAAAACAGTGTGTCGCACAGAAAATTGTCAAACTCAAAAATTAAACCTTATAAAATTCCCTTCCAAATGGTATATCCATGTTTGTACCCAAGTGTTACCGTTTTCGAGATATGAGCCGTTGAATATGAAAAGTTTCAAAATAAGTGGTAGCGGTTCAGGTATCTCTTCAAACTTCCTCTTCTAACTCTTTCCCCTTCCATTTCTCAGAAAACTCGTGATAGAGAAAGTTGTATAGCGAAAGATTTCCTTCAAAAATGTATAGTGTTATGCTAATTTATCTTCACCAGGTAAACAGTTAGAGCGTTTTGAAGTTTAGGGGTACTTTTCAACATTTTGCTAGTAAAATGCTCGTCACTCAAGTTTCGTTTGCAAGGTCAGAAACTCTCTTAATCACTTTGTATGCTGTTTAATTAGATACGTATAGTATTCATAACCCATATAAATAATAAATTATGTATACCAGTACGTATAATGTATATCTCATAATATACACAACACTTGTAGTACAAAGGAGGAAGTAAGAAAACAAACCAAAATGTATAAAAGTGTCACTTTATCTCAGATCATTTTGGAAAATTTAGATATCACACCATATGAAAAAGAAGTAGTAGTCCAGTTACTTCAGAGCTCAGTAGAAATTACTCCACAACAAATTTCCACAAATACCTCCCTTGCCAGCATTCAGTGGAAATTGAGCAACGAATTGTCACGTCTCAAAGGTAATGGGCCAACAGCAGCTTTGTGGGTCCAGTACTTTGAAATGGTGGTTTTGAGGAAAAAATTCATTGCAGCACAGCGCAACTGGGAAGATCATATGATATGCGCCCAACTGATGATACCTTACTTCCATGACAGCGGGCATTTTCATTAAGCAAAGTGTACTCATCTATATGTACAACACATGCTGGGACTAACAACTCGCCACCTTTAACTTAAACAGGATTTTATAGATCGTGGATACTTCACTGTCAACAAAACTGGAACACCAATGGCTGGTGTGTGGTCTGACATAGCAATTGAGGTGACACTCATATGTGACATGAAGAGTGAAGGAGAATTAACACGTGGGCGAGTCTTTAGTGATTCCGTGTTGGCGAAATGGGTTGGGGAGCACGCACAGCTACAGCAATATGTAGTTCACTTGAGGCGTCCATTTGAGGAGGTTTTGTGGCGTTCATACTGCAAGAGAAGAACAACATGTTGAGTTTCGCGCATCACGCATAATCAGAGATGATCTAGACAGAAGGAAGCTTGCTCAATGGTTGGCTGATCACTCGCCTTTTGCTGAACGTAAATGTTTGCTGTCACTTTCAACGGGAGTAATTGGAACAAGTAACGTCAACTGCTACCAGGCCTTGGAAATTGGAACCCGCACAATCAGCACTTTTGTTGGAAGTAATTTCTCAGAAGTGAAACATTCCAAGAAGGACTCAGTCGTTCCTTTAGCTGCGATGAGCAATATGATGAAAGTTAATGATGAGGTAGTGGTGGTAAAGCCTCTGATGCTATTTCAAAGAACTCTGATCACCAGGAAGAAAGAAGGGGATGTAGAGGAGTTGCTAACGTACGAGTTAGCTCCATACCCTATGTCTCTATTCGCCGAGGGGATAATGAGAAAAATCAAAAAGTCAGCACTGTCTGATGCTTTTCCAAAATGTAATCAACTGATCAATGTGAAGAACAGTTTTACGGTAATCGATGGCGGCTTCCTGCTTCATAGAGTAAAGTGGAACACCAACACCACCTTCGCCTCCATCTGCGATCAATATGTATCGTACATAATCTACCATTACGGCAGCAGTTCAGCTGTGGTTTTTGATGGTTATGAAGACACGAAATCCACGGAAAGAGACGAACAACATCGGAGAGCATCAAGTAAAACATCAGTGGATATTGACTTTAATAAAAACATGGTGGCTACTGTTTATCAGGAAAACTTCCTTTCCAACGAAAGGAACAAAACCAAGCCCATTACTATGTTAGTTCAGGCCTTGAATGCAAGAAGTATACAGTCTACTACAGCCAAAGGAGATGCTGACTGCAGTATTGTCAGAGGTGGGTGGCAAAACACCTCTCATTCAACTGTGGTGATAGTAGATAGGTAAGACCTGCTCGTCTTACTTGTGGCACTCACCCCACGAGACACGAATGTGTTTTTCATGAAGGCCGGACGGGGCAACACAGAAGACAGGCTCTACTCTTCCCAACATTTTCAGGTCTTATCATTCAGCCAGTACATTCTCTTCATCCATAGTTTCTCAGGATGTGACACTAAGTCAGCGATTTATGGTAAAAGGAAAGCAGCATTAGTTCAATGTATCCAGTGGTATGCCAATGAAACAACAAACATCACCAAAGTGTTTTATGACTCCAAATCTTCACCAGGAGACATTGCTGAAGCTGAGGAACGAATGATCCTGCTCATGTGCCAGGCCCCGATCAAATGAGCATGATCTCAATCACCACAGGTACCTTTCATTTTTCTTTGCTCGTTCTGACCCCATTAAGCAAATTTAATAATTTATATAATTCATTAATATTCAATAATACGTTATACACTATCTGGCCAAAAGTATCCGGACACCCCCCCTAAAGAAGTGGATCTAGCAGGTGGCGTAATTTGATGCGTAACCGAAAGCTATAAATGTATTGGTAGTGGTTTGTCAGGTCATATTTATGCGTTTGTGAGACAATGAGTAAGTCAAAGGAGCTTAGTGACTTTGATCGTAGCATTATAGTGGGATGCCACCTTTATGGGAAATCAGTTCGTGAAAATTCAGACATTCTACAGAAGCTAAAATGATAGTGAAGACTTTGACTTGTTTGAAACATTTTCCGAAGTATCAGATTGGCGGCTTTTAATATATAGGAAAGCAGTTGATGAAATAAATTGTATATAATATATTTAATGTAAGTAACTGTTGTTTGAACCTACTTTTGATAACCATTTTTTGATTATATGAACAACTTTTATACATTTTGGTTTGTTTTCTTACTTCCTCCTTTGTACTACAAGTGTTCTTCTGTATATTATGAGATATACATTATACGTACAGGTATACATAATTTATTATTTATATGGGTTATGAATACTATACGTATCTAATTAAACAGCATACAAAGTGATTAAAAGAGTTTCTGACCTTGCAAGCGAAACTTGAGTAACGAGCATTTTACTAGCAAAATGTTGAAAAGTACCCCTAAACTTCAAAACGCTCTAACTGTTTACCTGGTGAAGATAAATTAGCATAACACTATACATTTTTGAAGGAAATCTTTCGCTATACAACTTTCTCTATCACGAGTTTTCTGAGAAATGGAAGGGGAAAGAGTTAGAAGAGGAAGTTTGACGAGATACCTGAACCGCTACCACTTTTTTTGAAAATTTTCATATTCAACGGCTCATATCTCGAAAACGGTAACACTTGGGTACAAACATGGATATACCATCTGGAAGGGAATTTTACAAGCTTTAACTTTTGGGTTAGACAATTTTATGTGCGACGCACCGTTTTCGAAATAAACGCCGAAAACTGAAAAAAGTGACCTTTTGACCCCCACCCCACCCCCTACCCCGCGGCTCCTGAAATAGAGAGGACTTTATTAGGCGTTGCCCAGGGAACCAACCCCGACACATTCCTGAAAAAATCTCAACCCCTTACTTTAATGCATGATTCGCCGCCATTTTGAGCTAATTTGACTGGACTATTACTATGAAAGAGTAGTTTTGAGCAATCAGTGCAAAGCTTAAACCTAATTAAATATTATATGTAATCAGAACCAATGGGGGGGTTATAACCCCCATCAACCCCCCCCTTGCGTACGCCACTGCGTGTCGGGGTTGTATTGGACTATCTAAGTAAAACACATTTCGAGATAGATGTTCTTATCATTTTACCCTACACCTATATATGTATGTATATATATACACTCTGTCACAAAAAAATATATGCACCCAGAAGCAAACCTGCTACTATCACGAAACTTAACATGTATGTAGTGTATGAGGAGATAAGCAAATGATTATAAATTCAGAAGAACAGACCATTTTATTAAGAAGATATGGCATGAAAAAGGTTACAAATCAGTAAGTAGTAAATCCACCTCTGGCAGCTATACGAGCCGAAACACGGCGTGGCATCGAATTAATGAGGTCACCTATGACCTCCTGCGGAAGATCATGCCATAATCTTTGCAACTGGGCAGTTAATTCACCAGTATTCCGGGACGGCTGCAGTTGCCTTCCTAGCACGTCCCAGACGTACTCTATTGGCGATATGTCTGGTAACCTGGTAGGCCATGGGAGTACGTCATATCCTTGAAGACATTGTTGGGAGAGTCGCGCAGTATGTGGACGAGCATTGTCTTGCTGATAAATGGCACCTGGGCGACTTGATAGCATATGCAGTACAACTGGCGTTAAAATCTCGTCAACGTAACTGCGTGCCGTCAAAGTGCGTTGAAGGACGACTAGAGGTGATCGTGTGTCCCAAAAAGTCGCTCCCAACACTGTCACACCTTGTGTAATCGTCGTATGCCTCTCAACAACAAATGCCGGATCGGACCGGTGACCTGGCCCCCTTCACACGCGTATGCGCTGATCATCAGCATTGAAACTGAATCGGGATTCATCGCTGAAGATCACGCGCCTCCAGTCGGTCACACTCCAGCTTGCCCGAGGTCGGCAAAAATCCAATCGACACTGCCTATGATGTGGGGTCAGTGGTAGGCGTCTTAATGGACTTCGGCTCCTTATACCTGCGTGGGCCAGTCATTTCCAAATGGATTCCCTTGACACCACCGGATTCTGGAAGGTGGTAAATGGCGTCGAACGGATTCTAGCGACGTTGTTGGTGCGGACGTGGCCGCTCTTATGATTGCGAGATCCTCGCGCGCATTTGTGTTCCTGGGACGCCCTGACCCTCCGCGACGGCAGACTGTCCCTTCTGTGATCCATTGTTGACAACACCGAGCAACTACCATATCGCTCCGACCGAGGTGGCGGCCGATACGTCTGTTCGACCAACCTCCTTCTCTGAGGCCTAATATACGACCCCTCTCAAAGTCCGACAATTGTTCGTACTGTCGCCGGTTACGTTTCAGAGGCATCTCTAGTAACAATACCGCCCATCGGCAGATTTGTTTCGTCGACTGATTTGTTTGAATAACCCTATGGCACAAGCAATCATGCTTTTAAACTCTCCCAGCTGCGCATCTCATATGCGCATAGCGCACTTACCCTTGTCTCATTGGCGTTGAAATTTTAATCATTTGCATACCTCTTACCAGATTACATTCCTGCCAAGTTTCGTGATAGTAGCTCGATTTCTTCTGGATGCATATATTTTTTTGTGACAAAGGGTATATATATATATACACACCATTAACCATTAGGCATCAGGGGCAGCTCCAGTCCCGTTGTTTTTTTTTGGGGGGGGGGGCAGCAACGTCGTCGGCTCTTAGGGTCATATAAGAAATAAACATCGCCTCATTTTAAATTTAAACTAATTTAGTATTAGGTCTACGATTATATAATTTTAGGCTATGGAAAAAAAAATACGTTGGGTATTTTTGGGAGGGGCAATTGCCCCTTCTGCACCACCCCCCCCCCTCGGAGCCGCCAATGTTAGGCATAACCATTACATGAAGAACTATTTTTATTCACTCTCATATCTTCAACAGCCGTAACATGAATGACTTCGTCTAGTTAATATATATATATATATATATACAGAGAGAGGGGGGGGGGATAGATAAATAGACAAGCATGAGTTTCCATATTTTTGCCGGTGCCTCTAGATCCCTCTTTTTTTTATATTATATATATATACTAGCTGACGTAACCGGCATTGCCCGGGATTTTAACAATAATTGTTAACCAAAATCAATACAGTATAAATAACTTAGAAAAAGTATATGTGAAATGTTATACACATCTCAGAATTCAGGAATTTCAGCCTTTCATCATTGAAGCACTAAAATCTGAAAAGTAAAAATGTCAAATTGTCTAATGTTTGCTAACCAAAATTAATTTAAAACTAAACACGTTATAAATAACATAGAAAAAACATGTGAAATCTTATACACATGAATAAAATGAAAACCCAATAAAAAATATATAAAAAATTATAATAAACTCCTCAGAATTCAGCTAGATTTAGCCTTTTATCATTTGGGCAAAAAAATGGAAGCTGAAATTACAGGTTTAGCTGAAATTTCCAAAAGAACCATGATATGACTCTAGCGTTGCCTCTTAAAAAAATGAAGTGTTTGATTGAGGGCTGCAAACCATTCAACTCCTCTCCCCATTAAACTCCTATAAACATCCTCTACATATTAAATTCCTTTTCTCTCCATAATAAACTCCTCAGAATTTTGGTAGATTCAGCCTTTCATCATAGTACCACTAAAACATGAAAGATCCTCTCCAGAAATATAAATTTATTAATTACAATAATTAAACTCACGCAAATGTATGAATTACATAAGTTTTTTAACCAACATTTGAATAATTCGTAAATGAAAAAGCATATGAAAATAAAGATAATAAGAACTTCCGGAATCGAAATTAATTACCCTTAATTTTTAATTAAAAAAAACCAACATAATATGAACAAAAACGATAGTTGTTTAAAAGCATATGAAAATAAAGCTATTATAAAGATAATAATAAAAAAAGCATATGAAAATAATGCTCGCGTATGAAGTTAACTTTATGATATAAAGATAGTAATAATAATATAAACCGCGTGCATAAAATATTTAGCTTTTCAAGCGAAATAAATTAATTTTTAGAAAAAAACTACTTTTAATCGAGAAATTAAATACATTGCACAAAATTTTGATTTTACCAACTTTCTACCCTACAATTTACACCCTACTTCTTTGAAGTTGGGTGTTGAAACATCCTCTTTGAAAAATTTACACCCTACTTCTTTTAAATAGGGTGTAAATATAAAGTTTTAACAGCGAATTGAATGCCAGTTAAAAATTATTGTTGTTTAAAATCATATGAAAATTACGCTATTATAAAGATAAAAAAAAAGCATAGGAAAATAATGCGTGCGCATGAAGTTAACGTTACGATATAAAGATAGTAATAATAATATGTATATATAAAACAGTTCCGTAACTAACTGACTGACTGACTGATTGACTGACTGACTGACATACAACGTACAGACCAAACCGCGGAAAATAAAAGGGCTGAAATTTTGCATGGCGATTCTTCTTATAGTGTAGGAGTGCACTTAGAAAGATTTTTGAAAAATTCTTAGATTTTTTTAAAATTAAATTTTTGAGTTGTTTTAGTAACTTTTTTTAAGTTTGCATTTAAAATAATAATAATTTGAGGGTTATAAAATTCATATGACGAAAAATATCATAAAAATTCCTTTAATATGAAATCTTTTTCGAATCTTTACCTCCATTTTATGATTTTTGGTGAATTTTTAAAGATTAATTTTTAGAATTTAACCTTTTACATGCCACACTATGATCAAGGAATAAAGTACCATATTTTGCTGCGTAACTTTGGTCGATAACTTCCAGGAAGTCGGTCCAACAGGTGTACTCCACTCATTCCTTTATTATATAATTTTATAATGTAAGGTTAAGGAAAATCAACTTTTATTTTAGCTCGGACATATCTTTTTGCTCTTCCTAATGGTTCGTGAGTGATAAAATTTGATGTAATAGTTACAACAAAACTATCGTTCCAATGGCACATATAAACTTCTCCATCGCATCGGTAATCAAACTCTCCACGTTGAAATTTCGATATTTCTTCTGCTGTTTTAAGAGAACATTGTCCCGTTCTGGAATCTCGCACTGTGCCGATTGCCTTAAAGCCTTTGTTAGATAAATCTGTCAGCAGACTGTACGATGTAAAAAAAGTTATCGAAAAATATTTTGCGTTTCTCTGGATTGTCAATAAAAGATAATAGTTCGGAGACAACTTTTGATCCAAGTGGCAAATTTTCATTTTTCGAACTTTTTCTACCGTAGATAGACATAGCATAAGGATAACCATTTGCTGAGCAGATCATCCAAACTTTGAAACCAAAGCGAATTGGCTTTCCACGTATGAACACCTTAGCCGAACGATGCCCATAACACGGAACCATGGATTCATCGATACTCATATTTTCATGAAAAAATCCAAATTGACGAAAATTTTTTCCAACCTCTTTATAAAAGGGAGAAATTTTTCCTAATTTATCGCCTGGTTCCAATTTACTATTATCAACAATGTGGAAATACTTTTTTAACATCCGAAATTTATTTCTGGGCATTGTATTGTTAACAATTAGGATATGCAAATCTTCCTGAGAGCTCCAATATGTATTTTCATCAGGTACTGAGTGGTAGCCACTAAACAACAGTAATCCAAGAAACTGCCGAATGTCATTTGCGTCGACGTCTAAAGAGTCTCCTTTTTGTAGGGCGTACAGCTTTGTAAGTTCGGCTGAATTTTCTAAGTAATCAGACGGCAGAATCACTGATTGACGGCAGAATCACTGGTCACGTGTGATATCACTGCTTTTGTATATCGTTACATGCCAATGTTCCTTTTTTGGAACATTGCATTTTTACGCAGTCTTGAGGAAATATTTCTTGTTATTATTTTAATTTATTTTATTAACTCGTTAAACTTGTCCTTTGCAAGTACGATGGGGAAATTTTTGGGTGGATTTGAATTTTTAGGAATTTTATAGAATTTTTTTTCTTACGTACTGTAAAAATTGTGAAAAAAGCTGATTTTTAGAAATTTTTCTACGCTAAAATATTCATATTTGAAAAAAAAAAGTCAAAAAATCAATCATGCCTTCTATAATATACGGTAATTTTTTCAAACTGACAGATATCGCAGTTTATTTTTAAAAAAATATTAAAGATGGTGTTCCAAAAAAAGAACATTGGCATGTAAAAGGTTAAATTATTAAACGCTGATCACGTGATTTCTTTTTCTGTTCCTTTAAATAAATTTATCTTCACATAACAACGAAATAGGCAAAAAAATACTTTTTTTCTTGCTAATGCGGCAGACGATTGGACATTATTCAAAAAAATATTAAAATAATGTAAAAGATATGTTCCTCAAACTGTACTACATTAACTGTACTATATTCTTTAGTATGTCCTATGAGATTTAATTTGAATATTTTCTTCTACATTATTTTGTTTATAAAAATATCCCTTACGATTTTTTATTAATATATTTTTTTGTTTTTTTTACATCAATCGTATACATTGATCGTCTCGTATTTATTATATATATATATATATATATATATATATATATATATATATATATTGGCATTAATTGCATACACTGACATTGTATTTAATTTGAATGTACCGTTCGTTTAGGAACACCTCCTAAACGAACGTTTAGGAAGTGTTGGTTTATGGAATACTAAAAGTTTAAAATAGTGGCGCCATCTATTGAACATCTGAATCGAGAATCGCATCCGTCAAAAATTGTTCGTTATCCTAATTGTTAGCAATACAATGCCCAGAAATAAATTATTGATGAATGTTTGTTAACCAAAATCAATTTTAAAACTAAACACAGTATAAATAACATAGAAAAGATTTAGCCTTTATCATTGGAGCAAAAAATCCTGGAAAGTGAAACATAAAATATATAAATTTATAATAAACCTACCAAAATCCATTAAAAAACTAAACACAGTATAAATAACATAGAAAAAAAAAGCATACGAAATGTTATACACATTAATAATATGAAAACCAATTAAAAATATATAAATGTATAATAAACTCCTCAGATTTCAGCTATATTCGCTCTTTCATCATAAAAAAGCTGAAAAAAAATAAAATAAAAATAATTTTAAAAAATAATAAAATAAAATAAAATTAATAATTTAAAAAATAATAAAATAAAATAAAATTAATAATTTAAAAAATAATAAAATAAAATTAAATTAATAATTTAAAAAATAATAAAATAAAATAAAGATAATAATTAAAAAAATAATAAAATAAAAGCTGAAATAAAAAAGCCTTCATAAAAAGCTGAAAATACAGGTTTAGCAAAATTTGCACGATCCCAGACTCGAACCCGAGTCTTACGGTATACCAAATGAACAGTTTTAACAAACGCGCCACGATCATACACAACACTGTTGAGTAAAGTAAAAAATATACGCAATGAGTTTTTTGGAAAGTTGCTATGGGTTGGTGAATATACATACATTTATGGAGTAAGAGGAGTTTTAAATGAGAAATAAGTTAGCAGGATAGAAGCTTAGTCTTTAACTCTTCAATAGACACAAAGACATAAGCTAGGGGGGTTGCAGTAGCGATTAAAAAAGATCGTGACACTTAGCGTGGTTGATTCGAATTTTCCATCGCGTGTGAGTGTGTCAATATGCCGTTGGATCCGATTTATTTTAGAGTATAAAATCTGACTTGAAAGATTATTATTTTCATTTATTATTCTGGTTTAATATATAACTTGAAACTTTTTGATTTTATTTATTTTTATCTTTTCGCTCGCTGTTTGCCAGCTAACCCTAACGTCGACGCCATATTCAGAGGGGTGATTCCACAAAGTGTAACAGCTTACAAATTGTTGGTTTTTTATCAATTAAAAATCAACGGTAATTAATTTCGATTTTTGAAGTTCTTCAGACCCTCGGCTGTTTTTAAAGACGCCTGTATGTAAAATTTCACGATCGTTGCTCCTAAACTGTGGATTTCTATACAATTACAGAGATACAAACATTCATTTTTATATATTAAGATTATATATATATATATATATATATATATATATATATATATATATATATATATATATAAAGTCAATGCCAGATGATTGTACCATGCGATAATTCAAATTTTCACTATTATTAAGAACAATCAGATGTGACTTTAGATGAATCTGGCCTTTAACTTCCGTAAGAGAGTCATTATTGGAAGAATCGAAGAAAATTTTTAAGTTTATTGGGCCCAGATCAGAAACATTTATTTGGAAAATTTAGATCATTGATTTAAATCATTTTCACCCCTTTTTCTTCTCTAAACCGTGGAAGTTAAAATTTCTAAGAGAACGGCTTAACACACCGTCTGTTGAGCAGAGAAATAACGAAATGGGGCAACTTATGACAAAGTCATACTTACTTTTTCATTGTCTTATCTAAGGTTATCTCAATGTGCTCTGCTAACATCATTTAGTATTATCGTTATATTTTCTATCCCACCCCAAGCTACCATTTCTCGTTTCAACTCAGATTTATCATAACTACAAATGCTAAATTACAGGCATATTTAGCAGCAATATTAATTGCTGAAAAATCAGTTTAAAGGGAAAATTTTACTTGACATTTAAAGAGTTTTTTCAGAAATAAAAAATTATTTCCAGTTATCATAAAACTGCATAGGAAACGCCATAGCTGACATCCATCAGTACCGCCATGAAGTTATGCTAGAAAGTAATTCTGATAAAACAGCTTAAAGGCATCGCATTTGGGCGAACGAGGAGTGCCAAGGAAATGATATTAGTATCAGGAGGAAGGGGTTAATCATACTATGCGTTTTAAGGTATAGGCTTGCTTTTTGCAGGGTCCCAGAGAGTAACTGAAGAAAATGGGATGCAGTGTCTCAATCAACGGGTTGGGAATTACTTAGGAATTTCTTTCTCTCATTGTGTGTGTATATATATTGTTAGTGAAACTTTTCTAGTCGGCCATTTTTTGTTCAGAACCGATTAAAGACTCTATAGAGCCAATGTTATGGAAGAAACCTCTTTCTGATGGCCACATTTTTTCGGAACCATTAGTGGCCGCCATAGAGAAGTTTCACTATACATATTTAATAATACACAATGATGACACTCGGGAGCAAAATAATATTCTATATTATTTTGAGCACAGGCACAGTTCATCAAAACCTTTTATTCCCAATCATCAGCAGCATAAAGGACCTACGAGGCCAAAGACACATACAGTTGTGGCCGAAAGAAGAAATAACGGAGCTCGAGCATTGTATGGCCATATCGTACATACAGAAAGCGAAGAGAGAAACAAAATGACTTTACATGACGGATGATAAGGCAAAAATCTTGTTTTGACACACAGTGGTTAGAATTTTTTAATTTGGTTAGAGTGATCGATTCCTATTTTGAGTCTCACATGCTTTAGGGCCATGTGAATCCAAGTATTTACAATTAAGATTCATATAGTTTAGACTTGCGAAAGAGCGGGATTCGGCGTATCGTTGGTGGACAGTTGGCAGTAAATAATGCTCACTTATTACTACTTAAAGTTAATGGGGCGCTAGCGATTGATTGGTTTCTTGACCGTATATGGTCTTGTTATTGAATTTGATCACTGATTGCGGGATTGAAGTATGTCCAGTGACTGCGAAAGAAAAGCGGAAGCAACTTTGGAATAAGAGTTAAGTGAAATTAAGGAAAACACACTTTTCTGTCATTATATATATATAGTTTTTTTTCCCTATAAAAATAGGTGGGTATATTGTGTTTTCTCAAATAAAATTGCGTATTTTTAGTACCGTGTTCTCACACGTCAAGCCACAGGGGAACAAAAAACTCTCCATTTAAAAAAAAAAAACAGACTTTCTGCTATATATTAACAATTAATTCGTAAGTTTCTTAAAATTTCGGTTAAGTTAAGCCAAAATAATACTTAAAAAAAAAGGAAGGGATACGCTGTATCCCCGCACACCCCCAGAAAAAAAGCACTGACTGTATGTGTATATATATATATATATATATAGAGAGAGAGAGAGAGTGTAAGATACCTGAAAAAATATCAATTTTCTATGTCTCTGAATAAGTATGTAGGTGTATGCAGTAGAAATAAAATTACAAAGCTTTTTCATATGCAACTTTTAAGTTTTATTTAACAGATACACAAAACAAAGTAATCAGACTAGACTTAATATGTACAAAAAATAAAAGAAGAAATCATCATACAACACCAATAAAATAAATACACAAAACTACAGCTTAAACAGCAAGTGACAAACGGAAAATTTCCCAAAAAATACAAAAATTTCTGGAAAAAAAAAGACGACAAAAAAAAAAAAAAAAAGAGAAAAAAAAAAGAACAGACAACTTTCATATTGGAATGATTGCTTCAAATCTGTCTTTGGATTGTGCATAAATTTTTATTTCAAGAGCGAAAATTAATTGAGTTATATGGAACAGTAATTACTCACACTATTTTAAGAAGATGCAGATATTTGCATGTTTCTTTTTCGAATAGTTGCAACAGTTCAACTAATGGAGGCACTGAATTTGCAAACTATGCGTACACTATTGTGAAACTAAATTAGAGTGGTATTTTTCTAAGCAATAAAAAATATCTACATGTGAAAATCGTCTAAGTTTTTATTAATTAGAGAGTTCACACACGCAGTAACTGTGCATTGATAGAAAAAAAAATCACAAAATAAGAATAAACAAATGTATAACAAATATCAATGCAATACACACTTGGCAACAAAAAATTTGCTAAATAAAGAGTTTCAGTTTCTCAAAATTGAAACCCACTGGTGATAATTAACATAATGATAATACTGTGTACAGGTGAACACCCAGCACTCAATAAAATTATTAAAATGAAAAAATAAGTAAAATTGTACAATACAATTATGATTTTTAGAAAACCGAAAGTCGGAACTTTCTGGCGATTATGAACACATTCTACCAATGTACAATCAAAAAAACATTATTATGACATCATTATTTTTCCATTAATAATTATGATAATTTCATTTACCCCTCAATGCAACCAATGAAAAGCAAATGAAAATCTGACTGTTCCACAAATGATAACAAAATCACACACATCTACTTTGGTAAAGCATCATGGATATAAAAAACTTTTGCCCCATATTTACAGACAGCAAACTTACGTCAGTACATGAAATGTCATTATCTTTCTTAAGTGCTTACAGAAACAGAATTACAATCTGCTGACAACTCTAATGTATCAGCTCTCTCTCCTTTAAACTTCCAATTTACACCAAATGTTTTTTGTGAAGAATTGAAAGCGTAACGGACTCTGCCACATTTGGCATACAATAAAACATAAGTCGTAATTTAATTTTATCAGCCTATAACCGAAGTCAAGTTTGTCAACCAAACCAATTCAGATGTACATATAGCTTAATTCTTTGCATGTCTATATGCTCTCTTATATATATTTATTTCATAAAACTTTCACTGTTCACAGAAACACTACATCAGTTATTATTTTTCACAGACACACACAATTGATAGGATGTTTTCTAAATTGATATTCAAACCACAAAACAGAATTTCCCGATATTTTAGGTAGTCTTGTGAAACTGCAAAACAACCATGTGGAATTGAAATGTGAAACTACTATTGTATGCTATTGTAATTTTATAAATCTACTTATTTATACTCTAATACATAAGAGTCTATAAAAATTGCTATTGTTTAAATGACTGGAAATAAAATGACAGTTCAGAATTTTAGAGTTCGAAATAGTTTCAGAAGATACAATTGCTACTTTCAGGTCATACACGTGTTACTTTTAAAGTAGAAATAAAAAGTCATACTTTAAAAAAAATAATAGTTGACTTATCAAAAATAATAAAATGATGTTTAATATAACTTATGCATAAACAGAATGTATCAAAACAATCAAAGACACTATTTTGAACAGCATTAAAATGTTTATAATATGTAGTTCATAGAGATAGTTTTAAAATCTTTAAACACACTACAATCACACTTCAAGAACAATGAATGCAAACCAAATTGGCTGATCATTATTCCTTTTCCCTGCATAATAACTAATTTCAAATCTACAATGAATCAATTAAACCAATATGAGTTATAAAAATTTAGTTTCCTATCACTTAATTCTCCACCATGTTTACGTGTTCTCTTGGTTTTTACAAATATACCAATATAGAAAGCTGAGGTACACCTGTAACATCAACTTAGAGACATGAAAATGGGTTCAAAACTCCATTTCTATCACAAAATTAAATAACCACTTAAATTGTTCTTCAGAGAAAAGAAAAGATATACACCTGTCCCTTGATTTACATATTCAGATACATGTGTTGATGTTCACTACAGAAAATATTTTAGTTAATAAAGGTGCTCCTTTAAAATTTGACACGATTTATGCATTATGCAAACAATATTGAAAATGTATACATTAACTGTATTTCATACCTTTTGTAAGCAAATTTTCAACATCATCATGGGAAGAAAGATTACAACATAATTGAATATTTAACAAACTTCTAGAGGGTTTAAACCCTGTTTTCATTTATATTTTACAATGATATCCTAAAACGTACAGACGAGCAAAAGTTGCTAAAGAATTTTTTAACTCCAGTTCAAAGTGCTGAAAGACTTTATTACAATATTCACATTAGAACCTCAGAAATACTAGTAATTTTATAGCTTCATTCATACACATAGCAACAAAATATAAGTATTCTTTCAATCTACAGGATGATTCGATAAAATCTCTTATCTGTAAATCAAAGGAAAGGAGTATTTAATAATTTAAAAGAAAAAAAAAGAATTAAAAATAATGAATATTTAAATACAACACAGCAAAGTTTAATAGCTATAAAACATTAAAAAATGCCTATAACAAAAATGTCTTTCAATCTAAGACTTTAGTATATACATATAAAAAGCAGAGCTGCAATTTAAATGGCTGACTTTCCCCCCCACACTTGAGAGACATGATGTTAATGCAGAATTTCCCCACAAATGTGGCTAATACATGTGGGAAAAAAACTAAATGGAATCAATACTTGAAATACTGGACGGTGCGAAGTTGGAAATATTCATATTTACAAATATGATTTTTTTAATTATAATTAAAATATATTAAGAAAAATTGTAATGTACTACTGAAAAATGTAATTATTCTTAAAATCATCAAATACTTGAAGGCAAACTTCTAACAGCAATGCTCACCCCTTTGATTACATAATTACTATATAAATAAAAGAAAAACTTTCTGTCGGTTGGTCGGGGAACAATTCCGGATAGACCGTTTCCGGTATGGCATCTGTTATGAAATTCGGCCATGTTTGAAAATGTCTAAATCAATGTATTTTTTTTATTTATTAAAGTACATAAATGTTACATATTTCGAAAGAGCTTTAAAAACTGATAACTTTTTCAACATACACTTATTCTGTTACTTTAATAGTTTTAGAGATATTTCAACTCTAAATGCATACTCCACCAAACAAAACATAACCTCCATGTTTTACGATGTAAACACAGTGTGATTCATTCACAGCATGATTCTCACTAAAAAATGAATCGCAGAAAAGAAATGTTTCATCGTGTGTCTAATTTTTAATTCCAACTTTTTAATCATAAATAAACCATTTGAAGACGTACTAATTTTTTGACAATTAAAAGTGAAAAAAATTTAAATTCAACTGAACTGTGATTCAAGTGATTCGATAGCTGGGCAAAGCCCGGCTAGTAATTAATAATTCAAGGAATTTATTAGAAAGAAATTTTCAAATGTATGCATACTTTACTATAATTCTAAATATCTCAAATACATCAGAAATATCAACAGTATTTGATAAAATATAGAGAATAGACAACTGCTCACAAGTTTATTTTTCGGAAAGCTTAATGCAAGTTAAGACTCAATCCTATAAAAGATGCATTTTTCTCCATGCTTCACTTTATACATCATAATGACAATATCGTTCACACCTAATATAGGATGCACAATGACACATCAAATTAGGACAAATTTTCTGTCCTACCAACAAAGTTTATTTATTTCATCAGCTCTTGAGCAATATTATATATAAAAACATAAAATTGATTTGGTTTGGAGCACTACGGCCAATTTATTGCTTCATGAGGGCTAATTACACTGGAACCTACTGCCTAAAGCAGATTCTGAATGGCCACAAATGTGCATGCCAAGAGTGGGACTTGAACCCACAGATACTGGTACCGAAGGCAAGCATCCTAGCCATTTGGCCATTGTCTGGCTAAAACACTGATCACGCCCTCGGGTGAAGTCGAAAAACCAACCTTTCAGTAAACAGCCTAAAGCATCACGGAGGCTCCAACACACATATAAATTTATCCTTTTTTTCCCCTAAAAGGTTTGAAATTAATAATCATACATTATTATTAGAATTAGAATTCAACAGTATTCTATTAAGTTTAACTCCATGAAATTTTTTGGACTAGGAATGATATTTCATTCCTTTATAATAATATCTAATTAAAAATTTATCTATATTTGATTTTAAACTAAGAGTGTGACAGAGTAAATTATATATATATATATATATATATATATTACATTACAATGCAACATTCTCCCCTTCCCCTAACTTAACTCAAAAGGGGGGGGGGGTGAGCAATTCGAAAAAAAAATTTAAGCTATGAAAGAAAAGAAAAATACAAATTCAAGCTATTCTATTGAAAAATAATAAAATAGCTTATGACATTTTATTTCTATTTATATCGAAAGTACATTCTTGATTTAATGGAAATGCTGATCGGCAAAACTTAGCGTGTACAAAATATAAGTAAAATGTCACACATCTGGAAAAATCGACAACAATGGGTTTATATTCTAACCATCTAAAACATTATTTTATAATGCAGAATAATAATGATCTCATTAAACAAACTACCTCGTGACTGTAATCACTTATTTCTAATTAAATAACTTAAGTCAGGAATCACCCATGATCAAACACTTATGAGCAAGAAAGATGAGCAAAAGTTTTCAACATTTATACATTTCTCGGCTGTCAATGGAGAAATGATGCACAATGGACAAAATAAACTATATTACAGAGAAGCAGATTTGCTTGCATGTTCCACTCATCAGCTAAACATCAGCATAAAAATCTCATGATTAACAAACATATAAAAGAAACCATCTTATTTACAATACATTTATTAGTATTAAATATTCCACGTACTACTGAGTGACACAAAATGGCAGGAGTCATCATATGCAACACATTTTACCGGGATGACAATTTATGAGCACTGATTATCGTTAGAAAATATGCAGTAATTTATTTTCTGATTTTTTCTTGCAAGTAACAATCAACAATGAAGACAGAGGTGCAACCATGATTGAAATATAACTCTGATATTCAATAAAAAGCTAATTAAAAAAATTTTAAGTACTATTGGTGGCAAATGAACCACCTGATGATGACAATATCAACACAACATAGCAAAATGAACATGAAAATACTTAACAAGGACTAAATCCTTAAAAGGAGTTTCAAGACAGCACTGTCATATGAAAATTCAGATTTAAGTAATTAAATCTCAAATATAATAAAAATCATATCATGTAATCCAACAAAGTGTCATTTAGCAATACTTGAAAATCAGGATGTCCAATAAATGAAGATAATGCAATTAAATAAAATATGATTAAAAATATAATCAAAAATACAGCTTAGGAAATTTACAGTAATGAATAAACTTTACCAACAATCCTGGACATTTCAAAATAAATTAACAAAAATTTTAGGATTTACAATACATTTTCCAACTGCAAAGGATTAAAATTTAAATAAAAAAATTTAAGTACTAAATAAAACTGAGATCAGAAGAAAAAACTGCTTTTAACAACCAGTATCAGGTACATGTTTTAGGGCAGAAATGTATTGATTCATAAAAATTGAAAATACACACATTATAATATAATTAAAAAATAAATGAATGAATGAGAGAATATAAAAATAAATTAAAGATTAAAAAATTATTTTTAGAAAAATACTGTAAACAATGATTTCTCCTTAAATTTGAGTATTTCAAACATGAAGGACAAATTTGAGGCAAGTAAGATTCAAAATCAAATAGTAAAAATAATTTTACAATTTTTCTCAGTCATGCGATAGAAAAAAAAAGATTATTCAATTTAAAATGGATATTTTAAGTATGTAAATTTGAAAAGTACAGAAAGTTTTTTGAGCATGTTAATAAGTTTTTAGTTGAGGACATAAATACTATTTCCAAAAATTTTCCCAAATAGTTGCATATTCTGTAACATTCCTAACTTTACTTTTCACCAGGATGCAATGAACATAATGAAATCAGAAAATAACTGTCCATTAAAAACAGCAACAACAATTAGCAAATTTTTTAAAAATTAAGAGTATATTACAACAAATTTTTGGCACTATATTTAGTTTCTTTCAGAAAATAAATATATTAATGCATATTAAGATGTTACACAATCAGTGATCATACTTAGTATAAAAAAGTTACCCAGCACTTTTTAAAAATCATGGTTACACCATCAAAAAAGCAGTAATGAAGGACATCTAAAAGACAAATGCATGGATGTTGTACATAAAACTGAAGAAAAAAATTTCCAGAATTAGAGAGAAGCTGCTGTTTGCCTGGCACATAATATTTATACATGAGGACTTTCAGTTGTTGAACCTAGAAAAAGATTTTTTAAAAAGTTATTTCACAGCAAAAGTATTAATTATATATAGTTCTACATTAACCCCTAAAGGTATCAATTTATCTATCTCTGAATACAAAGTATGTTTTATTAGAAAATGGATTCCATAACAAATAAATTTGCATTTTATCAAAGATGGTAATGCATAACAATGAAAATGAATAAATTATTTTATGTTGATTTTAGTTAGGAATAAATTTTGCATGTATGAAAAATGCTATATTTTATTTGCAATACGAAGTGCTACCAAAAAGTTCCCCAAAATTTGAATCCTGTGCATAAATGGATGTAGCTATGGTCAAAAGCTGTTGGAGGGATTTGCATACATTCTTTGTGAGTAAGTATGCCAAGCAGCTTCATTGTAAGTGGACATCTTCATTGTTGCCAAACAATTTTTGATTTTTGTGTCTGCGTGTGTTTGCAATTTTGCAATGGCCGATTTGAAGGAGCAACGAATTCGTATCATGTTTTGTTTTAAATTTAGTAAGACTGCTGTAGAAACATACAAAATGTTAAAGGAAGCATTCCAGAATGACACTTTTGACCAAACACAAACGTTTGAGTGGTTCAAACATTTAAAAAAATGGCCAAACATCAGTTGATGATGACGGACGTTCCGGATGACCATCAACTGGCATTAAAAACAACACCAGAACATATTGTTTCTGTGCAGAATGCAATAGGGAATGATTGTAGGCAGACCCTTCAAGACATATGTAACATTGTAGGATTATCCACACATGCCTGCAGATTTAATCCCAAGAATTAAACATGCGACGGATAGCAGCAAAGTTTATGCCATGACTCTTCAGTAATGAACAGACACAATGTCGCATGAATGTCTGTACAGACTTGGAAGAACAGCTGTGAACTTATTCAGACTTTCTTTCTAAGGTCGTCAAAGGTCACGAGAGTTAGGTTTATGGGTATGATCCCGAAATGAAAGAATAATCGTCACAACTGCAAAGCCCATCTTCACCTCGGCCAAAGAAAACCTGTCAAGAGCTACACCAAGTCCTTACTGATCTGTTTTTCTGATATTAAGGGGATTATCCACAAGGAGTTCATACCTGCAGGTCAGATGATTGATACAGAATTTTACCATGATGTCCTGCGGCAGCTAAGAGAGGACATGAAAAGGAACGTCCACATAAGTGGCATAGGAACGACTGGGTTCTCCACCATGATAATGCAAAGCAACATACCACTTTCATTATACAGCAATTTTTAGCAAAAAGCAGCATGGGCATTGTTCTTTATCCACTTTACTAGCCTGACTTAGCTCCTTGCGACTTTTTCCTCTTTCCAAAGATGAAAATCAAGTTGAAGGGATGCAAATTTGACATAATTGAGGAGATTCAAGCTAAATCGCAGATGGTGCTGAACACATTAACAAAACAAGACATCCAGCACACATTCCTTTCATGGCAGAAGTGCTGGGATTGGTGTTTGCAGTCCCAAGGGGACTACTTTGAAGGTGACGATGGTGAATAAGTTCAAGGTATTCTTCAAATTTGTTTATCGATACATTTCAGGAACTTTTCGGTACCACCTCGTAGGTATGTTTTCTGAACATAAAAAGACACAGAACAGTACTACAAATGCACTTTAAATTTTGTGCCATACTCCCGAGAGAGATAACGTGTATCATTTAACTATGAAAATTAAATAGAAACTTGCCAACAATCTGCAATACTGAATAAATAATACATGATTTGTTTTTTATTTACAACAGTAAATATAAATTACTGCTTTGAACAGTTACTTTAACCAGCCTTTGTGACATACAAATAAGATTAAATATTGCATACTACAGAATGAAGTCTTTGGCGGTTTCAAAACTTTTAAACTAGAAATTTGAAAGCAAGAAACCACATCATGCACAAATATAGATCTCCAGTACAAAGGTAGCCTTGGACCCTGATTTCACCCTTGCTATACCCTCCTCAGCAAGGCCTCTATGTATTTTGTCATATTCTTGCACTCTCAATTTTTTTAACACAATTATTCATCATAAATGAAGGTTATTTCTGAAGGGGCTGGATGACTGTGCTTTGTTAGCCACAAGTAAAAATTTAGAGAACTCCCACATTATGTTAGGCTTACCTTTGTTGAGACAGTTTCAGTTAGGTAGCACTACTGTTCATTAATGATTATAGACGATGTTTGATAGTGCTGCTTAACTGAGATAATGTCACACCACCCTCTTTACATCAATACCATAATAGTTTGGATTTTGATTCAAACTATATAGATATAAATTGTGATACATGACGATAGGTCCTATTTCAAATGAGCTTAATACTCATATTCTAGTTTGGGTTCTTAAATCTTAATTTCTCTTAGTGTTTTTGTGTTATTAAAATTGTTTGGTATGTTTAGCCATGCATCATATTATTTGATTTACCACTGAACCACTTTCAATTTAGGAACACTTTTTTCTCCAGCATACTCATAGGTTATGATTTGCTGTGCAGCCCATAACCAGGGTGAAAGCTAGATCCAAGACTACCTATATGCTGGATATGCATATTTTGGCTTTAAGCACTGCCCTGCGAGGAGGGTTCTATGCATTTTTTTCATATCATATATGTAGAATGACGAATTAAACTTTTAACTATGAACTGCGAACTTTAGCAGTGTTATTTGTAAATGCATATTATGTCTGGCACAAGAGGGTGCCGCTAGCATGAACATTGACATGAACCCCCCTCTACTCTGTTTGGGGAGAAGATTAAGACTCCCGCTTTGGATTCCGTCATAGATGGACTACATTTTCTTCAATTCATTGTAAATAAATTATAATTATTATTTGTTCTTTATGATGGTTGTTAATTAGTTTACGTTTGAGGCTGATTTACTCCAACCCCTATGCCCCACATGTATGACAAAAAAATCAAACAAATGTTACTGGTTAAAACTATGAACTGTCTCAAAACTAAACAGTCTCTCATTACCCCTTCTCTTTTAATTGAAAATAAATTTCCCACCTCAAAACAATGCAAGATTCCTGCTAAGTTTCTTTAATAAAATATACTTTGTAGCTATTGACAGAGCAGCACATTTGAAGTATGCTGCTATTGATAAAGCAGCAGTTTAGGTCATGAGCATATAAAGTTATTTTCTGACTACATGTTAATCTAATTTTCAAAATTTTTCTAATACAGCTGAAACTATTGGCTAGGACTAAAAATTATATGAAGGCATAATCAATTTTATTGGTATTAGTCTCGAACTATAACAAAAAATCATTCAGGTAAAAAACCTCAGGTAAAAAACAAAAGTGTAATAGATTTTAAGAATTTGACTAAACAGAAGGTATGAAATAAAGAGAAAATCATATTACAACTGGTTACTAAAGTACTACAGTCATTAGTAAAAAAAATCAATCTACATGATAAGCTTTAAAAAAATAAAAAAATAAAAGTAAGGCAAAAATATTTGGATATGGAGATCTATTTTCAAACATTTACATCCTTAAATTTTGCATCGGCAACAAACAGCATACATCAAATAGACAAACAATTATGCAAAAAATTACTAGGAAATTATCAGATTTATCTGAGCAATTCTATTTTAATATTACACCCAGTTTCATTTACATTTTTTTTTTTTTAACCAGAGGGAATGAGCCATGAAAGGAAATAAATATAATATTTTAATCAAAGAAACATAATAATAGTTTCTCATATATCAGAGTCGGTACCAGTTATCAAAAACAAATCAGAATCATATCAACATATACATATTGTTCAGTACTATTTTGCCCAATGAAAAGCTTATTTTTGTGCAAAAACTTACACATATATTGTTGTTCAACTTACAGAATGACATACAAAATAAAATTTTATTTCTGGGTGTAAGAATTTGACAATTCAACAATTAGAAATTTTAAATAAAGTAACATTTTTTAAACAAATATTACTTCTACTCTTGTGGGGAAAAATTTCACAAACATACATACACACATAAATTAATTGTTGTCAGTAAAAACCTAAGTGCAACAATCTACAACAAATAATAATTAAAATGCCATTTTAATTTTAATTTTCTCTTAAAAAATTATTTTTTTAATAAACAATAAGCTAATTTTAATGAGTTTAAATAATATAACTTTATACAATTTATTCCATAATGTTCTGTGAAATTTTAACAATAAAGTGATTAAAATATAATTAGAGTAACTATTTCAGGAGTAAATGCTTACACCCATAAATTAAAGAGAGGCGTACCACTAAATAAATTAAAAAAAAATTTTTGTAAAAGAAATTTCAAGAATAAAGGACATCCCTCCCCCCCCCCCCCCCCCAAAAAAAAAAAATAAAATTTCTTTTCGAGCTGTTAAAAAACGATAATTTAGGAGTTATATAAAAATGTAAAATTTCACAGATCTAAAAGCTTTTGAATTAAGCCACACTTTTGAACAATTTGTCAAAATTAAAATTTTACAGCTCAGCCACATCAAGGACAGAACCTCCTTAACATTTTGTCCTTTTTATAGTGTTATTAAAGCTTAATATTGTAGAACATGAAATAAATTGTATATGAAATGAAATTCAGTCAAATCATAACAGTATTAACTAAAATCATAAAACATGTCTAAGGTTTAGTGATAATAAATTAATCATTTGCTTTTATAAGCACATATAAAAGTGTAAGAAAAAGTTAAAATACATTAAACTATGATCACTATCTTTACTTTAGAAGAAAATAAAAATTATGATTTTACTTACCTTCTTTAGGAGCAGACTGGACAAATAATGGGGTTGTCAAATCTTCATCTCTTTTAGCTACAGGAAACAAATTACTTTTAATCTTTCTATAAAATAAAAACTATACATTCATACCACTGTAATTCAAAACAGATAAAAAATTTATATGTGGCACAGAAAGAGATACTTCTCACTCTGTGCCACAAATAATTTTTTTAAATTTTGTATACTTTTTTGGATTAAATTTTTAAAGAATTTTTATGCATCAAAAATCATTATACATATTTTTAAAAAGTAATATAAATGTTATTTTATAATTATCCTGATGTAAGATTTTGTTTTTATACATTCCTTTATATTTTATCAATTGTTATGTCCTATGAAAATAATTTTCACTGAAAAGTAGAAGATTCCCGAGCAGTTAAAAATCCTACAAACATCATGCAAATTTCAAAAGCAACAAAGACAAGGATTTTTATTCTGTCCTTAGGCTACAGCAATGGTACATCTAAATCCTGATTTGTAGATAGAAAATTAGCTTGATCAATTTCACAGCAAAATTTGGTGCATAAAGATATACAAATTTCAGATACAAGAGTAAATCAATTCGTTCTTAGAATTTTTAAAGTAGTCAAACTAAGAAAATGTTCCAAAAAAGCAAGCATAACCAATGAATACACCATATTAAAGACTGTCTTTCTTAGAAACACTAGGACAACATAGGCATATATTTCCTTCAAGATTAAATTAAATCATTTTTTATTTAAAGGCAAAGAGATAAAATATTTTGAAATTAATATTCATTAATATCGTCATGTAGTATAACCATAATATAATACATTTAATGAAAGTTAAAAAATCTACTTACAATCAGCATTCAAATTGACATTGACAGGAATACATGACGTAAGATTTTTTATATCTAATTCCATCTCCTGCAAATTCAGAATAATTATAACACTGACAACTATTAAAATAAATTCAAGCAAATTAGTTGAACTATTTAAATACTTTGTCCATACCTGCATCTTTAGGTCTCTTGATACCATCATTTCCTCAAAAGCTTGATGCAGCATATTTTTAACAAGCTCAGTTGCATTTCGGTTGTTCAAAATGTAGGACTTAGGAATTTGTTCAAACTGAAAAGGGAAAGAGATAAGCAATCTAGTTTTACCATGATTTTATCTTTGTTTTAAAAAAATTAAATTAAAAAAAATTACTTTTTTTAGAAGAGCTGCAAGTAGCACCAGAACATCATGCGTTTGTTCAAGTGACTGTGGATCACTATTGTTCAGATTTTTATGTAATATTTCTTTGTTGACCAGGTGCATTATGGTTTCAGATATCTAAAAAATAAATTTCATAACTGTAATAAAGTGATAACAATGAAATAATACTAAGATATGTATAAAATTACAGAAACACAGAAGTTTAAGAAGAATAAGTCAAAATATGAATGTAATTCAAATTGCTGATTGGTAATTAATGATTTTTCAAATATTTATACAGATCTTTTAAATAATTTTGATGTAATGGAAACAGCTAAAAAAATATTAAAAAATAAATAAATAAAAGGAAGAAGAATGCAAGGTATAATTTAACTCGCATACAATCTTAAATTTCTTACAATTTGGTTAAAAAAAACTGCATAAAAAGAAATTTTAAGAACAACAAAAATTAGAGCAATTTATGCCAAAATATGCCAGAATAAAGAAGCCTTCCATAGGCAACTTTTTATGGTAAAATGCATCTCACAAAAATCAAAAAGATAATTTTATAAATTTTAACAGCAACTTAGTTCTGTTATGGAGCTTCATAATAAATATTAATAATTAGTTAATATTATATACATTTCACAATCAGCAGAGTGGAAATGTTTGTGTGTATGTGTAAGAGAATGATTTTAAAATTTAAAATTACATAAAACTGCATGAAACAAAATCACATAATGACACACATTTCATAAAAACTCAAAGAACATTGAAAAAGGACTTCATTTAACAGAAAAATTTAAATTAAACATATTAAAAATCTGCATATATAAACCAGTACAACCATTTGCCTCTAGTTTTGAAAATGATACATTTTAATGAGAAAAAAAACATTAAAAATTATTTACTAATTGAAAAAGGAAAAGAAATTTTCTTACTGTTTTATTTATGTACTCAAGATTTGAAGGAACCGAATTCTTAACAGAATGACCAGCTTCTGCCTCCAGTTGCTCTAGGCGCTGAGTTAAATTTGTATCAATAAAATTTTCTAGTGAATGCAAAAGGGACTAAAAGATAGAATAACAAAATTAGACAAAAAAAAAAGCTGTGCTTCACAATTTTCAAATAAAATCAAATTGCCAATATCAAGATGTAAAATGGCACAATTACATATCAAAATACTTAGAAAAATATTTAAGACTTTCAAAAACACAGAGATAACAGGAGTTTCTAATAATTAGAGAAATAATCAAAATAAATAAATGTTTCTAAATTAATATATGTTTATTTTTCATTACATACACACATATATTTTTTTTTTCTAATCATATTTCCTATCCAATTTTGAAACAAAAAATTTCCTTGAATTTTCAAGGTTTTCCTTAAAACCTTTGAAATAAATTTTCCCAACAATTTTGTAAAGTTAAGAATTTTAGAAATTATTTGAATTTTCTGTTGCAAAATATGCAGAATGAAATTCATGCCCAGCACCTTCAACTACAACACACCTTGGAAATTTATCCATAGTAATCACTTTCAGTTGACAAATTAAGACTCTTAAAATTTGAGCACAGACATAAAAATTTCACAACATACAGTGATTATTAATTAAAAAGAAAAACTTACACTTTGAGAATGAGTAACATTGGTAATCCATACAATTGCTTCATTGATAGTATCAACTTTAGCTGGTAATTCACTATAAACACTCAATGTGCTATTCATTTTGTCAATAGACTGAACCACTTTTGACAGTTTCTATGGACAAACAAAACAATTGACGAGTTAAAATTTATACTCCTTAAACAAAACAATAAAAAATTGAATGCTCAATAAGCAATTTTATTATCATATTAACACTAGAACCGTGGAGCGGGTCAATTTGACCCAAAACAATGTTTAATTTATCACCACGCAAAAAGTATCGATTGAAAAAAAATTCCTTTTATGACTTTTAATAATTTAAAGTGAACAACAATTTACCAAATTTAAAAATTCGTAACATAAACAATTTTCCGATTATTAACACTTATACCTAGAACCGCAGAGCGGGTCAATTTGACCCGTAAGAAATGTTAATGCACAAATGACTAAAAACAGATGCATTTTCCCGGAAGTAACTGTAAAGTACTTCTAGCCCACCCTGGAAGTACTGAAATGGACTGTACCAGAAGGGGCAATAGTGAAGGTTTTCAGTCAAGGTCATTATATTAGGTTTGAAGAGCGAACTATGTTTGAATACAGTGAAAAATTATAGCGAATATTTAGAAGACTTTTTGAAGTTGCTTTTATTCTGTAATTAGTATATGTATGAAAAAGATGACACGACGCCATAATCTTACTGTTCAGGAAGCTTTAGAATATTTAAAAAAATTATCTGAAAATGATTCAGAAGGTGAAAATAATAATGAAAGTGTTTCGATTTTGAGTAGTGAGGATGAATTCCTGCCTGATAATGAAGAAAATGAAAGACAGGAGATGACTCTGGCAATTCTCTAACAATCATTGGTCCTTCTCACCGTAATAATGATGATAATTTATCTGATAAAAAATAAAAATAAAATATTCCAAGAAAGATACATACACGCAAACAAATTTGAAAAATAAATCAAAAATAACATTCAAAGTTGAAAATAATGAAGTTGACAAAGATGGGACAGTTTGGAATGCCACTCAATTAGGAACAAGCGATAGAGGAATAAAATCAAAGTGCAATATTTGGAAAGAAGTTGGGAGCCCAACAACACATGCTAAACGAAATGTTATCGACAACAGTCCTTCAAGTGCTTGGAGACTTTTTATAGATGAATGGATATTGAAACACAAAGAAATGTAATGAAGATGAAGTTCATCGGCAGATTCATGAAAGAGAATGGAATATAACATTAGAAGTAATAGATGCTTTTACATCAATTTTATATGCACGTGGTATATATTGAGCACTTTAAGGCCTTGAACTGGATAGTTTGTGGTCAAAAGACTGAGGAGCACCATTTTTCCAAAATACAATGTCAAAAGACCAATTTCGTGAAATAATGAGATTTTTACGCTTCGACATAAAATCAACAAGTGTCTAGAGAAAGGCAAATTTGTCCTTATTTCGGATATCTGGAATCGTTTCATCGAAAATTGCAAGACTAACTATGCACCAGGGCTTAATATAACTGTAGATGAACAGTTATTTTCTACAAAAGCTAGGTGTAGGTTTACCCAGTACATGCAAAACAAACCAGATATGTTTGGAATAAAGTTCTGGTTGGCTGCAGATGTTGACTCAAAATATCTGATAAATGGATTCCCGTATCTTGGAAAATATAACCAAAGTCCATCCAACGTTTCTCTTTCTGAACATGTAGTGTTGCAACTAATAAGTCCATATGACAACAAAGGTAGAAATGTCATTACGGACAATTTTTTCACAACACTGAAGCTTGCAGAGGCTAACTGTTTATAAAGGTAAAAAAAATAAAAATGCTTTGTTGCTAAGTAGTCTCCATCCAACAGTACAAGTTGCAGATAACCCCCAAAAAACTACCTGATACAATCGCTTTCTACAACGCAACTAAATACGGTGTGGACGTGATTGACCAAATGGCAAGGAAATATACAGTCAAGTCTGCTTCACTTAGGTGGCCGGTGCAGGTTTTTTGTAATATTTTGGACTTTGCTGCAATCAATGCCTTGGTTTTATATAAAGCTGTAATTGGAAAATCTATTAGTAGACGGCAATTCATTCAAGACTCGGTTGAAGAATTGCTAGAAAAGTTTGTTCTCTCCCGACAAAAAAGGGTGGCAAAAAGAGAGTGTGAAGCAACCAATGAAAATGATGGACAAACACATATTAAGCATAAACGAGTCTGATGCCACAGTTTGAAATGAGAAAATAAAACTATAGATATCTGTTCAAAATGTAAAGCACCCATTTGTGGAAAATGTACAAAACTTATTACTCAGTTTTGTGCACAATGCATACAGTAATTTGGATTTTTTAATCTGTAAAACTAGTAAGTATATTTAATTTTATCAGTTATAACTGATAAAATTTTTAATTTTTTGAAATTATGTCTAAACTTACTGAAAAGAGATAATCTTTTTCCATTGAATTAGAAAATTTATGTCATATATTGTTAAAGAGGCATGTTATTATATTCAAGGATATAAAATTTTAAATAATACGATTTTGTAAAAATTAAGTTCATTTCTCTTGATTTATATAAATTATTTAATGTAAATTCTGAGAAATATTGTATATTATTTAAAAAATAAAATGTTTTAATTAATTAAATTAAACGCTTGTGCATATTTTATAGGTTTACAATCTAGGGTCAAAATGACCCGCTCCGCGGTTCTAGTGTTAAGTTTTAAAAATTCAATCTAAGAAAATCATTTAAATGAACCGCAGTTGCCAAAATTTTTCTATTTCAATAATATATACAAATAATGCCATCATAACATTATATTTTTTATCATATAACAGACAGGTTTTAAATTATTAGGGCTATGAAAGAAATCTATGAGATTTGAAGAGATGTGCATATGCAAGAAGTAGCTACTAAGGTAGATTGAAATTTAATGCAGTCTTAATGCTAAACTTAATCCAGTAATTACAGTGGAATCTTGATCGATCGTTTTCCCGTATGTGTCGTTTATTTCACCCAGTCCCGACGATCATAAAGCTTTGTTATGTTCACGGATCTATCGTTTTCCTGCATTTATCGTTCAGTTCAGTAGGACCCTTGAAAAACGATAGATCGAGATTCCACTGTATAACAACAATGCATAAAATGTACTAAAATAACACACATATTTGTGTATTGCATTTCTCCAATTAAATGTGTTTTATGATGGGAGTAAACATAATTTAATGGTAAATTTTAAGTATACAAATCATCAGTGTTCTGTAAAAAGGGCAAATATGTATGTAAATCTCTATGGGCATTTGCCCTTTTTACAGAACACCGACGAAATATCTATTTTATTTTTTTAACAAGGTTTATTTTTAACTTTTGTTATATACTTTCTAGGCCATTTAAGTACAATACATATTGAGAGTCTAATTTTGATAGGCTCCAACAATAATTTATTTTAACTTATGAATAAGCTATGTTATCCCATCCATCCATGTTGATGGACCAAAACAAAGCTTTATTTTTCTTTTCTCATTATGGTAAATTTTCAATTAATTTTAACTTCTTGAGATTGCTACCTATGTTATCACAAACTAAGCTTATATAAAAATACTAAAACTGCTAAAAAACTATTTAGATTTTTTTAAAAAATTGCAGCAGTTAAGAACTGCACCTCAGGAGTAAAATAAATAAAACTATGAAAATATAGTGAGAACCTTATTTCAGACACGCTTTTACTGATGGAATAACAACTTTTTGTATTCTAGTAAGCCTTATTTCGAATAGAAATTTTTAGACAATAACTAAGCATCTTTCTGCAATTAAATCACCAAGAAATGTGAATTGTAATGCTGCATTTGACCATGGTTGCCCTTCTTAATAATGTTGATCTAACTTTTCATGAATTAAGATCCACAGCAACAGATGAGAGGAGAAATACACATTACAAATTATGATACTCTTACATATTTCATTCCAATTTCAATTGTAAAAATATACAAATAGTTAGGGGGGAAAATGGAAGCATGTTCAAAGAGTAATACCCCTTCTAACACATGGACTTGCTGATTTGTTTCTTGTACAGCAGTTTGGAGTTTAACATCTTTAGTTGAGGTATTTACAGATGACTTAGACTGAAGATCAGAGGAATTTGTTAATTCCTGAACCAAAATCTGAAAAAATAAAGATACACCATAAACTATCATAGACAGAAAAAACTGAGAGAAAGTTAATCTGATAGCAACTTTCATATAGTATAGCACAATACCATAACTTTAAGATTTTTCTCACAAAAAAATACACACATTTTAAACTATTACATATACATTTAATTTTTGAAATTAACATATTTTTTACATTGTTCACAATACCTTTAGAGATTCTAATTCTCCTGAAAGGTTTTGAGCTGTTGTTTGGATATTAGACTGCTGATCTTTTAATTCTTTGAGATTAGACTCTAAAGCATTCATTTTACTTCCAAAATTCACAATACTCTGGAAAAAAAGTCATATATAAATCTTTTGATAGAATAACAAAACAAAAAAAAGTAACGTACAACTTATTTTCCTATATCATTAACCAATTATCAAAAAACATTGGCTAGATTTAAAAGTCATAATTTAAAACCTTTACTCTTGTGGCTTAAAAATTCCATTATTAATACTAAACAATGGAACAGCAAAAAAGTTGGGTAACATTGCCTCGTATGAACATGTAACCATTTATGTCTCTCAATAATCAAATTACTTACAGAAAAAAGGAAAATCTATGCACTGAATACTGCCAATAAAAATACCCAGTGTGATATCAAAATATGACCTATCATATTTGGGACAAAATAAATAAATAAATACAAGGAGCACATGAAATTTTATTTGCCATTTTTTTTCCGTTAAATATATTGTTTAAAAACTCCTTTATATTTGGAATACATGCATGTCTCATATTGCTATTGAAATAATGAATAAACTGCATAAATTCCATTCAATGTTGAAATACAGAAGTATATTTATTGAAGCACATAGTTAATATAAACTTTTGAATCATATTATAATGCATTTCAAATTAAAAACAAAATAAAGTAAAAATCTTAAAAAAAGTAATTATTTTAAGAGAATGGAAGTATGCAAATAAAACAAGTTTGCTAACAAACAAACACACATACACAAACAAAATAATGTTTATGCAAGGAAAAATTAAAGCTTATTTTATTTTATTTATTTATTTATTTATATATAGTTTTAAATATTTTTTCATGAAATTTTTAACTGTCCCAAGTTATTTCCAAAAGCGATTGTTGATTTAATTTTGATATATTTATTATACATGACCAGGCATGCTGTTCTTGATTTTTCTAGTGCGGAAAATACACTGAAGCTAAATGTTTGTGTATGAATGTAGAAAAGGATGTAAAAAGTAAACAATAGAAATAAACAAAATTAAAATTCAAGCATAGACTGCTAAATCACTATAACATAAAACATATCCTGCAAAGAAAACATTTTCAATAAAGGATAGCGCAGAAGCTTCATATCCCCATAATGAAAAAAACAACTAAATAATCCAACAGATATAGATAAAAAAATTATACTAAAATAGACAAAAAACAAACAGAAATCAAGCACTCTGGGCATCCACGCACCAACGGCAAGATTCTGTATAAGTGCCGGAACTGAACCATAAAACAACAGAGGTAACCGACAGGTCTTGTCATCAGGGAGCCTAACCATGTCAATTACCTCAAGGGATTTATGATAAAAGGTTAGATTTTAACTTCGAGGTTATTACGTTTACCAATTTCCATAGCAACTTAAACTATAAAATTTATTATAATATTTTTTACTCACAACTTTACAGAATAAAAAACATATGTAACAACGCTGGGGATTTTTTTGGAGGCATGTAGCATTTTCGAGGAAAACTTAAGAAAAAACGATTTCCCTAAAAATTTTGGTAATTTAAAAGTTTTTAAAAAATGGCATTTAGACTCAGGAATTTTTAAAGATGTTTAGAATAGTATTTGTGTTTTCATTTGGTTAAGTTGTAATGGGGGGTGGAGCTATAGTAATGTTACAATGACGTAACCTTTAGGATAGAATTGGCTGCTGTTTTGCCATAACCGTCACTTACGGAATTGGGGTGTGTAGGCACCGATTACTTTGCATTAGGATTTTTGTGTGCTTGCTTGTAAGGTGCGTTGAGCCCATACTGTAAGTTGTGTTTATCTTTTCATTTTCTTCTTGACTAATTGCTTCTTTGAGGGACTCGGGGCCTTGGGATGTCTTTTGGGCTTACCTGCATCCTATTCAGAAAGTTCCCCTTGAGGTAATTGACATGGTTAGGCTCCCTGATGATGAGACCTGTCGGTTACCTCTGTTGTTTTATGGTTCAGTTCCGGCACTTATGCAGAATCTTGCCGTTGGTGCGTGGATGCCCAGAGTGCTTGATTTCTGTTTGTTTTTTGTCTATTTTAGTATAATTTTTTTATCTATATCTGTTAGATTATTTATTTGTAGAAAAGGATAAAATACTGTAACTTCAAGACTAAAGATAAAAATAAATTGTAAATTAAAGAAATAGTAAAAAAAAGTTTTTTTAAATAATTTTCAGCAAAACAAATAAAATTTTACTGACAGTAGTGTTTCATGAGATAAAATGCTCAAAATCTAATTGCAAGGTACAAAAAGGCAAAGTAGTACTATAATAAGATAAACGACTGAAAAATGGAAGTCAATTGATAACTATTTTTGTGTGAATAATATGCATTAATGTAATTTGAATTTAGCATTAATGTAATTTGAATTATGCATTAATGTAATTTGAACAGTATAGAGAATTTAAACTTCTTGTGTCATAACAAACAGCATGAAAGATGACATCCTGTACTGCAGCGGTTCTCAACCTGGGGGGGCGTAGAAGAATTTCAAGGGAGGCGTGAGCTTAAAAAAAAGTAAAATAAAAAGTAAAACTAACTGTAATTTACTGTATTCAATTTTGCGGTCACAATGTAACCGTAACGCATTTTCGACACACGAACACGATAATTGTCGTAATTGTAAAAACACGATAATTGTCATACGTCTGGACGTTGAAAGTGACCTAAGGTGTGCTTTGTCACAGTTACAACCTAATATTCAAAAACCTGTCAAAGACAAACAGTGCCAGCTCTCTCATTAATGTTGTGAAAGTGACTGGTATTACATGCCAACCTCACCTAGATCCTTGATTACCTCAAATATATTTGATCTGTATTTAATTCTTTGATTCTGTATGTTCTAATAATAATAATGTTCCAAATTAAGATATGTGTAGTAATATTACATTTTGTGTATGAAATTATGTATTCTATATTTTTATTTAATAACCAGCTTCAGTTTCAAATTCCGAATGCACTATTTGTATTGACCACATATGGTGGTGGTGGTGGTGGTGGGGGGGGGGGGGGGGTGACGTCACATCAATGTTCAAAGGGGGGCACAGAGCCTGAAAGGTTGAGAATCCCTGCTGTACAGAACAGAGATTAAAGACCACTATTTTAACACAGCATAAATGCATGCATCAGTAAAGTATAATTCTCACACTCTTAGAACACCCTATTGCCTATAAAAATAAAACTGTCTTTACATATGAATAATAAAACTGTCTTTACATATGAAACAGAAAAAAAAATATGAAAAGTAACAAGAGAGATAATACGTAAAATTTCATTTTTGAATCATTGAAGATCCTTGAATATAGGAAAAAGGTAGCTATAATGTGGAATATATAAATTTTATGGCCATGACATTGCCATCAAAAGCGACCGGAGAAAAAAAATTATGGACTGAACTGCTATAGCAGTAATATACCCTAAATATGTTTCTAGGGAATTAGGGGGAATCCTGATGAGAAGGATTTTTATCTTTGAGGTAAGAGGAAAGTTATGAAAAGATACTGAAATTACTTTTTTTTTTAAATTGCTGCAATAAAATAGTATAAACACAAAATTTCAAAAACTGCAGAAATTGCTCTACTATATAAGATATTTTAGCTCTTGAAGAATGATATAAATATATAAAAATAAAACAATAGCAAGTGCATTAAAAAGCAGGGTGCCAATAAAATGGATGAATGCCCAAATGAAGTATTTATGATTAGTTTCTAATCTAACTCCTTTAAAAGAAAAAACTAGACAAAGCTCATAAAGAATAACTTCCAACTATGCACACCTTACCAGAAAATAAAATTACAATGATGCTTCTAAAAATCACACACTTAAATAATACTTTATTAATGAGAAAACTAACAATATACTCAGACTTAATTAAACATTCCTAGGATTAAGGTATTGATGTAACTGGTTAAATAAAGAGATCAAAAGTTCAGAAATTAGTTTCTATTTAAAATCACCAGAGAACTCTTCTTAAAACAATCTAATACACAATATACATATCATTCTTTGATTTTATTATACCTCAGACAAAGCATGAACATTCTTTGGAAGTTCCTGAAGAGCTGGAGCAGCAGCTATACTTTCTTTGAGATCATTGGTAATATCTTTTAAATGTTTCACCTGGAGAAATTATTTTAGCACATCATTATATTAAAAATCAGATTATATACATCAATAATATTGACAGTACAAATTATTCATTTCATAAAAAATTTAAAGAATAATTAGAAAACAATTTAAACAGTTTCTAAATATTTCATTTAATTTTCATTCACTTTTTGGGTATTATAAAAAATCAAATGCATAAATCATATGCAGGCAAAATTTTTTAAGATGTAAATGACAAGATAGCTTACTTTCACATTTATATTGCAGTATAAGATACTAATTTGTCCAATACATGTATATATAATCTGGACATATACTAATTTTGACAGGAGAAATTGCAAACAAAATGCTAAAGCTATTTTTTTCTTTCTCTTTCATTGAGAGAGACATTAGTAAGGTAACTATTACAGAAACTGGGTACTTTTGACAGAAGGATTGTAGTGAAATGCATTATTTTGTGTTGATATCGGATCATATTCTAAGCAACTAGGGTTAGGATACAGGGAGATAATAGAGAGATAATTACAATGCAGAAAATATAAATTGTCTCTGAGGTTAGCATAAATCTGATTACTACTGACTTCTAAATTAATGTAAAATAAGGTACAGCAGTGAGACTGATTAAAAACTTTTTAACAGGATCTACTCATTTTTAAAAAAAATTAAAGCTGTGCACTTAAATAAATCATTCTCATATATTTATGTTCCTTCAAGGTATGTATGAACATAACATTTTTAAAGTTTCATTTATCAAAAGGTTTATATTTTGCAATCTATTTTCCTTTGTCATATAATCCACAATATAGGCATAACATTTAAGACATACTAACAAATTACTCCAAAAACTGGTCCTACATAATCTTTTAATAAAAAATTTAACTTTAACATGTTTTGCTTCTAATTGTCTTTTAATTTTACATGTATACACATTCTTTAAAATTCTTAATATGTGTGTGTGCATATATATATATAGTGAAATTTCTCTTTGGTGGCAAGACATGGTTCTAAAAACAAGTGGCCGTTTTGAGGATTGGCCATCAAATGGGGTTGGACTTTTCTATGGCAGTCAGTAAAGGTTCTGAAAAAAAGTAGCTATTTTGCAGGGTGGCTGGCTGGCTGGCTAGAGAAGTTTCACTGTATATACATTATAATGTTTGCTACTCTGATGTTACAGTGAAAACTATTTAGACTAGCTAGAGCAGATTTCATACTTGTGTGACAACATATGTTTAGTTGTTACTACATACTGAAGTTGATATTTTCTGTGATTAGTTGAAAATTCTTTTCTTACACAGTGAAGTCAATTGTTGATAGACATGTGTGTGTATGTATGTATGTTTGTGTATGTATGTATGTGTGTATATATATATATATATATATATATATATATATATATATATATATATACACATTTATATATACTTATAAACAAACACGCACACACACACACACACATATATATATATATATACATACATACACACACACACACACACACACACATATATATACATATATATATATATATATACATTACACACACTTTTTAAGAAAAATATTTTCTTCTCTCAGATTAAATATTAAAATTTAGAAAAAAATAATGGTTATTAGACTTATTTACATGCATTTAAAATTAACTTCACTGTGCAAGAAAATCTTTTTTATTAATCACAGAGAATATCCACTTCAGTGAGCAGTAACAACTACACATATGTTGTCCTTCAAAAATGAAATTAGTTTTAGCTAGTCCACGTAATTTTAACTATAACTTTTGAGCAGTAAAAATTTAAAATCTTTTTTCTTCTCAAGCACAAAATTAAGAAATGCATTAATAATGGAAAAACTACAGATAAAAAATTACTTAAACAAATAAACCAATCAAATCATAATGACATTATATAAGCTTAAAATTTCTTTAGCAATCTTAAAGATTTTACATACAATAAATTACAAATAATTGTATTCGCTATATATAATTATATAAAGTAATAAGACATAAAAATAATAATGACAAATAAAACTCACCTCTAATGTTATATTATCAATATCAGCTATATTTTTTCTTACTTCGATAAAAAGCATTGTAACATTGGATTCAAGTATTCTCAACTTAGAGTGTTGTATATGTAAGGCTTCAGGGGTATTTCTGTTGCCTGCTTCAACTAATAAAATATATACAGGAGTTATATTAAAAAATAAAAGGGACAATAATTTAAAATAACTCTGAATTTGATTAAATATAGTGCAATGTAAGTAATTAGTTGAAGCCAATATCACTATACGGAAGTGTATTTAAAATAAGTTTTTTCAAAAAGCATAAAAAACGTACTTGTTTAATTTAAGTGACATTTACAAATTTCCATTATTGTCAAAAACTATATTTAGCATCAACACCCAATTTATGACACAGCAATTAAAACAAAAATTCATTACATAAATAAAGAAATAGGAATACATATTCTTTAAAAAAACATAACAGACATGTTATTAATTTTATTTATTAACATAATCAATACAGATGTAGAAAACATTTCTCCTCTGATTTCACAATACATTTAAAGAACTTGTACATTTTCAAGGATGCTAATAAAGAGACATCTGTTACGAAAAAAATTGCATTAATAATAATTTATTAAAATATGACCATTTTTCATCTTTATTTTTTCAACATAATTTAAAACATTGCTTAGAGTTAAATATGTTTTTTTCAGTAAATTGAGAACAGGGAAAAGATAGGAGAAAAATTAAAGAAATTATAAAATTTTAAATCCAAAACTCAAAAAACTAATAATCTAATGCAACTGATTTTTTATCTTTTTGTTTTAAATAAAATGAACTCTATAATTTAGACTAAATTTAATTACCGATTTAAATCTGTCAGATTCAGAATAGTGTACAACATTAAAAAACCCAGGTATTAATGAAAATATAAGCTATGAAGTAAAGAAATACTTCTAAAAAATGATTATGTCACAGTAAAATAAAGAAATAAATTGGCCAAATCAATGAACATGTGAATTTCAAATTTTATAAATACATATGCCAGATTACAACACTAATTTACACAAAGGGGATGATTTCTGAAAGGTATTACCTTTCTGAAGATGAGCTCGAAGTAGATCAATATCTTCTCTGAGCCCAATGTGGAGCCAAATGAGAGCTCCAGAGACTAAACAACAGGTGGTGACCAAGATGAACTGGCAAAGGGAGAGGCAAACTGATGTGAGACAAAACCGACTCCCATGTCTAAATTAGTAATAAGAGTATAAACTATTAGAGTTTAATATTTGATATTTCTAGACTTAAAATTTTATGGGCTAAATTAACATGACTTAACAGATATCTATTTTTTTAAGTAACTAATCCTTTTCAAAATGGGACCCACTTTATTATTTATATGTTAATAAAACATAGATCTTAATCTTTGAGAAAGCAATTTGATGAGGATATTGATAGCTGAGTTTATTTTGAATAGTTGAAATTTGATCGACTTAAAATTGTTCACAAATAATACTTATTCATTAAAAAGAAAATTTTCCACTTATTAAGTAATAATATATGAAAAAAAAGGTTGAATAATCAACAAGAGTTATTATAAAGATGCTTACACTAGCATTGATTTTTTTTCTTCTGATACACACAAAAGAGAAAAATCAATTTGTTGTTGGAATTCAGATAATTACAGAAAAAAAAATCAAAAATATCCCAAGTTGTTTTTAAATGGTTTGTTAATTCATAAGGACATGAAAACTATTATGAATTCATTAAAATATTACATTGCAATAATGAACTTAGTATTGTGCAAGACAAAATGCCCAATACAAAAACAATTTGGTAAATTATAATGATTAAAAGAAGACATTTAGTTTTAATTTATGAATAGAAAATGTAAACAAAAGCTCGCAGGGAAAGAGCTAATTACACGGCGAGAAACTTTGATGTTCCATTAGGCAAGAAAATAAGCTTTACTGTATTAGAAAATGCAAATACACTTTGCAACAACTTGTGGATAAAATCGGCCTTCATTAATACATAAAGTTAAGAAGCTTCAATTAACTGTTAAATATTTAATAACAAAAGGGAAAAACTAAAATTTCTGGGGATTAATATTGACAGGAAAGCATAATCCAAAAAATATTAATCTCTAATCTAAAATTACTATAATAATTCGAACTTTAAGACAAAAACCTTTCATTTATATTTTTTAAATTATAGAGATCCGACACTTTAACAGCATCAGGAAGTGATGCTTACTTTTTGCGTCCTTTTCTTCTAGGCTGCAAAATGGAAAAATCTTCCATATCGGAAGAATCAGTATCGTGCCGGAGCAATTCGTGTGCCGAACAGGATCCGGATCCCTTCTTGAGACCGTTCCTTTTGTTTGAACCTATTTTACCGTTCGACACTAGAGCATCCAGCTCTTTACGTTTTTTCATCTTTTTATACTGCTTGACCTGAACATCTAGCTTGCTCGACGGCTCCACGGTGCTGCTGAATATAACTATGGTTTCCGATTTTTATGCAAACAAAACAACACAAAATAGATCTAGAGGGTGATTTATATCCACATAGGATTTTCAACTTTTGGCCACATCACAGATACATATAATCAGACAACAGAGATAGAAAAATCGGTAAATAAACACTCGAAATGTCAGTAGATCAATGCAATTCCTCTCCGTTTCGATTCCCTTCGCGTTGCTCTGAAACTCAGCGTTTTAATCCAGGAGAAAGGTGCAAGAGGGTTGCCGTACAGAATCGGGGAGTGATTTTAATCAATAGCCAGCGTCGCCAAAATTGCACGCCAAAGCACGTGAGAAACAAGAAAACGAGTTCTCGCGGAATGTTTGCAAACCTCTCTTAGGCCTGTATAATAAATACATCATATGCTCCACGGTAAAATATAAATAAAAGCAAACAGTTTAGCAAAATTTGTGTGAAGGCAAACCGCGACGTGTTACTTATTGGACATGAGAGGTTTGCGATGTCAGAGCAAACAACGCAAGGAATAAAATACTACTACATTTTTTTTTTTTTTAAACCAAGAGAATGTTTTAATAAAATAATACGCTAATTGACAATAGTAAAGAATGAAAATATTTTAATATATAATTTTCGTTATTATGGAGGCTGAATAAGAAAATGCATAAAACTGAATGAATAATGCGAAAAAAAAAAATATATGAACAGATAAAAACGCAAAGGACATTTCACCTATAAAATTTTTATATTTGATGAGGATTGAACGCCAAAATTATTAGTGACGGAGAATGATTCTTAAGCCAATAAATACGAGGTCATGCTAAATTTTGATAGCAGTATTTTGATGTCTCAACCTTTCACAAATCTTTGGTCTAGCCTTGTGTATCAAGGTTGGATGTAAATTCAGCTTAATTTGAATATATATATTTATATATATATATATATATAGATAGATAGATAGATAGATAGATAGATAGATAGAGGGATACCTCGGCACTCGACGTTAATTGGCTCCTGAAAGCCCGACGAGTACCGAACGAATTTTTTCCATAAAGGGTACTGTAAACTGAAATAATCCGTTACTGAATCCCAGAAAATTCCCATTTTACTTGGCAATTAATAAAGCGATTGGATTGTTTTTTTTTTTTAATATAAACTCTCAGAACTAGAGAGACATAAATAAAAAACAATAATTAGATAAAATAAAATAAAATGTAACATCTCTTAACGTATACTGAGAGGAGTTTATGACCTAATGGGATGGTGGAGACAGGTTTCTGCTACTGAACCCTGCTGTAGACTCAGATTTAAGGAGTTTCACTACAAACCTATCAAGAGAAACTTTTTTCTGCCTACGTTTCAAAAAAATTTTTAAGTCCACATTTCGGCTTGTCAGGGGATACGTTTCAAGAAAATTTTGTAATTCAACCCATTTAGAACACATTTCTTGTAGCAGTGCAGTAAGGGCTTCCACCCTTCCCTCCTCCTCACTTGAAGAAACTTCCCCAGCCACTATCTGTTGCTGTTCCCTTTGAAGTTCCTCCAGCTCCTGAGCTCTTGTCGACGTTCTTCCATTAACTCTTCGATGTTTTAATTCCTGACTTCCAGGCCCACGGACTTTCCCACAGACACGATGTCCTCCACTACTGGTACAGCATCAAAGCCCCTCGGAGTTACCCCCGCCCTATGTTTTATCTGCAGCGAGATCAAACACGCAGCATCAAAGAAAAAATCTAAATGAAAAAACCAATTTGCTTGAATATTCATATTTCTTAAAAATTGGAAATTATTTATCTTATTACCAAACGGGTCAGGAAGCACTCGATCAACATCTAAATCTCATCATTAAACGTCGACTATATACGCCATATAAAGCAACATCATGATTTCTTTTAATAAGCCAACCAACCCTCTTGTTTGAATAGAAGTCACATGGTCTTAGGGATTTCTAGGGTATTTATTCCCCTTTCTGCTACTTTTCAAAACGAAGTCGTCGGTTTCATGCAGCCACGGTTACGGCCGATTCTGAAAGTTTCATTCCCTTACTCTGTGAAACGACCAACTGTTTGGCGGTTAATTTCATCATCTCCATATCAACAAGGATACACGCTTTATTTCCAAAAGAATAGAAGCCAAATGAAAATTTTTCCTATTTCAAATTCAGATTTTTAAGAACAAAAATGTTTGAAAACGGAAGAAAGGATGAAGGTTTGAAAGGATGCATTCTACATCAGCATAATACACGCACGGCTGATACTATATACACACACTATCATCAAAATTTACAATAGATTGAAAATATATATATATATATATATATAGCTTTTATTTTTTCTTCCGACACATTGTTCGCAGCCCAGCTTTGCAAAGCTGTGAATCGTCCTTTTTAAACCGCTGCTGTTTAAATATCTCCGAGAAATCCCGTGTCATTAATCCTTCTAACGAAGTAAAAGTGATTAACGAACACTATTTTATTCCACCTTATCGGTTTTGAGTACCTGCCCGTTAATAAATGCAAAAAGTATTCACAACCGAAAAACGTTAGCACTGGTACAATACTTTTATTCATCAAATTCTACGAGATGAGGTGATCGCATTGTCAGAATAACATTTATTAACACGCAACCGATGGGAAAACTAAGTTGAGAAAGAAAGAAATTGTGCATGGACGGAGAACGGAAGAGAAGACAAACCACCCACATACATATCGAAGCATAGAATTCAGATTTGTGTAAACGGCGCAGGTGGAATCATCCCTCCCACTGCAATAGAGATAGATATATCAATTCAGCTGTTCAGTTGAATTGGATGTCGAAGAGCCCGTTTCATCATTAACGGCGAAACACTCGTGCACCCACATTTTTCCTATCTCAAAAGACAGACAGTCGAAACGTCTGTCGTGTGACGTTTCACAACTGAATAAGCGAATAATTTCCATCCAGACGCAAAGTAACGTATTGTTTTTCATGCACTGCATGAAAGTCTTTTACAGCGTTGGTTACAAGGCAAACTTTTTCGACAGATAAACTGCAAAAATTTCAGGTTCATACTTAAAAAAAATAATGGATATAACTATTACAATATTTAATTATAGTAGGATAACTATTAATACATATTATTCAAGTCACATGCAGTATACAGCCCAAACCGAATTAGAAATTTTAATTCGGGACCCAAGTTGAAAAGATGGTGAAAAAGATGAAGGAACTTCTGAAAGCTGAAAAGTGAGCTTATTCTTGGAGTATCAGAAAGGTAAATGAGTTAATTTTTTTCATTATCACTAGATATAAGAAAATTGTTAAATAAAACAAAAACAAAAAAATGTTGTTTACTATTTACTAAATTTTTAATATTTTCGTCATTATTATCATTTATTAACCCCTCTTTGCAAGAAAAAAATTTTTTTTTTGCTAGTACTCTAATATTAATGCATTAGAAGTACCTAAAGGTACATTTAAAATAAAGTACATGAAACGGTGTCCATCCATTCTTATCCAAACTTACGATCTCCAAACCAGTTAAAATCAAAATTCAAGGGTTAGCCGGATGATGGCCGAATGGCTAGGGCGTTAGCCTTCAGTTCCAAAGTCTGTGGGTTCGAGTCCCACTCTTGGCCTGGACGTTTGTAGCTGTTCGGAATCGGCTCTAAGCAGTAGGTCCCGGTCTAATTAACCCTTGTAGCAAAAACTGACCGTGGCGTTCCAAACCAAAGAACAATTCAAGGTCAAATATACTGTTTCAGATCTTTTTTCGAGTTACTCTATAAATCTGAAAATGGAAACAGAATTCAGTGATAGTTTAAGGACTACGAATGTTCTAATTCTGCATCCTTTAAAAAGCTGAAACACACGTGTTTTCCCTTCTCTCCGAGGTGAGGTCCAAAACAGGAAATCGATTTTAATTGTAAATATACTTGCTTATTTTGGGTATTATAAAAAAGAAATTTTTATCTCTGTGTAAGCCATGTCGGTAGACCCATAAAAGTCTTCAAACAGAATAAGTCGGGATTAATCCCACAGAGCTGTTGCAATATTCCCCGCAAGCAGCTTCCTTCGGCTTATCTCATTAAAAGTCAGGAGCAAAATCATCTCCAGACGAATTAAGTAAACAGCGAAAAACCTTTTCAGCCGATGAATACCGTGGAATTTTTTTTTTCTAATTCTTCTTGTGAAAACTGTCTCAACTAACAGAGTAAATAACTAATTAAAAACTAACAGACATTACAAATTTAAGAGATTTCCAGCTGTGATCGTAAGGCCTCTATAAAATGTTACATATTCAATTTTGGCAACCAAGCATTTACTTCTTTTGAAGTTGAATCTAGCAAACCAACAACCAGGACCGCATTGGCTCGTTTATAAATCTTACTGCTTAAAATTCCACCGATAACGATAATTTCGCAGATAAGAAAAATAATCGCTCTTAAATATTTTTGTCGTTATAACAAACAATGAAAAAAAAATTACAAGTGTATCACACCTTAACTATTATTAGCAAAGTGTAACAAACGTCGAATAAAGAAAAAAAGAGAGAAAAAAAAGAAACAACAACAAAAATTTTGGAAAAATACAAATTTGTATTAACTAAAAGCACCAGTAGTGTGTTTGACAGATGCAGCTCAAATGCAGTCTTTAAAAAAAAAAAAGCAAAGCAATACGATACTCAGTAATGCAGAACATAAAGACGCACGTCTCATACTTTACATAATTTCAAAAAGAAATACATTGGGCAAAATAAGAAATAAAATATGAAGTACTACAAGTTTTCATATAAACAGATCTAATCACCTGAGAACAAGGAAAGATATATTTTTGTTCAATACTAAAATTATACAGTATAGTGCAAATTCTCCTATAAATGAAATACTTGAATCCTGAAAGTGCTCTCTCTAATACAAATTTTCTACACCTGACCCTAAACCTGAGGACAAGCTATTCTCACAAATTAACCACTGCAGTTGCGATAGTTCAGGCTAAATAAAGTTTTGAACTTCAACGGTGGCAATAGTAAAGGAATAAGTCCTGGAAGTTTTCTTTTATTTACTTTAAAAAAAGAAAACACTAATCAAATACAGTAACTGGAATGAACTTAAAAGAGCACATAACTGGAAGTATTTTTCTCGTGCGGTAGATCATTATTATAGGGTGGGTTGTCTAAACCCACAAATTTCCTCTCAAACACAACACAAAATAGAGAAGACTCGGAGTCTTAGATTACTCAAAGGAACCATAGCATAGGGCAATTTATTTATTTTTTCAATAAAGAAACTAACACTCCTCACTGAGCTATAGTACTTGCAATTATTGAGAGTAAAAGATGTGCATAATGATGCAATATAAGAATATGGTAGCTCAGAAATGAGTGAAAACAGAGTAAGGCAAGTTTCGTTAAAATCGGACAATAGGTTTTTTGGATTACTGGTATTGTTAAATTACCGTATCATTTGGACCATAAGATGCACCTTTTCACATTAAAAAAATCGACTTAAAATTGGGGTACGTCTTATGGTCCGAAGGTAACATTAAAATAAAATTAATATATATATATATACTCACACACTAGCTGAAAACCCGCACTTCGCTACGAAGTACATTCAAATTAAATACACGGGTCAAAGTATGCAATTAATGCCAATAAATAAATAAATAAATAAATAAATAAATAAATAAATAAATATAAATATATATATATATATATATATATATATATATATATATATATATATATATATATATATATATATATATATATTTATTTATTTATTTATTTATAAAAAAAATCGTAAGGGATATTTTTATAGACAAAATAATGTAGAAGAAAATATTCAAATTAAATCTAATAGGACATACTAAAGAATATAGCACAGTTTGAGGAACATATCTTTTACTGTATTTTAATATTCTTTTGGATAATGTCCAATCGTCTGCCGCATTAGCAAGAAAAAAAATTATTATTTTTTTGTCTATTTAGTTGTTATGCACGTGAGGATAAGTTTATTTAAAGTATTAGAAAAAGAAATCACGTCATCAGCATTTAATAAATTAAATTCTGAAAATTAATCTTTAAAAATTCACCAAAAATCAGAAAATGGAGGTGAAGATTCGAAAAAGATCTCATTTTAAAGGAATTTTTAGGATCTTTCTCGTGATATAAATTTTATAACCCTCAAATTATTATTTCAAATGCAAACTTAAAAAAAGTTACTAAAACAGCTTAAAAATTTAATTTTAAAAAATCGAAAAAGAATACATCAAAAATCTTGCTTAGTGCACACCTACACTATAAGAAGAATCGCCATGCAAAATTTCAGCCCTTTAGGTCCAGCGGTTTGGTCTGTGCGTTGTATGTCAGTCAGTCAGTTTTGGAACTGTTTTATATATATAGATATATATCAATTTCGTGACTGACTGACCGACAGATAACGCACAGACCAAACCGCAGCACCTAAAAGGGCTGAAATTTTGCATGGCGAATTCTTCTTATAGTGTAGGGATGCACTAAGAAAAATTTTTGAAAAATACTTTTTAGATTTTTAAAAATTAAATTCTTAAGCTATTTTTGTAACATTTTCTTAAAGTTTGCATTAAAAATAATAATCTGAGGATTAAAAAAATTATATCACGAGAGAGATCATAAAAATTCCTTTAAAATAAAATCTTTCTCGAATCTTTACCTCCCTTTTCTGATTTTTGGTGAATTTTTAAAGATTCATTTTTAGAATTTAATTTATTAAATGCTGATCACGTGGTTTCTTTTCTTTCTGTGATACTTTAATTTTGCGTCACGTGCATAACAACGAAATAAATTGACAAAAAAGGTTAAAATACAGTAAAAGATAAAATTTAACCACTAGACTAATTGTTGGAAGTTTTTAAGAATTTCATTCAAATTAATTAAGAATTCAATTCTCTAAAAAGCAATTTCATTATTTTTTCATTGTAATTATCCTAAAATGTACTCCGTAGCGAAGCGCGGGTATTCAGCTAGTTATGTATATATGTATTTATTAGATATACTCTATATATTTATTATATATATTATTTATTATATTTATATATTTTTTTAATCCTTGTTAAGTAAGAAATTGAAAATATCTTTATATACCCAACAAAATACAAAATATTCTTTTCTAAAAATCCTCCCATAAATTTGAGGTGCGTCTTAGCGTCCGAAAAATACGCCATTATTTCACTGAGCTACTGATTACTAGGTTACTAGGTTTATTATTGTGGCTTTGACTCGAAGAAAAATGTTCAACTATTTCTTAAAGCTGAAAATCTATGTAAAATGTCCTCATCAAATGTTTGCAAGGCACAGAGAAATTACTCCTCAAAACAACGAGGAACAATTCCCATTCTTGAATTGTGTATTATACGAATGGACAATTATACGAATGGTGTATTATACGAATGAAACATTTAATTCACTCAGTAAAAAACCCTGCATTTTGGTGCAATACGAAAATTTGCTTGAATACCTCGGGACCTTTGAAAAGTGGATGACCTAGGAAGTCATAGACTTTAACACTTTTATCGATAGGAGTGAGGTAATAATACACTGCATGGGGCACCAAATTATAGGGTCCAAGGTCGCAGCTCCCCAAGCTCCTATTTTAATCAAAATTTGGAAATTATCTCTAATGCATACACGCATGTGTGTACGCCCACACATGCACTCAATATGTAGTATTGCGCATTTTTGCGTGCTAAAAATGATCAATTTTCGCCAAGAATAAAAGTTATTTTATAAATAACGATAGGCAACTGAACATGTTAAAAGTTAAATGGCCTGTAATCGTTAAACATATAAATGAAATAGTTGAAAACTATGAATGAACCACATTATCCATTTCACCAGTGCATAGAAAATCTGTGGCATTAAATCTAATATTCAGTTTAAAAAAGGAGTAAATATTTTTTAATAAAACGTCATTCTGAACCCACAGCAAAACAATCTTGAAATTTTTTATTCAATATCACTCTTATGCATTGCTAGAAAATTTTGTAACACTTTGTTAGGGCTTACGATTATTACATTTATCTCTTTTTTACTTCACATATATGTGTGAAATTCCGTCACCTCTCGACGAAAAAAATATCAATACGTAGATTCAAAGTTACTCCGTCATTTGTTTAAGTAAAACCAAATACCGGAAGCTCACGCAGATCGTCTTCCGGCAGATCTTAAATATTTCTCGTTCAATGTGTTTGTTCAGGGCGGCAGCGTTATGTATTTAAAACTTTGGCGAGAGAATATTGCATGCTGGCAATATCGAAGGGCGATAAAGTGCCAGTTCTCTTATACTCCTGCCAAACCACCGGAGCTGAGCGCAAGCGCTGTGGATAAATACTGTACTACGAAATTTTTACGGAGTGTATCATATAACTCCGATTTTCAGGTTTATTTCTTGCAGTCGTTCGTATTCAAAGTGCTGGAATTGAATTCAATCAAAATTAGTATTTTTTTTCTTCAGATTTGGGAATTTTAAGAAATATTTCTGAATCAAACACCGACCCTTCTCTTGACATGTGCATAACAATAATGATTTTTGGTGAGAACATTCAATGATTCAACGGATTTAAACATCGTTTACACTTTGTAAAATGGAATTCATTTGAATATGTACAGCTCAGTTACATGTACAAGGTGCACCCATAAAGTAACCGGACAATTTTTTATAAATAAGAAAAATACTACTCACCTTCAAATAAATTTATCTCCTTCAAAACAATCGCCAATGGAGTCAATACAATTTCTCCAACGTTTCTTCAAGTCATCGAAACACTGTTTATAGGCGTTGGAACTAACCGTTCACAAAATACGCGTAACATTTGATTTAATATTCGAGACGTTCTCAAATCTCTGTCCTTTCATGGATTTTGCATTTTTTGATTACAAAGGACTTATTTACCACGAATTTGTTCCTGAAAATCAAACAATTAATCAGTATTTTTACAAGAAAGTGCTTTTTCGATTAAGAGACAGGATAAAGCGAGCTGGGAAGGAACTGTTTGATTCTGGGCAATGGTTTCTTTTACACGATAATGCTAGACAGTGTTGCCAACTTGGGGGTTTTCCCCCTAAATTTAGGGGTAAGTTAGATGAAAAGGGGTGTTTTTAGGGGCCACGTTTTTTAAGGGGAATTTTGTTGGGAGAACATTTTTTAATATTTTGTACAACCCAGACGCGTTTTTTTTATTAGATTATGAGTTTCATACATATGTCAAATGTAAATAAACCTCCATTTCATTATGCAAGTGTGTATTTTCTATTTATTTCAATTTCTCTCTCAAACAGGATGCCTATTTGGAACCAGAATTTCTTTTAGGAAGGTTTAGGGTGATCTTAAGTTGGTGTTAGGGGGAAACAGGGGGATTTCGAGATAGCGCTAGGGGGAGGCGCTTCGTAGAGGTTGGCAACACTGATGCTAGGCCCCATACAGCAATTATATTGCTAACATTATATTGCTAAGCATTCAATTACAGTGATAAATCCCCCACCATATTCTCCCGACTTATCGCCAGCTGATTTTTTTTCCTTTTTCCGAACCTTAAGATGGTCATGAAAGGACAGAGATTTGAAAGCGTCTCGGATATTAAATCAAATGTTACGCGTATTTTGCGAACGGTTAGTTCCAACGCCTATAAACAGTGTTTCGATGACTTGAAGAAATGTTGGAAAAATTGTATAGACTCTTTAGGCGATTATTTTGATGGAGATAAATTTATTTGAAGGTGAGTAATATTTTTCTTATTTATAAAAAATTGTCCGGTTACTTTATGGGCACACCATGTACAACTACAAGTAAAAAATTAACATTCAACATCATGATATGCCGAGTCTGTACTTGGTATATCACTCACCAATAAATAAGGAAATAAATAAAATTAACGACTCGTGGACGTCAACGAAAAGGTGGCAATGTCTGTCTCAAGTAACAATTAAAAAAAAAAAAAGTTATTCATAAAAAAAAAAATCAAGCTTCATTCAATAAATCAGCCAATCTTTTCATTCTTTAAAAACAATGATCGATATCATATATCCAGCAACTTATTTAGGAATAAAGATAAAAATATTATCTTAAAAGAGAGTGATAAACAGTTTCACTTTTATCCGAGACAAACTATACGAAACTTCATTAAACAAATAAACGCATAGGAAAAAAAGCTTGTATTACTTGTGCAAAGTACTTTGAATGTGTTAGTCTTCTAATACTAATACTGCAAGAGTATGTCGTATAACGCCATTTTTTTTTTCTTTTTCTTTTTTTAAATGTTGGGAGCGCCAGTGGTGCACCCAGGGGGGGGGGGCAAGGGGCCCTGCCCCCCGCAAAGAAATAGAAATTGCATTATAAATATTGATTTTGCATTATAAATATTTTTATCCGTTCATCTCGGCCCCCCCCCCCCAAGAAGAAATCCTGGATGCGCCACTGGGGAGCGCACGTATAAGAACAATTTAGAGGTCATAACGGACACAAAAACAAAAGCTGTAAAGAACCCGTTAGAAATATTAGGTTACCGCAATTCAAAACATCAGGTTTCTCTATGCATATTACAGAAATAAACTCGTTATTTCAAATCAGGTCCTAAAAATACGTTACAATTTTCAGTAATAAAACATAAATAGGGTCAGATTGATGCAACAAACTCAACAGGTCTTTAGTCTTAATAATAAACATAGCATATACCAAATTTAGATTTTTTTGTTCTTGTTTTGTATCTTTTAAAAAAAATCTATTAGGAATTTCTAGAGTCAGATTTCGGAAACCGAGACCGAACTCACCTCTAACACAAACACATAAAAAAAAGTTCATTCGTGTTACCAACAACTGAGACGTGTGACAAACCACTAACTAGAAATCGATCTATGAACCTTCAAAATCGATTTCCATTTCATTTTCTCTACACATATACTATACTCTAGGGAAGGTAAAACCAATAAAACTGCAGAGTGAATTTTTATTTTGCGGCATAAAACTTTCACCAGAGGTTTCCCTTTTCTCATTTAAAATAAATTTGAAAAAGAGAATAAACATAGAACTGGTTTACTTTCTTTACATCCGTTTCTCTTAAACGAATCTTTTCTACAATGTACTAATTAAGACAAAATTCTTTTGCACAGTTTATGCTAAAAGAAATAAGGCAGTTATACATTCAGTATACAACATGAATGAGAGAATGTTGGGCTTATGTCTTATGAATACACCTGTCTATGACACAATCGTTTCAATTGTTTTTTCTCCCGTAATTTACAAACACAGACGCTAGTCATGCTTGGTAATAAAGCTCCGAGCTGATGCATATGGTATTTTGTTTCTCCATTGTCAAAAGTCAAGTCACCATTTTGATTTGATGGTTTTAGAAAATATTTTTCTTTTTGAATTTTATCTTGAACCTGCTTTTGTAAAGACAAGCAAATTTCACTGAATTTCTTAACCTTATTGAAGAGGAAAATTCGAAATAAGATGCCTCTCCACATTCTCAAATTCATACCGTGTCCAAAAAAGGCATATTATTCATAAATAGCTCGTTTGAAAGACCTTCGATTTTGAATAATTGTGTATTGGCATGCATATATGTATGCAACGTAATAGCTCACAGAGATAGAAAATCGATTTCGTCAATCAGCCGAATAGGGAAGTTTTGACATCGATGTTTTGCAAACTAGCGATGAGAATGCAATCAAATATTGCGTGGCGAGAGTTTTGACGAGAATGGGCTACAAAATGGAGGCTCGTGTGTTAGTACGGATATTTAGGATTTTTAGGTATGAAGACGCCTAGATATACAACTTGATCCATCAGGCAGTTCATTACTTATTCTCACCAAGGAAGTCTATAATATTATTCAATGCTTATAGATAGATACGTGGTCATTTTTTTCTGAAAAGGAAAAAAAAATTGTTTTCAGAAACTAGTTTATTTCTTGGATATCTTAAAACTCACTTTGGAAATAAATTTAAAATTATGCTTGTGCCCTATCCCAAATTTAAGAATCAACGAGGATACTCTATGAAAGTTTAATACGTTTCAATGAAGTCTGACTAAAACTTTGACATTGAATTGTATATTTGAGCGTAGCCATACAACGTATTACTTTAGAGAGAAAAGTAATTTCTAAACAGTAGTAAAAGGCAGTTGCTTGTTTTTATTTTGTTCTGTTTGAAAACTGGCGATAATTAAGAAAAACGGTACAGTGGCGAGGTGTGAAGTGTATTGAGACTTTTGAAAATCAGACGGACGTTCGTGCTTCAGCCATCTTACTGAAGAGTACTCACGCTCTTGGATATCCCAGTGTTAAACCATCGAGTCGTTTGTTGCCAAATGAAGTAGCCATTACTGTTAAATGATTATAGATTAGTTATTTTCTCCTATAAACTTTTCTTTAGGGATATCCCATGAAGAAATACGTTTCATGTAATTTTCTTCGAAGAGGGAAATTAAAAAATATACTAGTTGATACCCGTCAAAACCTGACGGCTAGGTAATAAATAAATTTACTAATACGCAAATTACACTCAACACATCATTGCCAAATGTTGAAAATCATAATAATTCGCAGAAACAAATTAATGTGTTTAAGCGGCATCGTGTTTAGTGAGAATCTAAAGCCAGATTTAAAAATGTCACTGAGCATGAGCGGAAAGCAATTTTTTTATTGTAAATTATCGCTAATTAAACAGCACGAAATAAAGAATTTCCATGAGGTTTAATCTTATATTTCACAAACATAATTATCATAAAAATGAAAATGGCAGAGAGAGAGATCTAGAAAGACTCTTCGAAATAAATGTGTTTATGATTAAAGCATGTCACTGAGCATGCGCAGAAACAGTGAGTTTCTAAAGACAGATTTAAACGTACCACTGAGCATGCGCAGAAATCAATTTTTAATTCTAAATTATCACTAATTAATTGAAATTGCGGTTACAAAAACAAAATTCGACAAATCTACAGATTACAATCTTTCGTTTAAGACCAAAATGAAGTAAATTGATGCTGTAGTTTTCTCTCACGGACTGCCCAAAATGTCGGCTTAGCAACTTAAATATATAGATGCCTCTTCACTGTCTAAATTCGAATAATAAAAGAGTATAACTCTTTAAAAAGTTTGTTACAGTCAAAAAAAAAAAATCACTAGAAATACATTTTTCTGAGCAGGTCAATAACTTGTACATAATGCCAGATTTAAGTCTCATACTTTATTAAATTTATATCCAATTGTGAAGTCAAGTTAGACTGGACGTGATCCTCCACATCCAGTGGCCGTACGTACACTTGTGTTCTAAAAATAGCCTAATTCCTGTCAAACTTGAAAAATGATTAAGCACCATAATCCCTGGTTAAGCCGATACAAGGGGAAAATAAAGATGCCACAAGTAATCAGATTATGTGGCAGAACTAGTCCAGATATATTTGGTAGTACAAATATAACTGATTTCTTTAAAGAATCGTCCTTGTTTTAACTTCAGCTCCATTTATTGATAATATAAAAACGTTTCCATTTACTAGCTGCTCACTTTTCATCTACATAAATTGAAAAATATCAGACAATTAGTCGCTCTAACATCTTATCCTACAACAGTCTATAATGAAAATTTGATCATTCCACTATATTAAATATTTCAATAGAAAACGAGAATTGATCCAAAATAAATTATAGTGATATGACTATTTTTCACCTTAAAAAAAAAACGCTTTACTTGTATCTCACGTCTTTCATTTTTACGTAAAGATGAACTCTGATTTAGCTTTAATATTCATAAAATGATACCTGATTTAAGTTATATGCTTTGATTTAATATTAAATTTATATCCAGATTTTTTTTCTTTCTCAGAATAGAAAAACTCACAGAGATTTTGATTACGTTCGATTCTTGTACAAGCGGGAGTGAATAAAAAATCTGTCAGTCAATGTAAAGTAGGGGACCGTACGTGAAATACGTTATGGACGCCTAGCAGTGATATGGGAAAGGGGAAGAATTTAAGGATACTATGAGAGTTACAGCACCCACCGAACTGTAGGAATTACAGTACTGAGCGAACTTGGCAATTTTATGGTCTGGGATTAGCCATATTTTATGATGTCTAGCCACGAAAAACCATTTTTACGAATACAAAGTAGTAACTTCATCATACTTGTGCCATCATTTCATATCTTGAATTTCCTAAGTTGATGTTAAATATGTAACTGAATGTCTTCAAGAACAGGACGCCATAATCCTCATAATCTACACTTGTACGGTTTGCTCAATGAATCAGCAAATATTTAAGATAATTAAAGATGTACGGTATTGACGACGAGTGAAAATTTAACAATCATGTCAATTATGGCGATCACTAATTCTTCTTTGACACTGGTGTTATTCACCATTCTTCAGTGTATTCGAAAACAATAAAAGTTATACTCAGTTTTTCTTTTCGTAAAGCGGAAATACAACCATTTAAAAGTACGAAACTAAGGATGCTGCGTTCTAAGAAGGCCCTGATTTTCCATTAGGCTCAGTAGGCACGGGCCTAGGGGACCCCAAAATTTAAATTTTAAAGGGAAAAAAAGAAAAAATTCCCAATTCAATTTTTTTTAATTTTACCCTTTTTATAGCAAATTTTTTTATATATCCTTTCAAATTTGATTGATTGATTGGTTCATCATATGTATAGTTATATGTATAGTTCATCATATGTATGTTATAGTGTATATAAGGGATTAATAAGATTTTCTGGTTGCATTGTATTGGTGTTTTAATGATGAAGATAATATGTTGTATTGCTTTTTGTTATTTGATAATGTTCTAGGCTTCAATGCTTTAAATGGCCAATTATTGGTAAAATGGTACTTTCACAATGATTCATGATTTAATTTTTGGAAGGCAATTTTGGAAATTTTACGCCCGCATCAGTGTTGGGGGCCCCCATCCCGAGTTGTGCCTATAGTCAAGAATTTTCTAAATCGGGCCCTGGTTCTAAGCCTATCGGATTCGCTCACCTAAGAGTTAACCTATGGAGAAAATGTGCCCAAGGATAGCCGACTTGGATTAAAAGATTTTTTTTTAAATATATATATTATATATATATATATATATATAAATGTACTCCGTAATAGAGAAAGAAATTTTATATATTGGGACATTTTTTATTTTAAAAAAATGCAAATAATATTTTAAAATTTAAATTATTCGTATAAAAAATCCAAGTCTAGTGTGTTTTAACCGCTCCTAATTTCCTTTGGTGGACGCAATTTATAAAATTAATCCTATTGCAAGGTGTAGAAAAGTTCAGGCTATCTGAAAATACCATTTTTTATTGTATTATCAACATTAATGTAGCTGTCAATAGTAGACACATTTTCTCCATAGGTTAACACTGAATTGAGCAGATCCAATAGGGTTAGTACACAGCAGTCTTAATGTTAAAAGATTAACAGGAAAAAAAAGTTTCATAAATAAAAGCAATATTTAGTTTTTTTTTTTTTTTTTTAACAAATTCAGCACTTGAATAACTACTGTAACTACCATTTTGCATTTTTTAGGTTTAGAATCTAGCCCCACACACACAATTAAAATTTTGGCAATACTGTACTGGACATAAATAACCCCGCAATATTCTCCCTAGACAAAAATAATTAATAGTGTTAATAAAAATTGTAATATATTTTGTACATTAATACACCTGAGAGTATATTTTTGGTGTGTGTATATCTCTGCAGAAACATTCGAATAATTCCTGTTAAAACTCTCTTGAAATGAAAACGTTCATCAAATTCTTTCAGGCTCAAACGAGCGATCAGCTTAAACATGGCAGTTCCAACAAAAGAAACACCTCACTTACATCTGAAAATTCCTTATTAGCTATTTTATCGACCCTATTGATCACGTCCTCGAATTTCCGGAGAATCTCGCTCCACGAGAGACAGAGAGAGAGGCCTGATAAATGCTGAAATGGACCCATGACAGCTAACTGCTCTCTTATGCATCCAAGTAAGGTTTCTGAGAGACAGCATTATTTACAATTCAGCGTTACAGCGCTATACTCGGGGTATAAAACAAAAATAAGTTAAAAATATATAAATTCTCTCAATACGGTCTCACAGAATTTAAAGTCAAGTCAGCAGCAGTCTGACTGCACATATCAGTAAATGGCGATTAATAATTGATCAAATAAAGTTGGCAAAAAAGAAATTTAATCATATTTTTAGCAATTCGCTATGAATGACTTTAGGGAATGTCAAGAAAAATTAGAAAGTCTAGCTGTCTCCTAAAAACGAAATCCAACTGTAAGGAGTATTAAGCCAAATTAAGGAGATTTGCAGGCCCTTAAAATATAAAATTCAAATTCATGTGTTTAAACACCATGGTCATCAGAGTTATTATTCTGATGACCATGACAACAGCTACAGAAAAAGTCAGCTTCCCATTTCTGATAATGGTTTGACGATTACTAAGGAAATAATGTAAAAACTGCTTATAAATTTATTGCAAAAAGGAGTCAATGAACGAGGGTGGGGGGGAATTCTCAGTTTTGCTTTTAATACGAGTAAAACACTGAAATATCAATTCACTAAAAATTTACTAACTAATAACAAATTGTTTTTAATCAAAGTAGAACTAAATTCGCTTGGAGTCAGCATGTGGAATCCGCTAATTTTAAAACTCAAGTTATACACGCAGCCCTCTTACAGATTTAATATACATATATATATTCGGAATCTGAATATTGCCAAAACAGACGACAAACAGCGAAGTATGACAAAGGCAGTCTAGAGTGAAAATGAGAATTCTGCATGCAAATGATAGCTACTTCCGACATCGCCTTCCGAATTTTTTTTTAATGAAATAAATCATGATAAATAAGGAAAAACAGTCTTGAAGTCGCCTGACCTCATTCAGCGTGACTTTTATTAAACTTTCGCCAACTACGAAACCCCTAGGGTTACTTGTAAAGAGGGTTAAAAGAGCGAGACGAAATGCGCTGAAAATTTACGAAAGTAATATATTTAGTATTTTCTGACAAAAGAAAAATGCATTACAAAATAAAAATAAAAAAAATTAAAAATCTAACTAAGATCTTTGCTGGTTTAACTTTCGTGCATCTGAGTTTAAAACCTTAATAATTTTATCTGAATTTTGTACATGTACTGGATGGAGGACTTTCGCTTTTGTGAAAGGGACAAGATACACAAACATCATTGATGATACTTTAAAGAAAGAAAGAAAAAAAAACACCAGCGAAATTGTAGACGTTAGCGACCTGCTTACCCTGATGCATTCAAACAAAGAGGAGAAGCTAATAGTAGAAATAGTAGATGGCTCTCTTCCGTTTTCCTCCTCATCAGTGTTCCAACCTTCTTCGAGTAGTGACCTCCCTTGGTTTCCAAGCATCCTATGGGCCCCTCTCCTTCTCACCCTGTATATTTTCCTTAAAAAGGCTTTTTAAGGCACGAAGAAAAACTAAAATGCATGTTCTATAATGAAATTGCAACCAAACGTTTGATTTAACAAAGCTGAAATTTGTAAGAAATGGAGAACATTAAGAATCATTCATTCCTCACTGAAAGCTGTGTAAGAACAGAACAGAACAGAACAAAACCTCAAGAAAAATAATGCACCTACCGTATGGATTCAGAATTATAGACCAATAAAAATAGAATAACTCTTACCTAAATAAAATTCCTATATTCCACCGGCGAAACTACAATAGTAAGTCCAAAGTGACGGCACAGACTGACGAAACTGACGTTTAGAGATAGTGTACTACACGTAATAAGTAACAGCGAGTTTCATTTACCACCAAAAAAAGTGGTAGATTTCTAAGGAACTGAGTTTGAGCTTTGAATGAGACTTTTTCCTTTAAAAGACATCACTGCTCTGCATTTTAATGGTAAATAAATGTTGACAATTTTTTTTTCCGTGAAATACGCTAAAAACTTATTTTAATTGAAAAAAATTGTCGCGACCCACAGGTTGAGCTCTGCATCCCTGCTCTACATTCTAGTCTCTTGTATCTCCAACCACTTCAACTACAGATTACTCAGCCTAACAAACCCTCACCGCTAACTCTCAACCCCGTTGTCTGCTCGTTGCCTTGGTACCTGAAAGTACGCAGTGCATACATTATTTCCACGATGTATAGCAATCCTGTATCACCACATATATCAATCATTTATCTTACCATTCCTGTTCTTACTATATGTGAATGTAGTTTTTGGTTACATGCATTATTTGCTATGATTAGATATGTCATTTACGTGTGAGTGCGGCGCGAGGGTGACAAAAAACATTTGACCTAGTGAATAACAGCATCTTCACTTTACGCCATCTGGGCTTACGGAAGATTCCATTGTACCGCTCAAATTTCGGACTACGGCTTCAGCATAGACACCTGCGATGCATTGCCTCGCTCTCACCCTGTGAATCAGCTGACATTGCCGACAAAGCAATTTTAAAAACTTTTAGTGTGCGTGTTAAATATGGTAGACACAAATCGAAGACTAGGTTCCTGTGGCTTCTACTACAACCCCTATCTCAGACTATTCAGCCTACCACCATCACTTCTCGGACCTCCAACGTCCTCGCAATCCAAGTATAGGAGATTATACTTATCCTTATTTAACATTTTACATAGACGTGAGTGTCCATATTTTTCTTCTTGCTCTTACTATATTCTTGTCTTATTTAGATTTTATTTTTTATTTGTTACGATATGGCAGCAGTATAAATGAGGGGAGTTTGTGTGGGGAGGATGTGGTAGAGCGATTCTATAACAGTTAAAATATTATTTTCCAAATAAATTAATTAAAATTGCTTTCTTGCTAGACCCATTGTTTTTCATTGGAACAAAGGTTCACCAGCCAATAAAAAAAATACCTGTCACTTATATCATAATAATAATAATTCATATCATATAATACTATTCGAAATTCATATTTTAAACTTTAAATGTCAGCACAACAATACGTTTCATCAGAATTCCAATACATCAAAGCTGACTCAAAAAAACCCTATATTGGGAAACATCCGAATCTCACAAAAGCATACGCTGCGCAATCCCTTTGTTGTATTTCATCACAAGTTTAAAAAACAATTCCTATTAGGCTACTTGACGAATTCTATTACCTTTCTTTCTGTGCTAACACCTTGCATACATATATGCTAATGCGTCACTCAAAGAAAAAGGTGCTTCGGGTGACTACATTTGCGCCCATAAATTTTATTATTCGAATTTGCGGATCTGGAGACAGATCATTTTAAATTTCCCTCTCCAACGATCTTTAAAATTTCTGTGAAATATGACATTTTCTACAAAATCAGGGTATTTAGAAAACAGACTCAGAAAAGGACGCCAAACTGGGCATCAGATCCAAAATGACCTTTTCATTAAGTCACAATGGTTAACAATATGGCTGATACGCTGGTCTAATTAGCCATTGTGCAGCTAAAGTTGACCGTAGCGCTCGCTCTCAATCAACCAACCGTGGCTGATGAGTCAGCTCGGATATCTAGGGGCCCCACCTTTCATAGAAACGCTCGGATGGCGGAGGAAATCTGTATACAAGTGTTTTTATCCATGCACACACTTAAATATACAGTGGTGCCTTGACTTACGAGTTTAATTCGTTCCGTGACGGAGCTCGTAACTCGAATTACTCGTATGTCAAATCAATTTTCCCCATTGAAATGAATAGTAATGCCAATAATCCACCCCCACCCCCCCAAAAAATCGCAATTTTTTGTTACATGTATTTTAATAAGAAGAAGTCCCCCAGTGGATAAGTGGTTAAGGCACCAGCCTGCCACGCCAGGGGCGCGGGTTCAATTCCCGCGTAAAACTTGGTTGTATTCTGGGGAACCGGTCAGTCTTCCACCTGCAAAAGGAGCCCCGTCTAGAAAGGGGAGCTGCAACCCATCGTCCATCGCCGGTGTCATCGTTTGTTAATAAAATTATTCTGTGACTGTCTAATTTGTGTGTTTTTATTTCCTTGTATTCATATGTACACCGGACTGGGGTGTAATGCCGTCAGCCCCCCAGGGACATTAGCCAAAAAAAAAAAGAAAAACAGTACTTATAAATAACGAATATTTAATAAAAACCAAATACAATAGAATGTACTGCAATAAACTGGTTTTATTAAGTATAATGTACAACATTTATTTTGAGGATCAGACGACTTGAAGATGCTGACGGAGGCAGAGAAAAAGGCTGAACTGAACAATTGAATCTTATTCGCTGATTTTTGTCCTTATCGTCACGCTTTCCTCACTTTCATCTGTAGGGGTTTTCGATAAAAACTTGTCCAGTGAGGTATTTTTCATCCCCCTTTCAGAATGTTTTTGAAGTGAGAGGTTGGACGCTGTTCGGTTCTGGAGGGCGACTCAAGTGTGGTCAAAGCAAGCTGGAAATTAGTCTTAGAATAATACAATATAATTGTATACTAATTGTGCATAACGGTTGTAAATATTATATGTTTCTCGTGTGCTTATTTGACAAGAACGTTATATGGCGTTCACTCCGCAAACTAGCGGTAAAGTATCTGAAGCGGGCTCGTAACCCGAATTTTAGCTCGCAACTGTAAGCAAAAAATCGGCTGAGAGAAAGCTCGTATCTCAAAAAAAAAAGCCAGTCTCTTCTAACGAAACTACCGCGGGTTATTTACGTAGGATTACTTATCACTGCTTACCCCTTTTGTATGTATATATGTATGCATGTGTTATGTATTTATGTATCTATATATATGTACGTATGTATATATCTATATATAAAAAACAGTTCCGTGACTGACTGACATACAACGCACAGACCAAACCTCTGGACCTAAAGGGCTGAAATTTTGCATGGCGATTCTTCTTACAGTGTAGGGGTGCACTAAGAGAGATTTTTGAAAAATTCTTCTTAGATTTTTAAATTAAATTTTTAAGCTGTTTTAGTAACTTTTTTAAGTTTGCATTTAAAATAATAATTTGAGGGTTATAAAATTTATATCACGAGAAAGATCATAAAAATTCCTTTAAAATGAGATCTTTTTCCGAATCTTTACCTCCATTTTCTGATTTCTGGTGAATTTTTAAAGATTCATTTTTAGAATTTAATTTATTAAATGCTGATCACGTGATTTCTTTTTCTGGTACTTTAAATAAATTTATCGTCACGTGATTAACAACTAAATAGACAAAAAAAAAAATTTCTTGCTAATGTGGCAGACGATTGGACATTATCCATAAAAATATTAAAATTCAATAAAAGATATTATGTTCCTCAAACTGTACTATATTCTTTAGTATGTCCTATTACATTTAATTTGAATATTTTCTTCTACATTATTTTGTCTATAAAAATATCCCTTACGATTTTTTATAAATATATTGTTTTTGTTTTTTTTACATCAACTGTATACATTGATCGTCGTATTTATTATAAATATATATATATTTATTTTTTTGGCATTAATTGCATACATTGACCGTTGCATTTAATTTGAATGTACGCCGTAGCGAAGTGCGGGTTTTCAGCTAGTATATATATATGTATGTCAAAATTTTCACATAGTTTGGTACTTTTCTGTTTAACCGTTTACTGTTTGGACAAGCAATACAGACTTGTATTGCTTGTCCACGGGTTCGGTGCGCTGTCAAAATTATAACTTGCGAGGTACGGGCGGACAGTTTTAGCGTCTGAAATTTTGCTTTCCGGAAGACCGTTATGGAGGAACGTAAGTCGAGGTACTACTGTACTGAGATAAAAATTCATAATTATAAAACGTCATTGCATATAAGATGGATAAGCTACTTAAAGATTAATGCCGCATCTTCAATACGAGTTTCGTGACAATGCTATTGAAAGAGCAGAGAGATAGATGATAATAAAAGTCTCCCAGCGATCACAGTCGCGATCCCGCTAGGTTCCTTATGCAAGTACGTCCCCATTACGCAAACAGGGAATTTCGCAGACCGTGCCTGCAACGTTGATGGGACCCATAATAAATGGAGAGCTTTGCTTCCACCGGAATAACTCTGCCCGAGGAAAAGGATATTTATAGTGCTATCATCCATCCTTTCTGTAATGCTTTTTCCATGCTCGGTGGGGGAGGACGCTACAAGAGGAAGAAGAGAAGCGGCATCTGCGTGCGGGCGTGACTTTCGTTCATAAAGAGGTAGCATTTATTCAAACCATAACTCGAAAAGAATCAAGAATGAAAAACGATGTGGGGGTTCGACACCAAAGATTCCCAACTTGGGCCGTTTTAGAAAAAAAAACAACAATGAAAGATAAAAATCGGTGGCTTTTAATTTTATGCTGCCGTAATGTACATATGCGTCTAGTGATGTATTGAGCCTTAGGTAGGGGTGTAGTTGGGTTTTTTTTTCATGAGCGTGGATGCTAAAGATGTTCTGTTTTTAAGGAAGCGCGGAAAATTAAAATCTTAAAAGCTATACTAATATATTTTTATTTCAATTTTCTTTATTTGATTTTAGTTCAAAACACACTTCATAGCTTTTAGAATAAAATAACAAAAAAATGCATGTTTCAAAACCGCTAGATGAAACCTCATTATGCTGTGTTGTCTATGCTTACCCTGCAGTATATCAGTACTTAAAGCCTATTCACCTCTGGATGGAATTGATTGCCCATAATTTGCCGTATCTAAAAGGATATATCTTAAATTCCTTGCACGGTCTCTATGAAACTTTGTACTGCGTTTCTCGGTTCTATTTTCCTACAACTACCTCGGCAAAATTTGTCATCATTTGAAAATAAACAAGTGTAAAGAAGATGCCACCTAGTTTACCTAAGTGCCAACTTAGCAAACTCGAAAAGATTATGTTTGACGACTTTGAGCAAGTTATTTTACTTAAAATCATGAAAAAAAAAAAATCTGTCCAACATATGTGGTAGTAAGAAAATATGCACTCTCTTGGACAGCCATCGTCTTTAAACAGAAAAGGTATTGATTTCGCAGAATTTTAGTGCCAGAAAACAATGTGTGTCTGTGCATGTATATATATCTATATATATGTTTATATAAACTCGCCATCGTGAATTCATGGCCCTAACCCTTGGAAATAAAAAATATATATTATATTATATATATATATATATATATATATATATATATATATATATATATATATATATATATATATATATATATATATATATATATATATATATATAAACTCGCGAAATCAGCAATAGTTTAATCGACGGAAATACGTAAGGACCTGCTTTTTCTGGTTTCTGCGTGTTTTGTGGAAGTTCTGTGCCCTTGGGAGTGATGCAAACTGCGTTATATTAAAACCTGGCGAAATCTGCACTATTTTTGTAAGAATCCAGTACCCCTGGAAACAAGTTAAAATAGAATAATACAAGTTTTGCTGAAATCGGGTCTCACATTACCCGATCTTATGTATTTTTACGACTAATTCCAATTAGCAACCCTTTGGAAATTTTTAGGCGTTTACTATTTTCGGCGAAAAACCCATGGAACGATCTCATCTATCGATCATCCTTAAAACACCAATAGAAAAAAAAAGGTTCCCAGATTTCGCAAGAAATCGCACCAAGAAGTATTAAAAATATGAACGGTGGCTAAACGGAACTATGACAATTTTGAATCATATATCTAAATGTATTCATCATTAACTCCAGCAAAGAGATTAAAACCAAGGAAGTTAAAATTCATGAATACCATCTGTCAAAAAGCAAGAAATTCATTTATTTACGTCATAACCAGTTTACTTGTAATAACAGGCACTAGTTCGGTAAAGGGTATTAAGCCATGGGAAAAGAAGTGGAAATCTTGGAGTATCTTTGAAGATGACAAATCAGCCAAAAATCTTGTCATGAAAAGCATCCTTTCTGGGGTGCAGAAAAATTACTTTTGAATACAACGGAGAATAATTAATAACGAATCATCAATAGACAGAAAATGTTGGTTAAATTACATTGAATTAATCCTTGATTGAAGTACAATATCCATATGTTTATTATCAGTATTTACTTTTTAAATAACTTTACATAATACGATTATTGTTAAACAGAGCTTTGCAGATTATCACAGATAAATTTCCGATACAGGAAATAAATCTACACTCGTACCGCACAGAATTTTCACAGAGAATAATGCGACAGCGTAGAAAAGTATCTAATGTCACAAATAAGATCAAATATCTTCAAAAAAGCGTTAAAAGTGTTAAATATATTTTTATCAACATGCCATTTGTTTTATTCCGAATCCAGTGATTAGCGGTATAAAAAAGTTAATCAACAGCTCATTGTACAATACAAATCCCGCATATTATGTTTTTGACCTCTTCGGGCTAAATAGGCATGGCGAAATGCAGTTTGCAAACGGTCATCCCACCGCCTTGAAAATGTTTCATGATCGAATGCGGGTCTCGATTGCAACTACGCCGACAAATGCATCCGATGTATTTTCCCTCAGGAAAATACCCGTTTCAAAGTATTAATGTCCTAGCGAGGGCAAAAAAATATTGACATACTCCAGAAAATTATGGCCGCCCAGAAATAACTTGATTTTATCTTTACAGTAACAACTTTGGCGAATTAGCGCCAAAGATTAAAAGTTCTCATAGGAGTGTTTTGATCCCCTTTCTGGTATCAAGTTTCATCGGTAAACGAACTTAGTAAATTCCAATACCTGGTTTTAAGCTAGATTTCAAGCGAATTTCGCAGAGACTACAACACTGGGGATCAGTGGCGCACCCAGGGAGGGAAGGGGTCCTGCCCCCCCCCCCCCCAAAGAAATAGAAATTGCATTATGAATATTGATTTTGCATTATAAATATTTTTACCCGTTCATCTCGCCCCCCCCCCATGCATTATAAATATTTTTATCCGTTCATCTCCCCCCCCCAAGAAGAAATTCCTGGGTGCGCCACTGCTGGGGATCGACATCTCCAGTGGAGCAGAAGTCAGGGCAAAAAAAAAACAGTGGGTTCAAGGAGCTATGACTATATTGACCAGCTGTAATTTCATAGGTGTAAAACATGTTTTGAAGTTTAAATACTATTCAGAGTGTAATTTACCTTCTCCAATTCTTCCTTTTTGTTTAAATGCTTTAGTTAAGTTGTTGTTAGTTTCTTTTTCAACTCTAAGCCCTTTGCGGTCTTTCGTTTCCCAAAATATCAAATAAAGATTACCCTAAAATGGCAAACTGAATACAGCGGAGGACATATTCAGGGACTCTTGACATATTCCTTTTGATCTAGACAGTGATAGCGGTTGTTATGATAATGTTAATGATGGTGACTCTTACAGTCCGATAGTTCCGATAAAAAGACGAGACGACAGATAAAATAAGCACAAGTAAATTACAAATAAAATAATACAAATAAAATTTTTGAGTGGCAAGAAGAAAATATATTTTTTAATATAAGATCAAAGTAAATATTATTGTGTTGAATATTTGTAAATAAAAAAGGTAAAGTAAAATAAAATGTGTTTATAATACGCAAGATTATTTAGTTAATATAATTTCAATGAAAATGTATTCCGACCAGTAATACCCCTCCCCCCCCCCATATCTGAGGTACTATGACCACAAAGAGTTGATATATCTATACTTATTTTTCAAACATTCGTAAAATTTAATGCACATTTTTTTTAATATTGTCAATTACAAGGATATTTTAGCAGAAAAAAAAGCCCATTCTCCATTAATAATTCTAACCATCCCCTATAAGAAAATAATAAAATCTCCGAAACTCCAGTCCCGAGCTAATAAACCCAAATGCATAATTTTACATAGAACACGCTCCTTTTTTTTGTACATAAATCATTCATTTCATCCTTTTACCTGTCATAAATTAAGGGTATAAATAACTAACTGCTTTTTGCAGCATTTATCAATTATTTAATCAGTTTTCATTAATGAAGCGAGCATAATAACCTATAAATCCAACATAGTTCTATGCAGTGCTTTAGAATTCCGATAAATTAGAGGAACCAATGCTGGGGTCAGCTACATTTTCTTCTGCTACGCTGTTAGTTTCAGAGAATAGATTGAATTGTTTTAATCAAATAGAGCATTCATCAATAAGGGCCTGTTCACATAGGAGTCCGTTGCGTTGCGTTAAGGAAAAGATGACGTTGAGACGAAAATAAACCAATCATAGGTCTCCAAACGATTAGCAATGAAATTTTTAACGCCTATGATTGGTTTATTTTCGTCTCAACGTCATCTTTTCCTTAACGCTACGCAACGGACTCCTATGTGAACAGGCCCTTATTCTCAAGTTTTGTTGCTTGCTCTCGTTCATTCTAGACTAGCACGCCTATTATCCGACTGCAAGTCATAACACCTATAAGCGCTGCAGCTTAAACACGTAAATATAATCATCGAGAACAGAGGCCACACTCGTGAGGAATTTCTGATTTATGTCGAACTTCGGCTGCGATAACAGGCAACAGCACAGATGGAGGTAATTCGTTCAGTTAGATTTTACTTAGTAAACCTAAAGCCTCAAAATTAAAACTAAGGGCATGTTCACACAGGAGTCCGGTAGCGGAAGCGTAAAAGGAAAGATGGCGCTGAGACGGAAATAAACCAATCATAGGAGTTAAAAATTTCGCTGCTAATCGTTTGGAGGTTTGTCATTGGTTAAATATATTTCAATACTTCAACGCTTCCGCTACCGGACTCCTATGTTAACAGGCCCTAACGCTCTGCTTTTCTCGTGCGTATTCCACTATTTTGGGCTATTGTTCAACGACTCGAATTAACAGCGGAACGGAGCACACTAAAAATATTGACTCATTTTAGTTTCGCTACCGAAAGAAGCAATCAAAGCGAACCTTGACATTGACATAAAAAAACTGTAGAGGCACCAGAGAGCAAGAGCTCATTTATCCTCAGTATCGGTGTTAGTATGTGACATAGGATTACCGTTCTCTAGATTACAAATAGTGTTGGCAATGATTAAGGGAGGGAAAAAAATTAAAAGATAAATCAACTAATTAACGAGTACGAGTAATTAATGTGGTATGGCTAACTTATATGGTAATGGTGAATTTTAACTATGGTGAGACAAAAAAAAAATAAAATAATTTGAAAAATTACGAGACGGGAAATTTGGAATAATACACTGCTGGCCACCCAAATTGCAACACCAAGAAAGACAAGAGATATCACAACAAAATTTATTTTGTAGATAACATGTTGACCAAGTATCAAATGATTAAATTTATAGACTTCTGTGAAGTGTGGTTCCTGCCAAAATTAGTAGCCAGAGTATCCGCCATTGTTGGAGATCATCGCTGCCACACGCCTCGGCATTGATTCAAAGAGACTTTGGATGAGTTCTTGGGGTACAGCAGACCAAGCAGCTTCCACACGTTGCCAAAGTTGATCTGCTGTGGCAGCTGGGGATGGAATCTGGGTCAATCGTAGAGCAACCATGGACCACATGTTTTCTATCGGCGAAAGATCCGGAGAGCGAGGCGGTCAGGGAAGCAATTCAATCTGACGATTGACGAAGAACCGTTGGACAATGCGTGCCACGTGTGGTCGCGCATTATCCTGTTGAAATATGGCTGTGGGCAAGCCCTGAAGGAAGGACAACTGGCTCCAACACCTCGGAGATGTAGCGCTGGCTGTTTCAAGTACCGGCAATGCGTACTAGAGGTGTGCGAGAGTGATATCCAATAACGCCCCATACCATAATACCCGGTGCAGGACAAGTGTGGCGGTGCATAACGCAGCTGTTCAGCATCCTCTCTTCACGGTGTCTCCAGACTCGAATGCGACCATCGTGGTGTTGCAGACAGAAGCGTGACTCGTCAGTAAAGACAATTTCATCCCATTCTGCCGTCCACATCCTTCTGTCATCGCACCATTGGCGGCGGAGACGTCTGTGGTTCTGTGTCAAGGGTAGACAAAGCAATGGACGTCTTGCGGATAGACCACTCTGCTGTAAACGGCGTCGAATGGTACGCGCAGACACTGGATGATGCGTTACAGACTGCATGTGCTGTGCTATGGTTCGTGATGTGACTGAGCGATCCGTCACTGCCATGCGCACAATTTGCCTGTCATCACGTGAAGTGGTGCGCTGAGGTGGATGCGATCGAACACGCCGGTCCGTCGTACCCTCCTGCATCCAACGATCACATATCCGCATTACAGTTGTTTGGTTTCGTCCAACACGACTACCGATTTCCCTGAAAGATATCCACAATCTCGGTAGGCCACTATCCTTCCTTTGTCGAACTCGGATACTTGATCAAAAGATGATCGCTGTTTTCGACGAGGCATAATTGATCGTTTTTTTTGAAAAAACCACAAGAAAAACACAATTGCCGAACTTGAAATCGTCGAAATCTCCAAGCCTTAAATAGCGCTTTGAAGTGGCGCCACAGGCGCGCGTGATGTGCGTCTGCGCTGAAATTCTAATCATTTGCATATCTCACCTCCGCTAATGCATGTTGTAAATTTCATGTTATTTGCATGTTTCCTTCAGGGTGTTGCATTTACAGTGGCCAGCAGTGGATTAAGTTAAAGGGCAAGTTAGTGGATGAGGTAATAGTCACAAAATCCGTAAGTCTCGTCATCTCTGCACCATGCTATTTTAGGGGGGTAAAAATTCCTGGTGAAAATGTAAGAGTTAAATTTCTTTCATACTATACGAAACCCGTATTTACCATGCTTTACCGCTGACATAATAGTCGTAACAACAGTTGCGGTTTTGCATATGTTAAATATAACTGATCGTGTGGTAACCCACACGATCACTAGCAAATTTCATCTGTATGATTCCACGCATGCAATTTCGCTGTTTCGCAAATCAATTTCGAAGCAAACATTTCAGAAAACTTCCTAACATAACTTTAAAATCGTAATTTTAAAACTTAATTACCTCATCCGCCACTCTGTACAATGGTTATGAAGAATTCAAGCTAATCTCGATGTAGCAAACGATGGTTTGTTGTGAAATAATTTAATTAAATATTTTAATGCATTTGTGTTATTTGTAATTCACGCGACAGAATAATTTATTTTTCATTAATTTTCAGAAGTAAATTCTGGGTTATGAAAGGAATACAATTAGGAGTTTTAAATGCAATTAGGTCCAACCTTTTCTTAAAAAAAGTAATCAAGATTGTTCTAAAATGGCGAAGCACCATAGATCTTAAGCTAATGATTGATTTACCGTCTTTCAAATATATTCGATAAAAACTTTTCGAATTTATTTTTAAAAAATTTAAAATTATTTTGATAGCTTAAACTATTCGTTGATTTACCATCTAATAAAATTTTTCGATAGTTTTACTTTTTTACACTGGCGTATAGCAATATGAAGCCACAATGAGTTAAAAAGAAGAAATTTTAAACAGAAACTATCATCACCGTCAAACTTAAATCATGTATACACTATGAAATGCATATAAAAATACTCTAACTCATCTACACATGTCCCGATTAATAAAAAAAAAAAATCACTATTTTCTTAAAATGTTTCTATTCAAATTGGAAGTACCATACCCCAGAATAACAAGGAGCTTAGTTGGCCGTTTTTGCTGTTTTACACAAACACCCAGACGTTTGTTGTTACTTAGAAACGCAATTCTTCTGAAAACCTGAAGGTCAAATAATTATTATACTCACACGATTATCCTTTCTTACACACATACATACTTAATAAACGATCATGAAAAGTACTATAAATAAGTATAAAGCATGATACTTAAATAAATGGAAAACACAGATCATTGTACATAGATTATGTTCTGACATGTCTCCCACCGGAAATAATGCAGCTAGACGAGAGACTAATGAATATCTCATAAACAGGGAAGAATAAATGACAGTACACAGTTTCAGTTGATTGCTGCCTCCGACTCATTTAGCTTTTTGCTATAAACACAAAAACTCCATCATGCATCAATGACACAAATGGCACAAAGGAAATGAAATTAAAACTCCCGCAAAGGATGTTAGCATTTGCTTTTGAAACCTGGCGTAAGTATAAAAATAAACTTTCTAAATTGCAGTCGGTGAAATATTCGGCGTTTCCTATTTGCTAAACGTCACATGAAAAATTGTTACAAATAAAGGCGTAAACACTCACACAATCTGAAATATTTCAAGGTATTTGAGATCTTTAGAAATAATACGCGATTCCGAAACCGTTAAAAACGCTCTGTAGCAATTTACTGCCCGGGCAAAGGAAAACCCGTTGTGTTCCTTCCTGGAAAGATCACATATTAGACAACTTAATCTCTGACAAGGATGCCATCAAACAGCAAAAACATTTAAATAATACTGAAAACAACAGGAAAACATTTTCAGCAATTAGCCACAAGACTAAAGAGGAAATCCCCGTTTATAATCGCAAAAAATAGGATCTTGATTGCCGCAAAATTCTACCCAACAAGGAAACAGCAACTGCTTTAGCTAAATCCTACGCCAACACCAGTAGACTAATTTTCAACTTTAAAGTTAAAAAATGCAGCAACACCAACCAATCGACCAACCAACCCACACACACACACACACACACACACACACACACACACACACACACACACACACACACACACATATATATATATATATATATATATATATATATATATATATATATATATATATATATATATATATATATATATATATATATATAGAAAGAGACTTTTTTTTTTCATTTAATCTGTCAAAATCAGTGTTTGCTCGTTACCCATGATTCTTTGTGGTTTCTGGGTACTAGGGCAATTTTTCACTGCGATTGATCCCCAGAGACATTAACACGGGAAAAAAAACTGTCTCTTGAGATGCCTGCGTTCGATTAGAGGGAAAGGAAGACTTGTAAGGCTAAAAATCAATGGGCATATTAACTGCGGCCCTAACTGCAATGAGAAAACAAAAAAGGAAAATGGAGGGTTTGAATTGGGGAAAAGTCTTTATTCGAAATTACAAATAACTGAATTTGCATTCATCTAGACAGTTAAATGGAGAAAAATCACAATTTCAAAAAATGCTCTCTCTCTCATATATATATATATATATATATATATATACCTGTTATTTTCGAAAGTATGTTGAAAAAAAATAAGACAATTCGATAATATTAGTCTTTAATGGTTTTAACGATTTCTAATGAAAAGAATTCTCGTAAAAACCAAACAACGATTTCAAGGATCTATCACAAGAAAGCAAGACACATGGCGTTTATGCTTATCTGATTTAGTATAACGTTTTATGTCTCCTGTTATTTGCAATGGTTAAAATGAATAATAAAAAAAAAGCATTGCCCAATTTTATCACGCTTGAAAGCATTATCCTTTTATTGAAAAGTAATTTTTTTCAGAAACCTTTACTAAAACAACTTACTTTTTAATCCAACTTATAAAAAACAGCTAAGAAAAACACGTCAGCCTATTTACGATTGAAAGTTCATCTGCACTCCCGACTAATGACTGTCGAATGCTCCGATTCAAGATATTGCGAAATCTATAATAACTAAATAGCTGATGCATAAGCTGCAGCAAACATTCTCGACAGCTGGACTAAAACATGGAGCAGCTCTTGCGAATGATTTTTTCTGGACAGAAGATCTAAGATGTGTAAAATGATGTACCGCTCAAGCAAAATTCTAGATGCGCGTCGGCTGTTAACTTGTAATTTATTTGTTCCATACCATTTATTAAGAAATCCTATGCTTCAGTATTAAAGTAATTTTTTTGCACAATATGTCGGTACAGACAAACTATGTATGTAGTAGAATTGATATTTCCCAGATCGTATTTGAAACTAATTTACGTGTGACGATGAAACACACAAATATCAAAGTACCGAGAACGTTAAGGAAAATACAAAATGACAGTATTACAGGCAGAGAATGATTGCGATATCAGTTTGACATGAAGGTAGATAGCGGTTAAAACTAGAAGTGATGCAAAGGAAGAATAAACGGCATCACGAGGTCGAGCATCGTCATTGAACCCTTTTGATAGCGCTGGGTATTACGCGAGAACTGATGGGCAGAAGATGAGATTTCACAACATGATGCGTATATGAAAAATTTTAAATAGATTTACGAAAAGAAAAAAAAACTTACAAAGGGATTACTGACAGAGATGAATTTGTGCTTTCCTATATCTGCCATCTTGTCGCTTTTAAATTACTTACGCGCAGATTAAAATAATCACTTGTCGACAGGGCCGCCCAGAAGGGGGAGGGGGGCAACTGGGGCACTTTGTCCCAGGCCCCCAAAAAATTAAAAAAAAATTATTTATTAGATTTCCTCAGAAAATATAACAAGAGAGCAGTGCAATGAAATATAATAATTATGTTAATCATTAATGTAATAAAATTTTAAGTATGAGTAACTTAATTTGAATGTGTGTTTTCATCTCTTTCCATTTTTTATTTTTCTTGGGGCCCCCAACAGAAGTTTGCCCCAGGCCCCGTAAAGTCTCTGGGCGGCCCTGCTTGTCGAAAACACATGGACTTCTTTTAATATTGTATGCCAGAATACAAAAAAAAATTGTGTCTGGAACGCGGAAGGGAACGACTTCGTTTTAAAATCTCAGGCAAAGAATAAAAGAGACATAATTAAAAGATTTTAAATAAGATTCCCTCAAAACTAAGCTGAAAACTGGCTAAACATAGACACTGCAACATATAAAGTTAAATTAAAAAATATAAAAGGTAAATATACAGGTTTTCTAAATAAAATTCCTTCAAATGCTAAAATTTCTGTTGATGAAGCATACGCACAAACATTTTGAAGTATATTCTTATGAAATTCAATATCCCATCAACAGGATTTTGCCCCCATACAAACATTCACGAGAGAATACTAGATTTTAATGGTTTCGAGAAGTGCTGTATAATTTATTTTTTTTAATTGGGCTGAAGCATTCGCTTTGTAAATGCTCCAAGTTTTTAAAATTCATAATTTTATTTTAGCAGTGTTGAATTTCTAAACTTAACTTACTTCAAATTTGTTTCTCACAAAAATACGCCAAAGTTTGTTGAAGTTTCGATCAAACAAAACGTTACAAAACTAGAACAAAATCAATAAATTGAATTTAATGATACACGCAGTGAAAAACAGCATGCACTTTACATCTAGGTATTCAAATTATGTAAAATGATGGCTCGAACTGGGTGGAGTCTAGTGAATGAACTAGTTCATGTGTGGACAGGTTTCATATCCCACTCGGCTGGCTATACTAACCAGGTCGAAGTCTCGGATCAACAATGAATATTCATATTTTAAAAATCCGTCCATAATGTTTAATATATCATAGTATTTTGGCTTTACATACGGTGAAAACATCCAACAAATAGAGTGGAGGCTCTAGTTAACGACTACCGAAGTTCTTAATAAAATATTCATTAAATAGAGGTTGCTCCATAAATATTAAAAAAAAGTTCTCATAAACCCCTAGAAGAGGGATTCCCAACCTTTTTATGTTTGCGACAATGAGATCAGACACCCGGAGCAGCCTTGTTAGAATTTTAGTTTTTTCAATTTTTTAAATATTAAATCAGAGTGTAATATATATCAGGAACAGGTTAAATTTAAGTTCAAATTAGTCCATTGCTAATTTTATTCATTTATTTAATTATATAAGTAATAATAACCAGAAAAGATTAATACAGTTTCAAAAATAGCCGTGGGATTCAGTATCATTACACTACAGGACTACAATGGAAATCGCTAAAGAGAATTTGGTTTTATTAATGTGAGACTTGCGATGGATGCTTAATATTTGACATCAGTCTTAACAGTTGTGGGCGTGAATGTAGATAATGAATCCTCAAGTGCATCGATCTGTATCACGATCTGTCGGGCGTGAGAGTAATTAACTCAACTTAATATTTATTTTAAGTGGGTCCTACTAACATTATATATATACCGGGTGGCCATAATTAAACTGACAGTACTCACAGTGTTCTGTAGCGCGATCTATTTGCGAGAATGACGCCACATTTTGTAGGAAGATTAAACAAGACGGGGGACGAAGGATTCCGCGAAAAAATAAATTCGTTCCAAAAGTCACCGCTAGGGGAATATTTGGCGCTGTGTAATAGAAAATAGAGTGTTAACAAATGCAAATCAATACGGAAATTACCTTTTATTTTGCATTCAAATGAGGTTCAATGTGGCTGCCGTTGTTGTGGACCACATATTGCATTCTGTGCACAGTATGCACAACAGCAGAAAGTAACATGTCTGCAGGAATCTCCCGTACAGTCCGTGATATGTTATCCTTCAACGCAGCCAGGTCCTGGACCACTCCTTGATAGACCTTGGACTTAAGGTAACCCCATAGCCAGAAGTCGCATGGGATAAGATCAGGCGACCGAGGTGGCCATGCAGTTGGAAAGTAGCGGCTAATGACTCTTTCTGTTGTGAATTTTTGTCGTAGCAGCTGTTGCACCCGTACAGCAACGTGTGGAGGGGCTCCATCTTGCATGAAAATGATTTCCCCCAGGCATTGTCTTTGATGAAGTGCCGGAATGACAAAGCTGTTCAACATGTGGCGATATTTCTCTCCGGTAACAGAACAGGTTTCCGGTCCTGTCGGGGTAATGTTCTCATAGAAGAATGGACCTACGATAAATTCCGCCGTGAACCCACACCAAACAGTTACCTTTGGTGAATGTAAGGGAATTTCTGTGACTGCATGTGGTGATTTGTCATCCCAAATTCGGCAGTTCTGGGTATTCACAGTTCCATGCAGGTAAAAGTGGGCCTCGTCTCCCCATAAGATTTTCCACGGCCAAGCATCATCCACCTCCATTCTGGCAAGAAAGGTGAGAGCAAAAGTCAGTCGCTTATCATGGTCGGGGTACAGTAACTCCTGTACACGGCTGATCTTGTACGGATAGAAGTTGATAATCTTTCGTAAGATTTTCCATACCGTACTGTAAGGCATATCCATATTCCGAGCTAATCCACGAGCGCTAGAGGTGGCAGCAATATTGTCTGGTCCTCTGTCGACAATCGCCGTGGCAACTGCTTCGATTGTATCCCGTGGTACAGGTTTTCGTCCTCTGCCTGACTGAACCTTTACTTCAGAGAACCTGTTTTCTCAAACATCGCAACCATTGCTTTTAGCCCATTAACTGACACAGGACCGTTACCTTTACGCTTTTTTTTGTGCGTTCTAAAAGCACGAAGAGCGGCTGACGCGTTGCACTGGTTGAGGTAAAAGAATTTGAGCCGTAACGCACGCTCGACTAAAGAAGGAGACATTGCACATAAACTTTCAATCCGATTGATTCGAAACGTAACACATTGCCTTTTAAAACCCAAGCAGCTGGCACTGTGCCAATGGATGTAACGTGAAATTTGAATAAAGAACTTCTGCTCAGCGTAAGTGATATTGCAGATCACGAGACTTTATGGGTGTTTATGTAGATTTTACGCTTTTTTAAAAGTGTTGCCATATTGCACTTGAACTAAATAAGAAAATGTGCATAATAAAAGGTAATGTTATTCCGTATTAATTTGCATTTGCTAACACTCTATTTTCTATTACACAGCGCCAAATATTCCCCTAGCGGTGACTTTTGGAACTAATTTATTTTTTCGCGGAATCCTTCGTCCCCCGTCTTGTTTAATATTCCTACAAAATGTGGCGTCATTCTCGCAAATAGATCGCGCTACAGAACACTGTGAGCACTTTCAGTTTAATTATGGCCACCCGGTATATGGGAATTGCATTAACCCAGGGCTCCGGCTATGAGCTATTTGTCGCCATGTACGGTATGCGACGACAGCGCTACTAGGATTCCGATGGTTGATGTGGGGAGAAAGAGTTTGGAGAGAGACTGGCGGTTCCCAACCAGGCAAGAGGTGCCTAAAAGCAGAAGACGAACTACGACGGGAGAAATGGTCTCGACGGGGCATGACGTTGGATCCTATAAGCGGCAGACGGCTGCTTAGTTAACCCTTATTGCGGCAGACGGCTGCGTACTGTAACCCATTCCGATTTGTGGAGGCCTGGCACGGCCTGACGTGTAACGATATATGCACCGCAATTCATTATATGAAAATAGTCCTTAATGTTAATATATAGTGTTGTGCATTAAGCAGTGAGACTGTCCTTTATTAAATACTGTTTTACTCTGAGTATAGTAGCGTCTTGGGGTTGCAAGTGAAAACGCGGTCCTTGGTTCTACAAAAGTGGGCGCCCGCCCGAGATCCAGATTATATATATATATATATATATATATATATATATATATATATATGTGTGTGTGTGTGTGTGTGTGTGTGTTTGTTTGTTTCCCAAAAAAAACTCTCCCCTGGCCGACAAAGTGCCGCGGCACATGTTAGGAATCACTGCCCAAGAAAGATATTACACATACACAGAAAGTAAGGACCGATTGTTCATAGATCCTGCGCGTGACAGGTCCCTCGTAAAACCAACTACCTTGACCTTGACGTCTTTCTAACGATGTTGCCGTCATTTTGTTCCCGAACGTCTGGTGCTTCATTTGGTGTAAATTATATTGTTCTATAAAGTTCTCTCGCTTTGCTGTGTTAAAGTGGACAGCAAAATCGAAAATACCGCCATCTGTGAAGTGCGGTCAGTGATAAGATTATTGAACGCAAAAAATATTCGTGCGGTACGACCATAAATGCTGAATCTTACTGTAAAACTCTTAAGATGCTACGCCGAGCAATTCAGATCCGACGGCGTGGTTAGTCTGCTCGAGTTTCTCTATTGCACGACAACGCGTGGCCGTACACGTGCATTGCTTGAATAGTTGGTTAGGAAATTTTTGAACAACTACCGTCTAGTCCCGACCTAGCTCCTAGTTATTACCATTTGCTTCGCCACCTGAAGATATTTTTGGACGGCAGAGTCTACAGCAGTGGTTCCCAACCGGTGGTCCGCGAGAGCCTCGGGAAGTGACCCGGCACCACATTAAAAAAGTTGCCAAATAAATGGGGATTTTGAAAGCAATGTTCATTGAACTAGATGAGCGGAATAGATCCGATGACTATCAGGTGTTGATTTAAATTTCTTTAAAGATTAGCATAATTATTTTATTAATAGAATACGATACATTAGAATGTGAGTACGTTAATCCTATATCCCTTTTGCATGAGGGATATTCTATACCCCCATACCCCACCCCCCTCTCCGCACATGGTTCAATTTCTGGCTTAGTGGTCCGCAGACTTCTACGTGTTGGGAACCACTGATCTACAGTGATCAAGAAACAAAAGACGTTGTGAAGGAGTGGCTGAATAGGTTGGCGGTGAGTTTCTTCGACGAAGGAATACAAAAGCTAGTCTCACGATACGACAAATGTTAGGTTTGGTTTGGTTTGGTTTGAAACGCTACGGTCAAATTTTTGCTACACGATGGCTAATTAGACCGGGACCTACTGTTTAGAATCGATTCCGAACGGCTACAAAAGTCCATGCCAAGAGTGGGACTGGAACCCACAGACTTTGGTACCGAATGCCAGCGCCCTAGCCATTCGGCCATCGTCCGGCCGATACGACAAACGCCTCAATAAATATGGCGACTACGTAGAAAAGTAGTGTATTATACGTTTTAACATTTGGCGATGAAAATCTTTCAGAAATTTCTTCATAAGTTTTTACACCCAATCAGTTCTTACTTTCTGATGCGCCGATACTACATCATATACCAACCATCTGTACTAAATTTACATTTTTTTTTTTATGAAAATTATCTGAAATAAAATTTACCTGTTATAAAAAAATTAATGTACATACTACAGAAGCATTCTTTAATTGATCACAAGGACATATTTTTCAAGTTGAAAAGAAATTTATTTGTTGGATCCGGAATATTAAGCATTCCTTCATTTAAACTGTACAAAACGCTGTAAGTCTGCATTTTCGCAAACTTGTAAAACTCGACAGTTGTGTTTTGTTAAACATATTAATATTATGTCTGACCTCAAAATCGAGTGTTTCAAAGACATTTCATGTCATGGAAACACTCGATTAAAGTTTAAAGGCGCCCTAACGAGACCAAGACAAGCGTAATGCCCAAAATATTTATCTACAGTTATTCACTAATAGAAAAAAAGAACAATACAAACCTTGAACACGGTTGGCATGGAATAAATCCACGCAAGAGTGAACTAGAACAGTAGTAGTAATAATTCTAATACAGAATTTAACCGTTACCGGCCAGGTAACGAATAAAAGCAGATCTATGTATTCATTCGGGGTTCGAGAGAGTTCGTTGAATCAGTGAGCCGTTGTGCAGTTTTTCACTTTTCCGTTTAGAAGCACTGACATGGGTTCGACGGTAACGAACCAATGTTTCCTATTGGCGAATCCCTTGTACGAATATTCCTAATGCTAAATAATTCGAACCAACATCTTATGCGCAAATTTTTTTACAGCACACAAGATAATCATTTTAAACTCCCCCCCCCCCCCCCCCCAATGACTTCAAAAGATGATTTCAATGATTCGATGATTTCAATGATCCGATGATTTCAAAAGATGACTGTGTGTGAGGAGAGCCCCACACACAGTCATCTTTTGAAATTTAATCTACTTACACATACTCACATCTCAAAGCTTTCTTTTTTACATTTCTAATGACAAAATATTCATAAAATGACATAATACGGGATTTTAGTGAGATAATTTACCATACATACACATCCCTCTGTGACACAAAAAGTACTATACACACATTCTTGCTCAGTTTATTAATAACAAACCCTAAAGAGAAAAGTTGTTTCATACACAACAATGAACATTTCTTTTTCTATTTCCTTTTATCTTCGGAACATGTATTTTCCTTTCGCATCCTGTTTAGATCGAACACTCTTTCTGGATGGCTTTTCTCTTTGACCTTTTTCTTTCCGATCAAGCTTTTGACGTTTAAAGAAATAAAAACTGACTGAACTTCGAAAAAACATCGAAGCTTGAAGAGTTTTTAGCGCGCACCATTATTTGAAATTCTTCAGTTCGGACGTCATGATTTTAATAAGTCACCGGTCACTGGTTATGGTATCGTTTGATTTACGACAGAATTAAAAACAAAAATATGTATTATAGCCGACTTTATATAATCAATTTTTTACGAGGCACATCCAGAAAGTAAGAACCGATTGCTCATAGATGCTGCGCAGGTCACGTCATTGAAACGATGTAGCCGTCATTTGGTTCCTGAACGTCCGGTGCTTCATTTGGTGTAAATTATATTGTTCTATAGAGTTGTCTCGCTTTGCTATGTTAGTTTAAAAGGGACAGTAAAATCGAAAATCGCGACAGCTGTAAAGTGCGGTCAGTGATAGGATTTTTGAACGCAAAATATGTTCGCCCAGTACGACCATAAATGCTGAATCCTACTAGGAAACTCTTAAGAAGCTGCGCCTAGCAATTCAAATTCGACGGCGTGGGTTATTGTCTGCTGCAGTTTGTCTCTTCCACGACAACGGGGGGCTGCACAACGCCGTCCGTACACGTCTATTGCTTGAATAGTTTGGTATGGAATTTTTTGAACAACCCCCGCATAGTCCCGACCTAGCTCCTAGCGACTACAATTTGTTTCTTCACCTAAAGAGATTTCTGGCCAGTCAGAGTGCACAGAGTGATCAAGACGTCATGAAGGAGTGGCTGAATAGGTTGGCGATGGGTTTCTTCGACGAAGGATTACAAAAGCTAGTCTCAGGATACGACAAATGCCTCAACAAATATGGCGACTACGTAGAAAAGTAATGTAATACACGTTTTAACATTAGGCAATAAAAATCTTTCAGAACCTTCTTCCAAATTTTTTTCTCCACCCAATCGGTTCTTGTTTTCTGGATGCGCCTCGTAAAAATCCAGCAACAATTTTTGTAGGCTCGCGAACAGCTCACCAGATGAGCGGTCGACTCACCTTGCCACGACAAGAAACGATAGATCGATTTAAGGCCTGGATGGATTTTTTTGGGGGGATGCTGATGTGGACGAATCCTCTTGTATGATGTAGTATCAGGTGCCTTTAGCTAGAGACTGTGCCTGATACTAGGCCGAAATTCCCGAGCGACGGGTGCACCCTCAAGGGGAAAAGGTCAGTTGAGAATTGAAAGAGCAAGATATAGCAGCCCCAGAGCGTAGGTTGGCTACTTTGTAAAAATCCCTCTGTGCCATTCTCAGTCAGCTAGTAATACTTTTAGCGAGTAGGCTGAGAGTATCATCACAAAGCTCCATAGAGCTTCTGCCGTGAGCGGATTATTTTTATTCTTTGTTCCTTCTATGTATATGTGTGTGTCAGTCAAGAAAATAAACGTCTTTCGTCCGAATAGTGCCTCTTCATTGAGTGAAAGAACTGAAACGACCACTTGAACCACATTTGGTTCTACACATGATATCCGTAGTTTCCCTACCAAGTACTGTAGATCCCAGTCGTGCACAAACTGTGGGTCGCGATCCAAAGGGGGGGGGGGGGGGTCACGAAAAATATTGGTAGAGATTGCGGACACTTTGAAGTAAATTTATATCATATTGATTTATTTTAATTAAAATACATGATTTAAATTTTCTATAATTGGAAATTAATATTTTTCTACACATGTGGTAAAAAATGTGATATATTGTTAAATAAGGTGTCAAATAGTCTTGTAAGGCTGTACTCAACATTGCTTCCATTCGTTTCTACTTATCTGTGTGAGACTACGTTTTCAAAATGAGTTGTTATAAAAAGTAAAAAACGATCAAGACTTCACCTGGATGACACGAGAGTTGCATTCTCAACTCTTTCACCAAATATCGAATAAAGAATGCCTGAGGTTCAAACTCCCCTTTATTCATTTTTTTTCCTATTTAAGATTTATATAATTAAAACTAATATAACAAAACTAATAAATAAAAATGAAATTTTGTATAAACATAATTTTTAGTTCAAGAAAGTAGGTCGCGGTCGAAAAAGTTTGCACAGCACTGCTATAGATATCTACGCTTTCACCACACTCCTTACGTTACTGGTTCTTAACCGGAGGTCTGAGAGAACCCAAGAAGTGACAGTCAGCAGTCATAAAAAAAATTGATTTCATCGTTTCAAAATGACATGAAATTTACCAATTTTATGAATTAGGACCAAAACAGAATTTTTTTTGTTCCAACAACAGAATTCAAAATTATGTACTTCCTGATAGGTGATTAGAAAAATACAGTGAAAAATACAGAATTCCCCATAGTTCAACACGGGGATTGAAAATCTACGAGGTAATGACGCACCATCGTAACACTAAGGCCGTCTGCACACGGAGCAACTCAAAAGAAACTGATAACTGACTCAAATCACAAACCAGTCCGTGATGAGTCGCAATTTGCGACTCATCACGGACTGGTTTGTGATTTGAGTCAGTTATCAGTTTCTTTTGAGTTGCTCCGTGTGCAGACGGCCTAAGAGTACCAACAATTAAGATATTCTTATTCCTACCAAACCAATTAAAATGACTGATTTCTAGATACAGTACGTAATTAGTACAGGAAATTTCTTCGGTTGAAACAAAGAAGTGAAAATAAAATATGAAACTAACGACAAAAATTATCAAAATGCGTTCAGTATTTTATTTTTATACTATAAAAGGGTAGTCGTAATACTCAAAATATTCGGATTCAGGCAGTATGTAACTATATTTCATTATAAGCAGTGACATAGTCACAGTGAACTTCCTTACGGGTGCCTACAAGTCCGAGGGATACATTTGTGATAAAATATTGAAGACCTAAATTCCGGGTCGGACGGGAGACTCTAGAAATAGTCAAGTTTCCGAACTTTCCGGGTCCCTGGGGAAATGTACGAATTCAAGAACTTTTCAAAGATTTCGCTGCCCGTGGGAACAATGTCTCTTATCACAATAAATGGACAGTGTAATGTAACGGGATACGAAACCACAAAAGTTTTAAAAGTTGAGTTAAATAGCTGGTGGGGCGCGCCACCTGTTTAGTTACCTCGGGAAAAAATTCTTATTTTAGGCAAACCATACTCAACCATTTTTTTTTCTCTCGGGCCACATGCATGTATTTGCTCCGTTACGCGGTCCGCAACATAGTATATGAGAGTAGGGTATTATGGAATACCATTTACATTTCTAAAAATAACTTTACTGGTTTTTGAATAAAAATCCAAAAATCATCATGAGTACATACTATAACTAATTGTAATGAACTGTCACTTGTAAAATAATACTATTTATTTTTTTGTTATATAAAAAAAATTATATAAAAAAAAGTTACAAATGGAGGTTAATATGAAATAGTCGGGTAATATGGAATAGGCGGTTTAAACCATTGCAAAACTAATTAGACTTCATAAAACATAGTTATTTTTAAGTATAAAAACCATATTTTTAAGATTATGTGCATGTCATTTCTGCATCTAGTCTATTTACAAAAGTCACAGATATAATCTTCTTTCTCTGCTCCGGTACAGTCAAGGAGAGCCCGCAGAGAACTGCTGAGGCATTGAATCAAAATTTCTCCTAGTTGATCTTCGGAGAATTTACCGTTACACATGATATATTCAGCGTCTTTGTTTTCCAGTTCTTTAGTTGATGGCATGAAGTTCATTACAGATGATACACCAGAATGGAACGATTCATCGCTGTTAACACAGGAGTCATCTCTAGTAGGTTTAGGTCTAGAAGGTCGGTCTAAGTTTAATTTCTTAACAGGGGGTCTTTGAATGTTCGGTTTCTTTTGTTGTTTTGAAGCTTCTGGTTCCTTCTTTGTGTCCTTTTCTTTCAGTTCGTCCTCTAAGGGCCTGTTCACATAGGAGTCCGTGCGTTGCGTTAAGGAAAAGATGACGTTAAGACGAAAATAAACCAATCATAGGCCTCCAAACGATTAGCAATGAAATTTTTAACGCCTATGATTGGTTTATTTTCGTCTCAACGTCATCTTTTCCTTAACGCTACGCAACGGACTCCCATGTGAACAGGCCCTAACTCTTTTTTTTTTATATGGGGAGTAGGTTATTACAGAAGATCCAGCTTTCCTGCTTCTAAGGGGATTATGGAATACCTAGTATTCCATAATACCCGACACGCCATCATGGAACATAAACCTTTAAACTGATGGACAAAACATTGTCAGCTAAAAAACGACTACAGTATAACAAACTACAATTATTTTAGTGTACATTATGCTTAACATCAATGTTCAAGTCAGATGTGTACTAGTAGGTTGAAATGTTTGAAAACTTACTTGCAAAAACTCTTGAAAATCACAAAACACATTTTGTTCTCTAGCGAGTGGTACGACAACAACAAGCGGTCAACTCTCAGTGCACTGCATCATGGGAGTCTTTCTTGAATAGTTCATGGTATTCGCACATGATAGCAGCACCAAACAGAGCCGAAACCACGGTATTCCATATTACCCGACAATTCCATATTACCCTCCTCTCTTCTACATTATACTTCATAATATAATAATGTAAAAATAGAACTCAAACCCTAAATGTATCAGCGTCTTTATCTAAAAATGAGAGTAATTTTTTGTATTGAGACAAACTTTTGGCTATTTTAGACCAATCAGAATTATACTTGCCACATGCTACTTTCAATATGTCATCAAGGTGAGAATCTGTTGACCGATTTCTATATGCGTTTTTCGCATATTTAATTTTGGAATTGGATGATTCAGGAAGATACGTTGACGAGAACAACGTGGGCAGACGGTGGCACATTTTTGTATTTTAACGTAAGATTACGTTCCTCAATAACGGTCCTCGGGAGAGGAAAAAATTGTCCAGCGTCGCGAGTTTTAAGTTTGGCAGCGCGCCAAACCCAATAGCAATAAACAGTTTTAAAAAAATAAAAAATAAATAAAAAGAGGTAAGCAACGATAAGTAATCCTACGCTAATAACCCGCGATAGTTTCGTTAGAAGAGACTACCGGAAATATATTTTTAGGCACTCATTTCCAAAATTATGTTTACCCTAAAGCACCTGCCTGAAAATGAGGATGAGTGCTTCGGGCCGCACATAAATGCTTGGGTGGGCCGCAGTTCTAGGCCAAATAATAACCTTTTTATTAACTGGAGAATTAACCACCAGAAATAGATATGTTTACTTTAATGCTTTACACTTGTAGATTAATTTACTCTTGTAATAACGGGAGTGAACTGTTTCAAAGAGAGCGCTCATCATCTTAATGTTTAATATCGCAGAAATAGACTGGATGTCACAGTAACAAAATATCACTAACAAAAAGATGTATGGAAAACAAAAATTTTAAAAAAAAAAAGTACCCTAAGCATAGAAATTTCACATGGCCACTCCCGTTATTGTGATAACACAAGAGATAGATATAATTTAGGTACACAGTGTAGCATGTTCAGCACAATGCAAAACCTACTATACACAACGACTGATAGACAGGAAAGATGTGGTGCTTTCATTATGAATATTATATGAACTGTCTCAAGCATGAGCTATGCTTTAGTCATTATTAATAAGTTGTTATGCTACAAACATACAGGATGACCGACAATGCACTGCGAGTTCACCTTCTAAAAGCGGCAGCGATTGTCAGATTTGAGGACGCTGCGAGAGAACCGTTAAAAAAAAAATCACATACCAAGAGCTTTACAGGTACCATTTTTCGGGGATGATAAAGAATGCGAATCAATGACAAAGCGTATGCATCAAACTCAACATATGTATTTTCAGTCGCCTCAAAAAAAATATTTTTTGGTGCGTCATTCGGTGTACTTAGTCATTCTAGAACTAAAGTTTTGTCTCATTCCTAAACATGACATTGAGTTTTTTTTGTGGAGACTTGGCCCGTTTGGTTTCAAGTAGTAGTAGAAGTAGTAGTAATGAAAAAGAATAGTATTAATAAAAAGAATATTACTTGGTCTAGAGTAGTAATAATTTTTCTCCCAGGTAACTGAACATACGGTAGCTGAACTCATATGGTACATCCTACCAGCTAATCTAGAGTAGTAATAATTTTTCTCCCAGGTAACTGAACATACGGTAGCTGAACTCATATGGTACATCCTACCAGCTAATCTAGAGTAGTAATAATTTTTCTCCCAGGTAACTGAACATACGGTAGCTGAACTCATACGGTACATCCTACCAGCTAATCTAGAGTAGTAATAATTTTTCTCCCAGGTAACTGAACATACGGTAGCTGAACTCATATGGTACATCCTACCAGCTAATCTAGAGTAGTAATAATTTTTCTCCCAGGTAACTGAACATACGGTAGCTGAACTCATATGGTACATCCTACCAGCTAATCAATTCAATTTTTACCACCTATTTAATACAATTTTTATTTTGGTGGGTTCGTTCCTTGTGGCATAATACGGTTCAGTTAATCATTCGTGCAGTTAGATTATAGCGAAGTGATGGGAAAAAGCAGGGAAAACAAAACAAACGATGAAAAATGACCGTTAAAAAGTTCAAACAATTTTAAAGTTTGAGACGTTAAATAATAAATATTTTCCCGCTTCAGATAGCTGTAAGCAAGACCATTTTTGAAATAAAAAAAGTATCAATTCACATTTTTAAAGCTTCTAAGTAGATACTTGACAGCCATAAAAGCGACGGCGGATCGACCAGGATGGGGGATGAGATGAGAAGGCACACCCATCACTAATCGATACGTCACACATGGCAAATATTGGTTGTTAACATTGTCTCCTAAGTTATCTGATAAAAGGAAAAGTTTTTCTTTCTTCTACCGCATTTCTGCTTTGATAACGCCCGAGAGCTTAAACTACGCACGCACTCTACACGTTTTTCCTACCAAGAAAGTGGGTCACTTCTGAAGAAAGAAAAAAAAAATCGATTATTACTTATTAGGCTATTAATCTGAAATTTCATGGTCGGAATTCTCTTTGGAACGGAATATTTAGTATGCGTGCGTCATTAAGAATACAGAGAAAGTGGGTATAGTATGCATCGTTATGAAACACTGAAGTTTGAAATTTTTTTTAAAATTTAAATTTATATATATATATATATATAGATAGATAGATAGATAGATAGATAGATAGATAGAGAGAGAGAGAGAGAGAGAGAGAGAGAGAGAGAGAGAGAGAGACAGAGAGAGACAGAGAGAGAGAGAGAGATTTTAAAAAGAGTTAGCTGAAAGTGCTACAGTCAACTTTTGATAAACAAAGGCTCAGTAAGCCGGGACCTACAGTTTAAAGCCGATTCCGAACAGCTACATGCATCCCACATCAATGGGATTCGAACCTACCAGTCTGTGGCCGAAAGCCAGAAAACAAAGGGCAAATAATAGTTTATATACCTGACAGTTGGATATGAACACTCTTGAAAGAAATCACATTATTGGCTCAAGCTTCGGAGGAAAAGGTAGGTTTGGGTTTGGTTTGGTTTGGTTTGGTGTGCTACGATCATTTTTTGCTACACGAGGGCTAATTAGACCGGGACCTACTGCTTAAAGCCGATTCCCAACGGCTACAAACATCCATGCCAATTGTGGGACTTGAACCCACAGACTCTGGTACCGAAAGCCAGCGCCCTAGCCATTCGGCCATCGCCCGGCGGCCCTTGCCGAAACCAGGGGGGAAAGGTAGGATCGTGACAATGAATAATTTATGTATTTCTTTGTGTACAAATTATTTCAGACTCAGCTTTGAGGTTCGTAAGTGCGTTACGAATGGTACGGTCGTGTTGAGCAAACGAGGGCTAAACTAACCAGGACCTACAACTTAACCCTTCAGCAAGCGCGCCAATTTTTGGAACACCAGCGGGCGCGCGTGGCACAAAGTGCAACGTCTCTTTCAACCTTGAATATTCCTTTTGCAATTTTTTTTTCAAACTGAAAATAACAATTCTGCGTTTTATGGTTTGGTTTGGTTTGGAGCGCTACGGTCATTTTTTGCTACACGAGGGCCAATTAGACCGGGACTTACTGCTTAAAGCCGATTCCAAACGGCTACAAACGTCCATGCCAAGAGTGGGATTCGAACCCACAGACTCGGGTACTGAAAGCCAGCCCCTAGCCATTCGACCATCGTCCGGCTCTGCGTTTTATGACAAGATATAAAATGTTTATAATACTGAGATATATTTATAATTAAAGGCGAAAGAATGCAGATACAATCGGCTTATTTCAAAACTTTCCGGTTTATTTGATCTAAGGACAACTTGCGAATGGATTCCTATTGTGCCCAAAAGCCATCTTCGTGATATGCGGGCTACCGTGTAATAGCTGCACATTTTATCGACTTCATCAACTCCTGCTTTTGTCGTATTGTAATCCAGTATAATCGTTAGTTTACCACGGTTAAATCACGACTACCAATGAATGGAAAGGAATACAAGGATCAGAAAATCAGACCCGCATTAGAAAGGGTGTAGCTATGCATAGAAACTGTTTAGAACATTCAAACCTTACATGTAAAAACAAACCATTCAAAATTACGAAAATTTCGCATTCTGTACACGGGTTCGCCCGCTGAAGGGTTAAAGCTGACTCCGAACGACAACAAACAACACCAGGAAATTCGAATACACGAACTCTGGTCCAGTAGGCTAACGTCGTACCCAATCGGCCATCGTCCAGCCCTGACCTGTATTTGAGGCGGTCTTCCTAAGTCAAAAGTTTTAGACAGAAATCGATCAAGCGATAGATGCGTCTTTGTGTATTTCCGTTTAAAAATTTGAAAGAATGTCAATTTCATAATTCCATATCTTTGTTCCTAGGACTCAAGCCAACAAAACAGATGCCAGACAAAATTATTAGGGATTGACAGGTCAGTATAAATTTACAGAATGTCGTCATTAAATTTCCTGAAAAACGAAACAGAAAGAACTTGCAGAGTTTGTGAATTGATAGAAGAACGTGGCTAAACGCCTAGACGCCGATTCATCGTAGTAATCTACTTAATCAGCAAAAAGAGACAATATATTAGGCTGTGCGACTCAAGCAACGATTAACATTGTGAAAAGGTGCCAATAGCATAAACAATAAATGAAGGATAAGCTCAGAATTATTTTCAAAAACATAAAGAACACTTTGAAAACACGAGCAGTGATGTTAAGAAATCTCTTGCGTGAGAATGTGATTAAAAATGTGTCACCCTACTCATGCGCGATGTATAACAGCACAACTATTATAAAAAAAAAAAAAAAAGAATATCCGTCTCATTTATTTCTCACTTAAAATACGTGGACGCCCACAGCTGAGAAGTTTGATCGGTCTTTATAACGAACGTAGAGAGATGCTAAATTTCTTGAAATTTTAAGGCCCCGCGCAAGACGTATAGTCTATTTCAAGGGTAAGTAAGATTTTTTTCCGAAGACCAGGTGTCGGCTGTTTGACGCTCCTGGCTATGATCTGAGTTTTCTCCAAATAATAAACACTACTCTAATGTTATTAACGATAGATGATAACAGCAGCTTGATAAACTTTTTTATTTTCCTCTTTATCTTTAATATAGTGCCATATATTAATTGTATGGGTTAGGTGAGAAGCCTTTCCATGGATCCGGCGTCGGCTCGTCGACGTTCCTGAGTTATGATGGAAATTCTTTCCAAATAATAAACTAATCTAACAGGAAATCTCTATAACAGGTAAGAACAGCCGCTTCATCACCGTTTTCAACATTCATTAGACAACTTAGTTGTTAAGAGATAAGAAAAATCCACATGAAGAAGAATAGAAACGTATTATTAAGGCACTGACAGACAAATAACAATACATAAGAGAAATTCAAGTTTTCTCAGAAATCAAAAAATTTGACAATATGAGAGGGATAAAGAGAAACTTTTTTGTGGCAATAGGTAATATGAGAAAATGCAAGACTATCGAAAGCTTTTACTGTTTTACGGGCAAGGTACATATCCGATCGATTATCCATCCCGTCACAAGCCTAACATTTTTTTCCCTACACATCAATCACATTACCACAGCATTCTTTCACTGTGATGAGCCATCAGTAATTTCTCTCCAGCTAGCTATAATTTCCGATAAAATAGCTTGGGAAAAAACTGATATATTAGCGAAATAGGGAGAATGCTCACCGATGCCAAAGATAGAAAGACACGATGTGTTAAAAGCCGATAAAAAGAGGTGAGGATGGCGCATGTACACTAATGACGGAGGACGCCATCAGAGATTTGTTTTCAGTAGATGAAATTTGATAACTGACAAGCGATAATATTTTAATCACTTCATACTTATGTTGGAATTAATCGCGCGTCCTGATTAGCGCAGCGTCAGTGATCGCTGCTTTTGCTGGTGTCATTTCAACAATTTTCCCAGACATGTTTCCGATAAATATATGTATTTCAGCATTAATTCTACAAAATAGAAATTAAATCAAATCCCAGCCCTGCAAGGAAATTTTGCACGAGGGTCGAAATTAAAAATTTCAAGTATTTTGTTGCGAAAATAAACGTTTTAGTTCCAATAGTTTAATAAGCTTATGGGTCGCAAGGTGTCTTTTAAATTAAGCATTTAAAAAAACAAAAAGTAAAGACCAAAAATGTCAAAAAAATTAGAGTAAAATAAAGATACAACTTTTAAAAAATACATTTAAATCAATAATCAAAATTACTACATTTGAACAACTCTTAGTTTATGAATTCAATATGATGCTTGACCTTGTTTATCCTTGATCAAATCCAAACACTAAGGATCCGTGTTTGAAAATACGAATTGATACTATAAAATGGCCTTCGATGTTAAGTTTTTTTAATACTTTTTGTTTCAATAACAAACACAGACAAGTATTTGCGATCATATATATATAAATTATTCAAAATGGAATCAATGTGTAAAGCTTTTTAAAACAATCACGCCTTGGTTAAAAAAGGAGACTAAAATGGTTGATGAAATTTAACAGAATTTAATGAGGCCAAATAGAATAACTTAAATTCTCTTTCCTCCTTCGACAAAATTCGTCAACTCCCTGGGTTAGAAATTACAGGCAAAACAGTTGGCCGTTGGGTTGGGAGCGCTATGGTCATTTTTTGGCAACACAAAGGATAATAAACCGGGAGCTACATTTTAAAGCCGATTCCGATTGGCCTCACCTATGCCAACACCTATGCCAACAGCGGGACTTGAACACACAGTTTCTGGTATCAAATATCAACGTCCAAGCCACTCGGCCGCATCGTCCATGATCTACTAACTTTACGGGCAAATATTCCCTCATGTATACATCTTGTATCACAGTGGTATTGAGGAGCATGAAAGTCGATCGCAGCAACTGGCCACCCCTGCACTACAGTAAAAGTGGCTGGTAGATCCATAATAAGCTTTAGGAGCATAGTACCGAATTTACTGGCAGTAGGTAACACACTAGGAAGGAGGTATTCCCTACCACCACAACTGGATTGAGATGCAACCACGCAGAGGTACAGATCCCAGTTTTCAATGCATCCAGTTTCCGCGCAGATTCAGTGGTTTTTTTACGCGCGCTCGAGCACAGGAAATTGATCTCGCGACTTGCCGACAAGACTCATTGCCGTCTTGTCGGCAAGTCGCGAATGGATAACTTACGTATGGCTCAACCATAATTAACGTAACTAAGTCAAACGCCTTGCCGACTAGCCAGTCCTAACCTTCGTGCGATATTATTTATCTCCATCAGTGTAAATGATCTCACCGGCCAACAAAACCTTTGGACTTCGCCCTTTATTGAAGTCTCAGTTTCTCTCCAGAAAAACAAAGCTTCTTATCTATAAAACTATCACTAGGCCGGTCCTAATGTATGGTTCAGAAACTTGGTCTTTAACAAAAAATAGAGAATACAGAATTGCAGTCTGCGAGAGAAGGGTTCTCAGAAACATTCTTGGTGGTGTCAAAGAAAATGGCCTATGGCGAGGACGTTTTAATTCAGAAATCTATAGATTTTTTAAAGAGTCCGATACTATTAAAAGTTTTTAAATTAAAAGAATGAAGTGGACCTCACATATTGATAGAATGGATGAAAAAAATCCAGTATAGAAGATTTCTGTTGCAAGGCCCTTTACTAGTCGGAAAAGAGGAAGGCCAAAACTAAGATGGCTTGACTCTGTTGAATCAGATTTTAGGGTGATTGGAGTGAGGAACTGGCAGACCAGGTCTAGAAATAGGTTGTCCTGGAGGAATCTTCAACAGAAGGCCTTGGCCCACCCTGGGCAGTCGTGCCAAATATGATGATATGATGATGAGTGTAAATGAAATTGCATGAAAATGACAGATTATATATATATATATATATATATATATATATATATATATATATATATATACGGGGTCTGTCCGTAAAGTATCCGAATTTAATTTATAACTAAAAAAATATAATGGATATACATACTTCAGTTTAATCCCCTTCAAAGTATCGTCCTTGAGAAGCAACACACTTAGCCCAACGTTGTTGCCACTCTTGGAAGCAGGATTGGAAGTCGATCTTTGGAATGGTCAACAGCTGTTCGATCGCTTTTTGTTTGATGGTCGTCACATCCTCAAACCGTCGTCCTTTAAGCGTTTTCTTTAGCTTTGGAAATGCGAAAAAGTCGCACGGAGTGAGGTCTGGTGAGTACGGAGGTTGCGGTACTTAAACAGTGAAATGTTTGGTTAAAAAATTTTGAAACACGTGAGGAGTGAGCAGGGGCATTATCGTGGTGAAGCATCCATTTCCGAGATTTCCACTTTTCTGGTCGTTTCCTCCTCACGGAATTACGAAGTCGCCTGAGCACATCACGGTAGAACTCTTTATTAATGGTTTGTCCATCCGGGGCAAATTCGTAATGCACAACTCCATCACAATTGAAGAAAAGAATTAACATCACTTTGATTTTGCTTCGAACTTGCCGGGCTTTCTTTGGTCGGGGGAACTCGGACTCTTCCACTCAGATGATTGTTGTTTGGTTTCCGGATCGTATCCATTCACCCATGTCTCGTCCCCTGTTATTCAGAAATTCCGGATCCTCACACGACCGTTCGAATAACTCTGAAGCCATTTGCATGCGAAGTTCTCGTTGTTCTCGTAAGCAAACGTGGGACAAACTTAGCCGATACACGCCACATGCCCAAATCTTCGGTGTTAAAATTTCGTGGCAAACAGTTTTTGCTATTCCCACCTCGTCCGCAATCTCTTGAACTGTCATTCGTCGATCTGATCGCTGCACAGTACGAACCTGTTCCACTTTGACATCATTTCTCGATGTTGATGGACGCCCTGATCGTGCATCACTTTCCACAGATTCCCTTCCATCTTTAAAACGTCTAAACCATTGAAACACTTGAGTTCGGCCCATAACATCATCACCGCATGCTTTCTTAAGCAAATCGAACGTTTCGGTTGCCGTTTTTCCAATTTTACTACAAAATTTGATGCAAACACGTTGCTCAGTTGATTCCGTCATGATCCAATCCGACACGAGACTTCCACTGCGTTCACTTTTCGTTATTGCTGCAAGAGAATCGCGCTTCGCAGTGCTTGACTAATTGCCAACATAACAAGTTTACATATGTTTAAACATGCTAATTAGCGTGCGCACGCAGAGCGGCGTCTGTATTATGTTTTATACATTCAGTTCGGATACTTTACGGACAGCCCTCGTATATATATATATATATTTGAAATAGGAAAGAAAGAAATTGAAATGCACGTAATTTTAAGATATAGATATTCCATATATTCTAAGACTCCCAAAAGTCATCTGTTAAGATTTAAATAATAATTAAGATTTAAATTGGTAAAAAATAACTTCACTCGATTCAAAAGAACTTAAAACCCACATAATACGATTCTATCTGCGGTAAGGTCATTATTGAACCGAAAACGAATCAATCTTGTGACGTAAGGAATCTTTCATCCGTGAAATCATTTTGTTCTATGGACATTCAGAATTTATTTTTCTGTGATTTTATTTTTGAAAAAAAAATTATCGTATAATATAACAGTAGCAGAATGTCTTTCTCTTATTTATTCAAATTTCGAAATAGTTAAATTTCTTGACGAAGGATAAGTTTTAAATGACTTTCTAGGGAATATAAATAGCCATCACATAAGATCGTTATCAATGTATTTGTATGACGCACATGTCTCATATGATAAAATATAGCTTGCTTCATACAAATGAAAATATAAGAAAAACATTAATACCTAAGGTAGTCAACAAACATTGGTCGTCAACTTTCATCTGATGTGCGTAGTTAGATCATCTGACACGTACTCGCCAACAATTTTGTCAACTGAAGTTCTCTCATATTTATATGCGTTAATGAGTAATACTTGTGATTATTTATTTCCTAAGTTCTCACTCACATATAATCGGGTCGGCAAAGAGGCCGGTTTAAAGATAAAATTACGAAACAATACGATGAGAAACTCGAACATCACTTCATTAAAACTGTTGCTAAGTGTGTCATACGTCTCCTGAACTACACAGAAAAGTAGAACTGAGTCATGGTTAATTTGATGAAAATATTTCTCAACAACCCAAAGCTGGAGTTCTCTCAGTATATTTTTTTGTCAAAATATGGTTTTCCAAATTCAACCTAGACAATAATTTATGGCCATGTTTTGCTGTGTCATATGAATGCAACAAGTGTTATCTACAGTTAGATAAGAAGAATAAGGGATTAGGAAACAGAGTAAAAAAGGGTGAGCATATTGGTTTGGATAGAATCATGGTCACTTTTTGCTTAATAGAGATCAAAACAGACCGGGATCTAGGGCCCACACAACTGCAAATTTTCATGCTAATCACGAGACTTAGACCCGTAGATTATGCTTCCGAAGGTCAGAGCAAGAAGACCTTTAAGGCCATCGTCGGTTCCGACGAGATTAAGGGCCTGTTCACATAGGAGTTCGTTGCGTTGCGTTAAGGAAAAGATGACGTTGAGACGAAAATAAACCAATCATACGCCTCCAAACGAATAGCAATAAACTTTTAACGCCTATGATTGGTTTATTTTCGCCTCAACGTCATCTTTTCCTCAACGCAACGGACTCCTATGTGAACAGGCCCTTAGACTTAAAAATACAGTAATACCCCCGACTTGCGCGAACTCGAAGTTACGCGGTTTTTTGATCTTTTACCCCATTTTAAATCTTGAGATGGAATTTCCCAAAAAACTTTAAAAAGGTGCCTGGAAGAAACTTTGTCCAATATTTTTTGAAAACGAGACGGACACAACGCCTGAAACTGATCATATTGCTCGTGTGATAGAAGAAGTTGTCGATCTTGCCAGGCAATTTAGATATGGAAGTCGATGGAGATGATGTCCACGAGCTGTTGGATTCTCATCTTGAGGAGCTGACAGTTGGTGATCTCATAGAGATGCGTAACAAAAGCAACTCTAAGAATCCAACACTTCAGACCCAATTCAGCCCAATTCAAAACCTAATGACAATTATAAACTTGACAAAAGGTCTCAGTGAAATTGAGAAAGGGTAACAGATTTTAGAGACCATAGACTCTAATATAAAGATCGCGTGATCACGACAAAGCAGGGAATAAAAGAAATGTTAGTATGCTATGAAGAAATTCTTCAGGAAAAAAAGGCATTAATACGGCAGACTACTTTATTGGATTTTTTAAAACCATGAACATATTTTTTTAATATCTTGTACATATTTATAATATTAATATGTAATACAATATTTTTTGTTTAAACTGGTGTTTTTGGAAATCCTTGGTCCCAATTAGACAAAATTTATATGTATTTATAAGAAAAGTAGTACCCGAACTTACGCGAATTCGACTTACGCGTTCTTTCGTCGGTCCCACCTATCGCGTAACTTCGAGGTATTACTGTACGCTAAAATTTTCCATTGTTGCATTCGATTCCATCATAACATCTTATAATGACAGAACAACTGCAACTAACATTAAAACAGCATTACTTTATATTTGCAACTATTTTTTGTAATTTAGTAAATCTAGTTACATACAGTTTTTTTAAATGGTTTTTTATATAAAAAAGACTTTTGTAAGTGAATTACCAAGCATCCACCTTTTTAGGTTTTAATGGTGATCGCCTACATAGCATTTTAATTTTTCCCCATTGGCCGACTTCCAAAAGTTTAAATATCTCTGTTCTAAAGAGTTGAAGAAGGTGATAAATTAAAATAAAATCAAACGCTATGTCATACTATCCGTTTAGCTCCGCTTAAGAACTGAAATGTCCATCTCCAGAGATATAATGAATTTATTACGAACTTTTTTTTTTATTTATTTATTTATTTAAAGACCAATAAATTGTTGAAATGGTAAAAAGCGCGAACGATATGACACGTTAACAGAATTTTCTCCCCTCCAACAAAACATTTAAGGGAAAATTCAAACATAACACAATAATTCGCGCCTGCTTTTACCCAAATCACTGAAAGGAGCACAGAGAGAGGGAAAATTTAGGGAAATCAAGCTTTTCATGACTCAACGGAACATTTAAAATACAGGGAAATGTTTAACATTTTCTCTTAGAGAGGGAAAGATAAAACACTTCAGGGTCGAACTTGCCACAGATACGAAGAACTCCTGTAGCGTGCACGCAACTGCGTGCCAAATCAACAACAGCGCTGACGTTAATGGTTTATACAAGGAAAACGTTAAGACAAAATTCAAAATAACTGGTACAACAGCGCGTACTGCATGAACGCCCACATTTTCCCCAGCAAATCGAACTCAAAACACATTGTAAACATTAAATTGAATCATGTGTGACATTCAGAGAATTCTAAATTATTTCGATCGCGATTGTGCATAAATTTGCCACCGACGCTACGGAGTGACATTATGAAGCCACCATTTTCGAGGGAAAATGAGTAAAAACGCCATCAACGTATATCACGAAAATTGCAAAGTAAGGAAAGAGCCATTTAAAATGATTGCACCATCGATTGTAATATACGATGAGGTATTCCTCTTTCGGATATGAAGGACGCTAAACAGCACGTCTTTCTCAACAATAGAACATGCATACGATGATGCTGTTGTGTCTGAAAAGAACCTGATCAATTACTGTAGACTTCTACAGTGGAACCTATGATCTGCCGCTACAATTTTGATTAGGAGAGGTTAGTTTTTATAGAACAATACCTCTCTTTCCCAATGCCGAATAACCAGTCAAAGGATATTTTAAACTCAACAAACGTCGCTTGTTATTTTCCCTTGCACTGTACAAATAAGATTCTGGAATAGCTTTCGAATACCGAACCTGAATCTAAAATATCCGCAAAACAGCTCTGGTCAAGAGGATAAATCGTTGTGAGCACTCATCCTTTAGGCCAGAGCTCCGCAACCTTTTATCTTCCACGGCACAACAACGTTTTTTTCGATAATTCCGCGGCACACCACAAGAAAAAGCTTGCAAATATATAAATTACAATAAATACGTATATGTTTTTATTAGATAAAAGAAACACAACAAAATAGCTCTATGTATCAAGATAATTATAATCATTTAAGTTTCATATAAATCATTTTGAACTGTACACCAACACAAGAACAAAAATATAAAATTATAGTTTACAAGTAAAAGAAATTTTCTCTTTAAATTTTTATATTAAAATTTGCTTTTTGGTCTTTACTTAAACCTAAGAAATCAAAGTTAATTTAAACATAACTAATTTATTAATGAGATATTTGAGATTGTTTTGATAAATGTGCGTTTTATATTTGGCTCTATAATAGAAAGATCTACAGTTCATGGTCAAGGCCCTTTAAATATGATCGTTTGTCATTTTCAATTAGAACCAGTGTCGAAAAACTTTGTTCGCATAAGTATGTCGTAGAAAATGGGAGCAAAATTGCACTGGCCTTGTCAGAAATTTGTGGATATTCTTTCTTAACTGTAATCCAGAAATATGACGCTCGAGCATACATACAATGTATGGCTAACAACATGTTTTTGTTTTGTGTATAATTTCGACCCAGAAAAATTACCTATTAACAAAAAGTTAGAGGAATATTTTACTTAGAAAAATTTCTATTTAATGCGGTGATTAATTTTTTTATTATCATAATCGATAAAATCACCGCGGCACAGTCAAGATCACCTCACGGCACACTAGTGTGCCACGGCACAGCGGTTGCGGAGCACTGCTTTAGGCGATAATCAAGTGGTAAAGTCAAAGACTAGATAAGTAGACTCAGATAGACGAGAGACGTTCTGTCACCACAATTTATCGAGTTGGTTCCTGCGTGTGCAAGAAGCCCATAAAAAAGGACTTAGTCAAACATGGGGTAACTCAAGCCGTACATCGGTCTCAAAGCACAACATTCACTCCTCGAGAGAACCATTACTTCATATCTCATCATTTATTAATCACTGACAGTATTCCGAAAGACATCGGAAAACCCAAAAGCTTAAAAAAAAAAAAGAAAGCTAAAGTCTTGAAGTAAAAATATCATTTATCTATCGCAAAAAACTTATCTTGGGGGAAAAAAAAAAAAAACCTCTTAAATATGTGGTCTCAGGGCGCCTTATTCACGCCTCGAGCACTATTATCTTATCGCATTTATTAGTCCCCGGCAGAGAGAAAACGATTAAAATTTCGCAGAATCATCTACGAAGTATTTAGAGATTACAAAAGTTTTTTAGGTGATCCCATGAAATTTAGAGCATGCACCCCAAATTTTTTGTTTCTGGTTTTTCTTCTTTTATTAATTAGGCACATTAATATAATATCGGCATTTGGATCTGAAAATGAAGAGAACTCGGTAGATTCGGGATTCTTTACATTTTTTAAGACAGTAGCTTCAACAACCCCTCATTTGATGATCATTCCCACACTGTCCAGGAGGGCTGCCCTAGCGGCAGGAATCGGATTTCAGTGATGAAGAGCATGAAATACACTCCACGAGTTAACTCTGAAATAAATCATTGAAAAAATACTCTACAAGAAGTATATTTCCAGGTTTCGAAACATTCTATGGATCTAATCTTTAAAAATGGTTAAATAAGAGTTAAAATGACACTTCGAAAGAGTCAATACTGCATTTAACTGAATCAAATAAGAAATTTAACAAAAAAAAAAAATCCGTGATAAGAAAACGACATTAAATGGAATTATTTAGAATCGCTTGTGGAGTGGAAGTTTCACATCTAAGAAAGATAAAACAAAGGGGAGAAAAAAAATAAATTTAAAAAGAATCATGGCCAGCGAAAAGAGGAAAAAAAAAAGGATAAGATTCCGTGACGATAGTGTGACGAAAATGAATTTCGGAGGCGGATATGCACGATACCGATAACTAATCGATATCTTTTAAAGTGAAATGCAAGTTTAACCGGCACACTGCCATTGTAACACGAATCGTCGATCAAGCATTTCGGAATATTTTTCGCGTACTCGAATCGAGAGGAGCTTGCCCAACCACATTATTACTACTTCTGGGTCAAGGATTCCGAGAACCTGCGAGTAGTTATTCAGGAAAAAGCAAAAGCGTGGTGTTTACTTTCCTTTTTTAGGGAAGGGGAAAAGACATTCGGATAATAGAAAGTTCGCGATCTTCAGCGGGATTCGCGACATTGAATGTGAACTCACGGAGAAGTTGAAGTTAACATCCGATAAAACGACATATCGCACAGAAAGCACGTTAATTAGCTACGAAAAGATTTCGGCGTTTTACTGTTCTGGTACTACACGCAGTAAAAAAGATGAAACATTTAGATTCGCAATTTTTTTATTTATATCTTTAACACATTCATCAGTGATTAAAAATCTCATTAAAAAATTCGATTTCTTCAACTTCTTTAGGTAACATTCGGTTTGAAACGACATGATTGCCCACACACTGTTCCTAGGATTGCTTATGGCTCGAGATACTTTTTTAACAGTTATATTAATCACAACTTGTCATCTAAGAATTTCGACAACATATCTCTTCAGAAACAATGAGCTTTTGTTTATCTGAATCATGCAATGGCTGCTGGTTACAATGTATATACAAATGAATATTTAGCCATCCTCTCATTCCAGTTCTTAGGGCTTAAAAGTTTGCTTAATATGATTTTACACCAATCTACCCACTTCACATTATTCTTGTTTCACAACAAGAAACTAAAATCTATAAATTTAAAATACATGAAATATTCTTGATAGTAATTACGTTCAAAAAATGAACATCCCTCGCACCACCGTCCCTTAATCTCGTTCTCTTAATCTGTTTAACTTTTCGGATCACTTATTTATTTATTTTGTCTGTTATTCTGCACTGTTACGAAAAAAAACTAGGGTCAGAGAAAAGGCAGCGATTAAATTAAGCCCTCAAACATTACCTCAAGAGTAAAACAATATACTGCAACAACGTATGTTTTATGATAGTATCAAAAATGTTGACAAACACACACAACACGCAGTCAGAGCAGCAGCAAGTAGTCTACTATTAGAATGAATTTAAAAAACAGCGCTGTTAAACACTGAACAATGAAATTTTTGCAGATCACAACAGAAAACTGCAACAAACCAAGGAAACACTTTTTTATATAAAAAAAATGCAATGCCTCAATAATTAAAAGTCAACTAGATAATTATAGAAGTTTCTGTTAAAATTTTAAAACGAAATTAATACACGTAATACTATCCCCAAAAAACAAATAGATCAGAAAATAAGTAAATTGATATTAAATAAAATTCACCATACGTTAAGTAGTAGTTCATTTATTTCGACAAGCTCATATATATATATATATATATATATATATATATATATATATATATATATATATATATATATATATATATATATATATAATGTGTGGGTGTTTGTATAGCAAAAAAGCGATTGCTCCAAAACTTTACGTAACATTTATTTCAAAATTTCACTTTTCTAATCTAGAACAGGCCCTTTCCCTTAACGCCTCTACGAACAACATGATTGAGAAACTATACTAGCCATCTATCTCAATGCCAACATTCCTTTCCAGGCACTAGACATTCCTCTATCCCGAACTCAAAGCTCGTATTAAATACTCCCACATATGGACATCAAAACAGCTATAACCCACTAGAAAATACCACGTGGATGCCCCAACAATTTAATAAGTAATAAGCAAGCCCTGTTTATGGCTAACTATCAACTAATGAACCGCCCAAAACCCGCGTTTGTTCCGTACCCTTATTAAGATCAAAATTGACAGCTATAAATCCTAAGAGTAAAGTTGGCATTAAATGAAGTAACTCTCACCCTACAACCCCTGATCTAATGAACTGTCAAGAGATTATCTGTTATGACGAGGTGTAACCAATTAAAAATTTCTAAACCCTGGTGGTTAAAAAGGAGATAACCATTTTATATATACCTGAAAGGAAAAATACGTCCTCTCTTAGCCTAAGCTGTTGCTATGTGAAGATACGCCAAACGATCTAGGCGCTCTTCTCTTCTTTCCTTGGTTCACGACTCCTTTCTTCAATTTCAAAATGTCTGATTATGATATATATATATTCTCAAAAAGTCATTTAACAGAAAACCGCATTTTGTTGCGAAAATGGATATTTTCCAGGAAGATACGGATAACATGATTTGCGATTTTCAGAAGAGACTTGCACTTAATAATGTAAACTAACATTTTCTTACAACACGATTGAACCAAGTCAAAATGGTCGCCAAGTTTATAGCCAAAACAATTCATCATAACATCGAGGTCCGTTCTAAGACAACGCACTAGAGAAAAAAAAATTCTCTACCGGTCACTCTCAGAAATCCGTTTTAAAGCTCAAACTATTCCATAATCCTGTACTAAACGACCTTCGTGCGAAACTGATCACATCTGAGGACAAAAATGACAAACAGGTAACATAAAACTCAGTGCACACGAGGATTTCTCTCTGGAAATAAACTCAGCATTTTGATATTGTGTGTCTAAACTGAAATAGGAAAGATAAAATATCGGTCATGAAGCGAGCGAAACAATACAGTGATAAATTATATTATTTTCATAACTCTTCGCGTTCCTAAATTCGATGCAAAATGCATTGTTCTGAAATTTTATGTTTAGAAACAAAGAGAGACAAAGAATAGAAAATTTTGTTACCATCTCATGTCTAAGTCAGATTCAATACAAATTCGAGCGAAGAAAAAAGCTTTATCATTAAATTAAAAGTTTATAATATCTATATAAAACTAAAACTACGAGTTTGTAACTCTGAACAGAACAAACGGTACTAAGTAGTGTCATATTTGTAAGAATACGGTACTTTTAAATTGAGTAGAAGCTGAAAAAACGTAGGTTTGGGTAATTACTTGACAGAGTCATCGAATTATGAGTATTTTTAAAACAGTTTTCATTTGCTATCACTTGTTGTTTTTTAATTTTGCATTAATTTTTGGGCGAAGTGATACATGAAAAGATGTCCTATACTGAAAGTATTTTATGTATAATTTTTTTTTTCAAACGGTAGTCAGATTAGGCGAGAAAACGCTTCAAAAATTGGCAAAAACATGAACTGTATCTAACTGGAATTGCATAATCAAATTTTATAGTTTTTGATCATGAAGCTTGAATATGATGGTCTCGTTTCAAGTTTCATTCCTGCCATCTGTCGGCTGAAAGATGAATTTTCGATTTACGGCAGAAATATTCTGAATTTAGAGAAATAGCACCTGCTTTGCGACTAGGCTCCGAGCCGATAAAATCGACTGAGTATAAAAGATGACAAGTCTAAAAATTATCATTGCAAACACTCCTAACTGAGCTCTTAGAAAATAGATACCAAATTCAGATAAGTAATCAGTTCTAACACTTAAATTACCCATAAAATGATTCGATTCAAATATTTAATTAAAATCAGTCGGACACGAACTCACCTCTAATACGTTACAAATAGAAAACCACACGCACACACACACATATATTTTCAAGAAACTTTCTTCAAAGAATTATGCACGATATAACCTTCTTCCTTTAGTTAAGTTCTCCTGAATAAATGTTATCCTGTTTTAAATTATCTTTAAATTCAATATGCATCCATATGCAATAACAACGTAGTAAACTTCAGCAATTTTTTTTAAAAAGAATCAAAATGTAATTTGAAAATCCAAATCATTCTATAAATGTAAAGAGAATTCACTTTCTCGCTAGCCCAACGTCAAAAAAAGAAGAAAAGAGAAAACTTAAATTACCATAAAGTTATTTTCCTTCTATCACAATTTTCAAGGTTCTTACTAATTTTTTGTTCGTTCAGTGAGAACTCAATTTTGAGTCACGCATGTATGTATCCAATTCATAAATATTCAGTTGAATACATACATCTATACTGAAGTGCATAATATTAAAATACAGCTATACGTATTAAGTTCCAACGCACATATATTTAGTCGAGAACAGGCAGTGGACAGGGGGAACAGATTAAGTGCCAAAACTCAATCAACGCGCACTGGACTTAAAATGGGTGCATGTGTGTTAGTTTGTGTTTTTGCTCGCATCTTTTTCATTCTGCAAATGTAGCTGCAGATGTTTGGAATGGGGTTTGTTGCCCTCCCTCCAGTTCCCAAAAGGTTTGAGTTGCGGGAGGGAGTATGCGAAAACGGAAACACTCCATACAAATGATGTCCAACAGAGGAGGCCTCTCGTAAAGTTATTTATGAGAGGAAGAACGTCATATTTACAAAGTATTCAAGAATAAGTTAAAACATATGCCTCTCTACAAGTAAAATAATCGCTGTTTGAATTCACGATACGAACAGTTGTTATTGTCTTAGTTCGGTAGTGATTGCCATTCGCCCACTAATGGCTCTTTCAGTTGAGACTGAATGAAATACTTTTTTCAGTTAATTTTATACCTATTTCCAAGCATGAAATGTACATTACTCTACTGACCAGTGACTCGAACAGACTGGAAAACTCGTTTTTTATAAAACGTACGCAACCACCATACGTACACTATTTCAATGCCAATTGAATTTTTTTTTCCTTGCCTACTACTATATAAATCCAAATATTCCATAACAAACATTTACTCAAATATTCTTACACAAACATTTACTAATTGAAACAAGAACTTTAATAAAAATATTGTCATCAACACGAAATTTCGACAATACCGTGATGAATTTTAAATTATCCATGATTCGGGAAATTTAAATATCGAAAATTTTAATTTTTTCATGAAACAAATATCTCTTCTTACAGCTATCCTGATTCTCTAGATATCGAAATGAACAGTCATAATAACATTTAAAAAATTATACGCAATACTAATTACATTAGTTCTTCCTCCAGAACACATTTAAATTCTAACTATGTTAAAGAACGATTCCAAACACGCAAAAATTAGATTAGGAGGCAATTGAGCAAGAAAATCTAAAGTAGTATATGATAATTCCAATGCAAATTGAGGCCTGTTCAGAGTTTTACCAAAACATTTGCATTATAAACATAGCTGCAAAAAATAAACTGCCCGTAAAGATCAGAAATTGATAAAGACTAGCAAAAATACTCGTATTCAATACTCATTTTCAATAAAGCAAAACAACAGCAATCTACAGTTAGGATCCTTTGGTTTGTGCAGTGATAAAATGAACATCATAGACCAGCGATTCACAGACTGAGATACGCACACTTCCAAAGCCGTGCCCGTTCATTTTAAGGAAAATGCGAGCAGGCAGATCTCGAGGGATAATAGGCTAAATGACAAGAGAACCAAACGTAGGAAACTTTTATCTTAGGTACATGTTTCTTCTGATTCCGCAATTTTTTATTAATATTTATTGAGACTCGTGACTCTCTTGTCAAAGTATAGGGTAAACTTTGGGTATGAAATAACAGTTAAGTTAGGTTAAATGCCTAAATATTTCAAATATTTTTTTTTACAGATGTAATAAGTAAAACACTGCCTCAGTAATTTGGCAAGTAGCTATAAAGACTGTATAAAACCTGTGATTTGCGAAAAATTTTACTGTGAGGGTACATTAGAATCTTAGTCATGACCAAGGGAAACAAATGCAAAAAAAAAAGGTTTGAGAACCACTGGCATATAGACTATTTATTAACAAGGGTTTAAGATGGCCAGAGTTATAGTCTCATGTTTTATATGCTGAAAACGCAGATGATTACAAGCTGAGTAATTTTTAAAATTTGTGTAAATTCAATGAGGTCCAAATCGTACAGATTAGGCAACTAGATCCAAATCGTAATGATTAGGCAACTGAGTGCCACGGGATTTCTAGAAAAGTAAAGAGTTCTACATACTCACCATCAGCTGCACGGAATATCATCCGACATTATTCAGAGGAAGCTAAACAAAAACATGTAGCAAGAAGAGGTTTATACCTTGTTGTTTGCCAATGCGAGGCACTTGAAGACAATCGCACTTAATCCGCGAGAATCGTCGTTTCCTTTCAATAGGGCACTGTATAGATCAGTGGTTCCCAACCGGTGGTCCGCGAGAGCCTCAGGAGTGGTCCGGCACCACATATAAAAAAAAGTTGCCAAATAAATGGGGATTTTGAAAGCAATGTTCATTGAACTAGATGGGCCAAATATATCTGATGACTATCAGGTGTTGAATTAAAATTTCTTAAAAGTTTAACATAATTATTTTATTATTAGAATTATTTTTTTGTTATTATTATGATACATAAGGATGTGAGTACGTTAATCCTGTATCCCTTTTGCCTGGGGGATATTCTACACCCCCCCCATACTCCCGGAAAGTTTCCCACCCTCAAATCGGTGTGTGCGTGTGGGGGGAGGGGGGGGGGTTCGCACATGGTTCAAATTCTGGCTTAGTGGTCCGCAGACTTCTACGGGTTGGGAACCACTGGTATAAATGAACCAACACCCCACACTAGTCCAACCTCAATTTTGACAAAACCCCAAGCGATGGCATCTGAGAGTATCGTACCTTCTCCCACCCTCTTTGACCTCATAGAACTTTCCAGTCTATAGATTTAACATGTCCCTATTCGGCTTAGACACGAAGGTAATAATGGCGTTCGTCGAGATTCGAACTGAGTCCCCTGCCCAACTCGCTACCACTAGGCAACTTCAGGTTTAAACTACTGAATTTTTGAAAATTTAGCACAATTCAAATTTGAATTCTTCATTTACCAGGCATACATACTCTTGGTAAGTCATTTTGAAATATATTTAGTCTTGATAACTTCGGATACAATTTCTGGTTTTAGCTGGTTTCATTCTTCATTCCAATATTAGAGAAAATATTCACTCTGCGTGCACAGAGAGAAAGCAGAAATAAAATTCTGCACCGTTTTTGAGTTCTTGACAGTTTTTTCTACCTTCACATCCCTTAAAAAAAGTGCACCACAATTTATTGAATCTGTCATTTTTCTTTCGCTCACTCGGTCGAAAGTGAATCTTCGATTCGCCTCCTGTCGTCGTTCGCCATAGTATATTTAATCAGTACGTTAAATTATTCTGTAAATACTAAAATAATGAAATCGCGCGGTCTTAAAAACCCTGGACACATTTAATTAAAAATAAACGGATGCCATTTAAAAAGAGGGCAGTGTCTGGAGAAAATAGGACAGATGGCAAGCATAACCCCAATCCATACTTTGAAACAAACAAGGATTTAATAACACAAGCATTTGCAATAACAGCAAATGAAGAAACAAATATTTATTTAATGAATCAAACAAAGCAACTTCGAGCGTCTTGGAAAAAAATAATAATAATCCTGTACCATTTCAAAGGATGAAATTGTGCGGAAGAACGCACCGTTCGTTAAAGTATACAAACTGAAACATGCCAAACCTACGAAAAACTTTTAAAACAGTTGCCGACCTCAGAAAAAAAGCACACGCAACTCGATCAATATTTCACGAACAGGCAGTTGACCAAAAGATATAGTCGATGAGAGATATAGTAGATGTTCCCCAATCAGCAAATTGCAGACATGCTCAGCAAACTACGCAGTTAACAAGAGTATAAGTCAGTCGTAACTTATGTTAACAAAAATGACAAAAAAGGAAGATCAGACAGAAGAGGCATAGTTAAGAAATATCGTCCCGAAAATGCCGATTTTTTTACGTGACTTCATATCAAAGTATCTTCTTGCACAATGACTGATGTCCACAAGTAAGTGATTTCAAATGTTTGAAAGCAGTCAACAATGTCTACTTAGATAAGACAAAAATAATATTACCCAATAATAGATAATATCGGAAGAAAAATAAGCATAGCATTGAAACTGAATGAATCAAGAACATCAATGAAAATTTGTTTTCATCTCTGATATCGGATCTTTCTATTTGGAAGTTTAAAAGGAAAATTATCATCCACGATTTAAACAACGTCCCCCAAACAAATAAAAATAATTAAATAAATAAAAATCAAGACTGGTTTGCGAAATTTGTGACTTTTTCGTGCTTGGTTGAAGAATCGTCACTTTTCAAATTTGCGTGACTAGTAAACACCCTGAAAAGCTACTGATAATATTTTTTAATTACGGAAAATATAAAATTAGTGTCAATCTAATGCACTCTATTTATCTAATAAATAAATTGATGGGATGAATTTGCTATTTAAAATAATTTTTTAGTATAAAAGGTGCCAATAAAATCATATTAAACGCTGGCTTATTTTATTTTGACAATCACAACTTTATTCATCACATTGCACAGTTTGCTTCTCCGCACCTCATCAACTTATAATGTGAAAATTTTATGTCTATCAAGTCAACTACTCTAAGTAACATGAGCTGTGCTTCCCCACTCTTAAACCAAAAAGAATATTGCATTTCATGAAAAACAAATTATATATAGCTGCACATCAATCATTAAAGTGGTCAAAATAGTTTCCAAACTGAATTTTTAAACAAAGCATAGATCTATTCCCAACTAAACATCAAATATCTCAAGAGATTGAGGGATGATGCAATGGGACAATGGACAGAAGTCGGGCTATGACGTATAAAATTCAACAGGATTAGTAAAAGAACCCGATAAACAAAAGAGGGAATTTAAAAAAAAAAGAAAAAAAAAGTTGGAGTGACTTCTTAATTAAAATTTTTAAAAATCTAATTCAATACTACCATATTGTAAAGAAATAAAAATATAAAACCAAACAAACATCTTATGTTTTCAATAAGCTGGTTGAAACCTCATTGACTTTACAACCAAGGAAATGAACCACGGAGAGCCAAGGCGAAATTACATTTTTAACTTATACGTCTAAACACTATAACCAAATTGCGTAACATGGACTCATTCATTATTAAAATTGTGTCGTTCAAAATTTCTTATATCCCCCACCCCCCACTTAATAACATTTTTATTTTTTTACCTTGCTTAAACTACTCAATAGTGCTGCCATCTACCGAGAAAAGACATAACTAAATTCTAGTGAAACTTTTCTACATACAGACAAAAACATACTACGTACAGACAAATTTTAAGTCATAACTACAACCATACCTTTATATTTGTGAATACGTCTGAATTTACTCGTAAAAAGTAAACAAAAGTAGGTTTAAGTCATTAGTACCATGAGAAGTTGACAGTCTGAAAGTTTCATTACATATATCATGGCAATTTGAGAACAGACCAAACATACGACAGACTATACAACTACTTTCATATTTAATGACTGAAATACATATGAAACTCATTCTGTCACCGATTTAATAACAGTTATAAAACTAATATTTGAATTTTTCATACCCAGATGTATATTCAAAGTTTCTGGAAAGTGTTGAACTAATAATTTTACATAAATCAGAGATAAATTTACACATAAAAATTGGTACAAAAAAGATTATTAATCTTTCAATTGAAAATGAATTTTTTGGTAAAAAAAAGAGTTCATGACTTCATTAAATTTATTATTATTTTCATAGGACATATTGCCCTCCATTGCACTTTTATTTAATCAGAATCAGAGTCAGAGTTTAAAATTTTAAATTGAAACATATATTAACATCTAAGCACATCAATATCATTCAAACTAAATATTTACCAATAAATAATAGATAACTTACATAAATTAATTGTAGATATATGATTTTAAGAGATAAACATATTTCTGTGATCTGCATATTATAAATAAAAACAGTGAAAATTTTTTTAGCTGAGAGCCTTCTAATGCTAAGCAATGATATAATTGAGGTTTAGTACTCCCAGAAAAATTTAGCTATAAATATCAATAAAAATAATTTACATAATGTACTTCTCTGTATGTACAAATGAACTTGTAAGTTAATAATTCATATAATATACTACAGTGCTTCTTAAACTTTTTTCATTCATGATCCCCTTTTAGTACATATGAGTTTGGGAAGTAAATATATTAAGTGTTATGAAATACATCAAAAGCATATGATTTACTATTAATGTTTTTTCTATTATGCGGTTTAATATTACAGTAATACTTAATTTATTTTAGTCTACTATTACACCATATGCAAAATTAAACAGTTAAGTCTTTTAAAACACAGCAAGTTTAACTTATCTTTAAGTAATGTAAAAGCTACAGTTATATGTAATGATAAAATTATTATTACATACAACATTCTTCCTTATTAAACTTAGACATACCAAAATATTATTATTTCCCTTTGTTTTTTCTTTTAGTTAGCACGTGTAAAATAAGTCATAAAAATAAGTGAAAACATGAAAATTTTCTCAATAGTTTATTCTCACTACTTTCATGCTTTTAATATTTCTATCACTTTTTTTATCTTTTGTTACAAGATTGGTTTAAGTGAAGATGATTTAAAGACACATGAAGCTAAGATGGCAGTGTTTCTGTAAACCACAGCTCATTCTTTGTATGAGAAGTATTTTCAAAAGTGATGGAAAGGAGAACTGGAGTTACGAAACTTTATTTAAATATTTAATGAAAAAGAAACAAACTTACAATTCCCCCTGATAAGAAGATTTCAGGCAAAAACGTTAAGAATTTTTTTTTAAATACATGTTTTGTGCTCATTTTCAGTAATCAAAATATGGAGTTTTAAAGGACTTTTTAAGAACCTACAGTAGCATTTTTATGAACCTATAAATGAATTAAATTTTTTTTTCTTTCTTAAGTTTAGATATTTCAAACTATTTGAGTTTCAGGACCATGTACAATCTTATGATAACTTCTAAATTATCAGCTTTATAAATTCATAATATTAATAATCACAGTTCAAAATTACTTTAACAGGTTGCCATCTGTTTGGTCATCCCTGAATTTAATTTGATAAATTAACATCGATAAGAATGTCATTGCGAGTCATTAGAATAAAGCAAAAACACATGCATAAATGAAAATATTACTATAATTTAATTTTTAAAAGCTGCCCCGCCACAGGTCCAGGGTTCGACCCTGCGACTGGGCAGGATCGATGCAGCCTTTCATCCCTTGAGTGGTTTGATAAAATGAGGACCAAGCATGCGTGGGAACTAAACTCTGGGGGTCCCACATCAGGTTGACCACTTGACTGAGACATATGCTGTACGGCACCCCAAGCCCACGGTCAAGAAAGTGGAGATAGGCACCACCGGCCTTGGCCCACATGGCCTACTGTGCCATGAGTTTAGTTTAGTTTAATTTTTAAATTTCTGTATAAGCATTTACTCATTCATGCAGAGAGAAATGAAGTCAACGGGAAAAAGAGTTGTAAAGCTCCAAATCTATATAACAGAACAATTAAAAGCATTTTAAGTTATCAAAGTACTCTACTTGGTCCATTCACCATAGTCAATTAGTTAAGAAATCCTTTATTTTTTACTTCAGAAATAATGCAGTGTCATGCTTATATGAATTCTGACTGAAAAATATGAAGAGTTAAATGCTACCTAATACACTCCCTGGATTACTGAACATCTCAACACAAATAAAATAAAATCCACCAATTCCAGTCTGTTTTGAATGAGAGACAGTAATCGTACCTTAATACTTAAAATTATTTTCAATGAGAAAAGATAAAGAAGGATATTCATTAGATAAAAGGATGTCATTTTACTCCCTTATCAACTCTTACTGAATGTGTTAGTATTTATCAGTTACATTAAATAAGGTTTCATATTTTATGACATAATCTGAATGTAATCATTGACTATCACTTTATTACATATAAAAGATTATCAAGAAAAACTTCACTTAGATCTAATTAAAGATGAAATTTCAGAAAAAATTAAGTTTCAGATGCACATACAGATAAGTCCATATTATACACATAACAGAATATTAAAACTATGATATATTTTGTAAAATATGCTTAAAAATTATAATTCAAATGAATTAATAGCAACATTTTTCAGAAAATTAAAATTCAGTTTTAAAATACATTTGAACTCTAGCAATATCATGTGCAAAAATTTTATATAATATAGTATATTCCAAATGTGATTATCAGGAAATCTGTCATTTTCTGCTATAATAAATATTTAGTAATTAAATAATTGAAGTAATGCAAAAATTTACATACTGTCAGCAAATTTGTTCTGTAATTCTTGAATTCTTTGGCTAAGGCTCATCACATACCATAAAAGTGCACCTACAATAGCCAGTAGGGAAAAATAAGACAAAATTTTTGCTCCTTCAACAACACGACAGTTAAAGCTTTTCGGAGGCGAATTTCTACCAGGTTTTGTTCTTGAATTTGATCGAAAAGGCCTAAAAAAAAATAGAAAAAATTCGTTTGAATTTAAGGGTCATACCAGAAATGATACATAAAATACAAGTTTCCATCATGAACTTTTAAAACACAGCATATTCTAGATATTTATATAAAAAAAAGGTTTAATAAAACTTATATAATTAGCATACAAATTTGCAATAGCATTATACAAATTTGATTAAATATGTTTTACATGAGATTACAAAAAAACTAATAGCACAATGATACAAAACTATATTAATTAAATTAAAATCAGATGGGTTTAAATAATATATATCTGCCTTCAAATATAAATCTACCTTTAATTAAGTCCTTATCACCTTCAAAAGAAAAAAAATTGATTCTTTAAAATTTCAGTTTGATTACTGTATCAAATGGAGCTTTGAACTTTAATAAAATTAATGCCTTTAAAAGAGATTTTGTAAAAACATCTGAATAAGTCATAAAAAAAGTCTAAGATGAATGTGCCAATAATATGTGGATGTTTGTTACTTTATACAAACATATTGTACTCAAATTTTTTAAATAACAATTTTCATTTCTTGAATGTTCTAGATCAGCCGTTCTCAACCTGGGGGGGGGGCGCCCCCTGGGGGAGGCGTAGAAAAATTTCAAGGGAGGCGTGAGTTAAAAAATAATAATAATAAAAAGTAAAACTAACTGTAATTTACTGTACTCAATTTTGCAGTCACAAGGTAACCGTAACGTATATTCAACATACGAACACGAATACGATAATTGTCCTAATTGTAAAAACACAATAATTGTCCTACGTCTGGCGACACTGCAAGAGCTTGAGAACGGTTTCAAGCTCAGCTGCTTTCCCCTATGTTATTAATTTTTCCCTTTCTCCTTTCAAATTCTCCTTTGTTGCTTGGAAGCTTTGAGGTTGTTAGTGTAGTTTTCATCCACATCTCTCTGTGAATCTGGATTTTCAGCATTAGCATACATAATGTCAAAATATCGAGCAAAGCTGAACGTTGAAAGTGACTTGAGGTGTGCTTTGTCATAGTTACAACCTAATATTCAAAAACTTGTCAAGGACAAACAGTGCCAGCGCTCTCATTAATGTTGTAAAAGTGAGTGGTAGTACATGCCGACCTCATCTAGATCCTCGATTAACCTCAAATATATTTGATCTGTATTTAATTCTTTGATTTCATATGTTCTAATAATAATATGTTCCAAATTAAGATATGTGTAGTAATATTAAATTTTGTGTATGAAATTATTTATTCTATATTTTCATTTAATAACCAGCTTCAGTTTCAAATTCGGATTGTACTACTTGTGCTGACCACATATGGTGGTGGTAGTGGGGGAGGCGTGACCTCACATCAGTGTTCAATGGGGGGGGGGGGGGGGGGACAGAGCCTGAAAGGTTGAGAACCCCTGTTCTAAATGATGCGCTGATAAATGATGATTCTCACTTCCAAGATAAGTAATGTTATAAAGTTTCCAGTAGTATTTTACTCCAATCCTCATCTACTGGTCACGATAGTCTACCTATTATTTTAAAAATCTATTTAGAAATATCCTGCTAATTTTTTAAATATGAGTTTTGAAGAGTGTTTTTGGTGACATTAATGGAATCTGGAGAAATATATATAATTTTGAGCTGTATAAGCTTTTCTGTGATAATGACATAAAATTAAATGACATTAAAATGTGATAATGACATTAAAATAAGCAGAATGATATGGGCAGGATATTTACTACAAATTGACTAAAATGAAACTTATTGTTTGCTGTTTCTAATGCCTCAAGGCCAGAAATTCCAGACCAGGTCCATATAGGCTTTGTGAGCTGATGTGTGCGGCTCTGGTTTATAAAAGCACCACAAGATTCAGAGTCTTATCTTATCTAGATGCTACCTCAATTATGACTGAGCAACCCCCAGGGGAGACACCTGGGGGGATTGTACCCTCTCCCCTGCTCTTTGACCTCATAGAGAAAAATGAAACTTAAAAAGAGTTATCAATGTTACTCCCAAAGCAAAAAACCAACAAGAGAATTTTTCACCAGGTAAAAATAAATTACGAATAATGATTCAAAAATTACTGGTCTAACTAAATGGTGTCTATAAAGATTAGCAAATGTGTTTTAAATTCAGCAATATGTCTAGAAAAATAGCAACAAACTCTATGTCTCATATTTTATTAGATTTAAGTATTTGTTCATTATCTGCATTTGATACATAACTTCCAACGATTGATTTTTCTACATAATTTTGAAATAGTTTAAGAAATATAAATCTTTTTCAGATATTTGGTTTTTTATGTCAAGATTTAATAAATATTGAAAAGTTTTAGGTTTTGTTATAAAAAGATGTTCCTTATTTTGGTTTTAGAACATGTTATTTCCATTATTTTCCCAATGTTCTCTTTTTAAATTGAATACAAATATTTCTTTTCAGAAAGGCTAAAAATAGAAACTTGGATCCTTCTGTTACTGTACTAAGCCTTTTATAATACACACATAATATATAATATACTTTCCATCTCATATTGCAATTTATAGCTGAATACATTCTTTTAGATTTTAAATTTTGTTTTTTGAATAAAAATCATTCTGAAAATGTATGATTATCTGCATTTATAAACTGAAATTTATTTCAAGATCTGAGAGTAAAAGTATAACCTTAATTGTTAAAAAATTAGGAGTCCAGAATAAAAAGTTATTCGAGGAATAACTGGAGGTAATAGGCTATATTTTAATGTTTAAAATATGGTGTATGTTTTTTCGTCTTTCAGTGAAACAGTTTATCATCCTATTCTTTAAACATAAAACATAATTGCTACAGATGTAAAATTATAACTTTTTAAAAATATATGTTTGTGTACAGAACTCTTTCATATGAATTATACCACACATACACAGAAAATATAACTATAAAGAAAATAAGTCACAATCTATATATGAAAAATGAGTCAGATAAAAAGAAAAGGTCTATTTCTTGTAACCAAAACAGAAATCGATTTCAGCTTTTTATGCAATATAACATATGACAATAATTATCGTTAATAATGCCTTGTAATAAGACTTTTCATAGACTACATCTGCTAGAAACAACAGGGCCGGCGCTAGGGGCGGGCAAGCCGGGCCTCTGCCTGGGGAGGCAACCTTAGGGGGCAGCAAATGGGCTGTAAAATGAACTAGTTTATGAAGAAAATGATTAAACCAAGATTCATTTGAATACTTGGTGAATTAATAGGTGCAATTTTAATAAAATTTGCTTTTAATATGTTTTACGAACTAATTTTTGTTATAGAGGGGTGGCATTTTACCTTTTTGCCCAGGGCGGCGAAACTGCTAGTGCCAGCCCTGAGGTGGAGCAAAAGTGATAAAGTAGGAAAAAAATAATCTTAAAAAACTTATCAAGCAAGAACAAGTGAAAATAGTTTTAACTTCATTCATTTTGCTTAACATTTAAACTTAAATATATTCTACCAGTGTGAAAAGTTTCCAAACATATTTTAGAATTTATCTTTTAAAAACGAGAGTGTTTTTTATTTATGAAACTAATGAGCTGAACACTGTTAACAAAAACGTTTTTTCCAATAATGCTACCTTACGTAGGGTCTATTAGAACTATTTTTAAAGTGTAAGCAACATACTAGAAAAGTTTTCATAAGAATTATGAACCTGAAGGTCAGAATCAGTATACCAATAGACTATATTCCCATTACAAATGTACATGATGAAGACAACAATTATTAAAATGTATTCATCAATAATACAGCTATGTTACGTAATTAAAAAAAATTGGTACTAATGACTGAAAATATTTAGGATTGAGTGTTTGCATCACATATTACAGGAGAGAAGAACATAACTGGAAACATATTGTACATGTTGCATAAAATCTTTTGACCTATAAACATATTAAGTCAATAATATGCGCGCAAATATAGGTATAGACAATAAATTTACATTTCAAGGCTTCCTATATTTTTTTCTATTTTACCCTGATTACTGAAAATGATGTTATTTCGTTAAGATACACGATCACGCTAGTTCAGCTTTCTTTAATGACTATATATACTCAAAGATATAGAAGAAATTAAAACATGCAAACTCACTTCTTAAATCTGACTTTTCGTTTTTGTTTGGGTGCTTGAAAATGTGAGAAAGATGGGGAATCTAAAGAATCACTAGACGAAAAGCCTAAGAGCTCAGCAGCTTCTTGGCTATTATTATTTAAAAGTTTTGGAGGATTGTTCTCCATTTCAGTGTTTTTATTAACAAGCGATATCATATAGTAGAATTAAGATAAAGGACTGAGTAATTATAAGAAAGATCCCGGTCTACATCACCACTGCGTAAAATTAAAAATAAATAAATGTATTGAAAGACACGTGAAACTTCATATCAGCTGGTGAATTGCAGACGACACCAAAGCATAATTCTATTAGAGTGTGTAATCAGTTCAGAGTCACTTATATTGAAATACATATCATATTGAAGTTTTCCATTTCCTTTCTTAATTCTAATAATATAATAACTTTTACTATTTGCTCATTAAGTACATAACATTTTTATCAGCATACAGATAAGGATCACCCTTTCGTAAGGAATTTAAATGACACACTGCATCATCTGCCACCTAACGATTTATTTTATAACTATGTGATTTGTTCCGTTTTTCTTGTCATAGAATATTTAACTTATTTAGTAATCAGACAGTGCGTATATTTCTTCACTGTGTTGAATGATTATTAGATAGCTATAAAAAAGAATCAAGAAGAAAAATTTAAATTTATAATTTTAAATTAGATGCCATATATAGGATACGATGGTGCATGAAAAGAAATGATGTTTAATAATAAACAGTTCACTAATAGTATTTAATTCAGAATAAATACCACGAAATACTGCGAATATTGCTACGCAAAATTCTTATTTCCCCATTCTAGAGTATTTTTTTCTTTTAATCGTACTTTTATAATTCAGAATTTTGACTTACTAGAATATAAATGAATTCATACTACAGAAAATATTATTTCCATTTTACACAAGAAACGTTATTGCTGCTTTAAAGAATCGTTGATGAGGAAATCCCAAAATGTTTCGTTTTTTTTTTTCCTTTCAATTTAAAAAAGGAGAAAAAAAGTTAGTCCGGATATTCAATATGGATGAGTACAAAACTTTTTGCCAAAAATTCCTGTGTCAGGGTGGCCGAGCGGTCTAAGGCGCCAGACTCAAGGTATACCTTCTCAGTATGACTGAGATTGAGTGTTCTGGTCCACGAATGTGGGCGTGGGTTCGAATCCCACTCCTGACAACTTGTTTTGGTGTTTCTGCCCTAAAATGGAATCATGTAATTCTTAAAGTCTTTTTACAAGTAAGAAATATTATATTTTTTACCGTCGAATAGTGAAAGATTTTCGTATGATATTTTTATCTTCTCTACATCATCTCTAACAAGAGTAGTCTATAATTCATCAATTAATTACAAATTGTAATTTTTATGATAAATTCATGATTTTAGAAAATAGACAGTCATACAAAGTCCCTTTCTCTCACTTCTACCCTCAGATTCTTATAATCATCTACAGCTGCTCCTTTTTCTTTCCGTCAAAGAGTACAAGCCATGAAGTAATTGTTTTATGCTATCAGAACAGTACTGAATCCAAAATATGCTGAGCAGTATTATTAAGGAAAAAAAACATCTCACAAAGACAAGAAGTTTATGCAGGATAATTTTTTACAAAGTTAGACGATAAATACAGGGGGAGGGGGGAGATAATTATTTATTCCAAGCCTTGTGTGCTAAATTTACGCAACTTCCAAGGCTTATTTTCTAGAAACAATACTTAAAATGCGGGAAAGTTAAGATGATTGTAAAATTAGAATTTTAATTTTAAAAATATTCATACAAAGTAACAGAAAACAACGTTTTATCACTAATTTTCAAAAGCAAACTGAACCGTTTATGTAATTTTTTTCTGGTAAAAGAATCAAATTCTATTTGAATTCTATTTTATAAATTTTATAGTTTATAAAATAGGAAAGATTTTAAGAAACCAGCCGAATTTTAAAGGAGGAGACTTTTAATTTTACAAGCAAACAGTGGCGCACCCAGGGGGGGGGGGGGCATGGGGCCCTGCCCCCCTCCCAAAGAAGTAGAAATATTGATTTTGCATTATAAATATTTTTACTGGTTCATCTCTCCCCCCCCCATGCATTATAAATATTTTTATCCATTCATCTCGCCCCCCCCCCCCCAAGAAAAAATCCTGGGTGCGCCCCTGCATGCAAATGTTTGTGTATTTTCTGTTGAAATGAAGCAAACCGGTATTTTGACATTAACATGTGATCACAATATCCATAAAATTCATCATCTTTCAAATGCTACCCGTAAAAAAAAATTATATCTGCTGACATGATTGTTACGACAAAGAATTTTTCATGGAAAAAAGTAGCCTATGCATCCTCTAGATGGCAGCACTATGTATTGATCTCGGGACAAATGGAACCAAGAATACGTCTCTCTGAAGAATTTAATACTTTCGGGAACAGTCATTCGTTATTATTTTGAAAAAAATATTTTCCTAGTTCTGCTTGTCTCATCTTTTACGAAAAATTTTATTATGAAAAACCGAATTCGGCGTTTCAGAAAAGCTACACAACGTTCATTAAGGTTTAAAGTAGTGATTCGTGAGATTCTAGTCCAGAAACACTAGAACAAAGAATATTAAAACGTGCTTGGGGGTAGCACATTAAAATAATTTAAGTTTCAAAATACGTTTGTAAAAGAAATCCAGGGTTAATAGTACAATCTGAATTACTACAATTACCAACTATAAACATTTTTTAAAACTCTCAAACATTATGTTTTAACAAATGTCTGTACCAAAGGTCTATACATGAGAAATTTATTGTATTAATTTATATAGGCCCCGAATATTCTGTAATAACTCTCGCTCGGATGAAGTCATCTGAATCAAATACGCTACATACTGTGTAATCGACTGTATTACATACACTCATGGACAAAAAAATTAGCGCACCAAGAAATAATTGTGGGATCGTAACGAAACTTGCAATGAAGGTACATGTCGGGGAGATATGCAAATGATTAGATATGCAGCGTGATTGCGCATTACGTATAGCCGGTAGAGGGCGTTGAACATCGTACTCTGTGGAGTATAAAACAGGTAACCAAAGCTTGTTTGAGTGTGCTGAATCATTTACAAAGGAAGAGCTGAGATAGACATGCCATTACGCCGTGTTCGAAGACAATATAAGCAGTTGTCGCAGTTTGAGAGGGGGAGAATCGTCCGGATGATGGAAGCTGGGTGGTCAGCTAGGCGAGTAGCTCGTCAATTAGGCCGCTCTGATTGTGTTGTGAGGAGGTGTTGGGACCAGTGGACCCGAGAGATGTCATGCACACGAAGACCAGGCTCAGGACGCCCTCGACAGACCAGTCGTCGAGAAGACCGCCACATCGTAAAAAATGCACGCATACAGCCAACTGCTTCATCGGCCGCCATCCAGGCACAGGTAGCACCTTCACTAGGGGCCTCTGTGTCTTCTCGAACCATACGAAGGAGACTGGCTGAAGGACAGTTGGTATCGCGGCGCCAATTACGTGTGCTGCCCTTGACGCCCACCCATCGACGCCTCCGTTTGGAGTTTTGCCGCGCACGAGGAAACTGGACTGCAGCGGAATGGAACCAGGTCGTCTTTAGCGACGAATCCAGATTCAATCTCGGCAGTGATGACAATCGTGTTCGTGTGTGGAGAGCCCGTGGTGAACGCTTCAATCCTGCCTTTGCTGTACAGCGACACATCGCTCCCATAGCTGGTGTGATGGTATGGGGTGCCATTGCCTACAATACACGGTCACCCCTAGTATTGTTCCATGGCACCATGACAGACCAGCGGTATGTTCATGAAATCCTGCAACCACATGTGTTGCCACTCATGCAACGGCTCCCAGGAGCCATTTTTCAACAAGACAATGCTCGGCCTCATACGGCAAGGGTGTCACAAGACTGTCTCCGCACTGTTACTACCCTTCCTTGGCCTGCCCGATCCCCAGATTTGTCTCCAATCGAGCATATCTGGGATCATTTGGGACGACGAGTTGGGCATCCCACGAGTTTGAACGAACTAGAGGCAAGGTTACAGAGGCAAGGTTACAGAGATATGGAACGAAATCTCTCAAGACATCATACAGAACTTGTATGACTCAATGCCCGATCGTATCGCATCGTGCATTCGCGCTAGAGGGGGACCAACGGAGTATTAACTCCTCCGTTCTTTTGCCTTTTTCTCTGAAATAAATTATCCCTTTTCTTTGATTTTCTTATCATTTACTTATATCAAAGTAGTCATTACGTATGTAAAATTTCGTTTCATTTTGACCACTCCTTCTTGGTGCGCTAATTTTTTTGTCCATGAGTGTACGATGCTGGAAGAGATCTCCGTTTTCTGCCAGACCCATTTCGACGCGGCGCTCTACATTCCTGAACGTATGTATTGGTAAGGATATCCGGGGAGATGGCAGCAATATCACGTTGGATGTTTTCTGTCGTGACCTTATGGTTAAGCTCTTTTTTCGTTTCTATGGACAAATAAACTACTCTTTTCTTACATATATCGGGCGCCAGGCGATGGCCGAATGGCTAGGGTGCTGGCAATAGGTTCAGATCCTGTGGGTTCGAGTCCCACTGTTGGCATAGATGTTTGTAGCCGTTCGGAATCGGCTTTAAACTGTAAGTTCCGGTCTAATTAGCCCTCGTGTAGCAAAAAGTTTACAGTAGCGCTTCAAACCAAACCAAACCAAACCTTACATATATCTTGTTTATTCATATATATATTTACAGCACCTATGATACAACATTTCCTTTATCAATTGATCATTATCAATCCTCAATCAGAAAAATCATCACTCAAAAGCCAGAGAGAGAGAGAGAGTCTTAAGTCCAGCATACAGACGGGAAGCACGTCCCACAGTTCTCTCTCCATAGTTATCTCTCTATTCTTTCCTTTATATACCCCCCCTTTCAGAAAATTCCCGATTATTCTAGAAGGCTCTGTCAACGCGTGGGGGAAAAGCCCGCGACCTCCGGTCAGCCAGTATGTCGGAGCATTTGGTCCCCCGGAAGTGACTATAATTATCTGAAATTGAACACTCCGCTAACGATGCATATGGGGAGGCTTTTTCCACTTAATATTGGGCCCAACACCACTATGTGTGCATGCTTCTGAGATTTTCCGTCAAATCTTCCGCGGTGTGAGGCTTATTCCTAAAGACCTTTTCCAAAGGAAGAAGTCTGGTGGTGTCAGATTCGGCGACATACCCGACATTACATCCGAATTAACATAACCCAACAAATAGAACCATGCCTCATCCGAGAACCATGTGATGTGATATACCATCTAATGAGGAGCACATAGTACGTTGTTTCATTCAGATTGCTTCACCTTAGAGCGATTTATTACAGAATATTTGGGGCCTCTTTCGAGTGAATAACCCTATACTTATTTACAACCATTCATATTTGGAAGTTCGAACTAAAGTGGTTTTTTCACATTTCTGAAGGAGAAATCTTAGTTTCTGGGAGAAAGGGAGGGTTGAGAGAATTACCCCCTTTTTTTCTTTTTTTTTTGCTAGAGATTTTCTCGATCCTGGAGGAACGATCCCTCAACTGGTTGCGCTTATGATTTATTGAAGAAAACGCTAACAATGGGAAATTTCTCCCTAATCAAAAAAACTTTAAGAGGCTTGCACGAGATTATTATGCAAAAAAAAAAACAATACGGGCTAAAGGCAAAGAAGTCATTTAAGATTTGGACAAAAAAAAAGGAAAAGAAAACATGTTGTTCGCAGGTTTGAAAAAAAAATAGAAGAAGAAGGAAACCATAATTGAAATGGTTTCTGTGGGGTGATTTAGATTTTTTTTGGGGGGTGTGTGTGTCTGTGTGTGTGTGTGTGCTTGCTTCTGAGATATAGAGAGAGGATCTTGGAAAATGCGAATAGAAATTGGAGAAGGGTAAATTAAACAGGCCAACGATGAAAAAACTTTTTGAATAAATTTGCCTGATTCTTGTGGTTTTTAGTGTGCTGAAACCGAATATGACAATAAAAAAGCCCTATCACCCACCATTTTTTCACATTTCAACACCCAATATATAAAGAAATGACATTTTTAGCAAATTCAACGCGATAAGCTAACCTCCAGCAATGTGGCTTTACCAAATTCCTATGTTTCTTATGTGAATGGGACGGTAGGGCGTAGGGCAAGTGATCAACATTGGTCCAGAAAAATCTGGCCTTCAAGAAAATCTTTAAAGCTTGGAGAGAAGAACATTCTGCTCAAGAACCTCGTGGACCCGGAAAACATTCTGATGCTACCTCTACACATAAAAATAGGCCTAAAGAAACAGTTTGTGAATGCCTTACCCAAAGATGGAGAATGTTTCAAGTATCTCTGCTAGAAGTTACCTCATCTATCAGAAGAAAAATTGAAAGAAGGCTTGTTTGTTGGGCCTGACATCCGAAAAATGATGTTCGATCCCAACTTTGAATCAAAAATGACTTTAAAAGAGAGGGAGGCTTGTGTATCTTTGAAGCAGATTGTGACCAAGTTCTTGGACAACAAAAAGGACCCACATTATATTTCTATTGTAGTCAACATGCTGGAAAATTTAAAAAAGTTAGGCTGTTTGATGAGCCTCAAGATTCACTTTTTGAACAGTCACCTTGATTTTTTCCCAGATAATTTGGGTGATGTCAGTGAGGAGCAAGGTGAGCGGTTTCATCTAGATATTAAGTTGATGGAAAGACGGTATCAGGGCCGCTGGAATACCAATATGATGGGAGACTACTGTTGGTCACTTCACCGAGAAGTTGAGCAAGCGATTCACAGGCGAAAAAGCAATATCAGAGCTTTAAGGAGAAGAGGGAAAGGAAATATAAGCCAAAGCACACATAAAATCTATGTAATAGAAAGGTATTTTCATGTTTATACTTGAATTAAAGTTTGTTTATATTGTAACATTTATTTATTTTTATTTTCTATGGTATGTTCGGCTAATTTTCTAGTTTCCGACGAAGTCACATTGTGACGAAACTGTGGGGGATAGACAAAAACTTAGGTCAGATATGGATTCAGCACCAAAAATTGCATAAGAATCAGCTATTAATGTTAGAAAAGTTTTCAAAAAGTCATTTTTCGTTGGCCTGTGTTATGGATAGGAATACAGAAATGTGGACTTAGAAAATTGGAAAGAAAATAGTCTCTGTCTGAACGATACAGAAGCTGCAGCTGGGATTAAAATGTGGTATATTCCATGGTTTCCCAAAGGGGGATAACGTCCCCCCCCCGGAGGGCTCTAGAACAATCCACAGGAAACGGGGGTGCTAAATTTAAATCCAAACTCAGCTACCAGTAGATCTGTCTGCAAAAACAGATACCGATACTTTATCCTGGATTATAAACTATTGTTTTTTTTCTTTTTTTTTAAACCTACGCCTGATCTTGGCTTTTCAGCCATCAGTCTCTGTCGAGCAGCCCAATACAATCTCGAATAAAACGAAAAGTCATCTTCAGCAGAATTTCTAACTGCAACGTCCAGGGCAAGAGTAGAGGTAGTTACCAGTCATGTCGTCAAGCCCACACAAGGGGCAAGTCGGAGAGTCTGTCAAACCAAAACGGTGGAGGTGTTTCTGCAAATAGTCATGTCCCGTCATGAGACGGAAGTTTGCAACGCCCACAGCCCTGTGGAGGTTGCACGGAACAGGCTTAGTTAGCAAAGAGGCCCAAGCTTTCCCTCTCGTGGAATCTTTGTAAATATTTTTACGGAAGGAAGCAATATTTGTCTTTACAAGCTTTTTAACAGTATATACTACACAGTATAAACTATAGTGCAAAAGTTTTTTTAATTGCATCTCCTTCATCCTATTCAGTGGAACATGGGTTCAATGTACTCCTAAATCTGCTTACTGAAAACAGAAACCGACTACAAATAGCTTATCTTGATGATTTAAAAATGCTGCTGACAAAAATAAAGTTGAACTTTTATAAATTGATAGCAGCGAACAAAGTTCATCTTTCTCATTAGGATTAATTTTACTTTAATATTATACTTCGTTATCTTCGTCTACTGTGTGTAATTCGAATGTTACTATGGTTAGTTTTAATAAATAATTTTTTTAAAATAATTTCAAGCTTCAAGGTGTCTCTTTTACAACACCTTTCTTTACCACGTTGAAGAACATAAGTAGAAATATAGATACATAAAAGAACGCAGATTTGTTCCCACACCTTCGTTCGCTTAAGAAGGAAAATTTCTAGGGGGCTGCTGGGTAATTTTTCTTCTGAAAAGAGGGAGGTGGGACAAATAAGTTTGGGAATCCCTGGTATAGTTAGTTGAAATGTGGATAAAACTTACTGATGTCACCATTCGCCGGAATAGTCACACGACAACTGAGACCTGTTGACTTCAGGGAGAAAGTAAACTTGATCCCGACAGTAAAAAAATGAAACCCTTGGTGACATTTTAACTAATTTAATGAAAACATAACAATTACTTACAGAATTGCACAATTTTAAGAAGTTTACAGGCACACACGAAAACATTCTGCTACCAGCTAGGAAAACATTGGATCGACTGACAAACATCCTTTCTCAGCAAGCAGAGTTCAGAGGGTGCCGGCACGTCGGCACGAACGCTAGTAGTTGTTTCCGTCCACGGAGTCAGAGAGAGTTTTAGGGATTGCTTCTTACGATCCCGGCGGCTGTTTGCAAGGCCGCTTTACGCTGTTAGGGCATCGTGAGAGTTTTTTGGGAATCAGTTAGTGATGGTACACAGTTTGTGGGGCTACACATATGAGAGTTTTTACGTAATGATGCCCTGTTTAAACCAGTTGGTTACAATCTCCCCCTCGGGTTTCGAAGATGTCCCGACGAGGAACCTGCAGTTGGGTCTGGTGGTTTATGCCTCGGATGACCCCGTTTCCTTAGAGGATGCACTGGGTTTGTGGATTGTCTTTGGTTGCACGGTTTCACAACTGATATGTGATATATGCCCAAGGGCACTGTCGGCTCATCAGGGCTTGCTATCACGTAAGAGGTGGGTGACTTTTGCGTTACGATGACATATGGTCCGTCTCTCTTTGGTACGAACTTTGCTGTTTTTCCCTTAGCTGTGCTGCTAATGTTATGGAGGTCAATGTAGACGTGATCGCCTGGTGCATAGTGTGGAGCAGGTGATCTTTTCTTGTCTGCATACTTTTTGTGTTTGTCTTGTTTCTGCTCTAACCTCTATTTCACTTGTTTGGCTATTTTTGCAAAACGTTTGAGGTAGGGCGTAAATTCAGGGACGAAATTATCATTTTCAAGGATTGTTCTTAGGTCATGGATGACATCATCAGTAGTTCTGATCTCTCGTCCGAAAGTTAGATAGGTTGCAGTGTGACCTGTCGAGTCACACTTTGCTGAATTCAGTGCAAACCGGATATGTGGCAGGTGGTCGGGCCAGGTTGTATGTTGATATTTGACTAGGATTGCTAGTCTAGGCTTCAAATCCCGATTTTTCCGTTCCACTGGGTTAGCTTCTGGGTGGGTAGACTGGTGTTAGTGATTGGTAACAGGGACACAGTTGTTAGATCACAAAAGAAACGAATTGTGGTCCGTTGTCACTTATTATCTTTCGGGGTAAGCCATACCGCATTAGCACTTCTTCCAACAGGACTTTAGCACATTCAGCAGCTGTAGCATTGGGCAATGCGAACAGTTCGACCCATCGGGTTGCCACATCTTCAAGGATGAAGATCCACTTCTTCCCATCGTTGCTCTCGGACAACGGTCCAAATAGGTCCATGGATAGGACTTCAAATCTTCGTGACTGCACAGGAGTCTGTAGTAAATGAGCTGGTTTCTGGTTTGACGCTTTATATCTATTGCACTATGGGCAATTCTTGATATATTCGGTGATATGCTTTCTCATGCCGGTCCAAGACTATCGGGAGGCTATTCTATGGAATGTTCCCTCGGCAACGTAGTGTCCGGCAGCCGGTGCATCATGGTGCTCCTTGAGAACATTTTTCCTGTCTTGAACCGGAACAACGAGCTGTGCGTCTTCAGCTTTTCCATCAGGGGCATAACGGTATAGCACACCTTGATTCATCAGGTAGCCTCTTGCAGTCCAATTTGCAAAATTTTCATTTTTCTCTTCAGATTCAAAAGTGTCTATGATCTTCTTGATGTCGTTATCTTTAAGTTGTTCTTCCCTCAATTCTTTTGAGCTTCTGGATTGGATCCGTCCGTTCTATTTCCATGGAAAGGAAAAGTCTTTTTAGGTGGGTTAGAAGGCAACATAACAGTGACAGTGCAGGCTTCGCACGTATCCTCTTCGTGTAGCAAGTCATCGAGTTCAGGGCATTTTTATTGCATGGGCAAATCGGGACTTTGCCCAGGGCCCCCTGATGCCAGGGGGCCCCAAAAACCCCTTGGCGTATGCATCTAATACTTCTAATAGTATGTATAGACCTTGGATAGTTCTTATTTTTATAAATGTTCGTAAGGGGGGGCCCCCCAAATAGCATCTGCCCAGGGGCCCCCAGCGTTCATAATCGGGCCCTGATCGAGTTCTTTCTTCAATAACTCCTTCTTAGTTGTGAACATCCTATATGGAGGAACAGCCACAGGGGTGTGGTCTTCGGTACTGATGTGATGTTTGATGAAAAGTGTTGCCCCTCCCCCTAGCTTGAAGACAGTGTCAAATTTGACAATTAGATCATTGAGATCTTTTCTTTGGTGAGGATCCAGGTTTTCTCCTTCTTCCTCTCTCAGTTGACAGATGTTGGGTTCTATCTGTTCTTTGCTCTGAACGGGAGTCAGAGGCAATTCTTCACCGAAGGGGTACTTTTCCTTGGGCTTGTTATGAAAAAACCAGTTTTTGTTGGCTAAGGGCCTGTTCACATAGGAGTCCGTTGCGTTGCGTTAAGGAAAAGATGACGTTGAGACGAAAATAAACCAATCATAGGCCTCCAAACGATTAGCAAGGAAATTTTTAACGCCTATGATTGGTTTATTTTCGTCTCAACGTCATCTTTTCCTTAACGCTACGCAACGGACTCCTATGTGAACAGGCCCTAAGTCCAGTACCACTCTAGCGGTTTCTAGGAAATCTGTTCCTAGTAAGGTGCGGTTGTTGGTTGCGTCCGGCAGGATAATGAAGTTGGTCATAATCTTGCGGCCTTCCAGGTATACTGGAACCTGGGTGGTGAGACATTTCTCCAGAGTCTGGGATCCATTTGCTAGGTGCAACGTCAGCTCCGTCTTCTGAAAAGGTAAGTTGTTTTCCTTAAACAGGGAGTAAAGATATGCTCCAGCTATGAAATGTGTAGAGCCTGTGTCAGTGCACACTCTTCCATAAACTCCGCAAATAGTTGCGTCCAATAGGGTTATTGGTGATCCCTTGGTTATTGAAGTAAAGGCTTTCAAGTGGTTGGTGGAGACCTTCTTCCTTGGCGGCGAGCAATCTGGGCATTTTGGCTTGACGTACCCGTGAATTCCACAGCCAAAACATGCTACGTCAGGTTTAACTTCGGATAGAGGGCCAGGATTTGATCCGTCCGTTCTATATTCGTTATAAATTCTGACTGTATAACCGAGACCTGTTGACTTCAGGGAGAAAGTAAACTTGATCCCGACAGTAAAAAAATGAAACCCTTGGTGACATTTTAACTAATTTAATGAAAACATAACAATCACTTACAGAATTAAACAATTTTAAGAAATTTACAGGCACACGCGAAAATATGCTGCTACCAGCTAGAAAAAAATTGGATCGACTGACAAACATCCTTTTTCAGCAAGCAGAGTTCAGAGGGTGTCGGCACGTCGGCATGAACGCTAGTAGTTGTTTCCGTCCACGGAGTCAGAGAGAGTTTTAGGGATTGCTTCTTACGATCCCGGCGGCTGTTTGCAAGGCCGCTTTACGCTGTTAGGGCATCGTGAGTGGTTTTTGGGAATCAGTTAGTGATGGTACACAGTTTGTGGGGCTACACATATGAGAGTTTTTACGTAATGATGCCCTGTTTAAACCAGTTGGTTACACTCACAGTTGAAATTTGGAGAGAAGCAATTAGCTTCCGTCGAGACAGAAAACAATAAGCCTGGTCACACACCGAATGCAACAAAACATTGCGCAACGTTTCTGTTTCTAGCTTTCTGTATCGGACGCATCGTCTGCAATGTAATCAAAGGAGAGTGCTGCACACTGGATGCAACATTGTTTTGAAACACGTCCCGGCATTTCGTAAAAGTTGCTGCAACTAAAGTGTATGCTTCTCTGACCGATGTTTCTCAACACACAGCTGGTGAAACATTTCATCTGCGCATGTGCGGGAACACGCGCATATTATTTTCATTAAGGGGACAGTGGACCTTCAAACCTAACTTTTTTTGTTTTGAATGGATTTGCTTGAAATTTGAATATGTGATTAGTATCATAGATATGTAAAAGTGGTTGAAATTTAAAGATGAAATATTAATAATTTATGAATTATTAATTATTAATTATATAAAAAATTGGCCTAATTAAAAACGTTCCATGCGCATTTCTTTTGCATATAATACGGTAATTTTTATTTACAGGATACCTTATAGAACTAACAATGAAACTTATTGCTTATTTTAAGCATTCATTAAAAATATAAAGAGAAAAAAATAATAGTGAAAACACCCTTTTTATTACGCAAAATACCTATAAATCATCTTTTCGAGTACAAAATTTAGAAATTCTGAGCTACGAAGCATAATTTTTTTCAATAAAATTTATTTGATATACAGTTAAGTATATAAAACTTAAATTTCAAAGCAATACGATAATTAGAAATGCGCCTGGAGCAGTTTGAATATTCGTATGACATGAAAATTTTTATTTTGAGAAAAACACATTTAAAGTTATTGCTATTAGTAACCACATAATATCTAAATTAAATACAAATGCCTATAACTAGGAAAGTAATCACAGAAATTAAAAATTCTTTTTGCAACACATTCCTACTCATCCGTAGTTTCACAATTCAATAAAATAAAATAATCGAATTTTTGGACAAATTTCACAATTTTGAAAGTCCCCGTGTTGAGGATTTTTGCATTATTACAATAATAAAAAGAGATGGAGGTTGATGCTGACAAGTTGATAGTTCTTGTCCACGCATGGCCAGAAATTTATGATTTTAGAGCGAAGGACAACCCCAACCAAGATGCAATAAATAAAATTTGGCATAATATAGCTGAGGAAATGAATATTCCAAGTATGTACCACACCAATTTATCACATTTAATCGAATAAGCCTTGCCCTCAAGTAATCCAGACACCCCCATTTTTTAAGATATTGGTAAGAAAGAAAAATAGCGTTGCGTCACTCAGGGCCAGATCTAGGGAGGCGCAAGCAGGGCATCTGCCCAGAACGGCAAATTTGAGGGGCTGCAAAATTGGTACAAGGAAAAAAAATTGCGCTTACGTTGTTATTTTATTGATTTTTAAAAATATTTTATAAAATATGTTTTTCTTAGATTTAAAAGTAGATACTTAACTATATATTTGTCTTTCTTTTGTTACGGAAAATAATAATAAATAATAATAAAAGTTATTCCGTAATGTTATTAAAAGCCTTTCTTCTGGAGGTATACTCTTCCGGTAGTTGGTGTTCTTTTTCCGAATCGTGTCTTCAACAAGTCCCAAGAGATAATCAAACGTAGAATAAACTTAGAATATACTACTTATGAAATATCAGATCAACCTAGCGTTGCGAGTCAAAATGTATCACCATTTTCCACGATAAAACATTTTGGTTGCGCAACGTCTAGCAACAGAAACGTTGCGCAATGTTTTGTTGCATTCTGTGTGTGGCCGGGCTAAGGTTCACTGCACACGCGAAAGGCGTGAATTAGGATGAGACTGAATTTTGTTAAGGCAAACGTTATTAGAAGCAAGTGAGATTGAAAAGAGAAATTTACAATTAATTTTGGCGCGATAAGGACTTTGACGTAGTTCAAGGACGTAGTTCAAGGAAACGCAAATCTTCCTCTCTTAAAAAAAGTCATATGAAGTGGCTAAGGTCTTTTTTAGAAACCAGTAACCGTTGGAAGATATCATTTTCACCAAAATTACACAGCCCTTTTTTAGAAGTAGTACATGTCATCAGCGTTTGAAATACCATAATGCATAATACAGTAATGTGGGATAGTTTTAAAAAATATACTTGATGTAATACTGTATTCTAGAATTTTTGTGATATTCTTTTATGACCACTCAATGATATTTATCCATACAAATGCCGGGACATTGACCAAAAAATAAAAATAAAATAAAATGTCATCTACCAACGATCCTCTTAATATTTGACAGCTCTGTTTTTAAAATTACTCCACTGCCTTGCATATATCCAAAGGTTCTGCCGTCATGGGTTGGCGGGTGTCACATATAGTACACACAGGAGAGTCAACAACATTAAAGCTATAAAAGGTGGGCACGTAGACAATCATACCCAATCAATAGGCGAAGCTCAGCGATGGCAACATTTCTAGTAAAACTCGGAATGCAAGAATTAGAGGAGAGAATAAGATGTTTTCAACTTTTGTCTTTCGTTATACACTGCTGGCCACTGTAAATGCAACACCCTGAAGGAAACATGCAAATAACATGAAATTTACAACATGCATTAGCGGAGGTGAGATATGCAAATGATTAGAATTTCAGCGCAGACGCACATCACGCGCGCCTGTGGCGCAACTTCAAAGCGCTATTTAATGCTTGGAGATTTCGACGATTTCAAGTTCTGCAATTGTGTTTTTCTTGTGGTTTTTTTAAAAAAAAAAAGATCAATTATGCCTCGTCGAAAACAGCGATCATCTTTTGATCAAGTATCCGAGATCGACAGAGGAAGTATAGTGGCCTACGAGATTGTGGATTATCTTTCAGGGAAATTGGTAGTCTGGTTGGACGAAACCAAACAACTGTAATGCGGATATGTGATCGTTGGATGCAGGAGGGTACGACGGACCGGCGTGTTCGATCGCATCCACCTCAGCGCACCACTTCACGTGATTACAGACAAATTGTGCGCATGGCAGTGACGGATCGCTCAGTCACATCAAGAACCATAGCACATCACATGCAGTCTGTAACGCATCATCCAGTGTGTGCGCGTACCATTCGACGCCGTTTACAGCAGAGTGGTCTCCGCCGCCAATGGTGCGATGTTAGAAGGATGTGGACGGCAGCATGGAATGAAATTGTCTTTACTGACGAGTCACGCTTCTGTCTGCAACACCACGATGGTCGCATTCGAGTCTGGAGACACCGTGAAGAGAGGATGCTGAACAGCTGCGTTATGCACCGCCACACTGGTCCTGCACCGGGTATTATGGTATGGGGCGGTATTGGATATCACTCTCGCACACCTCTAGTACACATTGCCGGTACTTTAAACAGCCATCGCTACATCTCCGAGGTGTTGGAGCCAGTTGTCCCTCCTTACCTTCAGGGCTTGCCCACAGCCATATTTCAACAGGAGAATGCGCGACCACACGTGGCACGCATTGTCCAACGGTTGTTCGTCAATCGCCAGATTGAATTGCTTCCCTGGCCGCCTCGCTCTCCGGATCTTTCGCCAATAGAAAACATGTGGTCCATGGTTGCTCTACGATTGATCCAGATTCAACCCCCAGCTGCCACAGCAGATCAACTTTGGCAACGTATGGAAGCTGCTTGGTCTGCTGTACCCCAAGAACTCATCCAAAGTCTCTTTGAATCAATGCCGAGGCGTGTGGCAGCGGTGATCTCCAACAATGGCGGCTACTCTGGCTACTGATTTTGGAAGGAACCACACTTCACAGAAGTCTATAAATTTAATCATTTGATACTTGGTCAATATGTTATCTACAAAATAAATTTTGTGGTGATATCTCTTGTCTTTCTTGGTGTTGCAATTTGGGTGGCCAGCAGTGTATTAGTCAAATATATTTTTCGGTTGTCTCTGAAGAAGTTCTCTCACGGGGATCTCCCTATGTATAAAGAAAAATATCTGTAAGGTTTTTGAATATTTGTGTCTGTTATAGCATGGAAGTCGGCACGCTCGTGCTACCATTCACGCCATAGTGAGCAAGTACCCACTCCAACGCTCCAGAGTTAAACTATTCTAAGGAGATGTTTGCAGTAAGAAATTTTAATGCAGTTATTATTTTAATCACCCGATATAGAATGTAGAGTGAATGTAGATGAAAATTAACGTACTATTACCTAATTGTTATAATAAGTGCTGTAGTTATAATAAATGCTTTATCAAAAGAATTCCTCTTTGGGAGTTAACCTAGAGCAATTGAAATAGCTTCTATTTCACCTCAAAACAGGTAGTGTAATAATCTACTGCTTTATAAAACAAAAACCATATGCAGTAATTAACAGCTCCATTTGTCCTATCAGACATGTAGCCACATGCTTAAATACTAGCCAAGCATCTTGAAGAAAACGAGTGTCCAAAACTTCCATAGTCAAAGCACAAATTTCGGTATTGCTTGCAATTATTATTTTTTTTCCTCTACTCAAGAGAGACCTAAAGGGTAATCATTACACCTCGGACGATGTGGTGAAGGCAGCTGTCAAGTCGTGGATTCGAGAAAAGTCGGAAGAATTTTTCAGTGAGGGAATGAGAAAACTTGTTACACGTTGGGAGAAATCTGATAGCCTTAACGGTGACTATGTTGAAAAATAAATATATGATTTTGAAGCTTAAGAATTGTACTTTAATGTTCTTTTTGCCATATCTCGCTATTTCTCTTTGTTCGCGCTCTACAAGCATGTGTGCATTACTTTTCAGCCTACCCTCGCAGAATGCATTGCACATACCCCAAAATATTAAGTAAATAACAACACGGCAAGTACATAATTATAAGTTTTATTACATAAACCAGCATTTATAACAATAAAAAATTAACCTAAAAGAGGAAAAATTATAAATTTCAAACAATTAAAATTATGAAATTTTTATACAAAATACCATATTTGAAAGTGTCCAAGAAAAGAAATATAAGTATTTCAAATTACTCGTGGCAAAAGGATTAAATTTTTTAAAAAGAAAATTTTATCCTCTTTCTTTAACTCTTGATAATGCATTGTTTTCAAATGCAATAGTAGGAGTAAGAGCTCTCCACCTGCAAAATAATTATTCAGGCATAATATAACCTAAATAAACCGGAAATTTTTGTACTTATTCCAATATCTGCGGTGTAGCAAAGATAAATCAGGGGTAATTTCAAAGTTGCAAAATACAAGATAACTAGGTGTTGAAGCTTTTTTTTAAAGATTTTTCAGCTATTTCCAAATTTTTCATGACTATTCTGCAGTTGATGTTTTATTCCTGACAATTCACTGAATTGACAATAAAAAAAAGACTTTTATCCCTTTTTTCCAGTTTAATAAATCTCCCCCCCCCCCTCTCCTGTATTCCTACACTTAGTCTCATATACATGGTAACCGCTGTCTAGAACAGCGGTTCCCAACAGGTGGGTCGCGGAAGGGTTACAGGTGGGTCGCGACTCGATCCTAAAACTAATAAAAAGGTCTTTGTGTACTTTTATAATTGTAGTTTTTATCTTCACCTAGGAACACTTGTTAGTGAGTATGAAACCACTTGTTGCATATATTGCAAACATATATCTGAGGTTAAATAAATAACTGTTTTGCTACAAAGTGCTTATATTTTGTCAACCATTTTCAAATCAGAACACAAATTATCTATCAATAATCAATCTGTATCTTCAAAAAAGTATATATATATATATATAGTATATATATATATATATATATATATATATATATATATATATATATATATATATTTGCAATGCTTGATGGTAAATTATATATACATAAGGAAGGGATACGATACAAATAAGGTTTTTACTCCACCATGGACCGATGGACCGTGGAGGTATTCCGATAAGGAAAGGTGGGTCGCCAGCTGAAAAAGGTTGGGGAACCACCAGTCTAAAACAATTTTTAGTGGACCTTGAATAGACTAAAATAATCCAGACCCAGAGCACTGCGAGAAAGTAAGGGAAGAATTCCTTCAAAACTGAGCAACATTTCTACAGGTTTTGTTTTGAACAAAATTAAAAAATAAAATTAAGAGTTATTTGGACAGGGCAAAAAATCTCCAATTCTGGTTTCAAAATTTTCCTTAGAAAACTACTTCATCATTATCATGGTAGTCAGAGGCATCTTTTTTAATTTCCTGAGAGAACCTGATAATCATCTGTATTTTGATAGGGTTCCCAGATGGATTTGTCCCTTTCTCTGTCAAAGCTAGAATTGAGTCCTACTTTCACCGCTTCCACCTTGCAGTTACTGATACTTGTCTAGTATGCTCTTAAAGTCGTGAGGCTCTGGAACACGTTCTGCTTTTCTGTACCGTAAAGAACTGTTTTAATAATTTACCGGCAGGTCTCAGTGACTCTCAAACTATTTTGACTATTTTTTCAGGTCCTTTTTATATGTTTACTGCTTTTAACGGATACAGAAGACATCGTGAAATCGGCGCTTTCGCGCCGGACTCGTGAGTTAAGGTGTATTGTATTTCACTTGAAAATAACAGGGCTGGTCCAGAAATCGGTCCTGGAAATTTCCCGTTTGCAGACGTATGTGTTTATCACTACACTACCAAGCTCTTTCATTATTTTTCCAAATCAATCTCTTATTTTAACACCTGAGACAAATCGAGATCCCCGGCAGTACAGGCCTCGACAGACGGAAGCGACGAGGCCGATTCAAGTCCCTGACAGTGGGGCAGCAGATCACTATAATGGCTAAACACAGCCACATTCATATTTTTCTTTTGCTTTAAAATAATTCGCTTTTTCCAGCGATCGAACCCAGAAATTCCGCTTTCGAACGGATAAGAATGGCAACCACTACACTATCAAGCTATTTCATGACTCTTCTTCTTCTTCTTTTTTTTTAAAATACAAGAACTTCGAAGTGATTTTACTAGGAAGTCATTCGGAAAATAGGAATAAATTTTAGCTTGAATTGGAAACTATGTATGTATGTATCCTACACCAAATCGCCTCGCTTTCTATAATTTTATCATCCTTTTGTGTCGAAAGTACACATTAACGTTAAATTTTATTGAATTACCTTATTAAATAAGAGTTATTGTTGAAAAATTTATTCTACAGATGAGGCCACTGCATACTGAATATCTCTCTATTCTTAAAAAAAAGTAACTGTCGCTGTCAAAAGCTTGTCACGCTATCTCCTCCGAAACCGCTGGGGGTATGGGGTCGAGACCGATACCAATAGATGCAGAAAAATGCGGGGAAGAAAGTAAGACATGTCTCATCTTCGTCGGACTTTAAGTTTTTATTTTATTTTATGTTTTGTGGAAAAATATTGACTTTTTCATGTTCAGATTACGATAACACACCAAAAAATGATCGTAGAATTTTGATCTTTTTACAGTCTAAGACTACAGACATTTCTCCTTCAAACAAGACCTCATTTGTTTAATAACAATTTAAAACAGACTAATATTTTCATTAAAATATTAAACGCACTTTTTCGAGAAATATCCTCACATATGTGGATGTAATATAGATGCTCCTCGAGTTTTTATCTTACAAAGAAAATATTTACATCATCTGGAAGATGAAAGCTTTCTTATTCATATGAACCTCATTTCAAGTCTCTATCTTAAAATTTCGATTTTTAATTGAATTTTAAAGCTGAAACAGTGATGATTCATCAGTGATTCCCCTTCGCTTAAGGGTGACAAGAAGAAATGGCTGTTACATTGCCCGAGAATCACCCCTAAGTATCTCGCTATTAGCCCTAACAGAGGAGCGAGCGTAGCGGGCCTAGGGGCGAAGCCCCTAGTAGCACAAACAATAAGCATTTCCTTAGCAGTGTGAAAAATTTTTTTGTATTGGATTAAGTCAGAGGATCGATTACTTTGTGTGTTTGGAAGAGTCGCTGAAAAATTTTATCGGTTTGGGTTCTGGACATCCTTTTCCTCCCTTCAAAAATCTATCAGGATTAAGATCCTCCACAACCGGCTCGGTAAACAATTATGTCGATTAATTTTTAGGGTCGAGACCTATCAGAGCCTTAACTATGCTGTTCACCTAAGTCAGGGGTTCCCAACCTGTGGGAGGGGGTCGCGAAGGTCTTTCTGGGGGATCCCCACGGTTTTATTAATTTAAAATACCTTTTTAAGTGAATTTCATCGAAATATTTTTCAGTATTTATCTACCTTGAAACTGTAAAGTCTTATAAAGTCAGTAAAGTTTTTTAAAGTAAAAAGTCTGATTCAAAGCACAAAACTCAGTTCATTAGAAATCTATCGTTTTTATTGGGTGGTCGTTAAAAATCGCGGTTACTTACTACGTACAGTACACAAATTCTAAAAGTCACTTTGTCTTTCACCAGTCTGTGTTGTCTTTTTTAGCACTGCCATTTTAGTTAGCACCAACGGAATAAAGCAATTTTAGTTTGGTAAGAAAGAGTTTTCCTATTTTTATTGTAGTGTGATTCTTAATCAATACGGTAAGTGAATTTTTTTCTTTTCTTTTATTCTATTCTTACTCTATTCTGAGTTTATTCTGAGGTTCTGTTTTTATTCTGTTTTTGCTTTTACACAGCTTTGACTGCGAGATGAATGTTTCTTAATGTTCTCCAATTCCTACAAATTTCCTTTTTGTTAAATTTAACATCTGGTTGGAATTAAATTATGGAAAATGTATTTTAGTGTGTTTTCTTTGTGTCTCAAGAGGCCTTTTTTAATGAAAATAGGATGCAAGATGGGAAAGGGGCGCTCGCAGGATATGTGGAAACCATATAAGAAGGGGGTCACGACTCGAAAAGGCTTGGTTTGGAGCGATACGGTCAATTTTTGCTACACGAGGGCTAATTAGACCGGGGCCTACTGCTTAAAGCCGATTCCGAACGGCTACAAACGTCCATGCCAAGAGTGGGACTCGAACCCACAGACTTTGGAACCGAATGCCAGCGCACTAGCCATTCGGCCCACAACTCGAAAAAAGTTGGGATACATTGACCTAAGTTGATCCGCTGTGATCGAATAGAGTAAAATCTGATTTCAGGAATCATTTTCAAATAATCCTTTCAGAAGCGTGTAATGTATTAATTAATTTTTGGTTTTACTGCGCTATTATAGTCATATTTTCGTTGATATCATAGCAAATATAAATCAAATGTCTTTTTTGATTTGAAATGAAATTAGGTCCTGAATAAAATAAGCAAGAACATTCTTAAAAACAAATCGTTGAATTTCGACTATGTGAAAGATACGTTAAAAAAAATCAAAGAACTGTATAGTTGATGTTTTTAAGCGGGCTTATATAATTTGTTTCCACAGGAACGAATATTTTTTCTGAGACATTTAAATTTGTATTTAAAATTAAAAGATTATCATTTGTTATGGCTGCTAAAACATCAAAACGTAATTTATTTATTTAATTACTATGTCTCAAAACTTTACAACAGGTTCTTTTAACAAATATTTACTGATTGGCTTCAATTAATTCATTTTAAGGCCTTTATTAAAAAAATATTTTAAAGGCCTTAATTTTTTTTTCAATTTTCAACATGTCCAGCACAAATAGCTTCTGATGAACTCAGGCAAAAGTAAGCCTGGTTCGATGTATTAAAAGGGTTTAAAATGTTCTGAGGACCAGGCCGACGCCAGTGCAGATAGAGAACCGGTAGTGACCGGTCTAGAGAACGGTCAAATTAGTTTTGTCTTATTAAATCCTAAAAAGCATTCTGTAAAACCATTTTCTCTAAGTAAAGTCAATTAAAGTTTTGTTAAGATTCCCTTTTCTATTTTAAAAATATAATTTATTATTCCAAATTCAAATCTGGAGAAACAGCAACTGTCACTTCCTCATATTTCTAAACTTAAAACCGTTATACGTTAGACTACAAGACGTCAAATCAAAACAAAATGAGCAAGTTCTAGAAACTTCCGGTGCAGTAACGAATTAAAGAGAAATGTGGTGAAGTTTCAGTTTGCCAGCGAACGTATCTTCAGTTGCTGCTGGTGGTTTTGTATGAACTTGGAACTTATATGATAAGGTATTTTTCTCATGTAAATTGCAAATTTTACATCTTGTACTGCTTAGGGCCATTTTTCATATCTTAATAATTAATTTTAATTTTAATTTTAATTCTATCATTTACTCGCCGTACCTCCATAATTTAAATTTTTAATTTAATTTTCACTCTTAAAATTAACTTAATTTTTTAAATACAATATTTATTTTTTTTAATTTAATTTTTAAATTTTAATTCTTCACTTAATACGTAACGTACCTTAATAATTTTTATTACTGAGCACATGTACCTTGAAATGATTAACTAGAGACAGGAGATAAAAGTCTTCAAGACCAAGGAATTCCACTTCTCAACAAGCAACTTGTATGCGTCAGGTATGTGGCACTCTCTATTTTTCATAATGTAATGAATTGCTTAGATTTATTTTACGTTGTTGATTTTTCGTACAGGGATATCGCATGCATTTGAAATAAATTTTATTACTAGTAGCATGCATTATAAAAAATTTAAATCAACTTCTTGAAAACTAATATTTTTGAATGCTTTTTTTTTCGATATTGTGTGCTGACCGATTTTTCTGAATTAAATTAAATTTCAACTTCATTTTCATTTTCTTGTAGATTATTAATTTTTTCACCTGCAGATTATATCTCGCATACGTAAACTAGATATTATATAATGCATATGCAAATTGGATTTCGAGAACTCATATAGTTTTATTTTCTTTATATAGTTCAAGTTAAAAATATTTGACTTACATATTTTTGGCTTTAAGATGATGATTCTCTTGTGTTAGAATTAAATATGTTGAACCAAGTTTCATTAGAAAAGAGCTATTGATTTTATTATTATACAATACTAGTGAAAAATATTTGTTCACATTTCAATATGTTAGATTAGTATTTAATTTTGTCTTTTCGTTTTACCTTAAAGACTCGGCCATCAGTACTAATCAATCCGTTGTCTTCATTTTGGTAATCGATAGCTCTTTTATAATGAATGCTGAACCAAGTTTCCTTAGAAAAGAGCTATCGATTTTATTATTATGCAATACTAGTAAAAAATAGTTCACATTTCAATATGTTAGATTAGTATTTAATTTTGTTTTTTTGTGTTACCTCAAAGACTCGGCCATCAGTACTAATCAATCCATTGTCGAAATTTTGGTGCTCAAGTGATATAGAACCTTAATTTTCAAAACGGATAAATTCTGAAATTATAAATAGGCAAATTTCATTCACACTCGCTCTATATTTTCTAAAATATAATGACAAATTCTTAAAACCGAACTGATAACTGAAACAGAGACAGGACTAATAAAATGTTGAGGTTTTCATCTATACTAATATATAAAGAGAGAGGGGATTTTGTACGTGGAGGGTAATCTTCAGAACCACTGTACCTATTTGAAAAATTCTTTCACTGTTTGAAAGGTACATTATTCCAGATGGACATAGGCTATATATTATGTATATCTAATCAGTAGAAATAAAGTTAGGGGCTTAATCCTAACAATCTCCATTGTTACCGCTACTGTCCTCTACCGCTTTTTGTGGCGAAGTCTTCAACGATCCTTAGCGTGGAGCTATCTATCTATACTTATATATAAAGAGAGAGCGATTTTGTACGTGGAGGGCAATCTCCAGAACCACTGCACCTATTTGAAAAATTCTTTCACTGTTTGAAAGGTACATTATTCCAGATGGACATAGGCTATATATTATGTATATCTAATCAGTAGAAATAAAGTTAGGGGCTTAATCCTAACAATCTCCATTGTTTCCGCTACTGTCTTCTACCGCTTTTTGTTCCGAAGATTTCAACGATCCTTATCGTGGTGCTATCGCGGTGGGCTTCTGTTCTGACGCTAGCGGTTCGAACCTAGCCGTTCTCCGGCACGCCTTTTACTTTAAAAAAATTTATTTTAATTATTAACTAACATAAAATTAATTTAATGTATTATTTAGGTTATTATTAAGGTAAAAAAAGATTTACAATTTATTGGCTATCAACTGGAAATTTATTGGTATAATATTTTATTTAACCCGGAGAAAGTCGGGACGGGCCGCTAGTAACATATAAAGAAACTATTATATGAAGGAGGAAAATGTTGATTTAGGGGGCCTTTAATTGTATAATAGGGACAAGATTCGTTGAATTTTCATCTGATCAAAAAGCCGTCCAGTTTGGCTTTTTTAAAAAACCAAATGATTCATAAACTATCTTTTATATCCAATTTAGAAAGTTTTATATACTATGTTATGTTTTAAACAAAGCTTTTCTATTGAGTTATTATTATTATTAGAATTATTATTTTTGGTTTCATTTTGTAAACTCATCTAGGCTATAGCCGCCTGACTTAGAGCTGTCCAAAATAGGTCGTAAAACCGGTAGTGAATGCCTCATTAATGGGGGTACCTTCAACTGTATTGCTCTTATTGATTTTATTTTATTATTAAATTCTATACACTAACGTTTGATGGATTAACAATATGAGATTCCCTTTCAATTAGATAATTTTTGGATTCGTTTTGTTCAAATGATGTAACTCTATAAAGTACTTGAAATATATTTGAAAGTAATGGGTGTTGAAAACTAAAATGGTTGAGATTTATTTGCGGTGAAATCTCTATTATAGATAACTGGAAGACATTTTAATAATAAATATGCAATAAAATATTTTGACAAATTTTTAAAGGTCATAGGGATTAATTCCTAGAAGTGAGCTGTGGTTCTTTAGATAGACTTTTAACGGTCAGATGATTCAATATTGTAGAAACATTTTTTTCTTATGAAATATTTTCAGTTAACAAGAAACAAAATATTGATTCATAATATTTGATAACAATATCTTCATCGAATGACCGAACTAAATATCATATCTTATTTGATAACAATATACACCTAATTCTGCTTTTGAACAAACTTTTTTTACACGAATTTCATTTTACAGGAATTCAAAATAAATTTTCATTCCCTTTTTACACGAGTCATTTTGATTTAACACGAGCGGTCCAATCCAATTTCTCAATTTTTTTTTGCGCCTAAATTCTAAGAAAACAAAATTTTATTTGTGGCGTATTATTTTTGGCGATAGTGTATCCAGTTCTGTTTTGATTCAAGAATTCAGTCCGCAAAAACATTTTTTTTTATATTTTATCACATATAACTTATTTACATATATTTATATAAAAAATTCTTCTGTGATTATGTCATTTGTCTGTTTCTATGTCTTGTATTCATATGTACACCGGACTGGGGTGTAATGTCGTCATCCAAAAGGGACATTAGCCACACACACACACACACACACACACACACACATACACACACATATATTTATAACTGCGAAATGTTTTTCCGGTCGTGCGCAAACGTATGTGCCGTTTATTGTCAGAAAGTGAAAATGAATAAAAAAATTTTATGTGCAAAACAATTTTTTTTTTTGTTCGTGAAGAATTTTTTCATTTTCATTACATGTTATTGCATGAGTATTTTGTTAGAATAAAATAATAAGTTTAAAACGAATATTTTCACATGCTTTTTTAAAAATTATTTTCACGGATTTTTTAGATCCGGAACCAATTTTCTTTTCTTCCATAGATACAGTATTTTTTTATACGTATTCTTCAGAAACGCATCTATCGTGTAAAAACAAAATTAGGTTAGGCCTATCGTTCAATGCTGTGGGAAAATGCATTTAACGGCATGGTTATAGTTCTTAAATGCTGAGGAAATCATCATAATATATAATAATATTTTTCATTGTTCAGTGTCGTAACAATATTTCCTAGATGTTTTAGATGCTAAAACGTCTTCTAGAGGCCACTCATACATAGTACACTTTACATTATAAAAAGACGAACAGAAATCGAAACCGAAAATACACAGATATACAGTCCGACCACAGTACGAAGAACCACGGTTGGCAGTGCCAAGACGATTATATTCACGCTGTAGGTAAGGCTGCTGAGGAAGGAGGGGGAAAAGTCTCGTAGTCTCTCGACATTCTTTAGAATCGGTTACTAACTGCGCTTGCTTGCTTTTTCCTCGTCTGTTATTTTGATTATTATATTAAAATTAATGGATCCTTTACCCAACACAAATGTTCGGAATAAGCCGTTCCGTAGTGATTGTAAACGTATAATACACAATGTAATTAAATTGTGTGATAAAGAAGCACTAGAAGGAAATGTTATTGTTCCACTTTCGCAATCCCTAAAGAGAGCTAGTGAAATGACCAGGGTATCAATGTCCAGTGTAAAAAGAATACGCAGAGAAGCAAAGGGTGAAGAAACTCCAAAATTTGAATCTCCGAGGAAACTTCAGAAAAAAAGAACCACCGAAAACGTAGGCTTTAGATAATTTTGATTGTGATGTAATCCGAAAATATCCACTCCTATAAAACTCCTATTTTTTAAATAGATTTGTTTCTTTCTTTTTATTATTTTGAAATTATTATTCACATATTCGTTCAAAATAAAGTTTTAAAAAATAACTTTAAAATTGCGGACAAAAAGCAGTCCGAAATACATTCCGTATTTCACAAACAAACACATCCGAAAATATGACGTTTTCCCCTATTTTCTAAGTAGACTAGCTTTTCTCGCACATGCGTAACAGCTTCCAGGGACCTTGCTTCCGTGGTCGGACAGTACCATATATAGACTGAAAAATATGCTCAAATACTAACTTAAAGAAATTTTGGGAACCATGGTTCAAAATAAGGATATTAATGCTTTCGTGGTAAAGAAGTATTTCTTAAAAGCTTGCAAATGATTCATATATGTCGTGAAAGTAGCTGTGTGGTGAAATATATTATCTAAAGAAACTGAAAACTTGTTTTTTCATATTTTAAAATCTGCCACCTAATTAAAGAAAGGTTTTATTTCCACGTTTGCAGCAAAGTTCTGCGTTTTGTTCCTTCACGCATAAGGTCAAGAAAGAATCGCTCCTGTTCCTTCTCCAGAATTTTTACTAGGACATTCGCCGATCCACACCGCAATTTTGTTAGCAACTTTATTATGACAGTACCAGTTTGGGGTACCAACATTGCTCTCTATGAAGCGGGATTCAGATAACCTTTTTTATGGAAGCTAGAGACGGTAACCGCCCTGCAACGTAAGCGGCCCTTTGAGAAAAATGGCAAATGACATTCATTCTTAATAATATCGCTTTGCCATGGTTCTGAGAAACCTGCCATGTGAAGATATCGTTTAGCTCTTTCATTATCGTAAGCTCTTTTCAAATTGAGCACAGTGTTAGGTAGATTTTCCGCAAAAGTGAATGGATGGGCGTCATTTCTCCTTTGACAAAATTTTCGCAAAGTCCGAGTCTTCGAGGTTTTCGGAGGCTTTTTTTTTTAATTGTATAGAAATACTACTTGCATAATGGTTCTAATCCCATTATAAGACGTAAAACTGTCATTCATTACAAGTTAAATTTAAAAAGAAATTTTAATTGAATCAAACTCGTTAGTGGGTAATGTAACAGGGAACAAGCACAGATATTTCGGTGATTAGTTTAAGATTCGTTGAATTTTCATCAGATCAAAAAGCGTCATGTTTGGCTTTTTTTAAAAGCCAAATGATTCATAAACTATCTTTTATCTCCAATTTAGAAAGTTTTATGTATGCTATGCTTTAAACAAAGCTTTTCTATTGAGTAATTATTATTATAATTATTAATTTGGGTTTCATTTTGTAAACTCATCTAGCCTATAGTCGCCTGACTTAGAGCTGTCCAAAATAGGTCGTAAAACCGGTAGTGAATGCCACGTTTAGAGGTTAGTACCATTAGCAAAAATTACGTAATTAAACGATTATTTCGGGCTTGTGGCGGCCCTGTGGTAGAGCGCGCTGGTTTTCAGTGCTGAGGATGCTCAGATCGAATCCCGGCGTTGCGCCACGAAAAATGCCTCCGTTCGTGTCGTCCCTTCATAGGGGGTAATACTGTCAGCCTATATGGTGCCCCCATAATAAAATGGGCAGTAAAACTGCCGCGTAGTAAGGGCGAATGTTTGATTACAAGTGCCTCTTCATTGGCATTTTTTTTTTAAAAAGGTTATTACGAATGTTATGCCACCCTGATATAGGCTATATCTAATGTTTAAGAATTTTTAAACGTTTACATACCCCGTTTTCTTTAAGGAAAAAAAATTTTGTCTATTAGATTATGTTATACATGCATTACAACGGAAATTTGGCCTCTTGGCGGGAAGACCTCAATAAAGTGCCAAATACGTACCCCAGTCCCATTCTTGCTAATATTCGTGCTTGTCGTTAATGAGTTACGTTTTGAGCTAATTTTATTGCAATTATGATGAAAATTTGGGAATTGCTTCAGACGAAGGTGGATGGAACGTCTTTTTATCCATATTCATTGGATTTTACCAGTTCAACGTGTCTGTCAGAACGGCAGAACATATGGGAATATTTTGGATTGAGCAAGTGTTCAAGATACTATGTGTGGCACAGGTTTCACTGTTCCCGATTGCCATACTCATTTTGAACTTTTTTCTATACGATATTTACGCGTGTATATGCCGCTCTTTTATTCCATAAAATAGGTCGGTAAAAATGGGGTGCGGCTTATACACGGAATTTTTAAATAAAATACAGTAAACACTTTTTAGTTTAAAACACTTTACTACCATTAAACATGAGTATCTGTATACCTTATAACCTATTACACTGTATCATGCCCACGGTAATTCAATGTTTTGTAAATATTGTTTGTATATATACCTTAGGCCTGTTTAATGAAACTTTTTTGAGTTCCCATGAGTTGGTCTTCGTACAAAATAATTCCTAAGTGTACTAGTATATATATAATCATCTTTTTTACACTGTAGTTTCACCACCATTAGCTAAGGTTGTACCTGATATTTTTAGGCGGGCATTGAACTCTAAGGAATGTACGACATTGCTACATTAGCGATGCTACTTTGAGTCTACAACGGAATTCCGGAAAAAAATTTCCCCAAATGTCTCAAAATTCAGGTGTGGCTTATACACGCATACGGCCTATACACGAGTAAATACGGTATTTCTATTTTATATTTTGTCTGAAATTTTAATCATATTTAAAATTATTTAAATCGAAAACTTGTTCTTTATCTGCTCTTTTTTTTTCATTCATTCACGTCACCTACCTAATTGTGTTTTCTTAACCGTGTTGCTTCTCAAAATGTTGGTGGTTAAATAAAAAAGGGTACTCAAATTTAAAGTCGGTAAAATTAGGCGTTGGTAAACTGCTATTGCGCCAAGTGCAAAAAGATGCCAAGTTTCAGTTATAAAACGTAAGTACTGATTTGGTGAATCTCACAGGTCTGATCAGTTTCGGCAGTGGAAAAATAATTACAGGAAAAAAAATTATTAGAGCAAAGGGTTCAAACAGTAGTGAAAGGAAAGGGTAAAAGTAAAGGCCTGTTCACATAGCAGTCCGTTAGCGTAAGCGTAAAAGGTCAACAGAGTGTTAACGGATGATACGTGAGTCAACGGATGATGTCATAGCGCTCAGCTATATGATTGGTTAAAATTTAACGCTACGCTAACGGACTGTTATTTGAACAGACCGTTAGGCTTCTAAATATCTGACTAACTGTCAACAGGCATTTTCCCCTCTGTCGCCAAATGAAGTGGCCAATTTGATCTGTTTAGAGAATTGAATTTGTCATCCAAACTTTCCTTAAAATGATCATTTTTGGTAGTATCTAATACAGTTCACGAAGATTTTAAAGCTGTCTAGAAAGGAAATGTAAACCCTTCGGTAAGAACATGTTCTTTTCCCGCTTAGTTGGAAAATCTGCCTGGAAGGCAGATATAGATGGAATATCTCTTTCAAAGGTATTCCTTACTAAAAATTCAGAGGGTATTTGTGGTTTATTACAGTTCATGGTAGCCAAATCGCCAAACTATTTCTCCTTAATTTTCGACCAGCTTCTATTGAAGAGAAACAATTATCACAGGTTATAATACGGTTCGTTTTGTAGAGGCATTTAGTTAGTCGAACAAGTAATTGGGTGGGGATTTTTAATTTTTGCTCTGATTAATCTAATTTTCACCTGAACCATAAAAGTCTGGCTTTACAAATTACCCTTCCACACTGAAGACAAGACGTTGACTGAAGCATGTGTAGACTCACAGTACCCACGGTCAAAGGGTGGGGTGGGAGCCCAGGGTTGAATAAAGAAACCATAGATGCCTGAGAGGCAGATGTTCCCACCGAAGAGAATATATGCCTCTCCATTGTTTCAGATTCCAATAATTTATAAGTGTTCTCCAAAAATATTTATTACAGTTTAATAAATTTCACTTGAAATACAATTTTACTAAGTTTTCTTTCAGTTATATATTACCATACACATGTATGCAGTGCTTTAGCTTTGAGAAAAAAATAATCGAATTCGTTAAGTTGCGGAAAAAGAAAGTATATCGATGTTCTTCAAAATGGCGATTAACTGAGAGCAAAGTATTGCGTTGTGCATATTTCTAGCAAGATTGGGAAACAAAATGAGACCTATCATTGGTCATGTGTCAGCCTAGATATTTACTATCTTTTTGTGAAGCTTGAACCGAGGACTCAAGTGTCTGTGTTTAGTCACTTATTTGGTTATGATTATTTGTTAGTAATTGGTACTCAATCCTCGGCAAATATTATTTGGCAAAGAATCATTTTATTTTTAATAGAAGTATTGTATTAACTGTTTTCAATTATGAAATCTGTTGTTGTATTTAGTTTGAATATATAGGTTGTAGGTAAGTATATCAAGGTTGCTGAAGCTGCTGATGATAATTTAGCTATTCCCACGGAGCACATAAGGAGTAACCGAAAGCACTTGAAGCCAACGGCATCTAAATTGTAACATTCAGATATGGCATTATTACTTTTTTTATCGATAAAAAAAGGAAACCGATTGTAAGAAAAAGGGTTACATAATTGTTTTTAAAAAGTTTTTTGTATGGAACAAGAACTAGCCTCATCATGAACCAGTTTCGAGCCCCAGTTTGAACCCAGTTTTGAGTGCCTCTATATTTTGGCATCCAAATCATACGTGCTTAGTTTAGCTCTATATCTCCAGATGCAAAACTGCGGCACAAAACCGGCAGTTCTTTTGTAACTCTACTGCGTGGTCTTTTCTGAGCGCTAGATATTGTACGCCCGTTGCGAATTTCTATTTTAACCCTTTAGCGGGCGCGCCAATTTTTGGAACACCAGCAGGCAAACGTGGCACAAAGTGCAACGTCTTTCAACCTTGATTATTCCTTTCGTAAAAAACTTTTTTTTCAAATTGAAAACTATAATTCTGTGTTTTATGACAATATATAAAATGTTGATAATATTAAGTTATAATTAAAGGCCAAAGAATGCAGATACAATCGCCTTATTTCAAAACTGTCCGGTTTATTGGATCTAAGGACAACTTGTGATTGATTCATATTATGTCCAAAAATCTAAAAAATGAGACTGTCCATCTTCGTGATATGCGGGATACCGTGTAATAGCGGCACATTTGATCGACTACATCAACTCTTGCTTTTGTTGTATTGTAATCCAGTATAATCGCTGGTTTTCCACGGTTAAATCCCGACTAACAATGAATGGAAAGGAATACAAGGGTCAGAAAATCAGACCTGCATTATTAAGGGTGTATCTATAACTAGAAACTTCTTAGAACATTCAAACCTTAGATGTAAAAACAAACCATTCAAAATTACGAAAATGTTGCACTTTGTACACGGGCGCGCCCGCTGAAGGGTTAAATACTTAAGTAAAACGTACTGAAGTTGAAAAGAAAGTTATTTTACTTTTTAAATGTTTTATGCCCCTCACCCCCCCCCCGCCCTTTTTAGTTTATTGGGAAAAAAAGCGTGTGATTTCGTCCCTCTCTTTGAATCCCTCCAAATTTCAGTAGGTACCTTTCCTCCAACCATAAGTTTGAATACTATTATGACCTTTTAAGGGCCTGTTCACATAGGAGTCCGTTGCTTTGCGTTAAGGAAAAGATGACGTTGAGACGAAAATAAACCAATCATATGCCTCCAAACGATTAGCAATGGCATTTTTAACGCCTATGATTGGCTTATTTTCGTCTCAACGTCATCTTTTCCTTAACGCAACGCAACGAACTCCTATGTGAACAGGCCCTAAGGCACCCGCAAAAAGTATAATAATTCACGTTCTTACACTAAGGGACTCAGTTTCAGAGCATACGAATATTTTTCCCGCGCAAAAATGGCGCAGTTGTGATGACGTAATTTGTAAAACCTACCAATGAACCTGCTTACTGTCGGTAAAGAATATACGTCCCTATGATGTCATTTTCTCAAAATTTTCGCATTCCTCGAAACTAAGATCCCAAATTTTATAAAATAAAAAAAACCCAAATATCTACAATGTAAAGTGCTTACTGCATTGAAAAAAATCTATAATGTAGACTAACACGTACAGGCAACAGCATGTTAACCAGTACGTGTACTATGTTTCAACAGCAGTGAAATTTTTAAAGTTTACAAAGATTATGTACAACACATCACAGAACATTAGAATGCAGTTCTCTGCATGTTTTAAAAACTGAAGTATTTTTAGAGTAGCAATATAAATTACGAATTTCTATACCATCCTATTAAATTACTGATCTTGATGATAGCCAAAATTGTAAAAGTAAAACCTGTAAATGCCAAGTACACTTGTAAGATGTCTGTTCTGGCAGCCTTGATACTGTTTTTCGTCATATAACCCCCAACGTACATGCAAGCGCAGTCAGTATACATGATGTGCTTTTACAGAACTGAAAATTTATTTTTACAAGATGATTAACGAAATAAAATATTTTTCATTTGAAAATTAATTTAAATTTTTGATCTCTCTGCAAACTAGATGTTATTAATTTTTTATCTTTCTTTCATGATTACGAAAACACTTAACTTTCAGCGGGAACGTCAGATGTCTTTGAATTTGAAGTACTGAGTAATAAACACAGGAGTGAATTTTTGGTTTAGATTATCTTATCAATGTATCTGAGTACTCAGATTTAAAAAATCTTTGTTAAATATTTTTAAAAAATGAACTGGTGAAAGCTATAAATTATTTTAAATACGCATGAATTTTTTTTTCAAAATACCTTTCCCGATCGAATGTTGAAACTTCACTATTTAAAAAAAAATTTTAAATCTTACTATTTTATATAATACCAAACCTGTTCCTGTCTTACTTCGAAACCTAGTAAGAGGAATTTGAATATTAATGGGTGGTAATTGAAGAATTGTGAATAAAAGAATTTTTGCTTTAATCCTGTTCTCAAAATGAATTTTTTTACATCATTCAAAACGCCCTATACAGCTTAAGTTTATGACTGAAAAATCTTAAGTTTGAAGAGAAAGTGTACCAACACCACATTTTATATCACCAATATCTTTTAGAGCAGGGGTTCTCAACCTTTCAGGCTCTGGGCCCCCCTTTGAACACTGATGTGAGGTCACGCCTCCCCCACCACCACCTATGTCGTCAATACAAGTAACACAATCGGAATTTGAAACTGAAGCTGGTTATTAAATGAAAATATAGATAATTTCAAACGCAAAATTTAATATTACTACACATATCTTAATTTGGAACATATTATTATTAGAACCATATGAAATCAAAAAATTAAATACAGCTCAAATATAAACAGAAAATCCAACGTAAATAAAGCACAAATAGCAGTAAGGTGCAATTTTGCATACGGCCGTTTCGAAGCTGCAAAGGAGCTTCTTCATCAGTGCAAAGAACTTAGTGGCCGAAAAACTAAGCCAGTTGGCTTCTTTTTTCGGCTTTTTGAGCTGCCACTAAGTTCTTTGCACTGATGAAGAAGATCCTTTGCATCTTCGAAACGGCCTTATGCAAAATTGCACCTTACTGCTACTTGTACTTTATTTACGTTGGATTTCCTGTTAATTTCTTGAGCACAAAGGTTTTGTCTTTTCTTTTCAAAACAGATCAAATATATTTGAGGTAATCAAGGATCTAGGTGAGGTTGGCATGTAATACCAGTCACTTTCACAACATTAATGAGAGGGCTGGCACTGTTTGTCCTTGACAAGTTTTTGAATATTAGGTTGTAACTGCGACAAAGCACACCTCAGGTCACTTTCAACGTCCAGACGTACGACAATTATCGTGTTCGTGTTCGTATATCGAAAATACGTTACGGTTACATTGTGACCACAAAACTGAGTACAGTAAATTACAGTTAGTTTTACTTTTTATTTTACTTTTTTTTTAAAACTCCCTTGAAATTCTTTTACGCCCCCCAGGTTGAGAACCGCTGTTTTAGGGGAACTGAAAATGCTCGTAGAGGAAATCAAAGTTCTTTTTATCTTTTTTCACTAAAAGGAGCAAATTACACTATATTTTAAGAGTTTTTTTTCCTGTTATACATAGGATGGAACTTTAATAGTGACAACTAGGTATGTACAAAGAAGAGATATAGGGGTGAAACTTTTATAGCCCTTCAAAGTAGTAACCAGCATTGTTAAGTACCCATTGCTAACGTTCTGGAAGCTGCATGATGCCGTTGGCAGCACCTAATCTGTTGATCCTTCGAATGGAGTGGTCTACAGCCTGCAGAATCTCTGGTGGAATCCACGAAGAGGATCCTTCATCTGGGGAATGAGATCAAAGTCACAGGAACTTAAGGCTGCTATGTACTAAGCCCATTGGATTCGCTCACCTCAATGTTAACCAATGGAGAAAATTTGTCCACAGATTGTCGACTTGGATTCAAAGATTTTTTTTAAAAAATTGTACTCCGTCATAGAGAAAGAAATTTTACATTTGTGTACATTTTTCGTTTTTTAAAAAATGCAATTAATATTTTAAAATTTAAATTATTCGGAGAAAAATCTGGTATAGTGTGTTTTAAACGTTCATAAATTCCTTCGGTGGACGAAATTTATAAAATGAATCCTGTAGCGCTTTGCAGAAAAGTTCAGGCTATCTGACAATACCAATTTTATTTGATTATCAGCATTTATGTACCTGCAAATAGTTGACAAAAATATATTTTAAATAAGACATTTGGGGGAAGAGCTTCACCCCTCTATAGAGAGAGAGCCATTACAATCCCTCAAAATGTCAATCCTAAGGGGGGGGGGGGGGTGGAAGTCTCGAATTGTCAACTGGACTCCTCCCACCACAAGAGTCTGCAAGAAGAGGAAAAGGGAAATACGATTTTTTTCTTAGTACATAGCAGCCTTAAGTCCGGGGAATATGGAGGATGGTAGAGCACTTCCCAGCCCCAGTGAGCAAACACATCAGCCACAGTGTGCGCACGAGCATTTTCCTTCCATCAGTACGATGCAACAAATTATTTCGCCCGACAGACCGGTAACTAAAATATGGCTGTGTTCATCCTGTCACTGTGCAGGCGTGTGATGTTTGTGGAGAGAGCGCATTTGGTCTGAGGTAAGGCAGATATGTGACGTACGTACGGTGTACGCTGCTTTCCTGGATTCTGCTGCGTGAGGGCTCTACAACAGTGTTGCCACTATTAAAGTTCCAACCCTCGCATTAGCTGCTACATATTTTTAGATAAAAGAATATTATGAGAATTGTACTTGACTAGAGAAAATTCTTGGGAAATAATTTACAAAATATTAATCAATCTCCCAATTGTATCAATCTTCATTGGTTAAAAATGATTTACTAGAAAAGTTTATTAATTATTATTTTTTTAAATTTTCTGAGGCATAACATGCTGGGCCACATTTTTTACCATGTTTTTATTAACTAGCTTTCTTGTTTGTTTGTGTGTGTGTGTGTTGGTCCCGTACAAATTTTGCAATCGATTTTTAACTAACTTCCCGACTAGCTAGACATTTGAAACTTTTAGAATAGCTCAGAACACGATGACAATACATTATTTTAATACTTTTAGACATCTTTAAGCAGTATTTAATTAATTTTCAGTTAACTTTGTTTTGTAGACTGATGCAGCCATCTATCGGCCAGGACGGAAACGAAAAGTTAAACGCAAGTTAACTTACAATTATTTTCATTTTCTTAATGTTGATGGGATAATTCATCAAAAAAATTTTTTAAAAAGTATTTATTAATACATAGAATTGTCAAGTTTATATGATTCAACAGAAAATTAAAAACATGGTATATAAAAAGTTCTTTTTATCTTGTAATTATTTATCATTACTCCTAACACCTTGGGCCACCCAAGTCTCATAGATTACGAAAAATTCTTGTTGATTTCTATAATGTTGTACCGAAAGGAATGTTCATTTAAGTAACTTAATAAAATATTTCCATCTATTCGTGCTATTCATAGTTTAAAAAATCAGAATTTATTACTCTTCATTATTTTGAGACAGAAGTTACTTCTCATTACTGAGCAAAGAATGATTTTGGAGACAATATGATTACTTGTTCACCCATTTTTTTTTTGAAGCAGTTCCACACTTTGCTTGCCTTTCCAACTATATAGTGCCCCGTTACTGAGTTTGTGGTTTTTTTTTTTTCTGGAAAATAAATAACATTAACTCGAATAAAAGATTTCTCTATCGGCCTCAATGTTAGCAGTGAAATGTAAAATAATCATCGTTTTAATTTAAAATTAATTATAAACAAATTGAAATATAGTTCCTTATAGTTTCGGTAACTCCTGGTCTGATTTTAGAGAATGCCGGGTGCTAGTTCCCTCACGCAGAGTCAGCGGGTTCGAGTCCCACGAATGGTATAAGTTTTTGTAGCCTCTCAGAACTATCTTTAAACACTAAGGGCCGGTTCACATAGAATCCGTAAGCGTCAGCATTCAAGATTCCGTTGGTGGTGATTGGTTAAATGGCTCAATGATTGCTATAGGGTTGGTTAAATTTTTTACTGTAACGCTAACGGATTCTATGTGAACAGGCCCTAAGTCTCGGTTTGTTTTGCTCTAGGGCAGCAAAAGATAATATCGTGATCCAAATGCCCCGGATTTTAACAAAGCATGTATTCAGGTTTTTCTTATTACACTGGTACCACTGTGGACCACTGTGGACTGGATTACAAAAATATAAACTGTAATTCTAGTATTAGATACTATTGTAAAAAGGAGATATGAAAACAAAACCCTAACAGTCCTCAAATAAAATATCTTCGATGGTATTTAATTTTCATCTCAAGAGTTATGATCTTTGTATTGACATACAAAATTCCATCGATATATCATAGGCAATTGTTTTGAATAACTAAAATATTTTAGATGCATATTAATTACAAAAAAATTGCAAACTTAAAAAAGCTTATACATTTAAATAAGAAATTTATAAACAGTTTCTATTATTTATTCGAAGGGGAGAACATACTAATTTCGTGAAAGTCAGAATCAAATGCATCAGATTTTTTAACCTTTAGTTATGTAAACCTTTATCGTCGTGATCCGACAAATCATAATCTTGTAGAATTAATCATAACTGTAGAACACCTCTTACTTACATCTAGTTTATTGAAACATTAAAATCTTGGTTAAATAATCATTTACAAAGTTCGTTCCGAAGAACATTGATACACTCCTGAGAGCGGGGTTCAAAGTCCAAACGAGACCCCCGTCTCTCCGTACGCGTGGCGACTTTACAAAGGTCCAAGTCTCAATCTACTCGTTCGTTACCGGCGTCTGTATTTATGCATTCTTCTCTCTCTTTCTCGAACAACAACCGGCCTTTTCCATCCGCGCTACGCAGACCACCTATCGTGAATTTCATTGTCCACGGCTACTACCTTGGAAGTGCGCCGCTAATGTGTTTCCCTAATCATTCTAAATGACCCGACTACCTCACTATTGTCGAGGGTTTCCAAAGGTGTATATCTTTGGACACCTGTTTACGTTTCTTTTGGTGCTTATTGAAGACGCTATTACTCACCTTCATCAATTCCACTTAAGAATGGGAGACGAGAGTCTGACAAGTTACAATCTGGGGAAAAAACATTGGAAAATTCGTAAATGAGCTTAATTAGCACACGCACGTAATTGAGTCTTTTTGTTTGTTTGATGTGCTGCGTGCTATAATTTATTGTTAGCGTATCCTACCTTAAGATGGCTTAAGTTTCTTTCGGTGGTTAAAACTCCTTTAATTTAATTTTTAAGAATCTTTGAAACTCTCTATTTGATCCTCAACGCATCCTTAAAAATTACTTTTTTTGTAGGTATTTTCGGACTGATAATTAAATTAGAGATACATGGCTACCTTTTTAAGGAATTTACTAGAAAGTATTATTTAATTAATTATGCTTTAGTAAGAGAATAATGTACATAGTGCAAGCAACTCTTCAATAGAACAAACCTCTGCGGGTACCCATTTTGAATCCCGACGATAGCCCACGTGTAGCAAAAGAAAATGACCGTAACGCTGCCAATCAATCAATCCAACAATCAATCGAATTCCGACTAAGGGCCTGTTCACATAGGAGTCCGTTGCGTAGCGTTAAGGGAAAGATGACGTTGAGACGAAAATAAACCAATCATAGGCGTTAAAAATTTCATTGCTAATCGTTTGGAGGTTTGTCATTGGTTAAATATATTTCAATACTTTAACGCTCCGCAACAGACTCCTATGTGAAGAGGCCCTAACTCCATGAAGTACCTTCGTGTCCAGGCTGGATACGGGCATGCTAAATCCGTAGACCGGAAAGTCCTATGATGTCAGCGGGTGGGAGAAGCTACGAACCCACCCTCCAAATGTCACCTTTGGGTGTTTTCGGTCAAAATTTGGGAGTGGTGTTGGTCCACCTACACGGTGCCCCCTTTGAAAGTAATCAAAGATTCTCGAGGATAAAGTGCGAACGTCTTCATTGACAAGAAGTGCCCCGTAATGGGAAACAACTTTTTGAAATCATAATTAACCATGAATGCACAGGATACGCAAGCTCAACGTGGCGCTATAGACCAGTCGCTTTGATGTATGGATCACAATGAAGGTGAGATTACAAATCGCATCAGTAGAGATAATAGGCATTCATTCTAAAACGGGAATATCTTAAGTGGAAGCGAAGTAAGGGATTAATAGACCACCATGGTAAAGAAATTTTATTGAAAAATAAATTATGAAACGAAAGATAATGCCTGGAAAATGTTCGCACTAGGAAGTTTTGTGACGTATAACTACTGACTGATAAAGAGACTTTATTTTTCCAATACGCTTGACTGACACCATAAAAAATAGACGGATAAATGAGCGATATGTATAGTCCTGAGACGTAAAACTGAGAGTTATTTATTTTATGGAATTTGTAAGGCCCATTAATTAATTTTAAGGCATGCCTTACTTGGGTACACCTGTCAGGATACCAGAGGGTCCTTGCTCTATTTGTGCAAGCGAGGAAAAATTAATAAATGTTAGAAAGTGTGAGACAGAGTATTGATCGTTAATATGAGGAATTTGGCTTATGCATATCTGTAGGGTGGGGGGGGGGGAGGATTTGTTGTAATCCCCTTTCCTAATTGTTTTGAAGAATTTATATTTGCAATGGCTTCAAGATTTTGTCGAACCCTCTAGATTTTATAAAATTAAATGAAGTAAAATTCAATTAAATAAAAATATGATAAATTATGAGGGCTTTTGCCTCCAGGCGCAAAACCCAGGGGTGCTAGAACCGTCAGTGATGCCTCGAAACATTCTTAAAAAAGCTTTGAAATCAGAGAGGCTGGAGTACTTTCTTTACTTGTATCCTATTCGTATTTTCAGTATCTGTAACAAATAAAATATCTGTTTGGCAGATCCTTCAATTTCTTATTATTCATTCGCCATGTTAATAACTGAGGTATAAAATTAAGAAAAAGGAATTTATCGTGATCAGATTTATATATGAATATCATTTAACAATAAGGATTTTTTTTAATAACTGAGCGAGATCAACTCTGCTAATAGCAGTGTTATTTACCTTGCATAGTATGAGAAAGAAAAATCAATTTAAGGTTAGCTTCCTACTGTATTAACTAGATGGCGTTATGAAATATTAAAAATGAGAGAGATTCATTAAACGGGGAAGGAAAGGGGGGAGGGGGGGCGCAATCAAGACATTGACATCATTATAGGGCGTGTCATTTTTAAAAATACCCAATAAAAAAGTATGTTGGTTTTTGTTTCAGATTTGAATAATGTATTTTTATTGGCTTAATTTATTATGTAATCTTGGCTTTGATTTGTCAATTAAAAACTGTAGAACAGCGGTAATTTTTAAAAAATATCACTTGTTACTCTGAGTTCGCTCGCTGTAGGTTTAATTGAAAATGGCAGATATTTTTGTTCGTGATGCAAATTTAGTTTCTCTAATGGAAAAAACTGGATATAATATTACTCAAGAAAATGGCCAGCGTAAATTTGGACCTCCACCTGGATGGCTAGGACCCCCACCACCTAAGGGATCTGAAATTTTTGTTGGAAAATTACCTAGGGATGTGTTTGAAGATGAGCTTGTTCCATTATGCGAGCAGTTTGGCAAAATTTATGAACTTCGTTTAATGATGGATTTCAATGGAGAAAATCGGGGATACGCGTTTGCAACATTTACGAATAATGATGATGCGACTAAAGCTATTAGACTTTTAGATGATTATGAAATTAGACCTGGCCGCCATATTGGAGTTTGTAAGTCAATTGACAATTGTCGGTTATTTGTTGGCGGAATTCCTAAGGATAAAAGTAAAGAAGAAATTATGGCAGAAATCAGTAAATATACTGAAGGAGTATCAAAAGTTATATTGTATAGCAGTATTGCAGACAAGTCTAAAAATAGAGGATTTGCTTTCGTAGAATATGAAACTCATCGAGCTGCTGCAATGGCCAGGCGGAAATTACTTGCCAGTAAAATTAGACTGTTTGATCACGAAATTGCTGTTGATTGGGCTCAGCCAGAAGCTCAGGTAGAAGAGGAAACTATGAAACGAGTAAGTAATTTTGCTCTTCTTTTTTACAAATTTCTTTTAAAAGGGATAGTTTTCAGACATGCATTTAACTGCTTGTATTTTACTGTCAAACAAATTCTCTAATTCAAATTAGTAATTAATAGTTGTGTTGTTCCATCGTATAAATTTTTAGTTCGTCTATATTATAGATGTTAACGTGGCTATTTTAAAGATATTTTTCAATTGATCTTGTACAAAATTACGAAACATAATTATGTGCGAGTTAAATTATTAAATACTTTTTTCTAATACTCTATCCTCAAAATCTGGTGACATAACATTAACCGAGAGTGGTTCTAAAAATTCCTGTAATTATAAAATTTCTATGCTAGAGAGTATTTAATGCAATATTAGATAAATTTTCAAACTGAAAGTGTAATGGATCTTCAAATATTATCCGTGCTGTTGATGGGGAAAAATTGATTGTTAAAAGCTAGTGTTGTTTAATATACATAATATACCATATGTTTCTGCTCGATATTGTCTCATTTTTACGAATGACTGCTTTTATTTCTTGCATTTTAGTAAATATATTATCGTTGAGCCTTGATTTTTTTTTCTCGCTGAATCAGCTTAGCCGAGACTGCGGGGCGCCATTTGACTAGACAAGGATCTAAAAATGTGCCCAGTTACTTCTCCCATTTTAGTTTAGCAATTTGTATTACATTTATTTCTATGCTAATAGTTTTGCCTTTAGGGTTAATATGAAGAATATGATATGGTCGCCAACCTGTGGCGATATGGCGCCAATGTGACATTACAAATTGTGGAACCGTGTGGTGTAAATTAACACTGCTCTTTTTGGAAAACCCACAAAACACGCTAAATATTTTGCTCAAAAAACGGCTTGGCGGGGAACCGTATCATGTTCTTCATATTTACCACCTTTTTATTTTTGGAACAGGTGAGTAGGAAAAAAAACTTAATGGTTCACAACACACTTTGTGCTGTTAGCTCTTTCACCGAAAACAAATTTTTGAGAACAATTATGACTCCGGGGATAATGAAATTTTCTAGCCATCACAAAATATGTCCATTTATGCTTGTATGTGTGTATTTAAATGCAGTGTAAGTATATTTCTGTAAATATGCAGACATTGCCAGTTTGGGCACATTATTGGCTCCAAAATATTTTGTCGCCAAGCGGTGAGGCGAAAACACATTTCCTCCATATACATATAAATAAGAGAGAAAAATTATTATTTAGCTCTTGTGTAGAAAATAAATTACCATATTTTTTCAAGAATTAGTCAATGAAACTATGTCGTGTGAAACTGTTAGTAGTATTTGCTGAATAGCATATTCTTGAAAGAACGCTCTACATTTTGATGACATAATTATACACACACGCACGTATAGAATAATAGTAATAGTGATATAGGGTAATAATATAGGTGTAATTGCTGAGCCTTGGAACCACATTTTAAAGATTATTTTATTAATTCACGTATCCATCGCAGAGAAAAGCGTCATTTATCTGGTTTCGTTGGAAGGAGCCGTGACTCAGAAGGAGACAAAATGACGATGTATTGTCTGATGTCTTTCTAGGATGTGCACTCAGCGAAGGAACAACTGCTTTTCTTAAGCAGCTTGTGTGAGTTACGCGTATTCCAGTCATGCGTCTGCCAATATACGCGTTTTTAATTTACGCAGTCAAATATGTCAATTTGGCTATATGTTCATTGTAGAAATTTTGTTATAGTGCTTTAGTTTTTAATTTAAAAATACTTTTCTGCTTGTGGAAAAAAATTCACATTTCATGTAGTTTTTAACAAGATAGCCATTTATTCATTTATTATAATTTTTTTAGCTTATTTATTATTTTTAAGAGTCAGACGCTGGAAGTAAATTTGGTTATAGTGCTTTAGTTTTTAATTTAAAAATACTTTTCTGCTTGTGGATAACAATTCACATTTCATGTAGTTTTTAACAAGATAGCCATTTATTCATTTATTTTAATTTTTTAGCTTATTATTTATTATTTTTAAGAGTCAGACGCTGGAAGTTTATTTCCACTATTTCATTTTTAGAGTTTAATGAATTAAATTTTAGTTTAATTATTTTGATTTCTTAGGTTATTTGCCTTCTAAATTAGTACTATTTGGGCATTGTCTTTCAAAGAGAGGAAAAGGTTATTTTTTTTTAAATGATACGTGTTTACATGGATTCTTTTTGTATTTTGAATACTTGTTTCTAAAATATGTTACTTTGTCCACTCCTGTATGTGGACTTGGTGGCATACTTTTTAATTGCCTTTTAATGGAGAGTATAAAAATTAGCAAATATGCATTTTTTACCTGCAATAAGATAACTACACTTTAAGAAACGGTGTTTTCAAATGCCATTCAGAGATCTTACATTAAAAGCTATATTTCAAAGGTAGGGTATCTTGCTTGACATATCCAATGAGTTTTTCTGTAAGAAAAAATGTCCTTATCACAGGTCACATTGTATAATAATTTGAATGAAATAGAGTATTTCAGTTAAGTGCTTTCTTTAAGGGATTTTTTTCTTGTCTTAAATATATTAAGTACTTTATAGAAAAATAACTGCATATTCATGCACATTTGACTTTTGAAAATTCAAGATCTACCAGCTTAATATATTCTATTCTATATTCCATAAATATGTTCACGAGGCTCTAAATTTTCCTAATTCTGGATTTTAATAAAGCATAATTTTAAATCTGCATTTAGATAGGAAATTTCTATAGATCCACCTCATAGTTTTATCGTATTCATAGTTTTATCGTATGATTCATAGTTTTATCGTATGTGATTTCCAGAATATCACATTTTATATATAAATGGTTATGAGTGCTTTTCATGTGTTACTATATATTTCAGAAGTTAAACAAGTAAAGTTGATTAAATTATTAAATGCATTATTGTGAGTTTGAGTTGCTTGTAATTGTATATTTGTATGTGTATACATAACACTTGCGTTAAATATGCATTTTTCAACTTATTCCGTTTTTTGCAACTGTACAAATTGTTTCTGTGGTGAATTCCATTGTTGATTTAATATTTTGACTCGTTTTTCAACTATCTTAGTTTGAATATGTTTTAACCAAATTTGTTCTTATATTCTTGTAGTTTTTGAAATCCCTCGGAAAAAGGCATTCATATCCTGCGTTTCTGGTATGTATTCGTTTTGTATGAGAATTTGACATGCTTGATATCTTTATTGCTTGTCATTTTCTACTCTGTCCTGGCTCTCTGCTTTCTTTCGCTTCTTCTTTCTTTGCAATTACACTCACAGTGAATATGATGCTTTTATATTTTCCATTTTATTCATGTTGTTTCTGTCATATTTTTTTCTTATATTGATAAATATACTTGAATAATTTGCAGTGAGCTTGGGATGGTTGATAATATTCATGTTTTATCTTTCAGTATTTTTTTTATCTGAAAAATGTACTACATATTAAAGTATCAGTTATTTTAAGGTTAAAGAAATAACTTGAGGTAGAGATGAATTTGGTAATAAATTGAATGCGCAGTCTTTTTTTGACAAGAAGACATTTTGAAATTTTGTCACTAGATTGAAGTTTTAACTATCCACAGCTTTGTGTACAACAATTTTTACATCTACATCACGAAACAGTTCTGTTTCATTTAACACAGTCAAGGTGAAAATTTTTACATTTCCTTTTTAGGTTACAGTATTGTATGTTCGAAATTTATCCAGTAAAACCACGGAGGATCAATTGCACATTGTGTTTTCTATGGGTGGAGCATTAAGATTAGAGAGAGTTAAAAAATTGAGAGATTTTGCTTTCATTCATTACTGCAAAAGAAAGGATGCACAAACTGCTCTGGATAGGTTTGATGGTGAGTATTTTATCAAAAGATTATGTTTAATTATCGTTTTGAATATGATTTTAGTTTTCAGCTGTAAAGTCAGCTGTTTTAGTCAGAGCCTTGATGAATTTAGGATATGAAAATCTATTGTACTCTCTTTTTAATTTTCTTGTATTTCATTTTTGCCTGGTTTTAACCTTTTTGAGGACTTGGATTTTCCAATCTGAATTATTTTAACTGTGAAAAATATAATTTTGGATCTAGCACATACTGATATTTAACATGATGTTTAATAGGATTCAGTAGAGAAATTACTGTGGCTTACTTAAAATTTTGGAGCTTTAACATAGATATTGCATCAACTATCAATCTGTAGACAGAAACCTTTTTTTTTACTTATTAAGATATTGATTGTAAGAAAGGCCTGAAATTTATTTTTCAAGTTTAAGAATTTTTGAATTCTCTTTTATATCACAACAGATATTTTAAAAAGTCAATAATGAATAACTATGAGTGTCAGTAAGTCATTATATAATCACTTCATAAAAAAAGGATTTACGTTTCTCTTTTATAACAATTTGAATATAATATCTTTTCATTTAAAATTGTTCATTTATAAAACATACGCGACAGCATAGTTACTAGTATTTTAATTCAAACCTTTTTTGTAATATATAAGATATCATATTTACTTTCATTTTAATGCAAATATTCTTTTTATAGCATATAACGATAGCATAATTACTAATATTTTATGCACAATATTTTCTTTTAGGAATGATTCTTGATGGCTGTGTCCTTGAGGTTACTTGGGCAAAACCTCCTGATACTCAAAAACAGAAATTATTGATTGAGAAAAGTCCTGTATCTTGCTTATACAGACAAGTCAATTTTGACAATTTAGATCACCCCTTTGAGCTCAATATGCATCAGAATTCATCAGTACCTAGGTAATCTTACATTGTGTATTAATAATTTTTGTTCTATACCTGATATTAAATAATAATCCTGAAATAAACATATCTTTATCACAAACTTAAAAATCTACTAGTTTTCTCTCATATTTCAGCAGACTATTAGATTATGTAATAAAAAGTCCATATAACATTAAATGACTTTTTAAACGGTATTTTTTTTCAGTTTGTTAATTTTTTGAATAATTTTTCAGTTTTTAAAGCATTCTTTATGCAGCTATCAACTCTAATGTATTATCCAAATTGATCCTTCTGTTTTTGTCAGCATTGCCGCTCTATACATATGATCATTCGAATTTTTATATCTAATTCTAAAACTAGGGACTTCACTTTACAACTGTGTCTATTTTCTATATTTTCTCCAATTTAATAGCAGTTTTAGTGGCATAAACTTGCTTATTTTTCCAAGATTCATTAAATAATGACATGTTTAAAACAAAAGCATTAATTTTTTCATAAATATTTGCTTTATTGTTTCATCTATCGTGAGAGAATTTTATTTTTTAAAGCTATATGTTCCCTTTCTTCTGAACATTAAAAAAAATTTCATCTTTTCCCCTTTTTGACTTATTTTAGCCTCAGCTATCATATAATTTTAGCTTTTTGTCTTTTATTTCTTATATTAGACACTATAAACAACTTTTGTGGAGGTAGTAAACATGCAAAGATGTTAAAAGACACTTTTCAAACAAATTATTTGCAAAACTATACACAAATTCTATAAAAAGAGATATTAAAAGTTTTACATACAACATACTTCAGATTCACAGTTTGACTGACTGGCGGTTTTTGTTCGGTAGAGAGCCCCGTGGTCTAGTGCACTATTAAAAGTCAAATTTTCTATGGAACATGGTCTAAAGCAGGGATGGGCAATTGTATTGGCTCGGGGGCCGCTTTGTGGAAGCGGAGGTTAGCAGAGGGTCGCACCTTTTAAAATTATTGCATTTATTAGTTAACTTTGCATTTCAGAAAGGGTATAAATTGTATCATTAAAAATCAATAAATATAAATAAAATAAAATATTGGCAGTTTTTCTGGCTGTTTTGGTGGGCCATAGCAAAATCTGTAGCGGTCCGCAATTTGCCCACCCCTGGTCTAGAGCATTATTAATGTTCAAATTTTCTACGGAGCATCCATTACAACCATGTTTAAACCATGAAAAAAATAGCTCCTCTTATTTAAAAATTTTACAATATCGATATTATTCCAAATTGTATCCTGACGCTAAAACTGAAAGATTAAATAAAAAAAAAGTGCTGATATACATAATATATTTTTTAAATAAGCATTTATTTAAAGCTATTTTTAAATTTTTTGCTATTTTTAAAAATAGCATTTATTTAAAGCAATTATTGTAGGGTTTTTATACGATTTGTGTTTTATTTTTCCTTTATGTATTTACTTATGAAAACTCCTTGAAATGATTTTTTATTCCTAGCTTGATATGTTTTAACAAAAATATAAAAGTTTGAAAATTATTTAAAGTTGTAAGAACCCCCTAATTTTTAATTACATGTTGTCATAGCATTCTTCAAAGAAAATTCCTTAAACATAATTTATTTCTTGTTTGATGCTCGTTTATACATACTTTTTTATTCTTCTGGTGAATTTACAATTTTACTGAAAAAAATGTTTTCAAAGTATTATTTTAATCAGGAACACTATCATTCAATACTTCATAATTGAAAATTACTTTGGAAACTGAAATGATAAGGAATTAATACTGAGGATAATTGTGACATATCTATATATATAAAACAGTTCCGTAACTGACTCACTGACTGACATACAACGCACAGACCAAACCGCTGGACCTAAAGGGCTGAAATTTTGCATAGCGATTCTTCTTATGGTGTAGAGGTTCATTAAGAGAGATTTTTGAAAAATCCTTCTTAGATTTTTTTAAATTAAATTTTTAAGCTGTTTTAGTAACTTTTTTTCAGTTTGCATTTAAAATAATAATTTAAGGGTTATAAAATTTATATCACGAGAAAGATCATAAAGATTTCTTTAAAATGAAATCTTTTTCGAATCTTTACCTCTATTTTCTGATTTTTGGTGAATTTTTAAAGATTAATTTTTAGAATTTAATTTATTAAATGCTGATCACGTGATTTCTTTTTCTGGTACTTTAAATAAATTTATCGTCACGTGATAACAGCTAAATAGACAAACAAATATTTTTTTTTTCTTGCTAATGCGGCAGACGATTGGACATTATCCAAAAAAATATTAAAATACAATAAATATATTATGTTCCTCAAACTGTAAACGGTGGTTTTATAAATATATTTTTTTGTTTTTTTTTACATCAATTGTATACATTGATCGTCGTAGTTATTATATATATATATATATATATATATATATATATATATATATATATATATATATATATATATATATATTTATATTTTTTGGCATTGATTGCATACATTGACTGTTGTATTTAATTTCAATGTACTCCGTAAGTGCGGGTTTTCAGCTAGTTTAGAATATTTTATCATTTGATTCAAAAATAGAATATTTAATATTTGCGTTTTGTGTATTACATGGCAGGAGCTTTAAAACCTATGATTAATAGTCACAGAATTTTAAAACAATTGTATCTCAAATATCCTTTTTTATGTGTATTGCATGTAGTAATTAATTTTTCTATTTACATAATTATATTTGAATTATTTAAATTTGTTTTTTTCATTTTCACAGTTTTTCGTTGTTTCCAAGATCCAGTTCTAGGCAAAGAATTCAGATGTCTAATTTGAACAATATATCAAATAGTTTTACTGTAACAAGACCAATTCAGGTGTCACAATTTTTTCCTTTTATTTCCAATATTTTTTACATGTTGTCTCTGTTTATATTTACTTAATACCTAAAATAACATGAAATTTTCTTTGTAGTATTAATTTTAGAAATCTTGTATGAAAATGTATTTATACTAGTGATATGTACCTGAACTATTGTTTAAAACAGAAAATATTAAAAGTTATTTGTGCATATATGTTGGTCTTAGGCCAAGATATTTAACTGTTCTCTAAAAGGTATTTTCTGTTGTGAATATACGAAAGGCATAAGATAAAAAGTTTCAACGAAATTTTTTTGTAGCAATTCCATAAAACATAAAATAGCTACATTTAATTTAGTATGCTTGTTATTTTAAATTGCATTCAACAAGAATGTTTAATATGTATTTTCAAGAGGAAAAATTTTCTCTCAACCAAAAAATCCCAAAAGGTGAGCTCTAGAAGATGCATATAAATTTTGTTAACTGACATACATTTTTTTTTTTGGTCAGGTATGTTTCAGATAACTCACAATTGTGATTCATTTGTGAACTGTTAATTTTGGTCTTAAAAGTGAGTAGATTTGAAAATGAAATTTAAAAGAATAATTACAAAGCAATACTAGACAATAATGCAAAATTAATTTTAATTTAAAATATTCATTATCTATATTATCTAACGATGTAATTATTTCAAATTTTCAATTTTTAAAATTTTTAGCTTCTTGGATATCTGTGTGCTGAAAATTCTTGGGGTAGTCCCATATTTCAAATTTCTCGAATTGATTCTGATCCATCTGAAATGGTTTACATATGTTGGGTATGTGTTATATATTATCTACTAAATTATATATTTTCTACTAAAATTTTTCTTGTCATAATTTTTTAATTGTCTCATATTTGTTTCTCATCTGTGATATCAAGTTTTTAAAGATGTATCTTCATGGAAAATCCTTGAAATACCTTAAAATATATTTTCCATGCAATAAATAGCATTTTTTCTAAGAACATAATTTATCCAAAAATTTGTTAGTAAAGTTTAACAAAGCTCTACAATCTTAACAATTACCTCTTAAAAGTTCTACAATCTTAACAATTACCTACAAGCTATTGCCTCTAGTCTGTATTGCATAAATATTACAACAAAGGTGTCATTAATTATGTAATTTTTTATCTGGGGTTAGTATAAGAAATTGCTTTTTAATATCATATTTTCATCGAAGAATTAGGATTTAATATGTTTTCTATACTTGTACAGGAATAGCTTATGAAAGATAATAAGAATAGAAATAAAATATTGCATTGTGTGTAGGATTTTAAATACTAGCATAATGGCATGTTATAATGTATTACAATGATAAAAATTATATTAAAACATAGAAAACTGACATATTGAAAGTGTTATAGCTGGAAAGCATTTTGAATCTATTTTTCTTTGGTCAAATATAAGTAATAAGTACATTCCTTTTTTGTCAAAATAGTGTCATATTAAAAAGGGGTCACTCCAAACAAAACTTTTGAAAATTATCTGCAAAAATATGTTTATGATTCTGTTGCGATTTACGCCCACTTTTAGATATTTACTGTGGAATCAAATATAATTCAGGCAAATTTTGGTTAAAAATAAAGATTCAAATATTATATTTAATTCTTTTTTTATCTCTGTTCATGTTTTCCTTATCCACCTTTAAATTTTTCTTACCTGTAAATTTCAGTTTAATTGAATATAGATTATGATATTGTTTTTAAAAAAAGTGCTTTGTTTGTGTTTCAACTCGTTTATAGATATTTATGTTTTGTTCTGTATTACGGAAAATTGTTAAACAATAGATTTTAGAAAGTACCTGACTTCATATTGCATTATACCATCAGCAGTATATATGCAAGGAAATTGTAAATATGAAGGCATTTCATCTTAAGAACTAAGACAGCAAATGAAGGAAGATTTCACATAAATAAAAAGGATTTTACTGCAGTTAAAATTAATTAAAAGGAGACTGCTTAAAAAAGGAGTGTATTTGAATGGTTACATTGTAAAACTAAACAGTAGGTAAACTTTTGTCCTGGGTGTGCTATAATGGCCATACACTGTATATTTAAGGGGAACAATTTGGAACTAAACAGAGAATTAAGGAAGCTGATTTGTGATATCAATCTCATGTCTTATTTATAAATTGGAGCTTTTCAGAAATACCAGCTGCAAATAAAAAATTTTTGTGTGTGATTCCAAATAAAAGATGTGCATTTGGATTGCTTTAATATTCCTTATTTTAAACTGAACAAGTAATATATAAAAAAAAAATTTTAAAGTCAATTCCTACTTAGGTCAACAAAGAAGAATTTGAGTGTGAACTAATTGTAGGAATTGAAAAAAAGGATTGCCTGCCAGAACCTTGCCTACTGTGCGAGATTAGGAGGGGGGAAAGAGAGAGAAAAAAAGTTTGCCAGGTTGAGGATTCGATCTCACAACCTACAGGACGGGAGAAGCCCGCGATACCGCAGTGCTACCGTTTACACAGTAGCAAGAGGAAAATTACTATTCAAGAGCAAAAGACGCTCTAGGTCTAAAACTAAAATTGATTAATTAAACTTAATGAATTAATATTTGAAAAAACTGTATTAACATCAAGTGTCATCCACTACAAGTTTAAAAAATGTATTTGAACTTGAGTGGATGAATAAAAAGTACTTTTATTAACGATTGAAAATTTGAACAAGATATATATAGAGAGAGTGTGAACTAATAGTAGGAATTGAAAAAAAGAACATTTAGTATGTAAATGTACTATATGTATTGCAGAAAAACACCTTTATTTTGTTTTAAATGATTTTTTACTTAAGGTAATATTTATTTGTTAGCTAACTAAATTATGCAAAAAGTAGAAACTTATTAAAGAAATGCTTTTCTGGTTTTTTTTGACAATATTTAGGTTATTATCCCCGGTTTGCCTGTTCAGGCACGTCGATTTATGTCGGATAAAATTTGCCGTTCTCCTGAAGAGGCAAAACACTTTGCTGCATGTTATGTTTTGAAAAAGTTTGGAGTAATTGGTAAGTATTGTCTGGTATGTTTTTAACATTGAAGTAATGTTTTTGGCCCCTGACTGGGTTTCTTGAAAGCCTCAAATTTCATGCTTGAAAAGCAAATTTCTTGCTTTAGATTTATAATATGGATGAGAGCAGTTTTTTACGCATAATTCTTATATATCAGATCTATTCATCTGAAAATTTCCCATTTTCCCCCATGTTAGATATCTCTAAAAAACGATAAATTAAATTTGTAGTTAGCCACATGATATTATGGTAAACCATTCGCTATCCATTCTAAATGTAAACTGCTATTTTTTTCCACCAACAGTACTTTTTTTTATAATTTTCATTACACGTGTAAACAAAATTGCTAATTATGTTTTAAATTTTAGTAAAAAGACAATTTTAGCTTTAATACATTTATTTTTATCAATTTTTTAAAATTTCAGTTAATTGAAAATAATCTCTCTATTTAATAAAAAAAAGTAACTCCCGCTGCCGCTGTCAAAAGCTTGTCACGCTATCTCCTGCGAAACCGCTGGGGGTATGGGGTCGAGAGCGATACCAATTGCTGCAGAAAAATAGGGGGACCAAAGTAAGACATGTCTCATCTTCGTCGGACTTTAAGTTTTTTTATGTTTTGTGGGAAAATATTGACTTTTTCATCTTCAGATTACGATAACTCGCCAAAATATGATCGTAGAATTTCGATCTTTTTACAATGTAAGACTACAGACATTTCTCTTTCAAACTAGATCTTATTTGCTTAAAAATATTTTAAAACAGACTAATATTTTCATCAAAAAATGAAACAGTTTTTCAAGAAATATTAACTTTTTCATCTTCAGATGACGATAACTCGCCAAAAAATGATCGTAGAATTTTGATCTTTTTACAATATAAGACTACAGACATTTCTCTTTCAAACTAGATCTCATTTGCTTAAAAATATTTTAAAACAGACTAATATTTTCATCAAAAAATTAAACACAGTTTTTCAAGAAATATCGTCCCCTATGTGGATGTAATATCGATGCTCCTCGAGTTTTTATCTTACAAAGAAAATATTTACATCATCTGGAAGCTGAAAGCTTTCGTATTCATATAAACCTCATTTCAAGTCTGTATCTTAATTTTTCGATTTTTAATTGAATTTTAAAGCTGATAATTCAACAGTGATGAAACGCCCTTCGCATTAAGGGTGACAACAGTAAAAGGATGGAAGCTGTTACATTGTCCGAGAATCATCCCTATGTATCTATTAGCCATAACAGAGGAGCGAGCCTAGGCGCGAAGCCCCTAGTAGTTACTAAGAAAGATTATACTGGTTTTTGGGCTTGGTATTAGTTGGCACCCGAATTAAAAAATAAATAATTGACATTAGCAATAATTTTTTTTAGTTTTTCTGTGATGGGGAATACTGATAGAATGATGACTAAAATATCTATAAAAATTTTTGATTTTTTGATATCGGGTTATTTAGTATAATTAAAGAATAGTTTTCACTTATATTTTACTTTTTTTCCTTAGCAGGCTTTCTAAATTTTATTGTAGATAAGATAATGCCATGTTTGTTCTTGTTTTAGAGAACTTTAAAACGCAGATCTTTGATAATATTCAGGCGATTGTTCCCTTAAAAGTTGTGTATTGCTTTATTAGAAAATATTAATTATAATATATGTTTATATGCATACACGTGACGTGTGTGTCTAAATGTAGGTGCTTAATTTTTCCATTTGATGTGCTTAAAAGTGCTTACTTTTCAACATGAAATGTGACTCCTCCTGTTATATCATTTTTCTTTTGGTTTCCTAAAATGAGCATATTAAAAGGGCTGTTTTTTTATAGCGCTTATATAAGGTACCATCGTCTGTTTAAGGGGTCCAGGACACAAAATTGCTCGAATTTTCAAAAAAATTTTTACTGCATTAAAAATTTTTTTGTTCTTTTACGCTTAAAATGACGGTCAAATCATGTTTCTATCTTAATTAGAACAGGATAAATTATTATTTTTTTTCCAACATTCTAATAGTAGGCAATCGTTGTTTAAACCTTTAAGTGCGTTTTTCTGAATGATGGGTTTTTTCCCCATTTCACGTTTTAAATTGTTATAAGTCAAGAACCGTTAAAGATAAATGGTTGAAACTTGGAACATGTCATTTTCAACTATTTTGCTTTAAATTTGATGCAGAAAATTTGAAAAAAATATTTACTTTTGAAAATTTTTTAAAAATAAGTTACATAATTTTTTTCGTAATTTTTAATCTAAATATTTTTAATTTCTTTAAAAAATTAATATTTCAAAAAATGCTGAATCAAAATTAAAACTTATATATTTCTGTTTAATTAAATGAAAAAATTTTGAAATTCGACAAATAATATTTCGAGTTATAAAGATTTTAAATTACCCCCCTTTATTAAAAGTTTTAAATTTTAAAATTTTTTAAAAACTTTTTGTGAAATTTTATGATGTGAGTTTGTTTGCAAATTATATGATTGACCATCACAAACAAATTCAAAATTTTAACTCCATAAATAAAATTTTTTTAAAAATGTGTCCCGGACCCCCTTAATGAGAGATTTTCTTTTGTGAAGTTATTTTATTCTGTTACTTTATCCCAATTTCTGTTGGTTATTAAGCGGATAAAGTTTGTCATTTGCTGTTTTTTATATGCTTCCATTTCTCTTTACTTTGTACATTAAAATTTGTGTTGTTTATTTTCAACATGATTAGCTTTGATTTTTATGTTTATTAGTTATATAACTAAGTTACTTTACAGATGCTGATTTACCATTCGTTGCTCCACCTCATTCTCATTCTCTTCCGGTGCCAAGTACCTTTGCAAATATGCCCAAGAATTATTTAGCTGCTAATAATTCTAGTGGTTTGAAGCCAGGTATTAATGTTATTCATATCAGTAATCTATTGACGTCTTATGTATTATTGTCTATTTTGTTTATCCTGGTGTATAACTGTTTTCTGTAATAAATTACAAAAAGTATTATTTCAAATTATGCCATGTATGTCTGAAAAGCAAATGAAGATTCTAGATCTATCTTTGTACTCCCCCATGTATTTATGATTAACTGAAAAATTAGGGATATCTTGGTAAACTAGATAATCATTAAGAGTAAGAATTTTCATTCGGAAAAATAATTTATAGATTTGCCCTGAGATTATCTTTGTGTCTAGATGACTTGCTCAAAATTTCAATTCAAAATGTTTCTGAAATGTTCTGACTCCACGTCCGTCAATTTTGCGTATTATGCATAAAACTAAATATTTTGAGTCCTTTATATATGTTTTTAGGCATAATATTTTTTATGCATTTCAACATATTTCTTCAAAATTTGTGATCTTTGTGGGAATGGAAATTTTCGAGGAGGGGGGGGGGGGGGGGGAGATGATATTTCATTATATCTTTTATTGCAAATTTATCAATAAAATATATGAAAAGAAATTCCTAATATATCTGTAATATGATAAAAAGTTTTTCATTAGTGTTGGCTTTCTATGCTTTAAGCTGTACTGGGCCTTTCTGTGTAATAGAATTAATTTGCTTTTATATTTTAGGATCTTTAAAGAAATAATAACTATTTTTTCTATGTGAAATAATTCCTTTTATTGTATTACATAAAATTTATCCTTATTAAATGGCAGAAGTTAATCCAAAGTTTTGTTCCTAGTGTAGTCCCTTTAAATATGAGGTGGTGAAAGTAAGTCAAGTTAGAGTCATTTTGAGGAACAAAGCGTTTTACTACAAAAACTACAAAAAAATTCCACTATAAATTGAACAAATTGTAATTAATAATAATTATAATAATGCAAATAATAATTATTTGCAATTCCACTATAAATTGAACATGGAAATTACATTTTTACCCTCAGCTAGAAAAAAGTTGAAAGTGTGACCTACACCATTTTGCCTTTTACCGCCTCATATACTGTCAGATTTTCATTTACAAAAATTTATTCTAAGATGAGAAATTTTGTAACACCACCTACGAAAGAAGACAATGATAAGAAGGATAGAAACTGTTGACATTCACTATCTTAAAAAAAAAAAAAATTTTTAATTTTAATTCTAAACTTAATAAATTTAGAATGCAAGTTCTACATGTAACAACCACGCTTTTCTAGACTTGTTTTACGAGTATTATAATTATTTCTGTTGAATAATTTATCTTTTAATTACATATTAAGAATGTGTGTCATAGAATTTTAAAAAGGAAATCCTTAAATGTTTCTTTAAACTTTTTATTAGCATCAAGCCTCGGAATGTGCTCTCCCCCAAAGAATGTTTCATTCCAGCCGATGAAAAATCCGATTTCTTCTCCTCATCCTTTTTTGTATGAGCGCGGACAAGGTGATGCAGGCAATTTTATGTCCAACACACCATTGGATACGTTTAATAATGAGGATATAGAAAATTGTCCACCTCTGTTGGATCCTGAAACTCGTATGTATAATAAATGGTTTTATTTAATACATACACACACACACACACACACACACACATATGTTTGTATATATCTATACATACATACATACATACATACTGTCCGACCATAGTATGAAGAACCACGGTTGGCATAGTGCCAAGACGATTCTATTCACGCTGTAGGTAAGGCTGCTAAGGAAGGAGAGGGGGAAAGTCTCGTATTCTCCCGACATTCTTTAGAATCAGTTACTAACTGGGCTTGCTTGCTTTTTCCTCGTCTGTTATTTTGATTATTATATTAAAATTAATGCATCCTTTACCCAACACGACTGCTCGGAATAAGCCGTTCCGTAGTGATTGTAAACGTATAATACACAATGTAATTAAATTGTGTGATAAAGAAGCACTAGAAGGAAATGTTATTGTTCCAGTTTCGCAATCCCCAAAGAGAGCTAGTAAAATGACCGGGATATCAATGTCCAGTGTAAAAAGAATACGTAGAGAAGCAAAGGGTGAAGAAACTCCAAAATTTGAATCTCCGACTAAACGTCAGAAAAAAAGAACCACCGAAAACGTAGCTTTAGATAATTTTGATTGTGATGTAATCCGAAAATATCCACTCCTATAAAACTCCTATTTTTTAAATAGATTTGCTTCTTTCTTTTTATTATTTTGAAATTATTATTCACATATTCGATCAAAAATAAAGTTTTAAAAGATAACTTTAAAATTGCGGACAAAAAGCAGTCTGAAATGCATTCCGTATTTCGTAAACAAACACATCCGAAAATATGACGTTTTCCCCTATTTTCTAAGTAGACTAGCTTTTCTCGCGCATGCGCAACAGCTTCCAGGGACCTTGCTTCCTTGGTCGGACAGTACAGACAGACAGACAGACAGACAGACAGACAGGGAGGGGGTAGACATTGTTCCGGTTGCTCTATTCTAGATCCAGCATTCAGACCTAATTGTATCATATTTTTTCAGAGTAACCAACTATGCTATCATCATGTTTATACAAACTTTATGTGGTTTTAAAAAAGTGTTTGTATCCAGTTTCATGTTTAAGGACTCTAAAAAACTCAATAATAATCGAACACAAATTTTTAGCTCAGAACAAAGTTTTACTGGGTTAATATTTTACTTTTCATTGCCCTTGAAATTCTTCTAAATTTCTTTTGTAGATTCTTTAAGATTTTTAAAATAAATAGTTTAATTTTGACATAAACTAAACAAAAACTTGGTTTTTTACAGAATACGCCAGAATTTAAAGTTATGAGTTCTTCAAAAATTAGCAAATTTTTCCTTAGATGTATTTTACCACCAATCATCTGTGCTAATCTGTCATTTCTGATGTACAAGAATGGTTATAGTACTTGGAATTTAGAAAGATTAGTGGCTTCTGGGTGTTAGATAGAAATCCCTTGGAATTAAGCAAAAATTCCAATACTGAAATTTATCTGAAACACTAATTTATAAATATTTATGTTGATAAATGGAAAGGTCAATAAATTATCACCAGAAATTTGCTTTTGACCTTTTTCTGACCTTGAGGGAAAAAGTTTTTGTTTGTTTGTTTGTTTGTTTGTTTGTTTGTTGTGGTTTGGTTGTGGGAGGGGGGGGGGGGCGTGATTTTCTGAATACTGCAGTGTCTCAGTTCAGTGCTGCTGGTAAGAAGTGAATGATTTACATTAATGTCTCTGGAAACTCGTTATATCTAATCGACACAGTACTACACAGCAGCTAAGTCCACAAACAAGGGAAAATACTAGAAATTTCGTATGTATATGTGCTATTTTCAGATACCTTAATTGCATGGGTTTCCCTGGTTGTGTCAAAAGCTTGGCACTTTTCTCATGCGTAGTAATTGTCCTACTCTTTGTAATACAAGTCATATAATTGTCATTCAAAAATTAAAATGAATTTGAGAAACATTTTAACTTGGAAGAATATATTCTCTTTCAAACTTGATTAACAGTGTTCCCCTTTCACATATTAATTACATTAATTTTATCACTACGTTCTTTAAACTTATATTTGATGCAGACCTAAAACTTTTATAATCATAACATAGCAAAAATTAGCAAAAAAAAGTTGAGTTTCGTGTAGAGGACTTAAAAATTACCCAGCAAAGTTTTGTGAATGAAAATAGAGGAAATTAATTTCTTAAAACTTTATAATGTCATAGAGCTCAGAGATTTGCTGTAGAGTACGTCAGAGGTAAACTATCATAAGTGAATTTTCTTCATTTTCGATATTTTTATTTAAGTGACTCCTTTTGGATGGAGCTCCTTTGAGGAAAACTGTCATATATGCAAAATGTGATATAAAATGGTGGGTTAAATATGGACTTATAAACTATCGCATATGTAAGTCCTGATGAGAGGTAAACCATCACAAAGCTGTCTTGAAAAGCTCTCCTGAAAAATTGGAATTTTGCACATATGATAGTACATATGACGTACAGAATTATGATCCAAATTTTGACCTTTAAGGAGTCTTAGGTGTGCTTTCCAGTATGCTTCCAAATTTTCCTCTCTGTTAGTATTTGGAAAACTATATGACAGGTAAATGGTTCACTTAGGTAGGAAAATAAATTCTGTAAGCAACTATCTCTTTCATTGTCCTAACATTTCATGGACTTGTCAATTCTTCTGATGGACACTGAGTTAAATGAAACATGTGGTTAACATAACAGGCAGTGATAGTTTTGTAAATGGAATTATTTTACACAGTGAACTGTGAAGATAATTTTATTTTAATTTTATAGCACCTCTTCATGATTTGAAACTTTAGACTGTAGGTAAAGTGTTAGAAGTTTAATTACAAGATATGCATAAAGCACACCTGTTCATTGTGGATCATATCGAAGCCATAAAGACATGTTCTTTAAGCTGTCATAGATCTAGGTTTTGGCCATGGTTTCTGATGATAAAATAACCAGTACAGAGTCCGGAAAATATAAAGTCATCAGATCTGACTTCTAAATGATAAAATGTAGAATTTAGTGCATGGCGTAAGTTTTATTGCTGTATGAAAATTATTCATGCTATCATTCACAATCATTCATACAAAGTTCTAAAATGTTACTATGCTATTAGATAAAGGTTTTCTCTTTTTAGTCCTTTTGGGGAATTTACCCTCAAAGTTTATTAAATTTTTAGAATTACCTACATGAACCTTAACATTTTAATGTTTTGATACCTTTCGTTTTAATTTGAAAAAATGTAAAGCAACTGATTTGCCCAATAAAAATAATGGGCATTGGGGTGTTTATGTTTTATTTTGCTGTTCTCTATTTTTAAAAAAGATGAAGTATTTTGAGTATGCTAGACCAGCGGTTCCCAACCGGTGTGTCGCGACTCGATCCTAAAACTATTAAAATGGTCTTTGTGTACTTTTATAATTGTAGTTTTTATCTTCACCTAGGATCACTTGTTAGTGAGTATGAAACCACTCGTTGCATATATTACAAACGTATATCTATTGATAAATAAATAACTGTTTTGCTACAAAGTGCTTATATCTTGTCAACCATTTTCAAATCGGAACACAAATTGTTTATCAATAATCAATCTGTATCTTCAAAAAAGCATATATATATATATATATATATATATATATATATATATATATATATATATATATATATATATATATATATATTTGCAATATTTGATGGTAAATTATATATACATAAGGAAGGGATACGATACAAATAAGGTTTTTTAATCCACCATGGACCGATGGACCGTGGAGGTATTCTGATAAGGAAAGGTGGGTCGCCAGCTGAAAAAGGTTGGGAACCACTGATCTAGACCATGATATTTTGTTAATGAAAATATGTATTATTTTTTGACAATATAGCCCTCAATTAACAAATTCCTCATTTCAGGCATATAGTATTTCTCATTTCGAATATATATTCTTTTATTTTAGCTATTGAACCCAACAGTCTTCTTGGTTTGTTGTCTTCTTTAGCTGCAGCTTCAAATGTTGATCTTCCCATGTTTAACAATAAACTGTAAAGATCGATTCTTAAATATGAAAAAAGTGTATTCTGGAATACATAAATATATTTATTCATACTGATGACGTTTTTCAATATTTATAGTTATATTCTTATAGTTATAGCTAATTATCTATTTTCTCTCTCCTGCTCATTCCATGAATTTTGATTTTAAGAAAACTTTGTTTATTTTCACATGAATTATCCTTCCCTCTATTTAATGTTTTATCTTATGATGCATGATTTTAAACTTAGTGTTCCATAATTTTATATTATACCTTATGATGCATGATTTTATGTTATATCTTACGGCTGATTGTTTATTTATTTATTTGATTTATCAATAATTTCTTTCTTTCTTCTTTCTTGCAAGTGAAATAAACCATAATTAAAAAAATAAACTGATTGTATTCATAGATCTACGATTCAACATTTGATATTAGAATTGTGTACTTTAAATTAGCAGTAATATCTTTAATACTCACATATATAAGGATAATTGCAACAATAAATAGTCTAAATAATGAAAGACATGAAGAAAAAATTAAAATGAATTCAGCATTTGAATTTTTATATGCAAAATGATAAGAAAATTATTAAATTTTTTTGACTTGCATTTTAAATAGCTTAAACAATAACATGTTTAAAATGTAAGGTAATTTGAAAATTACAATACCTGTAGATTCTTTATCCAATTAGAAATTTCAATACTTGAAGAATAGATTTTTACAGCCAATCTACTTTTAGAATTAGTAACATGATAAATAGCTCTATTTGATGAGATATTAAGACAATTTTTAAAAGATGAATAAATCATAAACTCAAACTGAAATTGTAGATTTGAACATCATCAGAATAGATGGAATCAATAATAATTAAGAATGTTCAGTGTATTTTCCTACTTTTTTGATATGGGGGTGCTGATTTGAAATGTTATCACAAGAGAAAGTAAAGTCGATTCATTTTATTTCACTTTTAAAAAGCTTCTTGAAATTCCTAACATTTTTTTAAAAAGTGTATTTATTATGTTTTGTTTACTGAGATAAGCTGTTTTATGCATTGGGAACTGTATTTAAGTTACTCTTTGACTTTATAAAGGTTAAAATTATAAAATTAGAATATCCTTTTGACTGTGTGTTGAATTTTCTACATATTGAAATTTATTTCCTTTATTTATTTTTTAATACTTGAGATTCAACTTGTTTTTATTGATATAAAACATATTTATTTGATTAAAGCTTTCTTTAAAATTTTATTCTTGTATGCTGTAAACACTAATTGTTTGAACTCTGTTTCTAGTCACATTGAGAAATTTTAGAAGACAAAATATTGTTTACTTTGCTTGAGTTTATTTCTTACTTTATTTTTGTTGTGTATAAACACATTTATTTTGACTTTCGATTGTATTTCTATTATGCTACGATATTTATTATTTTAGGCAAACTCTTGATATTACGTTACATTAATATATTTGATTGAACAAGGATATTCATGCATTTGATTTTATGAATTTACATTTCTTGTTTTGAATTTATTTTTAAGAATGTTTTTAAACAAATTTTATGTATGCATTGTTATAAATTATTTAAATTCTGTAGTTGTTATGTTACGTATTTTATATTCATTAGTAAAAAAATAATTTCTTAGTCCTGTATTTTCAAATTAGAAATTTTGTTCCGGGTACTTAAAAAATTTAGTTTCTTAAATTTTTAAACAGTGTTTTCATTCAAGTTCTATTTTCGCTAAAATAAGAAAAAATTATATATCCATATTCCTTTATAGGATTGAATTATTCTATTTGTATTGGAATATATTGTACTTTTGCATATTTGACAGTACAATACCTATTGTAAATTTAAATAAAGACTTTGCAGTATGAGCGTTTTTTTATCTGTTTATGAGTTGCTTAATAGGTACTTAAGTTTATTTAGTGCCATCTTTAACCCAAAAGTATTATATATTGCATTATTACAAATTACGGGAGCAAAAAACTGAAAAAGCGATAAAAATAAAAGTAGAATTTTTTTTTTTTTGGGGGGGGGGGGGTGTACGGACCTTAAAGTGTTTTATTGAGTTTTATCAAAACTCCCCAATATTACTCTAATAAAATGAGTATTAAGGCCTGTGAAAGTTTAAGTTAAGAATCAATTGGACATCATTGTAAGAGAGGTACCCAGAAAGACAACATAACATATCCAGTTGCATGTCAACAGCTCGATAATGAAGCAAGTTAAGCACGGTAATGTCCAAAGTTTACGGTCTTCCGGATAACGCTGCTGATCAATGTTAGTATTTATTTTTATTAAACTTTTCGGTAAAAGGAAAGGTACATTTTGGCTTCCTAGTTGCATTACCATGCTGTCTCTTTACTGCAACTAGCACCGCGTTGTAATAACAATCCAGTCGGAAAATGGTTCTCACTTCTAGTTTAAAAGTGAGCCCTGCCATTCTCAAATCGTTTTGTTTAAGTGCTTGTGTGAGTAGATAACAACTAGAGTCAGTGTTTCCCATACTTATTTGATCGCGGAACCTTCAGAACATGTTTCAAAGTTCACAGAACCCTCTACAGTTTTTGATCAGTACACCCCTTCCTCCCTTAAATTGAATGTGATATTGAATGAAACAAATATTGTTTTAATACTTAGATTTTACTGTATTAAACAAAAAATCTAACAAATTCTTCATAAAAAAATAATAGTGATTATAAAAAGATAAATGAGGGTAAATAAAAAATAAGTAAAAAAAAACTGTAATGAGAAGAATGCTGCAGCTTCTTCGATTTTCCGATCCTCTTAAAATTTGGAGTTATGTTCGATAATTTAATTAGCATATCAATTCTGTTTCTATATTTCGCTTTTGCCGCAGCATAGTTTGAAAATCCAGCTCCACACAAATAAGTGGTTGCAAAGGGTAATAGAATACGAATAATAGAATACGATTTGCTAAATTTGGATATTCATTGAATACATCTGACCAGAATATTGCTAACGAAATTTTCTTAAATTTAGCTTCCAGTTGACTATTTGAACTCATTTCAATTAAATTTTCATAATTATGGGCATAAGTCCTTCTGGCCTTTCTCTTATAATGAAAGGATTTTGCACCCCAAAATTGTCTTGGTTCTTCAAGTACGGAAAGTAATCATTTAGTGATAACAGTAAACTAGACAGATGTGTATCATCACGGATTTTATCTAAATCCGCCAGACTGTCTAGCGGAACCCCTAAATTTTTTGGTGGCAACCCCAGGGCTCCTCGGAACACGGCTGCGTTTACATGGACAACAATAATACCCGGGATTTACCCGCTAATAGGGAAAACCTTCGAAGCCCGTTTACATGGGACCACATTTTCACCCTGCTTTTACCCGTCTTACCGGAAGTAAAGACCGTCACATGATTCGGCGGAAATGATCCTCATACACCATCATTCCTTGTAAATTATGTTATGGGTTCGATCCCAGCCAATGTCATACTTTTCCAAATTCACTGTATTGCTATTTTTAGCTTTCCAACTTCGAACTCCGCATTTATCTCGTTACGAAGTGCATGGTCCTGGGGAAGGCCTTTTTTTTTTTTTTCCAATTGCTGTTCTTTTGACCTCGTATTCTTAAATTTTAAAAATAACAACAAAAAAAATCATAAAACTTTAAAAATCCAAAAAGATTGAAAAACTTACAAAAATATTTTTTGTATTCTTATGATATCTGCTTTTCTGGGCCTCTTAATATTATTACTTTTTTGTTTTCCGTGGATCATTAGTCTTATCTAATTTTTCTTCTAAATTTTCTTAACTTGTAACTCTATATTTTTTCTGTTAAAATTAACTTTTTGTTTTAATTTAACTTTACTATTAATTTTTTTTCTTTTACACGCGTTATTCTTACCTTAATATTTTAATTCATTACTTAAAATTTTAATTACTGAGCACTCCCACCTTGATTACATATATCTTGCTTACAGGAGATAAAGTCGACACGACCAATGCACTCCTCTTCGAAAACACAATTACGTCTGCGTCTATTTGTTATTTAAATGCAGCACATGTCAGTCGCTGTTGATAATTATAGAACGTTTACGATTGTTTTCTGTTGTTTTTAAAAATAAATTTAGAAAATAGATAGGAAAAAAGGAATATAAGAACTAGAAGATTGATGCGGATATTAGATATAATCGTACGATCTATGGCTTCATCGCTAAATTTAGTTTTTCCACAACAAAGAATGTGGGCAAAATTGCAAAGCTCTGTTTGGTGGGAAGAAATTGTTTTAAATTCCTGAAGTAATAAAGACGAAAGAAAATTTTCCAATCGATAGGTGCATTTTTTTAAATTATAAGATTAATTGTAAGATACTTATTGTTTTAATAAATCCTTTTATAAAATCAAAATGTAATTTTGATTTCAATTTTGTTTCAGTAATTTTTAGTCATGTATAAATAAAAAAATCATAAATAGATATAAATAAATTTTTATCTGTGAATTCTAAAATAATTAATTTATAAATAAATTTTAATGTTACTTTTAATTATTGATAATACTTATTAAATTTATTAATTTTACCATAACATTTTGAATGAAAATGTTACTGAAATTTTATTGAAATGAAATTTTATTTCTTATTTTACATACCAGATGGCAGTACCATTCTATTTATAATGCAATTGGGGATGGTTTTTTTTTTTTAAACTAGATGGTTAGATCAAGAAATAAATGAAATCCTCCGGAAAAAAAATAGGCACTTTTCTACTGTTTTCTTGAAAATTATGCGATCGTTAAGGGGTTCCAGATCCTTCCATCGATCATTTAGCTGCATTTTCATGGATTCACACAAGTTCAAACCCGCCATGTTATTTACTCCCAGCTTCGAAATGCATCATGGGTAATTAGCGGGTTTTATCCTGGGTCGAAGCAGGGTCGAAAATCAACCCTGCATTTTTCCCTATCGTAGGGAAAAAGTAAGAAACGACTCTGCTTTTACCCGGGTTTTTGGCACATGTAAACGGCACTTTTGGGAAACTGTGGACTTGAGTATATATAGCCTGGTAGTATGTGTGTCTGAGAGTATTTTCAGACTATACAAACAGTATATACCAGTCTATAATCTGAAGTAGACAATACTTTTTCAGACTGTACCTGGTAATATTTTCATACTTTGAAATAAGGCCTTAAAAGTGTCCATTTGGTCTGTCGTAACACGAGTAACAACATAGATATTGTTATATAGCAACAAATTTTGTATTTCTGATGAATCGTTTTGCATTTTAAGGAAACGCATTCAATTGAGTATATTACGAAAGGGTCTGAATTATCGTAATTCGTGAAAAAATTGCTTAGGAAAATAAAAATCCCGCTCACTAAGGACCTGTTCACAAAGGAGTCCGGTAGCAGAAGCGTAAAAGGAAAGATGGCGCTGAGACGGAAATAACCAATCAAAGGCGTTAATAATCTCGTTGCGAATCGTTTGGAGGTTTGTCATTGGTTAAATATATTTCAATACTTTAACGCTTTTGCTACCGGACTCCTATGTGAACAGGCCCTAAGAGGTCTCCATGTTGCGGAAGATCGAAGGGCTCCTAGATATCCGAGCTTTCGCAGCCCGCATTTTATTGCTCATTATCGCTTAGTGAAGTCTCCATTTCGATCTGATGTTTCTTGAGGCGAACTTTTGGTACTTAGAAAAGCGGTTTTTGAGCTTTTATCTTTTCTTACATGACCTGGTTTTGTAGATACTAATATATTTAGGTAAGTTTTAAAAGCTCATTAGAGTGGGAAATTCTAAAATAAGATGCCATTTTATATTCTCAAATTTGAATTAATACCTCCAGGAAAGTTGATTATGTATCAACAGTTGGCTCGAAAGACTTTTTTATTTGAATTGTACTTAGTCATGTATGTATGTATGCAACGAATAACCTTAGATAGATAACTGAATATCCAAAGCTGCTAAATAAAGAAGTTTTGACATCGATGTTTTGTAGAACTGGCGATGAAAGGTAAGGTAGGGATTGCTGTTTGATAGCTAGTATTGCTGTTTCTTGACATGTTTTACCGATATTGGGAAAGAAAATGGAAGCTCATGGGTTAGAATGGATATTTAGAAGCTCTAAATCAGAGGTTCCCAACCTTTTTCTTAGATCGACCCCTTTTAAAATAATGATTTTCTTCACCGACCCCCTCACATTTTTCTCTATAATATACAACATACTACATAATTATAATACTAATAATTGCACATAAAACACGCAAAGATAGCAATTTGACTAAGAATGTGAACAAAAAATTAGAAAAAGGTGGTTCATTAGGTTTATGTTTTATTATTTTTGAACTATTTTTGTTTTTAATTTCAGAAGTATAAACAAGATTTCAGAAACACAGATTGTAATTACATAAACATAGCCAAGAGAAAAACGAAACTGCTTCTGACTGGTTGCATCGGGAGGACCCATGTGCTGTTTGAGGTCCAGTGGATTTCCCCAGTTTCTGCCTAGTGTTGGTACACAAATAAAAGCCGACGGCATTCGAGGCATATACTAAAGCATTATAACATTCGACTTTAGATGCGTGGATCACTCCGCCTTATGCAAATTTGCATTTATACATATTAAAACGGATATTATTATCTAATAATTACATTCCTAAAAAATTAAATTAAATTTTAAAACAAAAATTTATTATAGACCCTCCAATAGATGAAATAGTATAGAGCCTTTTTAAACTTCCATCGACCCCTAAGGGGTCTATAGGAGTTAATCACCTAGAAGCAATAGATGCATGCAAGGGTTGGAATAAGCAAGGAATACAACGCATTGACCTTACACATACGTTTATTAGACAACCCAAATTTCAATTAACCTGTCAGAACTATAGTATTACAATCAGTTTTATATTAATAATTTTGACGTACAATACCCAGAAGCAGAGGCAAACTATAGAGTCAAATATGATTTTTAGAATCTAACGGGGAGGCACTTACTATAACGGATGTATGCAACGATGATCGTAGCATCGGCGACCGGGACCCAGTATCATCTCCAGTGTATGAAAACGTTGGCAGTATATTGGCACTTCTCCACGGCTATATGGCAGACGAGAGCCTCCGACATCTAACTCTCAGAAACCCAATCTGAAGACCGTCTCCTTCTTTTTTTTTTTCATTCCTCTCGTCCTTAGCGAAGCTGTTGTCCGTTTATAGGGGGCCATTCTAGCACGCCCCTCACTTCCATTGGGCAGTGGGCTGTTTCTCCTTCAGTGGTTCCTATCCCTAATTGGTTCTTTATTATACCGCCTCTGTCGCCTCTGTCCATAGACTATATAGTACCTCCCCCCACATACGTTTATTTTGTAAAACAACTTTGATTCTTCTCCTCTGACGTTTTTACTGTGGGCCATAAAATAACGACCATCCATCTTGTAAAATATAAACTTCAGATCGCTATCACTGGCCACACCGACAGCTATTCTTCTATTTTTTTATTGTTTTACAATCCTGTATTTGCCCCTGCCTCTGCATCCTTTATGATACATTCTTTATTGTCCGCACACCGTGGGGAATTACACTATTTTCACTTCTACAGGGTCCACCTGGACCCCGTTGGGAATCCCTGCTCTAAATCATTCAATAACAGTAACTTGCAGTTAACCAGACGGGAAAATTACTTTTTAATGTAACTAGACAACTTATGTCCTGTTGGATCCATCCACTCTTATGTTCGTAAGCTATGAAGCAATCAAGTTAATTTCAATATCCCATAGAACTCTATAGTTTTATCGTGAGAAAACTTCGTTAAATATGAGCCGTTTATTTTGAAAGTAGTGCAAGTCATTTTTTCAAAAAAAATCAAGTTAATAATAACATTAATTACAATTTTACGGTATTTCTTATCATTAAAAAAAATTACAATCAATATGGGGAGAACCACTGAGATTTTAAATATCTTTAGATGCTGTTTTTTAATTAATTTATTTTTAAAATATGTCTATTTTTTAAAAAAAGTGGCCCATGCCACTTTCCAAAATAAACGGCTCAAATTTTGCTCCGAGTCTGCTTTATTTATTTCTCCAAAATAAGAAGCATGCATTTGTGTATACATGCGACCAGTAAATTTCCTCTTCTGCTCAGATCCAACAATTCGCATACATTTAGTCACCGATATCGATATGCGCCTGTATGTGGACCGATACTACAAGGGAGCATGGAAAAGGGACTAATCCACATTTAGATGTAAATGCAGATAGTCCAAAGCCTGTTCCTGACACGCTTTATTCCTTAACAGTTACCTCTCACCGCATTTAACGACTCCGATACCAATCGCCAGCATTTCATCAAATATTGCATGGAAACGATGTCAACCATTCAGAGTTGCGCACTTGGTAGAACTCACTACCCCTCTCAAACAGTGCACAGCTGCAAAAATTGCGTGTTTTTCGCCTTTTCTGCAGGTTCCGAGCGACAAAGATAGGGGGAGAACCTAGCCACCGCCAATTACACGGGTGGTTAGAAGCATTCAGAGACGGACATTTGCAACAATATTGGTCGGGAGGCAGACCGGAAAAGTCATTCCCTCATTCTGCGCTTGTAACACGCTTGCGTGGGTCCAGATGTTGGTGGTGTGATTGCAGTGGCTTTTCATGTCGGACAAAAGCGCCGATTATCTGCGATTAGCATATTCATTTTCGTGTAAAACAAGAATTCGTGGGGGGAACTGTGAAACTCAGCAAGTGTGATGGCTAGGTGAGGTCGGGATCGGGCCTTTTGTGAGCGAACAATCATGCTCGATGACTTCGCGTGGCTTTATGAAGCTGCTCTACATCTTTATACCCTGGAAAATCGGTAAACCACAGTACTTTCATACAGTTGCTCAAGAAAGACTGAATTGAAAATCATGCGTGGCAGCACTTGTTCCAAGTACAAGAAGATCAATTTTTAGTTACAGGACGAAGCTTACCAGCAGGCAGCAATCACTTGCGCGAGCACACACACACACACATCAAAGTTAAAATAATTTTAAAATATTACAAAGATTTAAGAACGTAGTTTAATGTAAATACTTACATTGTAAAGTGCAGATTGCAGCACTTTCCTGTGTTTGAAGAAACAAAAAATTAAAACAGGAAACTAAAACATGATAGTAAACCAAATCAAGAAAATAAGAACGTATATTTATACATATATTTTTTTATTGTTTAAAATGCACACACACATACACATATATATATGAATGGAGAGATGAATGGGAAGATGAATGGGAAAAAAAAAAAATAGTAAATAATTTTAAAAAAGGTATATAAAAGTGATTTTAACTTGTAAGAAATATTTCGTGTTTTCCTACACGTAGTTCCACTTAATATTATTATTATTATTATTATTATTTTGTGTGTAAGTTTTGTTATTTTGAAAAAGTGCAATAATTTTTCAAAATAAATGCTTATACAAAATACAAATTACAAATATCTCTTAATTTTATATATACGTTATTCGAATAACATACAATATAATACATCTTCCAAATAGTGTCAAAATATTTTAAATATTTTCCGAGATATAAAGCATGCAAGAGAAAGTAAGAAAACACCGATTAAAAAAAATTACTCTGCTATTTCAGTATAAACCAGCAATTTCATTTCTTTTAATATAAACTAAAGAACTTTCCTTTTAAAATACTTTTTGCCATATTTTTCTAGCATAGGGACAAAAGGTATCCGTAAATTCGTATTAGAAAAAATACTCTGATGTCCTTTTTAATACTTGCAAGGAAATATCAAAACTTAATAAATTTCTTTTAACTGCCAGAGAGTAATCATTTTGTAAGAATTCACATTCTATCCGAAATTTTAAAATACAAATGGTAGCAAAAAACAGGGGAAAGATGGCAGATTAATATTATAAATTTTCCAGAAACTTGAAAATTTTAGGGGTCTTGAGATTCCTTAAAAAAATCATTTTCGTCTATTTACATGCTTACTAAAAGTGTCTATAACAAAAGGGCATAACAATGATAGATGTGCGGTATGTGAAGACAATACCCCGCCTTGAAGACCTATATTCTTCCCCGTCTTTCTATCTCCCCCTCAAATTATATACCAAAAGAGGTATTATAAAGTTGCAGTCGTTGTATAACGTCATGGACGTATTTCTTGCTTATTTCTTCTGCAATTAGAACACGAAATGCATTCGTGTTTTGTATAACTTCCGTTGTCACAAGCGAAACTAAGCTTCTCAGAATTCTTTGATGAAATTCTTTGCTCTTTGATGAATTTCTTTGAAATGAAATTCTTTGCTCTACTTCGGTTTTCATTTTTATCTCCCTTAAAAACTTTATCACGGGAAAGTATTTGGATAACTTATGCATAAGGAATGCACTCGAAGAAGATTAAAATAATAATGCATTCTTTTGTTTAATATGTTCCATTTCGTTCCGTTTGCCGATACTAGATGGGGCTGCAATCGTGGATTCCCTCTCATTTCTCAAATCTGAAAACCTCAAATCTGAAAGTTTTTCTTATTGACGTAACTAAAATAGATTGAAGAAGATAAAAATGTTTTACATTCTTGTGAATTGATGCATGCATATATAATTAAATGTTTTACATTTAATTATATATGCATGCATTTCATCTTAGTAGTGAGTAGTTTTTACGCATAGAAATCGATCTGTGAAATATATTCACGGAAAAAAAAAGTTCATTTTGCACTTATTTGGTCGTATTTAAGCCCAGTAAGTTTCTTTCTACTTCTGTTTGAATTGTTAATATCGTATCTAGCACCTAAGTTATAGTTTTTATAAATAAAATAGCCTTGGGAATGGTTAATTTCTTGCATTTTTCTCGAAATTCGAATATTTTTCTCAAATGCGATTTTTTTTTTCCGCACTATTTCTCTCCGCAAAATGCCTTGAAAGTTTATAATTTTTTTTCAAACGTTTATACAGGAAATAAAAAGACTCTGACCCTTGATTTCAAATAAATTAGTCTCAGTTCTTGAAATTAGGAATAACCCGAATAGATTATCTGAAAAAAAAAATATTCTCTTCGTGGTAGAGTTGAAATTAGCTTTAATTCTTTATAAACTTCTTTATAGTGAATTTCGGTGATCTAGTTTACTGAAAAATTTTAATGTATTGTAGAGTTTTAAAGATTTGGTGTGAGTTCATATGTTTCTTTATAGAAGTTATCCTTGAACACAGAGTCTCGAAACGTGCGAATACTAAAGTTATACTAACATTTTCTCCAGTGTTGAAGATCCAGATAACGATTGCACAGTGGGGGATTATATCACGAAGCGCTCGCTTGGGGCCTCCGAAAGTTAGCAGCTTCATAAAGAGATACACTATCCCTTGATTTTAGACGGTAGATGCGTTCCACGACAAATTGTGTCAATCGAAACCGTGTAAAACAAGACACAGCATTCATATTAAACAAGGGGATAGGTGCAAGCCGTAGTTATGTTTTTAATAACAGTGTAAAAATGCAAAGAGTTTATGCCGAAGTGAAGACAAAACAATTTAAGTAATATGCAATGATAAATTATTTATTTACATATGTATTTCAAAGATTAACGTCTTACCTCGTGTAGAACTGAACTAGGAATGACAGTATGGAATAAATAATCCAACAGATATAGATAAAAAAAATTATACTAAAAATAGACAAAAAAACAAACAGAAATCAAGCACTCTGGGCATCCACGCACCAACGGCAAGATTCTGTATAAGTGCCGGAACTGAACCATAAAACAACAGAGGTAACCGACAGGTCTCGTCATCAGGGAGCCTAACCATGTCAATTACCTCAAGGGGGACTTTCTGAATAGGATGCAGGTAAGCCCAAAAGACATCCCAAGGCCCCGAGTCCCCCAAAGAAGCAATTAGTCAAGAAGAAAATGAAAAGACAAACACAACTTACAGTATGGGCTCAACGCACCTTACATGCAAGCACACAAAAATCCTAATGCAAAGTAAACGGTGCTTACACACCCCAATTCCGTAAGTGACGGTTATGGCGAAACAGCAGCCAATTCTATCCTAAAGGTTACGTCATTGTACCATTACTATAGCTCCACCCCCCATTATAACTTAACCAAATGAAAACACAAATACTATTCTAAACATCTTTAAAAATTCCTGAGTCTAAATGCCATTTTTTTTCCCTAGAAATTGACTGCTTAAAATAATCTTTACACATAAAACCAAAGTTATTTGCCGGCTTATTATGGAAATTAAACAAAATCTACTGTAATGACGCCAATGCTAAACGCGACGCAATGCACTTGTGACGTCTGTGCAGATAATGAATGAGTGCGTTCAGTGTAAAACACTCAAATAATCAAATAATACATTGATTTTTTTTTTTCTAATTTGTAAAATTTAGAAACCGTGTAAAAGCGAAACCGAGTACCATGCAAATCGAGGGACAAGTGTACATTCTGCGAAAATCAAACTCAAATACCATCTTCCTCTGAACAATTTGCAGTTCGTCGAACGACAAACAGCGTAGTACAAGTTTTTATTACATAAAAATCGGCTGATAGAATTTCCATTTCAACCGTGAGAAAATATCTTAAGTAATAGTATTAAAATTATTTAGAACAAGGGGGTCCTTAAAACTGGAATGCGTTTGGTGGCCTCCAAATGTTTCATCTGCCGTTGCATTTGAATGAATAAGGGAAGTTAAAAAAATGAGTAGCGAATTAAATGCAAATTGAATAGCTAGGATACAGGGCCTTTTTATCGCATGGGCAAATCGGGACTTTGCCCAGGGCCCCCTGATGCTAGGGGGCCCCAAAACCCCCTTGGTGTATGCACCTAGTACTTCTAATAGTATGTATTTTTATAAATGTCCGTAAGGGGGGGCCCCGAAATGGCATCTGCCCAGGGGCCCCCAGCGTTCATAATCGGGCCCTGCTAGGATATCATTAAAATAGCGTTAAAATTGTACTGGAGACAGAATAGGTCAATCCCTCTAGTTTTATACTATGTATTCCTCCTCCTTCCCACCCTGGAAAATTTAAGCTCAGTGCTTCCTTTTTTTTTTTTTTAAATCTTATAAGGATTAGGGTGATAGTTGTAAAAGACCGATTCCCCTTACTCTCCTCTCTTTGTTCTCTCTCTTCCCTTAAACCCTTACGTGTCAGAGTGCTGCGTGTTCTTAAAGATATGAAAAATTATAAATCCTGTCTGGCATTCTCCCCAGAGAGCCGTGAAAGTACTTTTTCCGGCTACGGGAGTCCGTATCAGGTCACCCAAAGGTTGGAAGGGAAAGAAAGGACATTTGTTGGATTATGAGAGAGAAATACCTTGTGCTAAATGTGGTACTTTAGATGTCTATAAGATGAAAAAAAAAATAGATCATTAAAATTATGTATTTGTGCAGATGGTTTTACAGATATTTATTGAATGACTAGAACGGGTGGTCCGGTCATCAAATAGCTTCAGTATGAATAACATGTGATGGAACCGTTTGCTATTTTGGTCATGATTTATGAAGCTTGCACACTCATATCAAGTTTAGCACCTAAATGAGGTTATATAATTTAAGGGGACTTACGATTCTTAAGTCCAAGAAATAAGGCATATATATATATCATACTTATTGAAATCTTCATAACTATTTCAATTTATTCCCAATTTTTCCAAATTTTATGTATATGATAAATTGATATATTTATTTTAATAAACAACTTTTAAACCCTCAAAATAATTTTAAATACTTATTTTTTAAATGCTTTAGATATACCTTGTTTTTTAAGTATTTTTATTGTATACTGGCTTGCTCGCAGAACTGGGAAATTAATTTTACACTTAAATGAATAATTCCTGTTTTATATTTAAAATAAATTATTCAAAATACAATTGAACATAAAATATTCAACGCTAAAATATTTTTTCAATTTTTTAAAAACTCCTCGAAATATACTTAAAATTTCTTTGAATTTTTGCCTTAATTTACCCTTGAAAAAATAACAAAACGTGCAGTGATTGCAATAACTCTAGTTGAGACACAATAAAATAACATGATTATGCAGTGATAAAAATTTCATGGAATTATGTTTCATAGTTTTTGAGATATTAGTTGAAGAATGATACAAAATTACATTTTGAGAAAAAGGAGTTTAAAATTTTTCTTACCATAAACTTGATCAGTAATTAAATATTTAGAATATCAATATCTCCGGAACGAAGCGGAATGTTTTCACGCGTTTTGCTTTATTTTGTTCAGAAATGATCAGGCTTTAACATATATTTTAAAAAAAAAATCGAATGTTTTAAAGATTTAAGAGTAGTGAGTCCCCTTAAGGGGGTCGGGACACATTAAAAATTTTTTTTAATTTATTTATGAGTTAAAATTTTGAATTTTTTTTGTGATCATTTACCATGTAATTTGTAAACAAAATCATATCATAAAACTTCTCAAATTTATTTTTAAAAAATTTAAAAATTTAAATTTTTTTTAAAAGTGGGTTAAATTAAAATTGTTATAACTCGAAATATTATTTGTCGAATTTCAAAATTTTTTCGTTTAATTAAACAGAAATATATAGGTTTTAATTTTAATTCAGCATTTTTTAAAATAGTAATTTAAAAAATAAAAAATATTTAGAATAAAAATTTCAAAAAAAATTATGTAACTTATTTTTTTAAAAATCAGTTTCAAAAGTAAATATTTTTCAAATTTGCTGAATCAAAATTAAAGTAAAATAATTGAAAAAGACATGTTCCTAGTTTGAACTATTTTCCTTTAACGTTTCTTGACTTATAACAATTTAAAGACGAGAAAGGTTTAAAAATCCATTATACAGAAAGACGTACTTAAAGGTTTAAACAACGACTGTCTGCTATTAGAATGTTGAAAAAAAAATTAATGTCTCCTGTTCTAATTAAGATAGAAAAATGATTTAAACGTCATTTTAAAGGGAAAAGAGCACAAAAAATTTTAATGCTTTAATTATTTTTTTGTTGAAAATTTGAAGAATTTTGTGTCCTGTACCCCCTTAATTAAAAATTTTGATCCATTCCTTTATTTAAAGGAATTTTGAATTTATTATGAGAAATACTTGCTTGGTCCTAATCAAAGATTGCTTTTGATGGCGAGATTTTTGATTGATTTGATGCCTTTAGGAGCAATTCGATGTTTTTTCTTGTTTTTATCACTTTTGGTCAGTAATTTATTTCTATGTCTGTTAACCGTTGAATTTTAATTTTGCGTATGATCAATATATATCAATAGATCTTTCCACCGGGCAATAAAAGACCGTTGAAGAAAATCGTCAAATGTTAGCTAATCCGAAATGTTAAGATACACACTGGCTGTGCAAGACGCATCCAAATAGAACAGAGTGCGGGAAATTGCGCTTGAAATTTTAGTTTCGGTTGTGTTTTGTTCAGTTAGGATTTATTTCCGTAAATTGTTGCATTTTTGTGTGTTTTTGTAATTTGGTTTTAGATGTTAGAACTTGTACAAAAACACATTCGGAGTGGAGGGAAAACGGCGTTCCTAAGTGTCATTAAAGTTTGCAATGGAAAGCAAAAAAAAACAGTGACGTTATAATTCCTGAAATTCATTTTACTAAAAGAACAAGAGAAATAGCTGTTAAACCCCTACTGGCTCTGATGAATTGGGGTCGAGAGGGAAACAATGAAGCCATCCTCTGTAGTGTTTATAAGGCGGAAGGTTCACGATATTTCATCGAAGAGATTTTCAGAAAAGGAAATTCCTTCATTACAGAAATTACCTTGAAAAAGAAAAAAGATGTAAAATAAACTAAGACAAATTCTAATTAATATAAGATTTTTATGAATATGATGCTAAAATAGATTAAATGTTCATCCCGAAAGAGATGATATTTTTAAACGAACCCTTATTCTGGGAAACTCCGATTTTGAGAACATTTCGCATCCATCAATGAAATAAGGGTAGATAGTTCCATATTTTATGGTAAGGGGACCGCAGGAAGGAAGTAATTATGGAGTACAGTGAAACCTCGTTTATCCGGACTAACTGGGACCATAGGCAATCCGGATAATCGAAAATGCAGATAATCCGGGTAATATGGGTAATAAGCAAAACAAAATCCTTAACTCAGCAGACTAACCGTTTATTATGCTATAAAATTATAACAAAATTACTTAGTATTTGTTACAAGACATTAAAAAATACAAAAATAACTTTTCACATCCTTTCTTAACAAAGAATTGGTAAGTCTAGTAAAGCTTTCTTAAACTCGACAAAAAGCATTTTATTACCATAATTTATTGTACAATCTATGCAGGAACTTCACATTGAAACTACATAGCGAATATTTTGCATACTTATAGTTACGTTCTTGCTATCATAGTTAAAAATTATCATCTAACGTGAATATTAAATAAAAATAATGTCTACAAATCTGATCCGGATTATTCGGAGATCCGGATCAACGAGGTTTCACTGTACTTCAAGACTGCGGAGTATTCTTTAAGTAATTATGGAGTACTTAAAAATGGTTTGTTGGTTGGTTGAGAGCACTGCGGCCTATTTGTGCTACACAATTACCAATTAGACCAGGATCTACAGCTTAAAGCCGATTCTGAACGGTTAGAAACATTCATGCCAACGGCGGAACTCGAACCCACAGGATCTGGACCGAATGTCAGCAGCGTAGTCATTTGGCCATCGTCCGGCTCATTTAAAAGTGGATGGACTTATGTTGATTCCTCTTTTTTTTTCTCTCTCTCTCGTGCACACCTAGATTAGGAAGAATCCGAACACAGAGCTTATATGTACAAAGCAAACATGACCATAAGTACCATGGAAACACACTGGATTACAATTAACTTAAAGTGATGAATATTTTGCCTCGTTTCTGTGCAGTAGTAGGGAAAAAAAAGTGAAATAGGTTATAGAGTGCAGTAAATTTTTTCCATCTAGCTCAGTTTTTTGACAACAGTTAGAAACTGGAAGACTTCATTCCATCATATCACATAAAAATTTGTGCCTGGAGGAAGCTTCAGTGCCTTTAGTTTCCTTCGTGGGTATGAGTTACTTACTTCGGAAAGTATTTTCGATTTCTTGTAATCTATAGACTTGCACATGGCTAGCATGTGGTCGTAAGAGAGTATAATGACAAATCAAAAACAAGCTAGCTTACTTTACTCGACCTTAGATGAAGTCAAAATGTGGAAAACTAAATATAGCGACATAAAGGCGACCTTGCCGTATCAAATCCTCGACAGCGTAAGATGCGAATAGACCGTGGTAAATGACCACCTCATCATTGCTATCCTAAATACGTTCGGAGCTCGCACCACTAAGGACCTGTCATTACTTTCAAATACCTATTCCCCGTCCCCATACCATGCTTTACTTTCAGAAATTATTTCGTACAGATCACTAAACAGACCAGGCCGTAATATTTACTAGCTCTAGTTTCTCGCATACTTTGCTTCACACAATATCTGAAACCAACCAGTTTCTTCATTAAAAGTCTTTATTTCGGTTGGATAATCCCACAGGATAGATAAAAGTTCACACATGCGTGCGCACACACACATCTCTCTCTCTCTCTCTCTCTCTCTCTATATATATATATATATATATATATATATATACATGAAGTGAACCTTTTCTATGGCGGTCAGTAATGGTTCCGAAAATAAGTGGCCGTTTCGAGGGTGGGCGCCGAAAAGAGGTATCTTCCATAATATTTTCTTTTTGGACGTTTAAATCAGATCTGAACAAAATATGGCCTTTTAGAGGAGTGGCTGGTTAAAGATGTTTCTCTGTATGTATATATATATATATATATATATATATATATATATATATATATATATATATATATATATATATATATATATACATACACACACACATACATGCTAAACGGAAACTAAACGCAGATATACAATGATTATGTTTGTATAAGGAGCACGACGACAAATTATCTTTTTGGTTAGGCTTGAGTTTGTTATACGGACATCGACGGAGCTTGTAACCAATACTGATGAAGGATAACAATACACCCGTTTTTGAGCGCAATTGCATCCCTTTTTGAATGAAAACCTCCAGGAAACTAGCTGAGGTAAGGAACTCTCCACCACTCCATCTATTTAAACTGTATTGGAAAACTTTCAAACTCTTCAACTCCCCCCCCCCCCGATCCTTTCCTAAATCGACTGAATCATTCCTAGCTCGGACCATTAATCAAGTGGAGTCCCCTCTGCCGGACTTGTCATGCTCATTGACATCATCCGGGGGGAATCTAGATCCCTTGCAACCACCGGATTTCGCACGCAGGTACCCCCTTCTGTTCTGCGCTAATCCAGTCTCTTCCGGATTTGTCCGAATAGGACCGCGGAACACACTCACAGATTAGATGCAGATGGCGGGAACCTGACAAAGGAATGGAAAGACCATTAGAGATGGAGTGAAAACCTGGCGTACACACACACAGCGTATTCAATGGTCGCAGACTAGTTTAACGATGGGCCTCGATCCATCAATCGGTGATTGAGACAGATATCACTAGACACATGCACGCGCGTGCGCATACCCAAACACAAACAAACACACACACACACACACTATATATATATATATATATATATATATACATATATATATATATATATATATATATATATATATATATATATACATACATATATATGTATATATATATATATATAAATACATATATATATATATATATATATATATATATATATATATATATATATATATATATATATATATATATATATATATATTTATATATATATATATATATATATATATATATTTATATATATATATATATATATTTATATATATATATATATTTATATATATATATATATATATATATATATATATATATATATATATATATATATATAGAGAGAGAGAGAGAGAGAGAGAGAGAGAGAGAGAGAGATTAATTCAATCAAATATTCCAAGGAATGAGGCCGTTTTGTAATCTCCATCTCTTTCAATACAATTTATTTCCATGTATATCTTTTAATAAATTCTGGCCCGGCTGAATAATGAGTTGACATATCTCGGTAGTTCCGTTTTGTCAAATGGCATTAAATTAGGTTTTAGCTAATTTTTGCTGCACACCGTTGTTGTTCTAGGGATCAAAATCCAAATTTATACTATAAGTCTTATTTGACACCATTCGTGGTAAAACCGAAGATTACGGGAGCGGTGGACGTCAAATTATTTAAAATTTTTCATCATAGAGATACGAAATTTTGTACATATATACATTTCACGGTACTTTTCCGTTATAAGCACTACACTTGGCGCATTTTTAATCTTGGAGACGCACAGATACGACACGTCGCATTGGCGAATGAAATAACTCAAAATAACTCCGGATGTTACTCAAACGTTGCATGCTCATCTTTAGGCAAATTCCATATTTTAAAATCCATTGCGTAAAAATACGGTCAGATTTCCTGACGGATTCTAAATTCCTTACATACTGAAGTACACGTATTTAATTACGGCATTCCATGAAGTCTGTTTATCTCCATGACCAAAATAATAATCGTCCTCATATCATCTCGTGATCCTTGAATCTCACGATTTGTATATTTTAACTAGCTGAAAACCCGTACTTCGCTACGGAGTATATTCAAATTAAATACAACGGTCAACGTATGAAATTAATGCCAAAATTATGTATAATTATATTTTAAAAAAATACAACGATCAATGTATGCGATTGATGTAAATAAAACGAAAACAATATATTTATAAAAAAAATCGTAACGGATATTTTTATAGACAAAACAATGTAGAAGAAAATATTCAAATTAAATCTAATAGAACATACTAAAGAATATAGTACATTTAATATAGTACAGTTTGATGAACATATCTTTTACAGTATTTTAATATTTTTTCGGATAATGTCCAATCGTCTCCTGCATTAGAAAGAAAAAAATATTTTTTTTTGTCTATTTCGCTGTTATCACGTGACGATAAATTTATTTAAAGTACCAGAAAAAGAAATCACGTGATCAGCATTTAATACATTAAATTCTAAAAATTAATCTTTAAAAATTCACCAAAAATCAGAAAATGGAGGTAAAGATTCGAAAAATATTTCATTTTAAAGGAATTATTATGATCTTTCTCGTGATATAAATTTTATAACCCTCAAATTATTGTTTTAAATGCAAACTTTAAAAAATTTACTAAAATAGCTTTAAAATTTAATTTTAAAAAATATAAGAACTTCTCAAAAATCTTTCTTAGTCCACCCCTACACTATAAGAAGAATCGCCATGCAAAATTTCAGCCCTTTAGGTCCAGTGGTTTGGTCTCTGTGTGTTCTGTCAGTGAGTCAGTGAGTCAGTCAGTTGCGGAACTGTTTTATATATATAGATATTGTAATTTGACAATTATTAGAGTGATTATATCACGTTACCTTTCTCTCGTTGCAACGATTTTTAAAAATGCGCCAAATTGGGGTCAAAACGATTGTAGTGCTTATAACGGAAAAGTACCCATTTCACTATAAATATATAGAATACCTTAAAAGAAATTTCCAATCTCATTATAATTTTAAGAGTTTTTAGAAATTTGAAATTTATAAACAAAATTTTAAAATGCTCCTTGCTACTTAATTTTTGAGATATTTTCTCGATTTTGCATTTTAATCCCTTTAAACTGTATAACAAACAAATCTGGGTATCAATTATTTAATCCCCTGAATAGTTAATTTTTTAGAGATTTTTTTCTGAATTCCTTCCTGACTTTCATCAAAATTTTGCCTTTTAATAAGTTATAAATAAAATTTTATTACTTTAATGAAGTCGAATTATAAAATGCATACCCAGTTTTTTTAAACAGTATTAGGATTATGTCTTATCAATTTCATGAATTTTGAACAAAAATTAAGTATCATGGAGCATTTATAAGTTCTAAAAATCCTGAAAAATCTGTTTTTAGAAAAGCAGATTTAAAGTTTATTACTACACTTACCCTTTATAAATTACATCGTAGAAGCTTCATAAATGATTTTTTACTTGAAATAAAAACTATTTTGGTACTACAGTCGAACCCCGTTATAACGAACTTCAAGGGACCAAAGGTTTTGTTCGCCATATTCGGTGGTTCGCTATATCCGAACCTTTAAGAAAAATGTTAAAGTTCACAAAATGTATAACTCATTAGTTGCTATGTATATTCAATAATGATGTATTTAAAGAATGATAAAATCCATTAAAAATGATCATTAATGAATTAAATTGACTAAAATCGATTACATTAAACTGACACAATACTAATTAAATTAACTAAAAATGAAGACAAATGGAAATAAATTGATTTTATCTTTAATAGTTGCTCACTGTTTTGATACAGAAATAATCTGTAATCTTCTGCTGATGCCGATTTCAAAAACATTTTATGAATATCTTTGTCCAATACATCAAATGACTCCAACACTCTTTCTTTCACTGTTTGTATAGACAAAAACTTATTAATTTATTCCACAATATCTTCATCAGTCGGATTTTCACATGCAATGACTTCACCATCACATGTTTCGAACAACTGCACGCCACAATCTGAGAATGATGAAATTTTGTGCTTTTCTATCCACATCGCGATAGGTAAATCTTCATCATCTTCTTCTTCAACATTCTTTGCTTCTTCAACATTCGTTATATCTTCAACATTCTTAAAAAGTTTAAAAATAAAAAAAAATTCAGTTGTCGACTGAAAAAAAATGTTCTTGATAGCCGATTCTTAAGATTTCGGAGGTTCGCTATAAAAGGATAAATTAGCATTAAATACTACAATAGGAAAACGGCGGGACCAAAATTTTCGTTCGTTATATCCGGGAGTTCATTATATACCGGGTTCGCTTTAACGGGGTTCCACTGTATTAATCTACAGAAATATATATATGTTTTTACAAGAACACAATCAATATTACAATGTCAAGATTTTCTTAAATAAAGGTCCACCGTTCCCTTACAGCACTAGTTCCAATGTGGGAACGATATTAGATGATCGCAAAACAGACCTTGACGATTATAAGAAACAAAAATTACCTTTGCTACTGAACACTTACAATTAATACATTATTTTTTCCTTTGCTAAACACAAGATGCTACCCAATTTATTTGTTTATTTATTCATATATTTTCGACTTTGCTGAATTCGAGGATTGTATTTCATATGCTCAATAATCATTAGTGCTATTGCTAATGGTTGAGTGCCATTATAACGATTGTCTGTCAGACATAGGATCTTAACACTGTTGTGTACTAACCATATTGGATTCGCTCCCCTCAATGTTTACCTATGGAGAAAATGTGCCCAAGGATTGCCGACTTGGATTTAAAATTTTTTTAAAAAAATTGTACTCCGTAATAAAGAAAAAAATTTACACCTGGGAGCATTTTCCATTTTTTTAAACTGTAAATACTATTTTTCAATTTAAGTTATTCGGGGGGAAAATCTGATATAGTGTGTTTTGAACGCTCATCAATTTCTTTGGTGGACGAAATTTGTAAAATGAATCCCATTGCAAGGTGCAGAAAAGTTCAGGCTAGCTGAAAATACCATTTTTATTGGGCATCAGCATTTATGTAGCTGTCAATAGTAGACAAATTTTCTCCATAGGTTAACATTGAAGTGAGCGAATCCAAAATGAGTAGTGCAAATCAGCCTTAATCCCGCTCCTTCAAACCACGAGGTCTGTGTTTTCTTTTTCATATTTACACAAATACTTGACTATTTTTAACCATGATTTTTTTTTAGCTTTCTAAAAATCCTTAATTTATTCTAATGGTTCATCGAAGCTTTAACGACTGTTTGCCAGAGGTGGGATTTGAACGCGTGTCTCCCGGGAGTTAGCGAGGCCGGGCGATGGCTAAATGGCCGGGGTGAAGGCATTCATTCCAGAGCCTATGGGTTTGAGTTCTATTGTTAACATGAATGTTTGTAGCTTTCCGGAATCGGTTTTAAACTGTCTAATTATCCGCTGTGCAACAAACCAATCAAATTATCGTAGACGAGGCAAGTGAGTTACCTACTGAACTACACGTACGAAATGTTATTTTCAGTGACTTCTCTCAATATTTTGTACCGTCTAAAATTTCAATCAATTTTCTCCATTGAAAATTCTATTTTGTGTTTAATTTCAGTACTTCATAATATTACTAACGTTTGTTAACTAAAATTTTATTAAGATTTATACAGAGTTTCTAAGATTTTATTATCATCATTTTCAGAGTATACCTAAAAACTAAAAACTAAACTCTTGGCGCAACAGTCTGCTGTGGACCAAGGCCAGAGATGCCTATCTCCACTTTCTTGACCGTGGGCTTGGGGTGCCATACAGCATATTTCTCAGTGAGGTGGTCAACCTGACATGGGACCTTCAGAGTTTAGTTCCCAAGCATGGTTGGGACATATGCCATACAGAATATGTCTCAGTCAGGTGGTCAACCTGACATGGGACCTCCAGAGTTAAGTTCCCAAGCAAAGTTTGGGACATATGCCATACAGAATATGTCTCAGTCAGGTGGTCAACCTGACATGGGACCTCCAGAGTTTAGTTCCCAAGCATGGTTGGTCCTCCTTTTATAGACCCACTCAAGGAATGAAAGGCTTAGTCGGCCTTGCCCAGTTGCAGGATCGAACTCTGGACCTGTAGCGGGCAGAGTATACTTACTATACCTATAATATTTTGCAAAAGATCTGTTAGTCAAAAATGTTGCCATCAATATCATCATTTGGTAAAGACTAAGTTGCCTCCATAAGCAAAAATTTATTCATATTCTTGAATTACGAACATGATGGGTGATTAATTGCATTATTTCATCAGGAATGTTCCTTTTATTGCTAACTGAAATTAGCTTGAATGTTTCAGTGACTTATGAACGGGGGGTAACTTAACAGACTGCGGTTTGTCATCGTGAAAAAGGCATAATTGGTGATTTTTTTGCATTACCGAAACACAATGGTGTGAAAAAAAAGAGTCAGTTTTTAATGCCTGCCTCCTTCATGTATCATTATTCTTAGGCATAATATTCGGTTTACAAAAAGTTCTCGGTTTTCCAAAGTTTTTCCCTCTGCGATCATTATTTCGCACTTGCCGGCGAAACGGTGGAGATCGAAAATAAAACTGTTTAAGTGCCCACCGATTTTCGAAATGTAAAAGTGTTAGGTAGGGAAAATGCTTCTCACGTACGAGGACGTCTCCTTTGTTATCATAGGCAACGGGAGTGGTTGCCACAGAAAAAGCACTTGAGGGAAAATGTCGCCAAAAAGGCTTTTCAGAGGTCTTTATGCACACCGAGCAAAACACTATAATCGTGCGATCATCTTATACTAAATATTAATAATAATTAGGAAAATTATTTTCTAGTTTCTGCATCAGAAACATGTTCTTATTTAGAATTAAAATGCAAAATATGTTTAACAATGGAGTATCTTATTATTCTCCATGTCTTTCCTATAACTTACTTAGTCATATGTCGTACATCCTATTATGAGAATACAACATTACGTATAAACATGGAAAAAAAATTGTTTAATTGATATCAGTCTCAAATAGTGCAAAAGTGTTTCCTTTTAGAATGGTATATAGGCTGCTAAAATAAGATCGTTCAAAATATAAACTTTTTTTGAAGCGCTGGAAGACACCCAGGAATTATTAATATCAGCATTTTTTTTCCTTATTTTTTTTAAGAAACCTTTATTTTTGGCTTCTTATTAAACACGATTATCGTTATTCAAAATACGATTGTGAAATGAAACTTTGGGGGAAAAGTTTACATTTACGATCGTATTTATGCCGTCAAAATCATTATTTAATCAACAAATTTTTAAAGCGCGGCGAGCAACGTAAACATTATTCTTTTGATCTATTTTATGAATATTTAGGGATATTTTTAGGTGATAGAGTATATACCGTTTGAATTACTATATTTATTTTTCTTCTGATCTAAAAATAACTTTGGGGAAAGAAGTAGGAACTAGTCTACCGAAAACTACCATTTCTCAACATTAAAAAAAAAATCTTTGACGTCAATTTCATAACCTTCGATATTATCTTTATGATACCTCCCTAAATGTAACAAAAACAGACTTTTCCACTCTAAAAGGAAAAAAATAAATGTTGCATATAGAGGAATCTTTGAGTTTATGACTAAAGAAAAATACTTTTTTTCATGATTCCAAATTTATACCAATAAGAAATAATTTGAACTGAAATTAGTGTTTTCAACTTCCATATTAATCAACTTCCATGGTGAATATTGTTGAATACTGGGTTGGTGAATATTGGATACGATCGGACCGCAAAATCTAATGTCTTCTTTAGGACGGAATATTAACTTTAAAGTTCTCTCTAAAACTTTGACGGGTTATTGTTAATAGGATTTTACTACAATTAATCTTTATTGCGTCTAAATTTTCCATTCAATTTATTTTTAATGTCTGAATTGCTTGAGAATTATTATTGTGTAATTGTTGTCCTCTATTAACTTTATATTATAACTTTTATAGACATCCTTTTTTTGTTTCTTTCACGGCTTATCTTAAACAAACTCTTATCTTCTACCCTGTCATATATACATATATATATATATATATATATATATACAAAAAAATTTAAAAAATTTTTTTAAAGAAAAAACTATAAAAACCTTTAAAAAAACGTGAGAGAAGACTTTTTTCTCCCGGGAAGTTGGGCTACACTTCCCACTAAAATTACACTTCCCACAAAAATTAAATGAACTAAAAACGATGTGCCACCTTATAAAACCTAGAATAGATGTTCTAAAACTTCCCACGATACACTTGATGTATTCAAGAAGGCACATAAATGACTAGTACATCTTGATACAGCTTAGAACACATTCCAGGTCCAGTAAATTTCCCTTTTTGAGTTTACTGAATGTTTATAGACGTATATTTTCTGAAAAAAAACTACATTACAGAAGAATTTCTTAGATTTCCTCCAGTGATCCAACTAAAAGAAAGTACAATTTTAGGGACATGTATTTTCAGTTAAGAAGCAAGAAATTAAACATGTATCCTAAACATTATTTCATTTTCTGATTGCGTAAATTTGCTTTTCCGGGTAGTTAGTGATCATGCAAAGAAAACAGTTTTCAAGGCAAAACGGACGTCGAATCTCCTTTCGCCCACCACAAGATGACAAAACATATTTTAATAAATTTTTACCTCTAATTACTCATTAATAAATTTTGAATTGAACACTGATATTATTTCACGAAACATTTTCGGTGTGATATGGATACTAGGTTTATGGGAATTAAAAACAGTGATGTTACGAAGAGATCTGGAATCAAGATTTATTTTCTTTAACTTTACTGCAGTTTTAAGACTTCATTTTTATCAAGAAATAATGCCTAAGTCAATTTTCATTTCATTTGTCTTCAGCGTCATTAAGGGAATCGAAAATTAAAAGAAGAGCTAGTGAAAGAACTTGCAACTTTAAAATCATGGCATCGTTTGGAGATAGTTTTAGATATGTGGTAACCTGGTTTTGGCGAGGAATATAGAGACAGCACCGTAACACATGCAGGCCATTTTGACCAGTGTCCGAGTGACACCGGACCTTTGGATAGAATACTAATGGGCTAGATGGGGTGTCATCATGCGAAGCAGGAACAGATGCTACCAAAAATCGAATAGCACTATTGGAATGGAATATTTTTTTTGTTTTAAATTTCTGTCCCGAAGAAAAAGAGATATTGTTCAATCTAAACATTTGTCTTTTTTTTCAGTCATTTATGAAGCACATTTAAGTGAACATTAATGAACGCTTGCTAACTTAAAGCTCGCATGAAATACTACCATGACATTATGCTAGTAACTTAGATCACTTCTTGTAACTGTTTCCAAAAATCTGAAAACACCCGTAAATGTAAACGCAGCTGAAAAAACGAGGAAATTTATGTTAGTGATGGAATTGGACCTGAAAAAAAAGAACGTAATCTTATAGTTCATTAATAAGTTCTATGATTCTTTGAAAAGTTTAAACTTCAAGAGTCAAGATTTCATACTTACAGGCCTAACTTGTCACGTATTTCTCATTCTTCAACTAATTGTTTCTAACTGTTTCTCTAACTGATTCTTTTTTTAAATCAGTGAACAGTTGCAGAAAAAAATGTCACTGATTTTAAGCATACCAACGAAGAAAGCATTTCATCTGAAAGAGGAAGTGAATAGTGTTTGGATAATCTATCAGACTTGTATAAAAATAGACATGTCTTTAAAGTCTCAGTTTCCAATGTCGAAATTTAAAATACGGGAATTTTTTTGGTTTGATAAACCTCAGTCTATGGGCTATTGAAACGTACTTTTTTTAAAGATCAGGATAAAAAGGAAATCTGAAATAAATAAAACTATTATAGTTAATGCATTTAAATGTAATAAGGTATTTTAATGAAAATGTTTTCAATGGTTAGCTCTAATTGTTGGATCTAATTTTTCATTACATCAGACTTACAGAATTAACTATGGCATTTTGAATGTCAGCCGTTACGAAACACCTTTCTATAACACATAAATGTACATTTAAAAAAAAATTGTACATGGTTTTGTTCTAAAGAGAAGAGTTGAGGTGTAAGAGTGAATGAAGTAAGAAATAATGTAAAATTCCTCTATTTATTTTCCATACATGCTATAATTACAATTAATATACTTTGAGTCGAAAGCACGATTTTTTTCTATGTCTCTACATAGGGGCCTATTTTGGGGTCCCTTGATATTAACGAAAGTGTTTTTGTCGGGAATGTAAAGAAATCATTAAACCACACCTGTTTGGCTGATATCATGATTACGATTTGGTTTATTTTGAATTCGGTATCGTAGCACATCATGACTGAAATTTATGTTCCCCTTTATAGAGGACAGCTAGCATTTCAATGAAAAGCAAACTTTCATAAAGTAATTTCATCATGTTGGATCTGATTTCATCTTAAAATTATCTCTTATTATGACTGTTCATGTAACCAAGTTTTGCTACTGTAGATATATAATTCTAATTGGTAGTATAAATGTAATGCAAAACAAATGTCACTACAAACAACCCAGTAGTGGCTTGTAGTAAGTCTACCTGTAGCGACATTTATTTTGTGTTACCTATTTTTAAATAAGGTGTAGGTAAAATTTACTTAGCATATAATAGTACTCCCGATCATGCATGCAAAGGAAGTTATTTTATATTGTCAGTTATTTATATACTTGGGGCATGTAAATGTTTATAACAGGTAAAAAATAAATGTCTATATTTAGTCATCTTGTCTGGAGCTGTTTTCTATGATCTTCCAGTTAGGAAGTGTTACACAAACCCTATTTTAAACTGAAGTTTTCTGTTTCGTTTTTTAATTTGGTTACGTAGATATTGCTATTGGGATTTTCTGTCTTTTCCCTAGACTGTCTACTTAAATCAGTCGGGAAAAAAATGCAAAATCAGTCGTTGTTCATAGGACCAGCTTTCAGTTTTTTTATTATCGAATAAACAGCAACAGCCCTTAACCGTAATCTGGGATTCTAAAATTTCCAATACCCGCAAACGCTATTCCCCTTATAACCCTCTTGACGGGTGCTTGACTCCCTAAGAATTCCTTGATTAGCATCAGCGAGAGCGCACTTTTCCAACTCCTTTTCCCGAATCGCGTAAGCTTTATTTAATAGGCAGAGCAGTTTCTGAGACTTTAAGCAAAAAATTGAGCGCCATTAGCTACCAGTAAAAAACATCTGATGTCTTCGAGAGGAAGAGAGAGAGAGAGAAAAAACAGATCAATCCGTGATGACAAAATATGCAGATTCTCTGAATTCATTTGGATCGGAGAGTCCCATCTCGTCTGATTAGTGATTCTCCTTTTAATGATGCCGAAGGGAGGCAGGGTGCAAGGAATTTTTCCCGCGCTTTTGTTTGTTTTCCCACTTTTCTTTCTTTCTTTTTTTTTTTTCTTCTTCTAACCGCGAGTCTCTGATGAAAGTGATTCACCTCCCCTCCGATTATTGATAATTCGTCGTGGGCTGCGGCAAAGTCATTTGCAAATGGGTTCCTTGCACACGGAGGACTTACGGATAAATGCTCTCTCATCTCAAAGTCGGCAAATTTACGCTGATAACCCGATCTTCTGAAATATGTAACATGTTGTGGAGCACCTGCTCCATATTCAGCGAGTTTTTTGAAAGAACATGCTCCGATTAGGATTTAAATCGCTTTGGGAAATCCTCGGGTGCCCACGCGTTATTTCCGAAAATTTATGCTGTATGCCACACTCTATTTGCGTTTAACACGCCATAGGCAGAGCCATAGGTTGAGGGCAAGGGATCACATAAGGTCCAATATGCAAGCAGAGGTTTGAAGGCCTTAACCTATTTTTTTTTCATTCAAAAATTAATTCGAACAATTTCTTTTTTTAAATATTGTATTGTATTTCCCTTTTTAAAAAACTTTGACATTTCAGATTTTATACATAACTCTGTACAAGGTTGGATCAGAGCTCTAGGTCAACTTTTTGCTACACAAGAACTTTGTATAAGGTACTAGCTGAATACCTGTGCTTCACTATGGTGTACATTCAAATTAAATACAACGGTAAAAAAATAAGTCTAGGGACCAGTATTTTTTATTGAATAGAGTGTATACATTATTCTACTCTAAGGTAGCAGTAATGAAACTATGGGCATCAGGCTCTTTGGGAGATAGCGTAAGATGTCAAACCTTGTAGATCATGCAGAGAGGTCAAATTGTTGAAGCGCGTCTAATTGGAGTATCTGTTAGAATATCCCCCATGGTTTTGGGTGTTTACCGAGTTATGATATCGGAAATCATGACGGCATACAGAGTGCACGGAAAGACATCCTCTGTAAAACAGAATACTGGATCAAAGGGAAAGCTAAGGGGAAGAGACTGACGGGTGTTGAGGCGGATTGTTTCGTAAAAAAAGAAGACAACTGCAGCTAAAGTGACCGTAGAGTTCCGTCTGAATCTGCTAGCTCCAGTATCAGTCATTACAGGTAAGAGAAAACGTCCCAAACAAAACATTTACGGCAGAGTAGTAATTCCCCAGCCACTTGCAACATATGTGAATACAAAACGTCCTCTACAGTGGTGCCACGAGCACAAATCCTGGTCGAGTGATACGTCGAACACAGAGAAAAAAAAGTCGTTCGGTGAACCCACTTCTCCGAGTTCAAATCCACTGCACAGGGGAATTCGCTTTTGGTGAGTCGTACAACCCATGTGGGAAAGTGGGTTCTAGAACCCAGACCCCAAGCGGGTTGATTTACTCGCCACCAACTCATTAAAATGGGTTATACGACTCAATTTAGTGTGTCTAAAATTACACCAACATGAGCAGACAAACTCTTCTTTAGATTTCAATATCTTACTTTATTTCGGGTTATAAAACCCATGTGTAATGAGTTCTTTTAAGTAAATGAGTTTACGCTAAAGTACTCGAAAGGTTGCCTATTTTCTCCCGTAATTCATTATTCATTGTTATATGTATTTATTTTCTCAATTCGCTCATATTCTTTGTCGTGAAAAGAAAAAGAAACCCTGCGCTATACTCTCATATGTGGAATATAATTGGCATTAAAATTTAAGGATATTTTTTCAAAATCTCATAAAAACAAAGCTAAATATCTGTTATAAAATCCTGCAAACTTATATCATAAATGATGAAAGGATGTCTAAAAGTTGTGAAGATATCAGAAATTTAAAATGTTAATCAAGCATCCATTATTTTTTTTAATCAGTTTCCCTCACAGGAGTAACAGAGAGGAACAACCCTCCAAATTAAAAAAACAACTTTTAACTGAATTTTATGCGTTGAGATTTAGTGGTGGGGCTATATATATAATGTATCCGATATATGTGTGTAAGGGTGGGTAAACATAGCTTTTTAATAGCTGTGCGATGGAGGTTTATTCTATAGCGATAAATTTTACGTGATTTTTAATAAGCGATGTCCCATAACAATGACTTCTTTTTTAAAAATATTTTCACAAGTATTCCTTATGACGCGTGCGAATCGTCAGTAACCTATTAAGCTAAACATTCGAAACTTTAGGAGCAAATTATGAAAATGCAAACCTGCGAATCCCAGCCTTTTATTGTCGACCTCTAAGCGTATGCCTTACAGATCAAGATGTAAAATATTAAAAACCCACGCATAAGAACTTCAGCTTCTTTTCGTAAAAGAATGTTAATTTTGTTGCAAAATTTATCTGAAACTGATAGTTGCTTTGTACATTTATTACGTCATAAAAAAAATCTACAAAATTTTTCAATAACTTGGATTTAAAAGATACTCTTTTAAATGAAAACATTTCTACATAAAGGATATAATTTCTATGTTGAGAACAATAGTCATTAGGCAAAAATATAAACAAAAAATTGATTTAGAATAACAGATAAGTATTTTTGTTAATCTCGTCCAAAAATGTAGACATCGTATTCCAAATATTAAATTCCTTATAAAAAATAATAAATAAAAATTTAAGTACATTCAAAAGTTTTCAACCCGAATACTTCATTCAAGTTGCATGACATTTACGGTCTAATACTTAATGTTGGTTTTTCAGCGCAGTAAACTCACATAACATAAGTTATTTAACACACTTGTTTCGATAACACAGTTGCGATAACTCAGTAGTATTTAAACTCACTTACATCCGCGTTCAAAAACACGGGTAGTGGTTTGGTTTACTCGCCACCCAAAATAACCCACGCGAAGTGGTTTGCAGAACCCACTTATTCGGGTGACTGACCGACTTTTTTTTCTCTGTGAAATATGACATTTGGTTAGACGAATCATTGTTCAATTTGTGCCCCTCAACAAGACGTGCGTATGTCTGAAGAACACCTACACAAGTGTATGATCATGCTTGTCTCATGCTAGCTGTCAAACATGGAGGGAAATTTCTCCGGGTTTCGGCTGCCATCTCATGATTTTCAAAAGGGATCTATTGTAACCCTGAAAGGGAGATTCACTGGGAAGGACTATGTCGAACTTTTAGCCAACCATATCTATCCTACGGTGCAAAAATATTTTCCTGCAAGAGATGGCATTCTCCATGATGATAATGCTCCGATCCATACAGCTAAACGTGTCAGGTCATGTTTTGAGGAACATAAAGACCAAGTCAAACATCTTATCTGGCCCGCACAGTCCCTAAAACTCAATATCATCGAACTGCTGTGGTCTGTTTTAGAAACAGAGTCAGGAATCGATATCCACCAACAGCATCTCTACAGCAACATTGACGATTTATCCACAAAGAATGGTATAATATTCCCTTAACCACCATTCATGACTTGCATAATTCAATTCGTTAGTGAATTCCTGTGGTATTAAATGCCATAGATGGTTCTATGCCATATTAATAAAGAATTTCATGTTATTCCTAAATGTTTCCATCATTTTATTATTTACCTGTATACACACACACACACACACACACACACACATATATATATATATATATATATATATATATATATATATATATATATATATATTATAAAAAAAATCGCAAGGTATATTTTTATAGACAAAATAATATAGAATAAAATATTCAAATTAAATACAACGGTCAATGTATGCAATTAATTTGCATGTTTTATATCCATAAAACATGCTAATTTGAATTATATTCTTAAAAAACTTCCATCTCAATTAGTCTAAGGGTTAAATTTTATCTGTTACCGTATTTTAATATTTCTTTTCTCAATTTATTTCGTTGTTATGCACGTGATGCAAAATTAATTTAAAGTATCACAAAAAGAAAAGAAACCACGTGATCAACATTTAATAAATTAAATTCTAAAAATGAATATTTAAACATTCACCTAAACTCAGAAAATAGAGGTAAAGATTCGTAAAAGATTTCATTTTAAAGGAATTTTTATGATCTTTCTCGTGATATAAATTTTATAGCCCTAAAATTATTATTTTGAATGCAAACTTTAAAGAATGTTACAAACAGTGTAAAAATTTTATTTTAAAAATATAAGAAGAATTTTTCAAAAATCTTAATATAATATATATATATATATGTGTGTATATATATATATATATATATATATATATATGTGTGTATATATAATATATATATATATATATATATATATATATATATATATATATATATATATATATATATATATATATATATATATATATATATATATATGTGTGTGTGTGTGTGTGTGTGTGTGTGTGTGTGTGTGTGTGTGTATGCATATATATACAGGTAATGCACCCCTACACTATTAGAAGACCCCTACACTATTAGAATGCACCCCTACACTATTAGAAGAATCGCCATGCATAATTTCAGCCCTTTAGGTCCAGCAGTTTGGTCTGTGTGTTATCTGTCAGTCAGTCAGTAAGTTACGGAACTCTGATATATATATAGATAAATATTATGTTTCATGGGAGATGGATTATATAGAACTGACAGAGTCACTTCGTACATAGTGTTGTTGTCTGTAAAAGAGATTGCCAAAGTTTGAGCGAAGAAAAAGGTTTGGCGTCTTTTTACAAGTCATTCATGATTTTAACAAATCAATGCGCACTCTACCATCGCAATTAATCCGGTGCATGCATTGCTACCACCACCTATCTGGAGAAATTTATACATTAAGTAAATGAACTTTATTAGTTTCTTGATGTTTCTTTGTCTGGAGAAACTAATTTAAATTGCGAAGTCATGTTATTCGGAAGGTAGTAGAATCTGTATGATAGGATGCAGATGAAGATGTGAGAGTAAAAAAATTGCTTTGTCCCTAAATAATTCTTATCCTGTAGTGTAGGGGTCTTCAATCCGTGGCCCACCGAAACATTTCAATCATGCAAAACGAAAATTTGATATAAATTTGAAAAAAACCGTTAGAACGGCAAATCCTCTCAGACAAAAAAGGTCAAGAATGCACGGAGAAAGTAGTCCACGGCACGAAGGTTTATCAAAATAGTAAACTCGTCATTGTATTCGTAATCTTAAGACGAAATAAACACAAAAAGAAACATGCAAAGGCTCTTTCTTTCCAGAATCTCACGTGCGTCTCGTCCTCTTGCATTCATTCTGATTCGTGCAATATAACGTACAAAAATACATTGATTCAACTCCCATTTTTTGTTGTTTGTAGAAAATAATGAAAACATTTTTTAGTAATAATAGTTATAAATGTACAAAATACTTTTTAAAAAACACTATACACACAAAACTTCAATGACGTGTTTTGAAGGAATGAATCCTTCATTATAATGCTATAAAAAGCAAATCAAGCATCTCAAAGGCACCATTTGCAAATAATACATTTTTTCCTCTGCCTATACTACATTTTTCACAGATGTGGGACCCGTGGAACTTTACGAATTTATTGGTGTAGCCCTCGAAAGTGAAAGGTTGAAGACCCCTTCTGTAATGTATACATGTTGTTAGAATCCGTTACGACCTTTCCGAATAAATCACCCAGACAGCCGGACCTCCCATAGCAGGTGACCTGCGAACAGTTCTATCGATCAGCGTCAAGGTGTCTGGAAGCAGAGAATGGGGTTGCTCCTAGCTGCCGGCCCCTGGGTAGACGTAAACTAATGACTATTTCGACGTGAACTAATGATTTTCAGATCAGCTGATTTATAAGAGCCGACCACATGGCTTCGTTGTCAAGCGAATCACAGCCAACGGACATGACGTCACAAATTGTGCCAGCCAACCTAAACATTTGCAGTCACGTGACCGGAAGCACGTTTGCCAACGCCGGGAGAAGAAATCCAGTTTTTAGACAGACTTGGTCGAGACTCTCATCTAGAGAGCACCTTTCGTCTACGTTGTCCTGGAGCGACCGACTTCATCCTGAACTTTATTTTTCAGAGCAGCCCGCTCGAAGCTTCTCGTCAACGAATACTTCACCCTGAAGTATAGCTATCTCAGAGCATCCTGCTCTACAGGCTTCTGTTAGCACGTTACTTCATCAAGAAGTTATCTTCATATTTCAGAGCAGCCCGCTCTATAAGCTTCTCGTGAGTTATAATTGTCCTTACGAAGTTATTCTATTTTCAGAGCTGTATGAGCTGTTTCAGAGCTGTATTCAGCTAGATTTAGCCTTTTATCATTTGGGCATAAAAAGAAGCTGAAATTACAGGTTTAGTTGAAATTTCCAATAGAACCATGATATGACACTAGCGTTGCCTCTTAAAAAATAAAGTGTTTGATTGAGGGCTGCAAACCATTCAACTCCTCTCCACATTAAACTCCTATAAACATCCTCTACATATTAAATTCCTTTTCTCTCCATAATAAACTCCTCAGAATTTTGGTAGATTCAGCCTTTCATCATAGTACCACTAAAACCTGAAACATCCTCTCCAGAAATATAAATTTATTAATTACAATAATTAAACTCACGCAAATGTATGAACTACATAAGTTTTTTAACCAACATTTGAATAATTCGTAAATGAAAAAGCATATGAAAATAAAGATAATAAGAACTTCCGGAATCGAAATTAATTACCCTTAATTTTTAATTAATAAAAAACCAACATAATATGAATAAAAACGATAGTTGTTTAAAAGCATATGAAAATAAAGCTATTATAAAGATAATAATAAAAAAAGCATATGAAAATAATGCTCGCGTATGAAGTTAACTTTATGATATAAAGATAGTAATAATAATATAAACCGCGTGCATAAAATATTTAGCTTTTCAAGCGAAATAAATTAATTTTTAGAAAAAAAAACTACTTTTAATCGAGAAATTAAATACATTGCACAAAATTTTGATTTTACCAACTTTCTACCCTACAATTTACACCCTACTTCTTTGAAGTTGGGTCTTGAAACATCCTCTTTGAAAAATTTACACCCTACTTCTTTTAAATAGGGTGTAAATATAAAGTTTTAACAGCGAATTGAATGCCAGTTAAAAATTATTGTTGTTTAAAATCATATGAAAATTACGCTATAATAAAGATAAAAAAAAGCATAGGAAAATAATGCGTGCGCATGAAGTTAACGTTACGATATAAAGATAGTAATAATAATATATATATATAAAACAGTTCCGTAACTAACTGACTGACTGACTGATTGACTGACTGACATACAACGTACAGACCAAACCGCGGGAAATAAAAGGGCTGAAATTTTGCATGGCGACTCTTCTTATAATGTAGGAGTGCACTAAGAAAAATTTTTGAAAAGTTCTTAGATTTTTTTAAAATTAAATTTTTGAGTTGTTTTAGTAACTTTTTTTTAAGTTTGCATTTAAAATAATAATAATTTGAGGGTTATAAAATTTATATCACGAAAAAGATCATAAAAAGTCCTTTAATATGAAATCTTTTTCGAATCTTTACCTCCATTTTATGATTTTTGGTGAATTTTTAAAGATTAATTTTTAGAATTTAACCTTTTACATGCCACACTATGATCAAGGAATAAAGTACCATATTTTGCTGCGTAACTTTGCTCGATAACTTCCAGGAAGTCGGTCCAACAGGTGTACTCCACTCATTCCTTTATTATATAATTTTATAATGTAAGGTTAAGGAAAATCAACTTTTATTTTAGCTCGGACATATCTTTTTGCTCTTCCTAATGGTTCGTGAGTGATAAAATTTGATGTAATAGTTACAACAAAACTATCATTCCAATGGCACATATAAACTTCTCCATCGCATCGGTAATCAAACTCTCCACGTTGAAATTTCGATATTTCTTTTGCTGTTTTAAGAGAACATTTTCCCGTTCTGGAATCTCACACTGTGCCGATTGCCTTAAAGCCTTTGTTAGATAAATCTGTCAGCAGACTGTACGATGTAAAAAAAGTTATCGAAAAATATTTTGCGTTTCTCTGGATTGTCAATAAAAGATAATAGTTCGGAGACGACTTTTGATCCAAGTGGCAAATTTTCATTTTTCGAACTTTTTCCACCGTAGATAGACATAGCATAAGGATAACCATTTGCTGAGCAGATCATCCAAACTTTGAAATCAAAGCGAATTGGCTTTCCACGTATGAACACCTTAGCCGAACGATGTCCATAACACGGAACCATGGATTCATCGATACTCATATTTTCATGAAAAAAATCCAAATTCCATTTTTCCAACCTCTTTATAAAAGGGAGAAATTTTCCCTAATTTATCGCCTGGTTCCAATTTACTATTATCAACAATGTGGAAATACTTTTTTAACATCCGAAATTTATTTCTGGGCATTGTATTGTTAACAATTAGGATATGCAAATCTTCCTGAGAGCTCCAATATGTATTTTCATCAGGTACTGAGTGGTAGCCACTAAACAACAGTAATCCAAGAAACTGCCGAATGTCATTTGCGTCGACGCCTAAAGAGTCTCCTTTTTGTAGGGCATACAGCTTTGTAAGTTCGGCTGAATTTTCTAAGTAATCAGACGGCAGAATCACTGATCACGTGTGATATCACTGCTTTTGTATATCGTTACATGCCAATGTTCCTTTTTTGGAACATTGCATTTTACGCAGTCGTGAGGAAATATTTCTTGTTATTATTTTAATTTATTTTATTAACTCGTTAAACTTGTCTTTTGCAAGTACGATGGGGAAATTTTTGGGTGGATTTGAATTTTTAGGAATTTTATAGAATTTTTTTTCTTACGTACTGCAAAAATTGTGAAAAAAGCTGATTTTTAGAAATTTTTCTACGCTAAAATATTCATATTTGAAAAAAAAAGTCAAAAAATCAATCATGCCTTCTATAATATACGGTAATTTTTTCAAACTGACAGATATCACAGTTTATTTTTTTAAAAATATTAAACATGGTGTTCCAAAAAAGAAACATTGGCATGTAAAAGGTTAATTTATTAAACGCTGATCACGTGATTTCTTTTTCTGTTACTTTAAATAAATTTATCTTCACATAACAACGAAATAGGCAAAAAAATACTTTTTTTCTTGCTAATGCAGCAGACGATTGGACATTATTAAAAAAATATTAAAATAATGTAAAAGATATGTTCCTCAAATTGTACTACATTAACTGTACTATATTCTTTAGTATGTCCTATGAGATTTAATTTGAATATTTTCTTCTACATTATTTTGTCTATAAAAATATCCCTTACGATTTTTTTATTAATATATTTTTTTGTTTTTTTTACATCCATCGTATACATTGATCGTCGTATTTATTATATATATATATATATATATATATATATATATATATATATATATATATATATATATATATATATATTGGCATTAATTGCATACAGTGACATTGTATTTAATTTGAATGTACCGTTCGTTTAGGAACACGTTTAGGAGGTGTTGGTTTATAGAATACTAAAAGTTTAAAATAGTGGCGCCATCTATTGCACATCTGTGAATCGAAAATCGCGTCCTTCAAAAATTGTTAGTTATCCTAATTGTTAGCAATACAATGCCCAGAAATAAATTATTGATGAATGTTTGTTAATCAAAATCAATTTTAAAACTAAACACAGTATAAATAACATAGAAAAGATTTCGCCTTTATCAGTGGAGCAAAAAATCCTGGAAAGTAAAACATAAAATATATAAATTTATAATAAACCTACCAAAATCCATTAAAAAACTAAACACAGTATAAATAACATAGAAAAAAAAGTATACGAAATGTTATACACATTAATAATATGAAAACCAATTAAAAATATATAAATGTATAATAAACTCCTCAGATTTCAGCTATATTCGGTCTTTCATCATAAAAAAGCTGAAAAAAAAATAAAAATAATTTTAAAAAATAATAAAATAAAATTAAAATAATAATTTAAAAAATAATAAAATAAAATAAAGATAATAATTAAAAAAATAATAAAATAAAAGCTGAAATAAAAAAGCCTTCATAAAAAAGCTGAAAATACAGGTTTAGCAAAATTTGCACGATCTCGTACTCGAACCCGAGTCTTAAGGGGTACCAAATGAAGCGTTTTAACGACTACGCCACGATTATACACAAAATTGGTGAGTAAGTAAAAAATATACGCAATGAGTTTTTTGGAAAATTGCTATGGGTTGGTGAATATACATACATGTATGGAGTAAGAGGAGTTTTAAGTGAGAAATAATTTAGCAGGATAGAAGCATAGTCTTTAACTCTTCAATAGACATAAAGACATAAGCTAGGGGGATTGCAGTAGCGATTAAAAAAGATCGTGACACTTAGCGTGGTTGATTCAAATTTTCCTTCGCGTGTGAGAGTGTCAATATGCCGTTGGATCCGATTTATTTTAGAGTATAAAATCTGACTTGAAAGATTATTATTTTCATTTATTATTCTGGTTTAATATATAACTTGAAACTTTTTGATTTTATTTATTTTTATCTTTTCGCTCGCTGTTTGCCCGCTAACCCTAACGTGGACGCCATATTCAGAGGGGTGATTCTACAAAGTGTAACAGCTTACAAATTGTTGGTTTTTTATTAATTAAAAATCAACGGTAATTACTTTCGATTTTTGAAGTTCTTCAGACCCTCGGCTGTTTTTAAAGACGTCTGTATGTAAAATTTCACGATCGTTGCTCCTAAACTGTGGATTTCTATACAATTACAGAGATACAAACATTCATTTTTATATATTAGATGTATAAGATAAAGTTGAAAGAGAAAACCCAGTATGAGCACTAAAGCTACTACAGCCAGGAACCAAAAACATGAAAAGATAAGATTGAAAGAGGTTTTTGACAATATTTCATCATCAGCAGTGTCAATACTGTCTAAAAACCAATGGATTGTTTCAGATAAGTATGATCTATACAATAAACATACTCAGACACCGTACAATCCATGAGTAACTGTATAATTGAATATATATCCACTCAACCATAGAACACCAAGCCTGGTGCCAGACAGATTGGAAGTAAAGAATAAGTAACCGCAAGAGGACTGACGTCACAAAACTTGCTACCAAGGAGCAAATGGAAACACAGCTGTCCTACTTTAAAGACTGTGTTTAGGACTATTTAACCTTAATTATTTTAGCTTTTTTATTATTATTACTTAGAGTATGTTATTGTTTTATTTTTATTTTTACTTTATTTATTGTTTTTCATTTATTTTATTCTTAGTAATTATTTTCTCTAATTACTTATTTTGTTGTTTTACTTATTAGTTGCAACATAACTAACTATTCATGAAATCTAAAACTACTAATTATGTGCTTGGAAAGACTATCAGGGTAATAATTACGTGCTAGCACAGCTATCAAATCTAAAATATGCTTATTCTTATTGTCTTTAGAATAAAGCCTATTTATACGTACAAGCTGATTTACAAATACAGTCAAACCTCGCTAACTCGAACCTCGATTTCGCGAATTTTTCGATATCTCGAAGAAATAAAAATTCCCTTCAAATTTCCTATGCACTCAATGTTATAAAAACTTTTATTTGGCGAATTTTTTTTGTCTCATCCCTCGATAACTTGAATTTTTTTCCATAAATGGGAAAGAAAAAATTTTCTAAAAACAAAAAAAATAATATCCAAAAAATAGAAATTTCTAAAAAATAGAAAAGCTATTCGAACATTACAGTGGTAAAACCCTGCAAAAACTTTAAAAGGAAGGGCTATAAAGATGGAAGATAACACAATGAAATGACAACTTCTCTTGACCCTCCAAGATGGGAGCTGAAATTCTTGTTTATTGTTTTCTTATCTCGTTTCAGTTAGTTGCCATGCATATGCAGTGACCATCGATCCTTTCTTTTATTTTTTCTCCTTTTATTCTCCAAGGTTATTTCTAGAGGGGTTGGGGTGGTTTTAATAAAACAGGAAATGAAGGCATGAACAAAAATCAAGAGGTGGGTGGCTTCCAAGAAGATTGTAGAATTTCTTATCTTTGCAACAAAGAGTGAATGAAAAAAAACTACAGGTATGAATGCATGCCTGTGTTATCTTGCATTCAAGCTAGTGCCTCGATGCTCATGCACCTCGATAACATGGAATTTAATGACTTTGTCGTCGTAGATGATACGGTAATAGTGTGTGGTCAGTGGGAGGACAATGACATCATCGGTCAGACGAAAGATTCTTGTGTATTATCAGAAGAAGAGGAGGACAAAATCCGCCATTTGCCACCAAATGTGACAAACAAAGAAGGACTATTTGCAGTGGACGCTTTGAGGATATATATTGAAAGTCAACCAAATAGGTAAGAGGACACATTTAAAACCATTGTCCACTTAGAAAGTGCAATAGATAAAATTTAAGACTTCTCTGAAGCAAACAACAATTGAATTTTTTTTCAAAGAATTTTATAAATAGTATTTGTTAAAATAAAAATATGGATTACTTTATAAAAAGGTACGTAAAAAAAGCTTTTTTTTCTCTATTACCATTGATAACATTCGATTTTCGATCATTCGAATTTTCGATATTTCGAATTTTTTGTCTCTCCCTTCAAGTTCGAGATATCGAGGTTTGACTGTATATATATATATATATATATATATATATATATATATATATATATATATATATGTATGTATGTATGTATATATATATATATATATATGTATATATGTATGTATATGTATGTATATATATATATATATATATATATATATGTATGTATGTATGTATATATATATATATATGTATATATGTATGTATGTATATATATATATATATATATATATATATATATATATATATATATATATATATATATATATATATATATATATATATATATATATATATATATATATATATATATATATATATATATATATATATATATATATATATATATATATATATATATATGTGTGTGTGTGTGTGTGTGTGTGTTACCCAGTGGCTAAGTGGTTAAGTGGCCTGTCACGCTCGGAGGCGCGGGTTCGATTCCAGCATAAGACATGGTTGTATTCCGGGGAACCGGTCAGTCTTCCGCCTGCAAAAGGTCTAGAAAGGGGAGCTGCAACCCATCGTCCATCGCCGGTGTCATCGTTTGTTAGTAAAATTCGTCTGTGATTGTGTGATTTGTCTGTTTCCGTTTCCTTGTATCCATATGTACACCGGACTGGGGTGTAATGTCATCAACCCCCAGGGACATTAGCCCGTATTCTTGGGATACATGCTATTCCACTCCGCGAGGGAAAGGTTAAGGGAGGAAGGAAAAGTCCCCTTTTCATTTGAATTATAGAGGATGTCTTGTTTTAAGAAATATTTTTCTTTTAATCCACATTAATATAATCAATGCAGATTTAACCTTTATTTTCTTCCCAAGAGACAACATAAGGTATCCGATGACTATAACGAAAAGAAGTTTGCAATGAAAGCAATTTTTTTCTTTCCTAGTTCTATTCCTGTTGTCAAGTTATCATTAAAGTTTGAATTTTACTAAGTACATATCATGTCACTTATCGGTAAAAGGTAGACACGCCTCACTTTTGACCCACTCAAATCTCCATCCCGTCGAACTTCGTACGGACCTTTAAAGGAATTTCCATTCATAGTATAGAAATGTTTCTGTATGAGTTAAGCAGAGTGCATTTTCCGGAATGAATCTTTCACAGCAGTACATCAATCTCCCCTCCTCTCCAGCCCATTCACAATGGGATAACAATTCACTCGATGGAAAAACCCAACCGAGAAAGAAACTTCGAAAACGATTCTAAAAACAACTTCAGCCTCTCTTTAAAACGGGAGGACCGCTAACCTCCATGTTACCAAGTTCGAAAGTTGGGGGTGGGAACACACACTTCCCTCATCCCCGTGGGGTGTAGGACGATTGCCACTTATTTTTTCTTCCGTATTTTTTTTTCGCTGCGCCCTCCGTCACAGCCCGTGAGGGTGGGGGGACAGTATACAGCTGTTGATTGCGTAATGAGGGGTGACTGTTCGCTGATAATGTTACCACTGGGGTAGGGATATGTTTTTTTCGCTATTTTTTTTCCACATAGATATGACGCCACTTACAGCAATTAGCCACCGATATCGAATCCAGTGTTATTTCAGAAAAAAAAAATTTTTTTTAGAATTAAAAAAAAAACTCCATTCATGCTACGACACGTTTTAAATGAGAATAAAATTTGATTTATTTTTTGCTTGCTTCTGCTGCGGAAGTTTATGAATTCCGCGTGGCAAAGGCCCAGCTAGGGGTAGATTCTGACGGGGAATAATTAATGTTGTCCGATGAAAATTTGACTTTTATTTGAAAGTAACCGTTTATTCACTTTTTATTGATTTTAAAGTATTTAAATTATAACTGTTCGTCGATAATAATGGAAACTTTAATAATTGATCCTTCAATTGGTGAATTTTGTGCGGCCAGTGTTCTGTAAGTCATTGTCGTAGGAATAAATTTGTGGATAGTGATAATAAATAAATGTTGTTGTTGTTGCTTCTTATGCCACTTTACCGACAGCAACATCAGATCAAGTCCCGAAGGCTATGGGGCGATGAAGGTGCTGGATTCACTTGGAAAGTGAATCCAGAAATGGCCAGTTGTTTTGCAAAAGTGAGTGTTGATGTTGCTTATACCACTTGACAGACAGCAACATCAGCTCAAGTCCCGATGGACGATGAAGGTGCCAAAGGACCAGTCCCGTCATTTTGAACCGAGTCAAGTGACGAGACCAGAGCACGTGACCCAGTGGTAATATTGACTCCAGTGGTAATATTGAGAACTTGGAGGACATTGCAGCCCCGACAGATTTTACGTGCACAAGCCGCCATTAGTGTACACGGCAGTGGATTTTGTCATCGACGAACATCGAACCAGTAACTTTCAGATCACTATCCCGCTGCCCTTGCCAACTGGGCAACTGCACCCCTATAAATAAATGTAAATTAAAATGCTGTTTCAATAAATAAATGTAAAATATTGAAGCAGCATTTTAATATAAATTTTGTTTTGATTCAAATAAAAATATTTTCTCTTTATCTCTTTTTATTAAATAGGCATTTTAATTTTTTTAAAGTAAACCTTTTTATAACTCCCTTATGCATACATGAACAAGAGACTAGTATAGTTTTTAAGCATCATAGTAAACATATGTTTTTAAGTAAAAAGCCCAAAAGTATGTTCAAATATTAAATTTATGTAGAGCGTTATACGGGAGTATTTATCGCGTTTTGTGAGTACTGACCGCAACGTTTTCACTACGTTAAATGAATCTCGGTTAAACGGCCGCGCATTACATGGGGCTTCACTGCATATAGGTTTTGATTTGTACATTTATAGATGTGCCCTTGATTATGAAAGTGGTCTAAGTCATTGTACCGGTGATTACAAAAGTTGTGTAAGTCAAGAATCTAAAAAAAAAAAAGAAGATAAGAAAAGAGAGTTTATTAGCCTTTCACGTTGCAATCTTTTACACTACCGTAATCTGCAGTAGTCTTTAAAAAAAACGCAAAAATTGAATCGCAAATATTTTCTGAAATATTTTATTGCTTAGCATTTCAGTTTGTTCAAACTCAACAAATATTTTTTGATTAATTATTTTTGTATAAATTATTGTTCAAAATATTTCGAAATATTTCGAAAGAAATATTAGTAATATTTCGAAGCTAATATAATTCTTTGAATATTTGGAAGCGAAAAATATATGACTTACACCACTTTTGTAATCACTGCTAGAACAACTTAGACCACTTTCATAATCAAGGGCATATATATCTATAATACTAGCTGAATACCCGTACTTCGCTATGGAGTACATTCAAATTAAATTCAACGGTCAAGGTATGCAATTAATGCCAGAATATATATATATATATATATATATATATATATATATATATATATATATATATATATATATATATATATAATAAATACAACGATCAAATGTATGCAATTGATGTAAAAAAACAAAAAAATATATATTTATAAAAAAATCGTAACGGATATTTTTATAGACAAAATAATGTAGAAGAAAATATTCAAATTAAATCTAATCGAACATACTAAAAAATATAGTGCAGTTAATATAGTACAGTTTGAGGAACATATCTTTTAATGTATTTTAATATATTTTTTTGGATAATGTCCAATCGCCTGCCGCATTAGCAAGAAAATTTTTTTTTGTCTATTTCGTTGTTATGCACGTGACGCAAAATTAGTTCAAAGTATCACAGAAAGAAAAGAAACCACACAATCAGCATTTAATAAATTAAATTCTAAAACTTAAAATCTAACTTAAACTAACTTAATAACTTAAAATCTAAAACTAAAAACTTTGGTGAATCTTTAAAAATTCACCAAAAATCAGAAAATGGAGGTAAAGATCCGAATAAGATTTCATTTTAAAGAATTTTTTGTGATTTTTCTCGACATAAATTTTATAACCCTCAGATTATTATTTTAAATGCAAACTTGAAAAAGTTACAAAAACAGCTTAAAAATTTAATTTAAAAAAATCTAAGAAGAATTTTTCAAAAATCTTTCTTAGTATACCCCTACACCATAAGAAGAATCGCCATGCAAAATTTTAGCTCTTTAAGTCCAGCGATTTGGTCTGTGCGTTATATGTCAGTCAGTCAGTCAATCAGTCAGTTAGTTATGGGACTGTTATATATATGGATAATTGGTTGTTTTTGTTTTAATGAATAGTTTGTTCTGTTGCATTAATAAGTTAAGCATAAATAGGTTAAAATAAAAATAATAACTACTAAAAACAAAAATAAAAACATAAGAATAATAAAAAATAATTAACTAATAGTAGTAACTATAATAAAACTAAATAAATAAAGGAATAATAGTCTTAAAATAAGAAACCTAAGTAAGTCTGTAACTGAGTATCCACTACCTCAATGGTTGCAAGTTATGACGTCAGTCATCTTGCGGTTACAAGTTCTTAACTTCCACTCTGACTAGCGCCAGGCTTGGTGTTCTTTGGTTAAGTACTTTTACACAAATTCATTTATTATTCAATTCTTCTGTTAATAATGGATTGTACGGTGTCTGAGTGTGTTTATTTAATAGATCATACTCATCAGAAACAATCCATTGGTTTTTAGACAGTATTGACACCGCTGATGAAGAAATGCTGTCTAAAACCGTATTCATAATTATCTTTACATGTTGGATGTTCCTGGCTTTATGTAGCTTTAGAGCTATTACTGGTTTTCTCTTTCATCTTATTCTTATTTATATATATATATATATATATATATAATGTATGTATACATAGGATTAGTGGTCAATTACTTCATATTCTACTTGGTTCAGATCTTTCTGATCGACTTTGGAATGAGATAAATAGTTTATTCAACTTTTTCTGTCTCTATTTCTTTGTTGTTTGTGATTTAAATCTTTACATTTTTTCTTTAATGTAAATGCAAATTACAAACTAGAAAACACATAGAGAGGGTGTACAATATTTTTGTTGATTGCACTTTAAAAATTTATGTTCCCAGAAATATTGTTTGAATATTGCATTCCCATTTCCAGAAGTTGCTGTTTAATCCCGTTTAAATCCATCGCGTATCTCAAAGCTGTATTCAATAGCTTTCCATTTTTGATTCGAATGCATTTATATCTTTCTCACTGGTGGAAAGTCCTATGATTTATCAATGCGTTTTACGAGAAACTCCGAAACTTTCCCCAACATCGATCTAGCAGTGCCCCTGGATTGCCGCGATGTAATTGCGAAAACATCGTTGCCGGGTCACATCTCATCTACGGATTACGGAATTCTCTTCAAAAATGCATTGTGTCGCGGCTCAAGTTCTATTCGGATTCCTCAAAATTTCAGCCTAAAATCGAAACAGGCCGAATTTTAGAGATTTAAGAGAAAAAAAAAACAAGAAGAAGAAAGAGATGGGAATAGAAACAAAGAACTTTTTATTTTTTCCCCCGTTACGATTTGGAATGCCATTTTGACCCCAGCGCGTTTTTGAATAGCGGGGTTGGGAAAAGGGCTGATTTTTGAACTTTCGATATTCTCCCGGGGGTTTAGATACTTTTAAACTTCGCTTCTGTATCGGCAAGTCACTCAAAAAGGACCCCCCCCCCCCCTGACTGAACAGAAAGTCAAATTCGCTGCAATCCAGATTTCGTATACAGAAAATTAAAGCAGCACTCACGGTAAAGGATGCAGCTTTGATGCATACAACAAAAAAAAATAAGTTAAAAAGAAAACCTTGTAATTTTAGGTCGCAGAATATCTCACCTCCGTGTTTTATTTATTTCCCCCGCCCCTAAAACGCAAACCGACAAGAAAAGCCATGTCTGACCAAACGTGCTATTTTGAAAACATCAGACTCTAGGTCAGGGGTACTCAAACTGTGGCCCATCAAGCTTTTATATGCGGCCCGAAGCTCTTACGCTCATTACACAGGTCTACAAAAATATTTTTTTTAAGTTATTTGTACTTTGATAACTGATTTCTATGTATTTTTCAGTGCTGATTTCAAAAGTGAAATCCATTTTTTTTTTCTATCACGTCAGGTTATCTCACTAGAAGGGTGTGTATGTTGGGGAAAAAACTCAATTTAACACAATTTTGTACATTTTTTTCTAAAGTTTCTGAATTTTAATAAACTGGTAAAATATGCCATGGTTTACATTTGTAGAGTATAACTCACTTCTACCCGCACTTGGGTGTATATAATTTGAAGTGGCACTCTAAATGAATTTGATACAGACACAGTTTATACATGAAACAATGTTTATTGAATTCGTTGCACATATAGAATTTGCTTTTACAGCAATAAGCATACGTACTACTTGTACGGAATATATATATTAACATTCAATAGAAATACTCTTTGCAAATACTCACAATCCAGCAGAGAGTCAAACCAACAGTTCTGCCACGTAAACTTTGGGCCCCCTAAGCACAAGCGCCGGCTAACACCTGGAGCTGCTTACCTCATAGCTCCCTTAACTCGCTTATCCATCAACCTTAACAAAACCCTCTTCACTTAATCAAGCTGCTTGGTATTTATACCAAGCGCGTATGCCAAAATTAACATATCTCAAGCAGCTTCTTTAATTCATTCACTCAAAAGTTCGATTCTTTTGAATCGAATCTTATGTATACCTTACACATTTACACAATAGAATAGTGAAAAAAGTGCATAACTGTAGAGTCAAAAGTCCTTGCAGAAGCGCTTTCGCTTCGCATCAAAACTTCTTTTAGTGCTCTTCCTGCTGTGTACAGCTTGAGGATCGTCCCTTTTTGATATCCAGCAGTAATCCGCTATCATGTTAACGTCCCATCTGTTAACGTTCCATGTTAACGTTCTGTATCTTGACTTTGATCCTCAATTTAAAAGCATTTTAAAAATTTAAAGAAATATAAATTTTAAAAGTTTTGAAAAAAATGAAAATATTTTTTAGAATAAATGTTAACGTGTGACATATCTTAAAATAATCATTCAATTTGGAGTATAAACTTTTCCGAACAACAAATTGAATATATCTCAGAAACAATATACAAATTAAAACTAGCTTATACCTCAAAATACATCAGATCTATTTTGACATATGCTGCGTGAAATTCGTTCGAATAAGATTTGGTTTTAAAGATACTGTCAAAACCAGTACGTTTTAAACTGCAAACTTTGTAAAGGGTTTCATTAAATGTGTGGCTTTTTTTTAAATTCTGAAGCATGCATACTGGAAGCAAAATACAATGCTGGCCATTAAAATTGCAACACCATGAAGGAGGGATGATACAAACGTCAAACCATTGGCGGCTCCAGGGGGGGGGGGGGACACAATAGGGGCAATTGCCCCTCCCAAAATTTCCAGGCGTATTTTGTTTTCATAGCCTAAAATTATATAATCGTAGACCGAATACTAAATGAGTTTAAATTTTAAATGAGACGATGAGATGATGTTTATTTCTTATATATATATATATATATATATATATATATATATGTGTGTGTGTGTGTGTGTGTGTGTCTATATATATGTATGTATATATATATATATTTATATATTTATGCATATATATATATATATATATATATATATTGCTCCCCAAAAAACGTTGCCCTCCTGACATTGCCCCCCCCCCCAAAAAAAAAAAAAAAAAAAAAAAAAAAAAACTCTGGGCTGGAGCCACTCCTGCTTCAAACTCACGTGAAAGGAAGAAGATACTATGATATGCAAATGATTAGCATTTAAGCGCAATTGATCGACGCAGGCGGGAGAAACGGCATCTCAAACTCTGTATAAAAGGAAAGTTTCGCAGCGGGTTTCTCATTCGGAAATCGCATTTGAATGTTGTTTGGGAGAAGATCGTGTTACGTCTCGTATAAGAAGGAGAAACTGCTACCAGAACGTGTCGGAATTCAATAGCGGCAGGATCGTGGCCTATTGAGAGTGCGGTTTAACGTTCCGTGGTATTGCTACTCCCATTGGTTGGAGTCCAACGACTGTCATGCGAATATGGAATCCATGGGTTTAGAAGGGTCATACTGAACGCCATGCAGGATCTCAACGGCCTCCCGACACTAACGCCCGAGAGGAAAGACATGTTGTGAGGTCGGCCTTTCAAGATCGTACTGCCACATCACGGACATTGAGTCAGGAAATGGACTTGTTTGCAGCCCGACAACTATCCGCACGGACAGTGCGACGACATCTGGAGCAGCACGAACTGTCTGCACGGTGACAATTACCGCGGCTTCCCTTGACACTGCAGCACAGAGACGCGCAGCGACAGTGGTTCGCCCAACGACAAAACTAGATACAGGAGTGGCACCACGTCATCTTTTCAGGAGTCCCGGTTCTGCGTGCAGCATCATGGTGGACGTATTCTTGTCTGGAGGCACCGAAGAGAACGCACGTGGCCTGCTTGCATTTGATACCGTCATACGAGCCCTGCACCAGTTGTGATGGTATGGGAAGCCATTGCGTACACGACACGAGCACATCTTGTTCGCGTCGTCGATAATCTGAACAGTCAGCGTGACATTTCTCAGATCCTAAGGCCGGTGGCTGCCTTAGAGGCCTTGGAGACATCATCTTTCAACAAGATAACACAAGACCGCATGTTGCCCGTCGTGTCCTTATCTACCTCGACACAGAGGGTGTTCGACTGTTGCACTGGCCAGCCCGTTCTCCATATCTCTCACCCATTAAAAACATCTGGTCATGGGCTGCTGAGAGACTGGGCCGCCACCGCTCTCCAGCCACTACGATTGATGAAGGGTGGCATTGACTTGAAGCACCATGGAATGACTTGTCCAGTTCGACTCTATGCCTAACCGGGTTAGAGCCGTTTTAGCTGCCAGAGGCGGCAGCAGTGTGTACTAATTTCTGACCCTGTATACCGCCAAATTGCTTACATATTTAATCATGTTTTCTCCTACTATGCTGTATACGTACAATTTGTAAAGTTTTGTTATTTGTTTTCCTTCCTTGTGTTGCAATTTTAATGGCCAGCAGTGTATTAATACCGCCTATCTTGTTCAGACAAAATGGAAAATTCTTCTTTGTGCACTTGTTGTGAAGCATCAGTAAATAGTGTTTTGTAAACGGGAATACGGGATTCTGAACTGCAAATGGCAAATATATGGGCTGAAACATGTGTATTTTTTATCTTTTATGACCATTCATGCAAAAGTATGTGGTTTCCTCGTTATGAAGTATGAAAGGTATTTGTATCTAGGGAGAAAATCTAACCATGGTATCATTATAACAGTTCACATTTTCGATCTTCCATCCCTAAGCTACGGGAAATTTTCCTCTCGCTTAACAGAATGTTTTTAATCACAGACTTGCAACAGTAGTACATTTCTGATTTCTTTACCCGAGTTCTTGGGCTAAGGAAAGCTAAGGCTGAGTTCTCGAGCTAAGGCTTGGGCTTTTCTTAAAATTTCATAAACTCTCCATTGTTAATTACTACGGACTTTAAGTTATTGATGCCTAGGGACCGCTCAAGTATTACGTAAGCACATTTTTAGTCTCTTTAGACCCTATTCCTCCCCTTCTATGCCAAAATAAGCAGATCCCCCCCCCCTTTGCTTACGTAAGACGTGGAAAATTTCTTGTCGCTATTTTGTAAGCCAATTTTTAAGTAAAAGGTGCTGATATAAAATCATTAACAGTAAAATATCTTGAACAATAAATGAAAACAGTCAGAATAATACCAACGTTGCAAAGGTTTAATTAATGCCTTGAAAGTAAATACTTGTATAATACAAAAGTAAATAAATATACAAGTACAGATACAATATTGTAGAAGGATCTATTATTTACTTGTAATATGTCGACCAGGTCCCTCTAACACACGCTTTAAAATCATCCATTATTACATTTGTACTGGGTTGGATTGAACTGCAGTTGGGTCCACAGACCTCCTCTCCATCACGTCACTATCTATATCTTCATCGTAATCGAGTTTCTTTCTTGAAACCTTCAGAAAATTTCTCATATAGTTTTGATCTGCCAAAGTTAGACAACATTTTCTGCTATACAAAACGCAACCTAATACATAAATAAGCCTGTAAAACTAGACACGACTCTACAGATGAATGTAAATAGAAGACAGCACATTTTCTTACGATCAGTGCAAAGAGAACAACTAATTTTCTGTACTGGATGGTAGGGGTGCTGGTTTTAGTCATGAGCATATTGCAGCACTCTCTTGCGTACATGTTTTCTGGTTTACGTAAGCATTGTTCTGATCCCCCTTCCCTATGTCAGCAAAAATAAGTATAGTTTGAACCCCCTTCGCCCTTAAATGCTTACGTAATACTTGAACGGCCCCTTATCCCTACAAAATTAAACCCACTCTTTGTAAAATAATTATTTATGATAAAAATATTTCGGGAAGAATACACGTATTGCATTCCAGTATCATTTTTCAAATGCAGAAAAGAGAATTCTAAAGTAGACAATAGAAAAATAGAGAGGAAAATCCATAGGATTGAAGATTCGCAAGGTCATCTGATATACCAGCTCTAATTTCGCCCATAGAACGACAATCGGCGACCTAAAATGGCGTACCTACGACAGATCTTGGTTTTCTTCACATTCAGATAAATACTTTTCCCCCAACCAAGAGCAGGGGGTTATCTGTTCCCCGGCTAACAAGCATTTAAATACCGGAGGAACTGCTGATTTGAAAGGGAAAACATCGTCTGTGTGTGTGTGTGTCCCCCCTCAACAACTGCTGACGACCACCATTAACGTCCTTCGCGAAGAGGGTGGGGAAGAGGTAATTCGTTCTATCCTCGAGATATCTTCAGTTGCTCTTGCGGTTCAGCCTCTTTAAGTGTGTATTGGGGGTGGGGAGGGGGGGGGATGTCGCCTGTCAGTTTTATGAAAGAGAAGAATATTGGTCGGAGTCGTGGGAAAATGTAATACATGATCGCTACTCTGATTTCCAGAAGGAGAATTTCGAATTCGGACTTTTTCGTTGGATGCAGAAGATTGAGAGAAGTTTACGGGATTGTTAAGCATGGTGGAGGATGTCCGTTAATTGGGGTGACCTTGTAAAGGAAACATCTTTGGAGTACCGATTGGGAAGAAAGATTGCATGGATTACGCCTTCCTGGAAGAAGTCGCTAATGCAAATATTCGGTTCCAAAATTCGGCCGACAAATTCAGAGGGGTGAATAGTCAGGGTCGCCCAGAGACTTTACGGGACCTGGGGCAAACTTCTGTTGGGGGTCCCAAGAAAAATAAAAAATGGAAAGAGACGAAAACACACATTCAAATCAAGTTACTCATACTTAAAATTTTATTACATGAATGATTAACTTAATTATTATATTTCATTGCACTGCTCTCTTGTTATATTCTCCAATAACTATGACAATATGTAAAAAAAAAAGCTAACATTTAATTACATCCAACAACTTAGTAATTCAACAGATATTTAGATTATCAACTGAGGTATTATAAATAAAGGCTTTGAAATCAGGAGATTATTTTGAATTTCGAAGTACGGTACAACTTTCAGAATTTTCTTTCGGGAGAAATCTAATAAATAAATTTTTAAAAATTTTTTGGGGCCCCTCCGGCAGTTGGGGGCCTGAGGCAAAGTGCCCCGGTTGCCCCCCCCCCTCTGGACGGCCCTGGCGATAGTAGGCATCAAGACGAGGAATAATCACATAGGAATGTATGACTGGAAACACAAACCTGACACTGGAGGGCGCTGTTTACTTAATCGGACCTACCTCTTACCAACCCCACAAGATGGCCGGAAATATCGCATTTTTCTGGAGGAGGGAGAAAACTCAAAAACAAAACAGATTCACGTAGGAATGTATGACCGGAAACGGAAACATGGTCAGCTAGAAGATAAACAAAGATGCAGAAATATTGGATTTTCATTTCTGCATCTTTGTTTATCCTCCAGCTGACCAGGTTTGCGTTTCCGGTCATACATTCCTGTGTGATTATTGCTCGTCTTGTTGCCTACTATCACCCCTCTGAATTGGTCGGTTGAATTTTGGAACACCCTGTATACAACTTCATAGTGCCCAGCATCTTTCGACCTCGGTTTCGCATTTGTTGTGCGCTCCTCAGCGAGGTTCAACAGATAGTACGATGGAGGGTAAAGAATTCCTGAAGCGGATCGCAACACCATGCTAATGCAAAACCAAGGTTGCAGGGAATTTTGGAGATGTATATTGACCGCTCCTACGAGGCCGCATTCTCTGCACTTTTTCGTCTTCAGCCGCTTTAAATTTTAAACCGCAATTCGTGACGGACGATAGCTCTTTCCATTATGTTCTGGACAACTGAACTTTGTGCGGAGAGCGAAACATAGGTCCAAAGCAACTGGGTACTCTGGAGTATGTATATTTACTGATTAGGAGTTCAGTCCAAAAAATATATAGGAGCGAAGTCATGTGAGAGAAAGTACTTGTAAAGTTTACAGAAAGCTGTACTATTAGTTCATGATTAGAAAACCTTGAACAGTGAAAATGACGACTTGGATGAGCTGTCATGTTCATTGTTATTATCCTTTAAATATTATTGCAATGCACAGCTGTTACCACAGTTTTCATTTTCACTCATTATTTAGTATTTTAAATACTATATGAACTTCACCTATGTACTCAGATCTCTTCTTAAAAGACTGTTTTGTAACGATACTAGAACCCTTAACAAATCTCTAGATGGAGAGCTATTGTAAGGAAAGTATCGCATTATCATAATATTAAAAAAAATACTCCCTTCCACTTCGGTGCATGTAAAACCGTCTCACTGTATCTTAAACTCGTCTAGAAAATTTTTACTCATTTCCGTCAGCAGTCACTTCCTTGGAATGCGGACTTTCTAGAAATTTTCTAGTTATGAAAATTCCTCCGTTTCAGTCAATGACATGCGTGTCTGCACTACCTCTATGAGCTGCTTTGAAAAATATATTTGCACATAAATGCATCTATTCCTTTTCCTGTACCGCTTTCGTTTTTCCAATCATAATATTAAAGATTTATTTCTTAATTCTACTTCTTTATTCCGCCTTCTTCGTTCTAGCCACCCCCACCCCCCCTTCTCAGAAAATGTTCACTTTATTTTATCAGCTGCGTTAACACGGGTGTGTCCCTTGCGTGGGCTGATGGTCATAATAATTATCTCCCTAGTTTCGTCTATCAAGTGTCTCCCTTTTCATGTGTCCTCTTCTTCCACCGCCTTCTTCGACGTTCTCGTGGAATTTTGCGTTTTCTCCCTTATTTACTATCAAAGTGTTTGACGATCCTCGCGCCTGTGAATTGCCCGCAGATATTAATCACCTTTAATTAGGGATTGCAGAGAATCGGATTTTCGGGTAACCGGGGAAATTATTTTTATTTTTTATTTTTAGCAGTAGCACTTGAAATTCCATTCTTTGACTAGTGTGTGGGAAAATAAAGAACACACACAACTCATAAATACGGAGAAATTTGAACAGCATGAAACAGACAGAAATGCAAGCAAAAATCTAAGAGTAATATCAATAATTACAAGATAAAAAGAACTTTTTATATACTATGTTTTTAAATTTTATGTTGAATCATATAAACTTGACAATTCTATATACTAATAAATACTTTTTTAAAATTTTTTGATGAATTACCCAATCAAATTGAAAGAAAATGAAATTAATTGGAAGTTAACTTGCGTTTAACTTTTCGTTCCCGTCCCGTCCGATAGAGGGCTGCACCAGTCTACAATGCAAAATTAACTGAAAATAACTGAAAATTAATTTAATTCTACTTAAAGATGGCTAAAAGTATTAAAATAATGCATTGTCATCGTGTTCTGAACTATTATAAAAGTATCAAATGTCTAGGTAGTCGGGAAGTTAGTTAAAAATCGATTGCAAGATTTGTACTGGACAAACACACAAACAAGAAAGCGAGTTAATTAAAAACATGTAAAAAAGTCAACACAACTCAAAGAGCCCGGAGATCTTGAAGTTTCTCCCTGGCTTACCAATATCTATCATACATGTTTACTGTCACAGCAATGCATTCTTTAAGGCGGGATGCATCCATAGCCGTGTCTCTTCCACATGAAACACAGGGCATGAAAGCAGATTGACTCTATTTTACAATTCGACTGCCAATGCAGTACACGCAAAACATCCATCTCCATGGCTCTGTGCTCTGCAATCGTAGTGGATTTAGGGTTAACCAGGGTGCACCACGAGGAGGCCTAGTACATTACACCCCAGGGAAAATTATAGTAACCGAAAACCCGGTTCTAATTGTCTTAGAGCAGGGAATTAAAAATTACTAAATCTTAGGTTTAAAAAAGATCTCAAGAAAACGTAAATTTAGGAAAACTATTACATCATTTTTAAAAATACCATATTTAGTGAAACTCATGCTGTATTTTTTACCATGTTTTTATTAGCTCACTTTCTTGTTTGTGTGTGTGTTTGTCCAGTACAAATCTTGCAATCGATTTTTAACTAACTTCCCTACTAGCTAGACATTTGAAACTTTTAGAATTGCTCAGAACACGATGACAATGCAATCTTTCGATACTTTTAGCCATCTTTAAGCAGAATTAAATTCCTTTTCAGTTAATTTTATATTGTAAACTGGTGCAGCCATCTATCGCCCGGGAAGTTAACTTCCAATTAACTTCATTTTCTATCAAGTTGATGGGATAATTCATCAAAAAAAATCTTAAAAAAGCATTTATTAATACATAGAATTGTCGAGTTTATATGATTCAACAGAAAATTTAAAAACATGGTATATAAAAAGTTCTTTTTATCCTGTAATTATTATATTATTGATTTCGCACACCTGAAAATATCCAAAAAAATTTCAGGTAGTCTCTTATAACGAAACTACCGCGGTTTATTAGCGTAGGATTACTTATCGTTGCTTACCTTTTTTTTTTTCGCATTTTGTTATTTTTCTGTTTAACTGTTTACTGCTAATGGGTTTCGCGCGCTGCCAAAATTATGACTCCCGACGACTCTGAAATTTTGCTTTCCGTAGGACCGTTATTGAGGAACGTAATCCTACGTTAAAACAATATTTTAATGGGGATAAATAGTTTTACCATATTTCACAATTTAACCCTATCTAGACATTTGGAACACTTTGTCTTAGGCGCATCCACGGTGTTAACTGCTATATGACCCTCAATTATCTCAGCGTCAATCCCCTCCTGCTGTCAAAAAATATGCCATCCAGTGTCATTAGGTTTTATTGGGGCTCGAGGTTGCACGTGCTGGATTTCGGTGCTGAGGGTGTTCGGATCGAATCCCGGCGCGCACAGTTAAATACCTCCGTGCTTAGGCCGGGTATGGGCACGTTGAATCCGTAGACCCTCTATGTTAGTTGAATCCGAAAAGACCCTCTATGAAGGTCATTTCAGGGTGGGAGAGGGTACGATCCCCCCAGATGTCGCCCCTGGGGGTGCTCGGTTAAAATTGAAGTGACAACTAGCTAAGACAGACTCTGACCCTTGTGCTTCTAATTAAAACCGGAGCAGCATACTACAGCCCGTAGCCTGCCTATATGGACCATGTCTGGAACTTCCAGCCGGGGTGGGGGGGGGGGCATAAGAAACAACAACAACAACATATTTTATTGATTTATTTCTTTAAAGAAATTTTAGTTATTGCAGTTATAAACAGCAAAAAATATTGTATTGCATATCATGTAATATTTTGTCAATCTAGTGTTCCACGGATTTCTAATCTACCAGCAAAATCAGTAAGAATATAATATCTTTACAGGGCGCGATGGCACAGTTGGCAAGGGCAGCGGGCCAGTGATCTGAACGTCTCTGATTCGATGCTGCAAACCCATCGCCGTGTACACTAATGGCGGCAGGTGCACATAAAATCTGTCGTGGCTGCAATGTCCTCCAAGTTCTCGAATTTACCTCTGGAGGTGCGGGGTCAAGTGTTCCGGTCTCGTCACTTGACTCGTTTCTAAAATTACGGGACCGGCTTGTAGGGGGTAATGCTGGCCACCTATACGGTGCCCCCCCCCCCCTTAAATGAGTGGCCAGCAGTGTCAGCAGTGTATAAATTGTATGGATTAAGTTCCAAAAACAATTGCCATATGTAAGAACAAGAACAACATAATATCTTCACAGGGAGAATTCTTTACAAAATTTGATAGTGTCGGGTCAGAGGACCCATTTCCTTAAATTAAAATAAAAAGAAATATATATTTTTCTTGCGCAATAAACTAAAATTCTATACGTTATAAATAAATATCGTTTATTTTTTCATGACTATTATGAGCAATTTTTTTTTTCTGGCTGACGTATTATTCAATTTCGGATAATGCCGGAATACCCGGTTCTGAAATCTTGAGAACTGAAACCCGGTTCTAAATTTTTAGTCCTGTTCTGCAATCCCTACACTTAATGCTCCTTGGCCTGATCGCTCTTTTGAATATCCTATTCCTTTTGGAAATTACCGGCGTATTTATTTTATTCCCTGTGAATGAAGCCAAACAAGATGGACTCTGTTCTACTCGAAGGGGTAGGACGTATGTGATTAAGAAAAAATAAAATTACAAGTCTTTGATCACTATCCATTCTTGGGATTTAGAGAAGTTCATTTTTTTTTTTCAGAGATACGTTTCCTCCGTAATCCCGTTGGATTTCTTAACTGAATGATTTTGAAAACCTCGTGATGCTAAAAACTGATCTGTGTTCAGCTTGTACGGGTCAAATGTTGATGAAGCACTCTTAGCTGTTATGAAGCGTTTTAAAAGGTTTTGAAATTACCTGGCTCGTTCTTTCACAGATCAGTGCATGCTTGATAATTCTATTCTACGTAATGAGCACCATATACTTTGCTTGATACAGTTTACTATTTTGCTCGCCACCCTTAAATCAAAGTTGACAATGCTGGAAAAAAACTGTCATTGGAGGAGTTTCTAAAAATTTAAACTTGAAGAAAAAAATATAATCTATATCAATTTACATAATTTTATTTTACATTATCAAAGTTAAAATGCTTTATAGTATATATAACTGTGAGTTCATATAAAAGACCTCCAATTTGTCAATTAGACTCTTAGAATGGGAATAAGATGCATGTGCCTTGACCATTTGTTTAGTATTTTATCTACTATATTACATGATGTTCGTAGCATATTAATACTGATTAATTGGTTAATTACTGTATTTTTAAAATATTATTTCTAGAGAGGATATAAAATGTAGAAATTTATTGATTTTAAAGTCGTACTAAGTCCTTTAGTAGAATATAATTCTTTTGACATTTTTAATTGACAAGTTATACATACATACATATATATATGACGGGGCTTTTAAAATGGGCTCGAAGTGTGCTCTTTATATCGTAGATCCCTAGTAATTACTCCCTAATACTTATTAAATATTATTGCAGTCAGTAAACATAGGCCGTGGTAAATGATTACAATTTGACTATATCCAAGAAGTTTAATCCAACTGTTAATTACTACCCTCTATTCAATCCGCACATAATTTAGTTTTCCAAGTAATCATCTCAACCCTCGCGATGCGTGACCACCAATCTCAATGCTAATCTCGCTCTGCCGAAACTCTATTGTTCCTCAAGAAGTCTAACCTAATCGCGCATGCTCATTATGACGTCTGCCGAACATCCTAGAAGAATCTTTGCTTAGTCTGCAATTAATTTTCGCGCAAAACCCAGTCTAAACTCCAAAAACAACTCCCCACGCAATGATGCCTGCGAATTCTCTTTTCTTGATTCCCCTCAAGGCCATTCAACTCTATTAATAACTCCTATAGCTTATGAATTCGTAGACGCGTGTAATCTGATTGACTATGAATAATCATGGCTTTTAACGTTAGAAATTAGTTATTTTGAAGCCGCCTGTAAATTGTCTCAATTAAGGTTTAACTAACACACACACACACACACACACACACATATAAATATATATATATATATATATATATATATATATATATATATATATATATATATATACATATATATATATATATATATATATATATATATATATATATATATATATACAGCAAAGCCTATGCAAATTGTGTAGCGCTGCGCATCACGTATGCGCAAGTGAGGGCGCTGTGGTAACTGCATATATAGCGCGTACTGTGGTTGTTCTGAATTAGTTGTTGGAATTGCCAGTATGAGTAAACTGCCTGATTTAGACGTCTTCGATCGCGGACAAATCGTAGGTGCGCGACGCATGGGCCATTCAATTTCCGAAATCGTCAGATAGCTAGGATTTTCAAGGTCGACAGTGTCAAGAGTATTCCAAGAATACATGGATGGAGGAAAAAAAAACTAGCGATTGGGCAAACTGCAAAGGACAATTAGCCTTGACAGTGCGTGGTGAGAGACGGCTCAGGCGTATTGTACGTAGCCAGCGAAGCCAAACATTAGCTCAAATTACCACCCAGTTTAATGACGGTGTCAGTCGTACAGTCAGTAAACGGACTGTGCAACGCTCGCTTCACCGTATGGGTTTCGGGAGCCGTCGACCTACGAGAGTACCATTGCTCTATACTCGCCATCGGGCTGCACGTCTTGCCTGGGAAAGAGAGCACAGAGACTGGAGTGTAGAGGACTGGAAACGAGTAGCATGGAGTGATGAGTCTCGATTCTGACTACTTAACGCCGACGGGAGGCTGAGAATATGGCGTCAGGCTCATGAAGCCATGGATCCTGCATGCCTGGCTGGAACTGTACAAGGGCATGGTGGCTCAATCATGGTCTGCGGTGTTTTTTCGTGGCACAGTTTGGGATCTTTGGTGCGTGTACCAACCTCCCTCAATGCAATTCGGTACGTAGAGTTGCTGGGTGATCACCTCCATCGGTTTATGCTGTTCTGTTATTCGCACGGTAATGGAGTTTTCCAGCAAGACAACTGTACCTCTCACAAGTCCCGGTTGGCTACTGGCTGGTTGGATGAGCATTCCTCTGACTTCACTGTCATGAATTGGCCACCTAGAAGCCCAGACTTAAATCCTATTGAGCATCTTTGGGATGTTTTGGATAAAGGCGTGAAAAGCCATCACACAGCACCAAAGAACCTTACTGAATTATGGACAGCTTTAGCCAATATTTGGCAAGCCATTCCCGTGGAACATTTCCAGAAACTTGTTGAATCTATGCCTCGTCGTGTGGCAGCCGTTATCAAGGCCAGAGGAGGCCCAACTCGTTACTGGGTAGGTATCCCTAATTCAGTGGCACTTCAGTGTATATATATATATATATATATATATATATATATATATATATATATATATATATATATATATAAGGAAACATTTAGATAAAATAAATGAAAAGAATTAGATTAATGGAGCGATGCACACAAATGGCCAGAGGGGGGTTGTGACCCCTCTACCCCTGGTTTCGAATCTTCTTATCTTCTTAATTTAGTGATTTCGCAGGCTTTGTACCGTATATATATATATATATATATGTGTGTGTGTGTGTGTGTGTGTGTGTGTGTGTGTGTGTGTGTGTGTGTGTGTAGAGAGAGAGAGAGAAATCATTATGAGTTTTTATGGAGAAGACGAAAGTTTTGGAGAGTTAATTGAAAGAGTCAAAAAGCTAAATCTTTAAGAGTTCACATTACAGATGTAAGTGAAAATAATTAAAAAATAGAAGCTCGTAATCATGATTTTAAAGATAATAGTGTAGATAATTCTCAAAATTGAATTGCTTTTGCGCTTAAAATTTAAATTTTGTTTTGAAACCATATGTTGCATTTCTTTTATTTTAGATGCATCTGTGTTTCATATTTAAAGACATATTCACTTTTTTTCTTTCAACTTACAGATGGGTGAATTTTATAAAGCAAGCTTTTTTCGTCAAAAAAGATCTAAACTTTACGATGAATATAATATAAAATATAAATAAAAATTCCTATAACTCAGTTACCCATATATCAGGTTACAGAGTTATAAGTTTCGTTACACATTGTTTGTTAATCGTTACCGAAGTTTCATTCTGTTAATACAGCGTTTACCGTTTTCTTACAAATTATTATTGATCTCTGCTTTATAATGTATTGAATTCCAGTTAAAAATGAAGCGGTGTCAATATTTTTAAATAACAAATTAGTAATCTCCATTTTCTCTGTTATAAAAGCAGTAAATAAGTAAAGATTATTATTTTTATTAATCTTCAGTCACAATGTATTTGTCTCCAATAATTCTTAACACATGAAACTATGTTTTTAAATATGCAAAATATTTAGAATTTAGCTAGGAAATTAATGAAATATACACAAGGGGTTGCTAATTCATGCGAAGTTATGAATTTAGCTCCAGAACTATTGATTTGATTAAAATTTCTTACGGTAATGTTTCTTCCTAAGGACTAATGAACTTTGTTTGGAACGAAAACTTAAAAACAGGAAATTAAACTTTGAGGGAAAACATTCTTTAACAATCTTCGTGGACACATATGTTTCACACGAGATAATGGGGTCATTAGCGATTTAAAAAAAAAAATTCATCTTCTAGGAAAAAAGATAATTTTGGAAAAAAAACTCCTTAAAAAAAAGATGTAAGGAGGATGCATTAAAATTACCAAAAAAACCCCGCTATTTTACTTCTAGTGACATTTGAAAACTATCTTATTAATTGGGATTGATTTTCCCCTCCCTAAAACACATCTCTCTCTCTCTCTCTTTCTCTCTGTATATATATATATATATATATATATATATATATATATATATATATATATATATATATATATATATATATATATACATATATACAAATATATATACATATATACATATATATATATATATATATACATACATATATATATATATATATATATATATATATATATATATATATATATATATATATATATATATTGTTCCGTTTTCTGGGTTCGATGGGATTGAATAAAAATCTCCTTAGAAAGTGCACACAAAATACAATTTATTATTCTCTAAATTCTTCAGGCGCATACACAAATATTAACAGAAAACACGCATCAACTGTCTTCTAAATAACAGAAAACTCTAAAAACACAAGTCAGGATAACAGAGTCTTCAGTACAATATACCCCTAACGCACTTTCAATTCATTCAATACGCAGCAGAAGAGAACACTGATTTGAAATGCCAATCTCAGGTATATTTATAGACTTCCAAATCGCCCTCTATCGGCCGTCCAGCTAGAAAGTTCTAGAACCTCCTAATAAGGTCCAGAAGGTTGGCGACCATTTGGCGCCATATCGCCAAATTTGGTGATATATAATTTGGCGACCAATATAAGTCACCAAATCCATCGCCAATTTGGCGATAACTCTCATATATGGCAAAATTACAATACTCCTAAAATTCATTAACAATATATATATATATATATATATATATATATATATATATATATATATATATATATATATATATATATATATATATATATATATATATATATATATATATATATATAGAGAGAGAGAGAGAGAGAGAGAGAGAGAGAGAGAGAGAGAGAAAGAGATGCAATTGATGAAAACAATAAAATAAAATAAAAATCAGAAAATTTTCGGCCTAAGGCATTTCGAATAAAGGATACTCAACTCTTTCTATGGATTAACCAATGAAAGGGCTGATATCTTGGGGAATGAAACTTTGCTTTGGAGAATTAGATCCCACAAATGGGATGCGTTAGTTTATTTTTACGCGTGAGATATGAAGGATTTATCATCTCCATTTTGATACCGCTTTCTTTCCAGATAATTTTGCTACATTCTCTCCCTAATAAGAAAGGGATTTTCCGAAACATATTTTTTGTTTTGTTAGTTTCTTAGGAACACCACGATACGAGTTATCTTTATAAACCAAGTTTCATAAACCGAATTCCACGCCACCGTGTAAAGTATAAAAGAGACCCACAATCACTATCCCCAACAAAACACATTTTTTCTCAAAAACTTTTTCCCCTCTCCCTTAAGCTCTTCCCGAGATGAGATGCGCTGGCTCCAATCTCGCCCGCAAATCTCTCTACCCCGCTCACTGACCAGTGTCCACTTTCCGAAACGACCTTCCGGGATGAAGCGAAATGGACACGCAAGGAAACGAGGCGGCGAGAAGTGTATTGGCCAGGAGTCATTTCGCTGGACGAGGTCCATTTCGGGTTCAGGAAATCCCCGCTATCGGCGCGGCGTCGCTGATCCGTCGTTTACGGCGAGATTACGGCGACCGGAGTGCGTCCTCCACTTCATTACGGGGTTTAGCTGGTTATCGCCTCCAGAGAGCCATGAGGACGCGTGTAGAGGTCGCGCCTTTTCTTATTTTTTTTTCTTTCCACGCCGGTTAAGGACGGCCAGTCTTGAAAAAGGCTTTGGGACAGGATTTGGCGAAATAACTTTTTTTTCTGCTGAGTAGAGTTTTGGTAGATATATATGAAAGTAGGTCTAAACAAATGAGTAGATTTGCGGGATATGTTTTAGAGCTTTTTTTAAAAAAAATATTTAAAAAAAACTAAACCAAAAATATTGTATATTTTTCTTGAACTTGGTTTATTTGATACAAGGAAGCAGAAATAAGAATTATTGCACCAAATCTAGTAAAACATATTGGAGACGAAAAAAAAAACCTAAAAATATTCACAAAAATTAAAAAAATTAAAAACTTTATAAGCTAATTTCAAAAGCCGATACAGCTTTCCTCTACGGTAGCGAAAAATGAACGCCTATCCAGCGACCAATAGAAGGTAAAGGCACGCGAAAAGGCCTTATTAGCTTTTGATAAAAAATTCTTTTTGCTTATTTCTGACGAATATTTTAAGGTATTTTCTTCCCTATCATCAAAATAGATTATAGAAATTGTACTTATTCCTTTATGGGACTAATTTGATTTTAACAAAATAACTTAAAGAATGTGATAAATTATAATTTATGCAGATTGGTTTATATTGGCCTTTCCCAGTAGAGAAATGTCTAATCACTAAAATTATTTAACTGAAACGTTATTCATAAACTCATGTGGGAACTTTAATAAAAAAGTACTTGATAGTAAGTTTATGACCAGTAAGCCTATATGACCAGGTCCATATAGGTTTGACGGGCTCAGGTGTGCGGCTCCGTTTTACAATGACACAAGTGTCGGAGTCTGACTTGGCTAGGTGTCACCTCAGTTTTGACCAAGCATACCCGGGAGTGACATCTGGGGGGATCGTACCTTCTCCCACACTCTCTGACATCGTAGAAAGACTTTCCAGTCTACGGATTTAACGTGCCCATATCCGGCCTACTCACAAAGGTATTTAATGGCACTTCTCGGGATTCGGACCGGGTATCATCAGTGCCAAAAAGCGACGCTCTTTCTTTATGCTATCTCGCCACCATGATAACTGATTTCAACTAAAGCTTCCTACATGACGTTTTGGAGAGAAATATTGTAAAATTGTGACGTCATTTAGTTCACGTTTTATTTTATTAATTTTTTTCTTCTGCTTTACGTTAACGTTTGGATGAAATTTATTTTTGTGATTCTCGCGAGCTCAAAACGTCTCAAGCAGATGGAAAATTCTCGCCTATAATGATAGAAGATGGTCTAAGCTTTTGGAATCTAGCTGATCACTTTAGCGCCTAATCGGTGAAAGTAGAAATTAATCTTCATCGCTCTTGCAGCTGTTTGCTAGCGTGTAGTATCACACATGGTAGTCAAATAACGATATAGAATAAAGTCAAATCGATTGAGATGGAAGGGTTTTGCATTATTTGATGCCTGCGAGCTAAATTACCCTGCAGCGGAATTCCGTTTTTCCACGGCTGTAAAGATATGCTTGTTAATCAACAAATGAAAACTTCTGTTGCTATTCATAAAGGGTATTATTTACTTCATTGTTTTGGACTTACAAGGAAACTTTTGTGAAGGAAGGGCACACTCGAATGTTATGAAATTTAAATTCCCGTAGAAAATGTTTTGAAAATTCTTTTAATCCACTAAATTTTTTTCACTAAATCTCCTGAAATACGCAAGTTTATATATCTAAGGTCGGGTTAAATAACACAATACAGCTAATAAATGAACAAACCATTCATTGTATGATGTTTACTTTCAAAGAAGTATTAATGAGCTATTATTATTTGCAAAATCTCATTCCTTTGCATAATACGCATGAAAACAAACCATTTCTGTTTCAAAGGAAATAATTCATCGGATTGATTACGAAGAGATAAAGAGCGAAGTTACTCATACTTGCATTAATCAGGTTGAAGAGTTTGTTTTAAACTACATAGCTTAATACAGTTTACTTGCGTCTCCACAAAATAGGAAAATAAAAGCTTGGTTTGGATTTCATGCCAGAGTGTTCAGATAAATGCCAGACTTTATTTTGTATAAGTCCTAAAAACTTTCTTTATCTGTTGATTCTATATTTAATGGTCATATATATTCAGATTATCATTATTTTAAGTGATTTGAAAATGCACAAATGTTTTCATTTCATTTCATATGTCTGCGAGGGAATGGTAACTTTATATTACTTTGCATTTTAACGAAGAAAAGGCTATACAGTAGGAGACAACTTCTGAGAATTTTAAGCGCATTTAATGAAAGTTGTTTCAAAAAGTGAAAATTTTATTTGCTGTTGTGATTTTCTTATGCAACTGGGGTTTACTACGAGACCCTAGGTTTACAAATGAAGAGGACACGACAGGAAATAGACATGCGTAGAAGAAATTTTTTACTGACTAACGATGGTATCGGTGATGAACAGGATTTGTTGCAGCTTTTTTATTTTTATTTTTACAAGTGGAAGACTAACTTTAACCCCAGTTTTATATCAATGCCTTATGCTTGATTCGAACGAAGTTTATCTTAACCACTTTACACCCGGGCAGTGAAAATTTTCATTGATAACAGCTTAATTTACTATCACAGATGCTTTTCATGACGTTAATATAAACATGTATAGCGTTACGATTTTGCTTTATATTTGAACAGCTCTATTTCAAATGAACTATTAAGTTGTGGGCGTTATTTTTACGTAGTAATAATTTATTAAAATGTTCATGTTTATCCAAGCACAGTCACTGAAACGAAATTTAAGCTCTCTTCAAACATTCTGACCAGTTTTATCGTACCTCGAAACTAAACTGATGGCTGTTACGGAAGAAAATCCCTTTCAAAAAATCTCAATGAGTTATTTTATGAAGCTATATATAGCTCCTTCCACATCTTTATACAAAATATCAATTTAAAATTCTCAAAAGTACTTTGCAAGGTTGAAGCTTCTTTTCTTAAACTGTTTTCTTAAACATTAAACTGTTCTAATTTCTAGCCATCATTCTGGTTGATAAATTCTGTACGGTACATCGGTGACTATGGGCAGACATTATAGTGGCTGCCATAACTCCCTTGTTCATCCCTTTCGGTATTTGAAAAAAAATCTAAGGAAGTGAGAATGAGAGCCGATATCATAAATGATAAGTTTTCTCAAAGTTTAAAGAAATGTATAATAATGAATTTTAACCTCTCATACACTGATGGAATATACTTTTGTTAATTTATTGTGAGCCTTTTCCTTTCATTATACTTTATCGTGACATTAAAAAAAAGCGTAAAGTGTTACTAACGGAAAATCAATACGGCAAGTTTTCAAGAGACATAAAGTTCGTTAATTAGTCAGGACATGTTTAAAACTGCTATAATTTTTATAACTGGTAATGGGTTTAATAAAATATACTAGAATAAATATTAGCATCTTATACACTTAAGGAATAAATTTTTGTTAATGATTCCAAACTTTTTAGTTATGCAAAAAAGCAGCACTAGGAGTTACTAATTTGAAAGTAATAAGGAAAGCTTCCGTGAGAATAAGGGAAAAAGAGTGGTCTTTGAAATTTTAAGTACTTTAAGGATGCGGAAAATCCTTTAGTGCTCATTTCTAACACATGTGACGGCTTACAACAATTAGATTAGGATATTTAAAGCATAAGATGAGAAAAAAAGGGAAAATATTTTACTGGTTTATCAATACGAGAATTATATGCTAAACTCAACGTTTAACTAGGTTGAACGTATACGTAATGGTGTTAATTTAATTTGGGACATCCATCTTACATTTTTAACGCTGAAAATATTCAACTTGTCTTGGGATAACTCTAAATGAGTACAGCAGACCAATCTCAATAAATTTTGTAGTTGCAAATAAGGCGTGATTGCAAAATGTTAAACAGTTTTATTTTATTAAAAATTTAAAAATAATCAAAATAATTTTGCAAGTATATGTTACTGAAATAATTTTGAGCAATTCTAAGTAGAAATGTACTTTGTGTTTTGTATATAAAAATAGATTTAAAAATTTGTAGAAATGATATGTGTATGTATTCATGATATCTGCAATAGAGCGGGTATATATAATACCTCATATATATAATTATATATATATATATATATATATATATATATATATATATATAATTATATATATATATATATAATTATATGTATATAATTATATCTAAACGTATGGAGTGAACAACTCTAAAAGTCTAGCAATATTACTAGGGAGTAGTCACAGGTATTTTTACAAGAATGCCTATGATAAAAATTACTATATACAGAGGAAATAGTAAGAATATATATTATTTTATACAATTTCATAAGTTATACACCTTACCGCATTTGTGAGTGTTAGGGGCGAAAGACCTGCGGAAAGAGGAACATTTTTTGGAGTATCTTTCACTTTTCCCTAACTCCAGCAAAACTAACTCAGTACCGTATTTCACTCAAATCAAATAGGGAAATAACATGATGTAGCGTTACAGCGCTTTTCATAAATATAAATTTTCAACAAGAACAACTTGGGCACACGCGCTCACCCTGTGAGGGGAAGGCAATACAATCCACGTATAGTATGATGTGACACGTGAAAAGTTTTTAAACGGCAATAAAACTAATAGTTTATAAAAAAATGCTATATACAGCTCATTAGAGTAGAGTACTGTATTACATTTTACTTTTTAAATTGGCCCGAGGTAGCCTAGTGGTAGCACATCGGCTTTCGGTGCCGATGGTTCTCGGTTCGAATGCCGACAACCGCCATTAAATACCTCCGTGTCTTAGCTGGGTATGGACACGTTATATCATTAGACTTGAAAGTCCTTCTATGAGGTCAGGGAGGGGGAGAGAAGGTACGATCCTCCCAGATGTTGCCCCTGGGGTTGCTCTGTCAAAATTGAGGTTGCACATAGCGAAGTCGAACTCTAACCGTTGTGGTGCTATTGTAAACCGGAACCGCACTCCTCAGCCCCCAGAGTCTACATGGACCTGGTCTGGAACTTCCGGCCAGGGGGCATTAGAAACCACAACAACTTTTTAAATAATTTTAGACCTGCAGTTGGCCGGCAAACTAAAAAACTTGCGATTTAATTATTTCCGAGAATATTTAAACGCATGAAAATCGATTTTTCACTGAGGTAGATCTACTTTATTGTTTTTGAAACAGGGCAGGGAACGGAACCACTAACCTTTCAATTTTCAGATGTTTGTCTAACGATCAAGCATATACCTTGAAGTGCAAGGCAGTGTTGTTTTGATAGATTCAAATACTCTCCCATTTTCAATCAGACTAACGACATCGCGTATTTCGGGTCGACATTCCGTACATTTTTATTTATTTATTATTATCATGATCGAGACTCCATTTTATCACCATTCATTTTATTTCGCGATGAATGAAATTCTATAAATGAGCATTCCTCACCCCATAGAAGTAACCTTGTTAGCAAGTATACAAGACTCACGGTTAGAAGACTCTGGCAGTAATATACCTCATTAGAATTTTTGGGAAAAGACACTTCAGCAGAACGTTATCACAGTTTGATCAACAGCCTTAACGTTAATCATTTATGAATATAATTGATTGATTAATAAACGGAATACGATTATGCTCTGCTAAAAGAATGTATACAGTCGAACCGCGTTATAACGAACTTCAAGGGACCAAGGGTTTTGTTCGCTATATCCGAACCATTAAGAAAAATGTTAGAGTTTACAAAATGAATAACTCATTAGAATAACTCATGTGTATTCAATAATGATGTATTAAAAAATCATAAAATCCATTAAAAATTATCATTAATGAATTCAATTGACTAAAATCGATTACATTGAACTGACACAATATTAATTAAATTAACTAAAAGTGAAGACAAATGGAAATAAATTAATTTTACCTTTAATTGTTGCTCACTGTTTTGATACAGAAATAATCGGTAATCTTCTGCTGACGTGATGCAGATTTCAAAAAAATTTTATGAATTTTTTTTTGCCCAATACATCAAATGACTCCAACACTTTTTCTTCCACTGTTTGTGTAGACAAAAACTTATTAATTACACTCATCTCTGTTGTAGCATCTGAGATGGTGGGTATTTCGTCATTCATGTGCTCCTCTCCATGCAGAATCTTCGATTTCAGAATGATTCATTTTAATTTCTTCCAGAATATCTTCATCTGCCGGATTTTCACATGTAATGACTTCATCATCACATGTATCGAACAATTGCATGTCACAACTTGAGAATGATGAAATATTGTGCTTTTCTATCCACATCGCGATAGGTAAATCTTCATCATCTTCTTCTTCAACATTCTTTGAAGAAGAAAGATGATGAAGATTCAAACAACATTCGTTGTATCTTCAACATTCTTTTATTAATTAATTAATTAATTAATTAATTAAAAAAAACTTCAGTAGTCAACTGAAAATAAGGTTCGTTATAGCCGATTATTAAGGTTTCGGAAGTTCGCTATAAAACGATAAATTAGCTTTAAATACAATAGGAAAACGGCGGGACCAAAATTTTCGTTCGCTATATCCGTGAGTTCGTTATATACCGGGTTCGTTATAACGGGGTTCGACTGTATAGGAAAATCAAATGTAAAGAACAAATATTAAGCAAATATTCCCCTATCGTTAAGTTATTTGAGTTATGAATTCTCTGTTCATAAATGCGTCTAGATAAAGTCCACATTCAGGAATTTATTCAGTAGGAATCACTGCAGGAAATTTAAGGGAACAACTTTGTTTTAGACATTTCAATTTTCTCGAATAGTGTTAAAATATTATTACCTTGTGTTTGTGGTTACAGAGGTTTTCAACTTTTGGAAAGAACGAGACATATGCAGCAGATATTCTTGGCGGAATATTCAGTCATGTATGAAACAGAAATCAAACGACAAAACCTGTGACGATGGTCTATAAATAATATATGAGAAATAGAATTTAAAAAAATCAGAGTCTTCACATCATTTTTTGAAAAAGTTTAATATACAGGAAAGTTTAATATATAGGATATGATAAAATATAAATTAATAAAAGTTTAATATTTAATAAAAGTTTTATTTTTTTCGAAAAGTTTAGTATATACAATACTGGGTTTGAGGCAAAGAGTCCCCGGGTTCGAATCCGGATCTTTGTAGACAGTCGTAACTCCTGTAGTGGTTCCTAACCGTTCAACGCACGGTGGCCGAATGGCTAGGGCGCTAGCTTTCAAGTGCTAGAGTCTGCTGGTACTTGAAAGCTAGCGCTCTAGCCAGTCTTAGAGTTCCACGGCTGACATATTCGTATCTGTAGCCTTTCAAAATCGTCTTTAAACTCTAACTACTGGTCTGCCCTCGCGTGACATGAGTTGACCTTAGAGCGCAAAACAAATCAATCAATCTACTATAACCGTTGTTTCTTACAACTGTTGTGCCACTGTGACATTTTTCTACCATGCTCGGTATTCCGACTTCTAATTTTAAGATCTGCAGATGAAAGCTCCAACCATATCAACTACCCTAGTGCCTTATTTTGAATGACTTTCTTTTACAGGCACATAAATTTCTTTTTCTATTTCCATCTGTATCCCGTTGCAAAGCTGTTATGCTGTTTTAATCTTAATTCAATGCACTACCATATCTTGTGTAAGAAGTATAACTGTTATAAATAATTCCTATTCCTGCCGATGTGCTAACAATAATGGGCTTGAATAAAACCCTCCGACACTTACCCCAAGTCCAGTGGAATATAACATCTCTCATTGTGTCCGGCACTGTGCTTTCGATACACTTTTATCTGGCCATTCAATTCCGATGCTAAGCCTACCAAACGAGATAGGAAGATAGTGAGCCCGGATTTGAACTGGAAGAACTGTTCCGTCCTACCCCCGGGATTCATTTTAACCCTGTTACGACCCACGAGAGGGTTAAAGCTGTTCCCTCTCTCTTGCGGATTTTGAGAGGGGGCGCTAAGCTCGGGAACCAGTTTACTTGGTTTGAAACTGCGGATGATACGCTATACTCGATTAAGTTTGCCTATGTATGAAGTTCTGGAACAAAATAACAGTTTTTACGGTCTTGTATTACACTATGGGGCGGCGAAATCGGTTAGCTCAGAATTTCGAGAAAATTTACTTTCTTTAACAATATTTTTAAAGGTATCGGCTACTTTTTAAAAACTGTTGAATTTTTTACTTTGTTATACTAGGTTTTCTAGGATTGATGATGTAAAAGACAAGAAGATAATTACTAAAGCATGTTGAACGAGAAAATAAGCCTAAGAATGCTGCAAAAATCACTACATTTTAGACTATATTTTAGCTTTCATAAGCATAAACGTTTAAGTAAAAGTATTCTCACGGCAAACTGCATTTCTGCCTCTTCAAAGCAATTAGTTTAGATAGCTATTCTAAGAAAGAAAAGAAAAAACACTTTTGCTTCAGCAAAACAGTGCTAGAAGTTTACCAATTTTAGCATAATAAGGCGACTTTTAATTCAAAATAATTTGAATGAGGTCATAAAAAAGGCGCGAATAAAAATGTAATTTTTGTTACCCTCTAGAAAATCTTGTCAGCTTATGATAACAAACTTTAAAAAATTGACAAATTCCAATGACAAATTCCAGGCATTTGAGGTAAATAAACAAGAAACTATTTAAAAATTAGTTGAAAATTTAAAATGTCTTAGTTATTTAAAATATTTTATTTTAGTTAAGATATTAAGTATATTTTACATATATTTTAATTAAGACATCTGGAAATTTTTTTAATGTATTTAGATGGAAATTATATAATTTCACTTTAAAATATATTTCGAGCACATTTTTTTCAAATTTAAAGTATAATTGAAATTTTTGATAAGTCATTAAACAACTTATTGCAAATTAATGTTTTTCTGTCGCAAAGATTAAATATAAAATATTAAGAAATATTAAAAGGGAATATCTTCATATATGGCAATAACTATTCTCCAATTTCAAAGCAAATAATTTCAGCTGAAAGGCAGAATCGAGTGGCTTCCATATTATGTCACATCTTAAGCAGGCCCTACTTTAATACCAAATTAAGTTGATTTCCCTTGCTCATGTTCGTACTAAGAAAAAACTCTTTAATATTAATTAGGTGGGGAAATAGCCTAATTTTCCCATCATGAAATTCAATTTTGATGCTTTCATTCAGGGGCCAAAAAAATTAATATTTTAATAGAAATCTTAATAAAAAAATACCGATTTCCCAAATTTCAGACACAAATGTTCTCCATATTTCACCAAAACTTTACCGTATATTATTGAAACACTTATGAAAAATGATTTTATGAGTCTACCTGCATTTAAGGATGTGTAAAATGTCTGTCTGTACCGGAAAAAGTTCCATTAATCTGCATTTTTTAATGCTTCAAACTTTAAGTTTTATGAGAATTTTTTTTATTTTATTCAAATTTAATGGTAATAATATACAACAAACACTTTAATTTCAAGTATTTTTTACATCTAAAATGATTTTTTTATAAAGACACATTTGACGAAAAAAAATCTATTTGTAAATGATTTGTAATATTTCCGTAAGATTTCCTTTTCTAATTTTAGTCGTTTGTTGGTCTATGTATATCTATGTGTGTCTGTTTTTTATTCTTTTTTAACGTAGGATTACGTTCCTCCATAACGGTCCTCCAGAAAGCAAAATTTCAGACTCTAAAACCATCGCGAGTTATAATTTTGGCAGGGCGCCAAAGACAGTGTGTATCGCTTGGGCAAGCAGTAAACAGTTAAACAAGAAAAGTACCAAAATGCGTCAAAATTTTGACATTCATATATGTATGTCACGGATTACATACATATATTACATAAATACCGATTACATAAATACCGTAATACGGATTACATAAATACCGTGACATACATATATGTATGTCACGGTATTTAACGGATATATATATATATATATATACACTGCTGGCCACCCAAATTGCAACACCAAGAAAGACAAGAGATATCACAACAAAATTTATTTTGTAGATAACATATTGACCAAGTATCAAATGATTAAATTTATAGACTTCTGTGAAGTGTGGTTCCTTCCAAAATCAGTAGCCAGAGTAGCCGCCATTGTTGGAGATCACCGCTGCCACACGCCTCGGCATTGATTCAAAGAGACTTTGGATGAGTTCTTGGGGTACAGCAGACCAAGCAGCTTCCACACGTTGCCAAATTTGATCTGCTGTGGTAGCTGGGGATGGAATCTGGGTCAATCGTAGAGAATCCATGGACCACATGTTTTCTATCGGCGAAAGATCCGGAGAGCGAGGCGGCCAGGGAATCAATTCAATCTGGCGATTGACGAAGAACCGTTGAACAATGCGTGCCACGTGTGGTCGCGCATTATCCTGTTGAAATATGGCTGTGGGCAAGCCCTGAAGGTAAGGAAGGACAACTGGCTCCAACACCTCGGAGATGTAGCGCTGGCTGTTTAAAGTACCGGCAATGCGTACTAGAGGTGTGCGAGAGTGATATCCAATACCGCCCCATACCATAATACCCGGTGCAGGACCAGTGTGGCGGTGCATAACGCAGCTGTTCAGCATCCTCTCTTCACGGTGTCTCCAGACTCGAATGCGACCATCGTGGTGTTGCAGAGAGAAGCGTGACTCGTCAGTAAAGACAATTTCATTCCATTCTGCCGTCCACATCCTTCTGTCATCGCACCATTGGCGGCAGAGACGTCTGTGGTTCTGTGTCAAGGGTAGACAAAGCAATGGACGTCTTGCGGACAGACCACTCTGCTGTAAACGGCGTCGAATGGTACGCGCAAACACTGGATGATGCGTTACAGACTGCATGTGCTGTGCTATGGTTCGTGATGTGACTGAGCGATCCGTCACTGCCATGCGCACAATTTGCCTGTCATCACGTGAAATGGTGCGCTGAGGTGGATGAGATCGAACACACCGGTCCGTCGTACCCTCCTGCATCCAACGATCACATATCCGCATTACAGTTGTTTGGTTTCGTCGAACACGACTACCGATTTCCCTGAAAGATAATCCACAATCTCGGTAGGCCACTATCCTTCCTCTGTCGAACTCGGATACTTGATCAAAAGATGATCGCTGTTTACCACGAGGCATAATTGATCGTTTTTTTGAAAAAAACACAATTGCCGAACTTGAAATCGTCAAAATCTGCAAGCCTTAAATAGCGCTTTGAAGTGGCGCCACAGGCGCGCGTGATGTGCGTCTTCGCTGAAATTCTAATCATTTGCACATTTCACCTCCGCTAATGCATGTTGTAAATTTCATGTTATTTGCATGTTTCCTTCAGGGTGTTGCATTTACAGTGGCCAGCAGTGTATATATATATATATATATATATATATATATATATATATATATATGTGTGTGTGTGTGTGTGTGTGTGTGTGTGTGTATGTATATATATATGTATATGTAATAGTACGGGCGCGGGCCGACGAATGAAGGGCTGAGTGGCATAGTTTTGATTAATGATTCATCTTGCTTCATCTAATTCAGATTAAAATGGATGACTTGTCGCCCTTCCGTGCATCACAAATGTTTAAATCCATTCCCGCATCATCTCAACCCTCGGACACAAATCATAACACAAATTTCTCGAATTATATATTTATTAACCGACCGCTCAGACGGTCTGAATGCAGCAAGAGAAAGTACAGGAGTCCTTCTAATTCTGGATGTCAACACTTATATAAACTTCAGTCCATCACGTTATTAAAGAGTGTGTCTTAATAGTTGATGGGTTTAAAGTTGTTGTTGATGTGCAGAAATGATTTAAATTTGTACTGACGCCGCGCCGCGTCCGTTTACTTAAAAAAGACAGCCATCTTTAATGATATTGCCTAAGGCTGTAATAATGGAATTTAACGCGAATGCCCAAAGGGAATTAAATAACTTAAGGGATTAACAAAGGGTATGTAATTTTGAATAGTAAAGTGAGGAATTAATAGTTTTTAAATGTTAAGAGTGTTGAATTAAGAAATTACTAGTTTTTTAATATTATATATATATATACGTACATATATATATGGATACATAAATACATAACACATACATACATATATACATACAAAAAAGGTAAGCAACGATAAGTAATCCTATATTAATAACCCGCGGTAGTTTCGTTAGAAGAGACTACCTGAAATTTTTTTTCCTCCCTGTCTTACACACATATAGACAGAGAAATGTATATAAATAATGATATATAAATTTTCTGCAAGTCTTTTCTTGTCTTCATATTTCATACAACATACTGTTTAAAGCCCATGGCCGACCCTTGGCAAGAAGTGCACCTTCCGAGAAATACATACACTTTGTTTTCTTGACGCAGAAACCTCTTTCCTAGCTCTCCATGAAAGAATTATTCTTTGTTTTGAAAATTCTCCCCCATAACGCTTTATGCTTCTCCTAAAGAACTAACTTATTCAACGAGTTATGGACACGAAAAACATCCCTTGACCATAGATCTCGCTGGGAGAAGGAAAAACAAAACAAAACCAAAAAAGATCCCTGTAGCTCCACTGAAACGATACTGTTCTAACTTCATGCACAATGCATGAGCGAGTGGAACCATTTGCATGCCTGGCGGGTTCCGCGGTATAAAAATCTCGAACGATCATCTCCCGTAGTTGAGGGCACCATAAGGCGGGCGGCAAAATTTTCTGCACCCTTTCCTTTTTATTCGCGGTTGTAAAAGATAAACGCCGCAGAAACAGATTTAAACTTCTCCCGAAAGAAGTCTCCCAAACGACTTTAAACGGCCGCCAGTTTATAACCAAACCCTGCCGGCATTTGCATATCGGCAGCCCATCAACAGTTCGCCGGAACTGTCGTTGAATTCGCCGGCCGGCTGTTACCAACGCGCGCGCTCTTGCACTTCCCCTAAACTTTCGCCCAAAGTACTCTCGGGAACTGTCTATAATTTAAAATTCAACATCCCGCGAAAAAGTTTGCGTTGGGGGCTTAATCACCGCTCATAAGGGGGCGGCCCGCGAATATAGGCGGCCTATGCCGCTTCTGCGTCATTTGCGGGCCGCTAATCGTCACGGTGTCAGGAGCGACGAATCGTTTGGAGGGGGGGGGGGGCAGTGATGAATGATATCTGGAGGGGGTATTGTTGTCCAGTTGTATAACATTTTGCGTAATTTGCATGACAGAGGTGTTGTAGTGTTGCGTGCTGGGAAATGGATGTCATAATGTGTCGATGCAGTGCTGGAGGCATGCTGATCACCCGTCGGTAATTGAGGAAAGCTGGCGTTGGTTTATTAACAGGCGGGAAATAATGCCTTTATGGAAATGGGTGTGAGGACAAGAACTGCTGCTGTAAATGGCAGGAACACGCGAATTGTGTCACTCTGAAATAATTACTGAGATTATTGGCAAAACTGAAAGGATTTGGAGTCTCTTTCGGGCTGGACTATTATTCACCCTCGACAGACTTTCAACTTTACAGAGGACATTTCGAAATTTGAGAATTAAAAAGAGAAAAAAAGGGGGGTAATTTCACTTTGCGTAATAAAGAGTTTTTCTCATCAGTAAAGAATTTCGCTGTAAAAGGAGAAAAAAAAACTGCGCTGAAGTCATCTTACCAAATATACGACTATTTTTTCTACTATATTTCTCTGAGCAATAACTAATTTTGAAAAAAAAAATAATTAAAAAGTTATATTTATTTAGTTTTTTTTTTTAATGCAGAGACAATCGTCGTCAAACATTCGCCTATACTACGCTGCTGTTTTACTGCCCATTTTTTTTTATGAGGGCACCATTAAAAGCATTACCCCCTATGATGGGACGACACAAATGGAGACATTTTTCGTGGCGCGACGCTGGGATTGCATCCGGGTACCCTCAGCACCGAAGACAAGCGATCTGTACCATAGGGCCACCACAAGCCTTTAGTTGCATTTATAATTCCCCTATTATTGCTTAGAGTAATGTATAATTTCTCTTTAAAAAAAAATGAATGTTGAACTGCGCTGAATCTGAGATCATCTTCAACAAATTTGCCCCCGAACGCAGACATTAGAAATTTTGCTACAGTTGAACCCCGTTATAACGAACTTCAAGGAACCAAAGGTTTTGTTCGATTTATCCGGTGGATCACCATATCCGAACCGTTAAGAAAAGTGCTCTGTTAAAAGAATGTATACAGTCGAACCCCGTTATAACGAACTTCAAGGGACCAAAGGTTTTGTTCGCTTTATCCGGTGGATCACCATATCCGAACCGTTAAGAAAAGTGCTCTGTTAAAAGAATGTATACAGTCGAACCCCGTTATAACGAACTTCAAGGAACCAAAGGTTTTGTTCGCTTTATCCGGTGGTTCACCATATCCGAACCGTTAAGAAAAGTGCTCTGTTAAAAGAATGTATACAGTCGAACCCCGGTATAACGAACTTCAAGGGACCAAAGGTTTTGTTCGCTATATCCGAACCATTAAGAAAAATGTTAGAGTTCACAAAATGTATAACTCATTAGCAACATGTATTCAATAATAATGTATTAAAAAATGATAAAATCTATTAAAAATGATCATTAATGAATTAAATCGACAAAAATCGATTACATTAAACTGACACAATACTAATAAAATTACGTACAATAGGAAAACGGCGGGACCAAAGTTTTCGTTCGTTATATCCGTGAGTTCGTTATATACAGGGTTCGCTATAACGGGGTTTGACTGTATTATAGGAAATTTTTGCGCTCACAGAATGACACCAGAAGTGCACAACTATAAAAAGAAAAAAGAAAACTTGAATAACTCGCCGACAGCAGACACAAAACTTATTTTTCCCTCAGATTTTCTACACTTTAGACTACAAATGTATGTTTTACCGATTTAACAATGGCAAATTTCAGATTACGATGAATGGAATTGCCGAGAAACTGAAAAGCGAGTAAAAAGGTTTACGAACATCCCATCGGCTTAAATTGTTAATCAAAATAAAACTAGAAATTTCTCTAGGAAAAGAGATCTTCTAGGAAGCCAAAAGAGAAAAGTATTCTATCTAGCAAACATTTAATTTTGTGAGCTTTTCCAAAAAATATTACTAATATTTCTCGAGAAAAACTATAGATACAGGAATTTTTTAAAAAAATTTTGAGAAGCTAGAAAAAGAAAATGAATTGAACTTTATATTGTTGCACAGAATAACAGTATAGGAATTAATTAAAAGAAAACTTTCCGCTACTGAATCCCCCCGAAGATTTGAATACTGTTAAATAATAAACAAAAAACAAACATAATAAACTTCGTACTAAAAATTATCACACCAATTAGTATTAAGAATTTCTCAAAAAAAAAGATGAAATTTCTGAAAACTAAAATTAAAATGGATTACAAACATTTTAGCTATTACCTTATTGTGTCTTATGGTATTTTTTAAGAAAAAGGGAACATTTATAAAATTGATAAATGACTAACAGAAACTAAATACAGTGGAATCTCGATCTATCGTTTTCAAAGGGACCGATTGAAATGAACGATAAATGCGGGAAAACGATAGATGCGGAAACATAACAAAGCAATATGATCGTTGGGACTGGATAAAATGAACGACACATACGAAAAAACGATGGATCCGAAAACGATCGATCGAGATTCCACTGTAACATAGTTATTAAAATTGTAACTAATTTTATAAAATGCAATTTTCTTTAAAATGATAAAGAATAACAATTGAATATTTTATCTAACCCTTATACAGGGTGAACCAAAAGTCTTGCTCTGATTATAAAAATTCATTACAAAATAACCGTTTAATATAATAATGTAACTTTTGTATCGTTGGATAGGTCAGTTTTAGCAGTTTTTTTATGAAATAAATGACGCGAGTGCTCCTTCAAGAGGGATTCAGGGGAATATTTGAAAGGATTACAACATTTTCGGCCGGAATGGTGTCGATTCAAGAGAAATCCCAAAAAGCGTTACCCCTAACATTTACTTAGACTTATTGCAACTTTTTCAGAAAGATGTCGCACCCCCACACTGGGGATCTTTAGTGCGTGATTTCCTAGACGAAACATGTACTGTGTGTACTGTAACAGAAGACATGTTAAATAACACTTGGCGGGAACTGGAATACTGCTTCGACATTCTCCGAGCTACCAAGGGGGCACACGTTAAAATTTACTGAGGTAAATGGTCTTATAAAAAAATTTATAACAGTACTTACAATATATCCAAACAGACATAGGTCTAATTATAATAGTTTGAGCACGATAAATATTTATAATCAGGGCAAGACTTTTGGTTCACTCTATATTGAATACTATCTGAAAACCCGCACTTCGCTGCGGAATGCATTCAAATTAAATACAATGGTCAATGTATTCAATTAATGCCAATATATATATATATATATATATATATATATATATATATATATATATATATATATATATTTATAATAAATACGACGATCAATGTATACAATTGATGTAAAAAAATACATTTATAAAAAAATCGTAAGGGGATATTTTATAGACAAAATAATGTAGAAGAAAATATTCAAATTAAATCTAATAGGACATACTAAAGAATATAATACAGTTAATATAGTATAGTTTGAGGAACATATCTTTTACTGTATTTTAATATTTTTTTAGATAATGTCCAATCGTCTGCCGCATTAGCAAGAAAAGAAAAATATTTTTTGTCTATTTCGTTGTTGTGATGTGACGATAAATTTATTTAAAGTACTAGATCAAGAAATCATAATGTAAATAAAATTAGCATTTACTAAATTAAATTCTAAAAATTAATCTTTAAAAATTCACCAAAAATCAGAAAATGGAGGTAAAGATTCGAAAAAGATTTCATTTTAAAGTAATTTTTATGATCTTTCTTGTGATATAAATTTTATAACCTCAAATTATTATTTTAAATGCAAACTTAAAAAACGTTACTAAAACAGCTTAAAAGTTTAATTTTAAAAAATCGAAGAAGAATTTTTAAAAAATCTTTCTTAGTGCACCCCTACACTATAAGAAGAATCGCCATGCAAAATTTCAGCCCTTTAGGTCCACCGGTTTGGTCTGTGCGTTGTATGTCAGTGAGTCAGCCAGTTACTGAACTATTTTATATATATATATAATTTACCTTGAAAAAGAAAAATATTTGCGGAATGAAGATAAATATCCCATAAATTAATTATTGCCCAGATTAACCCTAGAAATTTAACAAGAATAAAAAACTGCAGGGGAACTGAAACTGAAAAATAACTGAAAATATGTGTTACAAATACGTAGTTACAATGGCTAGAAATATAAAAAAAAGAAAAGAAGACAACACTTTCTACCAGGCTTGAATCCTCTTTCAACAAATTTCCAATTTTACTAACTCATGAAGAGTTTGAGACATTAATTTTTCTGTCTCTTTCTTTCAGCCTGAAAATGCGTTTTTGACGAAATATTCTAGTTTGGTACTCAAAAGTGTTAAAAGCACACCTCTGAGATGCTTTTGAATACCAAATTATAGGATGGAATAATCTGTCCCAAACGCATTTCAAGTTTAAAGTACGTGATGGAAAAAAACCCTCTCAAACGCTTCGGGTCAAATAAAACACGGGCAGTTAGACAATTAGGCGTGATCAAAAGAGCTATGATGTCTCTGTTATGTTTAAAAGTAATGGATTAACAGTTTTAAAATCTAAAATTAACAAAATAATAATAAAATAAGTTGAAAACACAAAGAGAGGGGGGGGGGAAAGAGAAGTGTAGAAAGAATGATTTTTTTTACAAAATATAACTGTCTAATACGCGGTACTCCTTTTTGAGTGAATATATGATTCAAAAGGCCTAATTACATTAATTTGATTAAGGATACTAAACATTATTCGGAACAGGCGAGATCAATAGTAAAATATCCCTTTACCTAGCATTTTACAGTAGAAGCGTATGCATTCTGAGACGAAATAAGACGTTTTACATGTTTGTAACTACATATCTGAAGACGTTTCATGACTGCTTCCAAACGGAGCACTATACATTGTTGAATTTTTAAAAAATCTTTCTTAGTGCACCCCTACACTATAAGAAGAATCGCCATGCAAAATTTCAGCCCTTTAGGTCCACCGGTTTGGTCTGTGCGTTGTATGTCAGTGAGTCAGCCAGTTACTGAACTATTATATATATATAGATAATTTACCTTGAAAAAGAAAAATATTTGCGGAATGAAGATAAATATCCCATAAATTAATTATTGCCCAGATTAACCCTAGAAATTTAACAAGAATAAAAAACTGCAGGGGAACTGAAACTGAAAAATAACTGAAAATATGTGTTACAAATACGTAGTTACAATGGCTAGAAATATAAAAAAAAGAAAAGAAGACAACACTTTCTACCAGGCTTGAATCCTCTTTCAACAAATTTCCAATTTTACTAACTCATGAAGAGTTTGAGACATTAATTTTTCTGTCTCTTTCTTTCAGCCTGAAAATGCGTTTTTGACGAAATATTCTAGTTTGGTACTCAAAAGTGTTAAAAGCACACCTCTGAGATGCTTTTGAATACCAAATTATAGGATGGAATAATCTGTCCCAAACGCATTTCAAGTTTAAAGTACGTGATGGAAAAAAACCCTCTCAAACGCTTCGGGTCAAATAAAACACGGGCAGTTAGACAATTAGGCGTGATCAAAAGAGCTATGATGTCTCTGTTATGTTTAAAAGTAATGGATTAACAGTTTTAAAATCTAAAATTAACAAAATAATAATAAAATAAGTTGAAAACACAAAGAGAGGGGGGGGGGAAAGAGAAGTGTAGAAAGAATGATTTTTTTTACAAAATATAACTGTCTAATACGCGGTACTCCTTTTTGAGTGAATATATGATTCAAAAGGCCTAATTACATTAATTTGATTAAGGATACTAAACATTATTCGGAACAGGCGAGATCAATAGTAAAATATCCCTTTACCTAGCATTTTACAGTAGAAGCGTATGCATTCTGAGACGAAATAAGACGTTTTACATGTTTGTAACTACATATCTGAAGACGTTTCATGACTGCTTCCAAACGGAGCACTATACATTGTTGAATTTTTAAAAAATCTTTCTTAGTGCACCCCTACACTATAAGAAGAATCGCCATGCAAAATTTCAGCCCTTTAGGTCCACCGGTTTGGTCTGTGCGTTGTATGTCAGTGAGTCAGCCAGTTACTGAACTATTATATATATATAGATAATTTACCTTGAAAAAGAAAAATATTTGCGGAATGAAGATAAATATCCCATAAATTAATTATTGCCCAGATTAACCCTAGAAATTTAACAAGAATAAAAAACTGCAGGGGAACTGAAACTGAAAAATAACTGAAAATATGTGTTACAAATACGTAGTTACAATGGCTAGAAATATAAAAAAAAGAAAAGAAGACAACACTTTCTACCAGGCTTGAATCCTCTTTCAACAAATTTCCAATTTTACTAACTCATGAAGAGTTTGAGACATTAATTTTTCTGTCTCTTTCTTTCAGCCTGAAAATGCGTTTTTGACGAAATATTCTAGTTTGGTACTCAAAAGTGTTAAAAGCACACCTCTGAGATGCTTTTGAATACCAAATTATAGGATGGAATAATCTGTCCCAAACGCATTTCAAGTTTAAAGTACGTGATGGAAAAAAACCCTCTCAAACGCTTCGGGTCAAATAAAACACGGGCAGTTAGACAATTAGGCGTGATCAAAAGAGCTATGATGTCTCTGTTATGTTTAAAAGTAATGGATTAACAGTTTTAAAATCTAAAATTAACAAAATAATAATAAAATAAGTTGAAAACACAAAGAGAGGGGGGGGGGGAAGAGAAGTGTAGAAAGAATGATTTTTTTTACAAAATATAACTGTCTAATACGCGGTACTCCTTTTTGAGTGAATATATGATTCAAAAGGCCTAATTACATTAATTTGATTAAGGATACTAAACATTATTCGGAACAGGCGAGATCAATAGTAAAATATCCCTTTACCTAGCATTTTACAGTAGAAGCGTATGCATTCTGAGACGAAATAAGACGTTTTACATGTTTGTAACTACATATCTGAAGACGTTTCATGACTGCTTCCAAACGGAGCACTATACATTGTTGAATTTTTAAAAAATCTTTCTTAGTGCACCCCTACACTATAAGAAGAATCGCCATGCAAAATTTCAGCCCTTTAGGTCCACCGGTTTGGTCTGTGCGTTGTATGTCAGTGAGTCAGCCAGTTACTGAACTATTATATATATATAGATAATTTACCTTGAAAAAGAAAAATATTTGCGGAATGAAGATAAATATCCCATAAATTAATTATTGCCCAGATTAACCCTAGAAATTTAACAAGAATAAAAAACTGCAGGGGAACTGAAACTGAAAAATAACTGAAAATATGTGTTACAAATACGTAGTTACAATGGCTAGAAATATAAAAAAAGAAAAGAAGACAACACTTTCTACCAGGCTTGAATCCTCTTTCAACAAATTTCCAATTTTACTAACTCATGAAGAGTTTGAGACATTAATTTTTCTGTCTCTTTCTTTCAGCCTGAAAATGCGTTTTTGACGAAATATTCTAGTTTGGTACTCAAAAGTGTTAAAAGCACACCTCTGAGATGCTTTTGAATACCAAATTATAGGATGGAATAATCTGTCCCAAACGCATTTCAAGTTTAAAGTACGTGATGGAAAAAAACCCTCTCAAACGCTTCGGGTCAAATAAAACACGGGCAGTTAGACAATTAGGCGTGATCAAAAGAGCTATGATGTCTCTGTTATGTTTAAAAGTAATGGATTAACAGTTTTAAAATCTAAAATTAACAAAATAATAATAAAATAAGTTGAAAACACAAAGAGAGGGGGGGGGGAAAGAGAAGTGTACAAAGAATGATTTTTTTTACAAAATATAACTGTCTAATACGCGGTACTCCTTTTTGAGTGAATATATGATTCAAAAGGCCTAATTACATTAATTTGATTAAGGATACTAAACATTATTCGGAACAGGCGAGATCAATAGTAAAATATCCCTTTACCTAGCATTTTACAGTAGAAGCGTATGCATTCTGAGACGAAATAAGACGTTTTACATGTTTGTAACTACATATCTGAAGACGTTTCATGACTGCTTCCAAACGGAGCACTATACATTGTTCCGACCAACATGTGTTATACCCCCACCCCCCTCCCCTTAACTTCTAAACGGGGACAGCTTAGGCCATAAAGTTGGTGTCTAGGTATAGTAAAAAGGCTATGTGCTACTCGATGAGTTAACTTACAACGCCATCTACTGGCAACTTTTGGAATTAGAGTTAAAGTCAATTACAAAGTTGTTCAGCAACATCGATTTAGTAAGAAAAGACACCTTGCGCATATTAATACTCAAAACAGAATGTAGAAAATGGACATTTGTTTGGTCACGATTTCGAAAATTGTCATGTCATAAAGAGCGGAAGGAAGAAATTGAGACACTTCCTATCTTCAGGATCATTTATTTATGTTGCTAAAAATGCTCTCCATTAGCCACTTTTTTTCCAACTATTTTTCAGCGTTTAAAGTGTAAACACTTTTCAACTGACTTTAACTTAACTCAAGTTTTAACTGGCCATGGAAATTTTAAGAGCTATTTGCTTCGTTTTAATTTGGTGACCTGTGGACTTTGTGCTTGCGGTGATGCTGATGAAGATGTTGAATTTTTTTTTTTTCACTGCAAATTACATGCGAGTGCCCGAGCTATAGTAAAGGCGGACTTGAGACATCTGTCCATTTGTTGGCCTTCTGTTCTTTCTGATCTCGTTAAGAGTGTTGAAAGTCTTGCTGTCTTGCGAAATTTTGTTTGTAATTTAAATTTTTAATTTTTCTTGTTTTGTGTTTTTCACTTACTTCTGTAAGCCTCATGTTATACCTTGTGGTGCATGAGGATATTTCAAATGAAACAATAAAATTTTTTTTTTTTAAAGAATTATCCACTATACACATTTGCACTCCAGATAGGATTTCTCGCTGCTCATTGTGCAACGTGTCAGGTGTTACGGAGGCACAAGCATCAGTAATACGTCGTAGAAGATCCATTTTTTACATTCTGTTTTGAGTATTAATATGCGCAAGGTGCCTTTTCTTACTAAATCGATGATGCTGAACAACTTTGTAATTGACTTTCTCCCCGTATCTCGTACCGTTTTTGAGAAAAAACGCTAATTCCAAAATTTGCCGATAGATGGAGTTGAAAATTGTCTCATCGAGTAGCGCATAGCCTTTTTACTATACCTAGACACCAATTTTATGGCATAAGCTGTCACCGTTTAGAAGTTAAGGGGGGTGTAACGGATATAGGTGGGGACCCTGTATATTATTAATTCGTATTCATATTTCATAATTTTTTGAAATTCCAGCGTAATCTTTCACACATCATCAGTAAACAACATTTTTATATATTATTTAAGATTACCTTTACATTCAAAATGCATCATGTTTACATTGGGGGGGGGGGGGAATGTGCTAAATAAAGATCAAGTAAGTTAATTACGGGATACAATGTTTCGAATTCCTATAGCATGTCATTTACTATGGATATTTCTAGGCCAAACTCCTCTGATTATAGAAACCAACTGCATAGCGCATAAACCCCAGAGCTTCGGGTTGGGTTAGGTTTTGCTTGGTGTGATAAACATCGCTTGAAAAACGTTAGAAAAATCCCTTCATTTCCGACACCGAAGCTTTTCACACCGGTACTCGGAGAATGGAACTACAGATCGTACATTCAAAATGTTCTCCTATGTTGTCAAAGTATTTCATGTGCAATATTACGAGTTAATTTGCCTATAAAAATTAAGGGCAACTTGAGTGTTACTGACCCGGATATCAAATAATGCGGCATGAATACAAATTCACACATATCTGAACTTCTATGGACATAAATCATGTACTTTTGGCCGTAAAAGAGGACATTCATAGAGATCTCTCAGTCGATAGACGTCGGCACTCTTCAGGGTTCCTTTGTGGCGCTTAATATCGGTGTGAAAGGCTCTAAACAAGTCACTGGCGTGTCAGCTCGCAACCGAGAAACCTTCGACACCCGGCCAACAAAAGGGATATGGAGTTTGATGTTCGGCAGCTAGGAACTTGGTGCGTTAATAGACTGATTTCGCCTTTGTGGCAGCGTGTGACTATGTTCATCGGTGTCGGCCTTTGTCGCTGCGCGTTGTTCCAAATCAGCGGCTCCTCCCGGAACAAAGGGGTCCACTCACTTTGACTCTACGGTTTGCCGATCAAGGAGAACGAATACTCTGTCCAATAGTGTATTTAGCAGTAGGGTTGCAGTCGAAAGATATTTGGCGAAGTTTTCTATTCCTTGACTTTTGAGTCATGAGGAGGAATTTCAAACTAGAGAGAATATTACTTACACACACACACACACACACATATATATATATATATATAGGGTGAGCCAAAAGTTCGTAAAAACTTTAAAAATTCATTAAAAAGGAAGAAATTTTGATAAAGAAGTGCGGTTTGTTAGAAAGGGCTCACAAGGAAGTCGGATATTTTTTAGCAGCAAAATAAAAATTGGTTAAAAAAAGTCACCGGTAGAAGTCGCTGACGTCCCAAAACACAATGAACAGCACAACAGTTACGTTCCATTCATTTATTCTTGCTATAACAATTGTTCAACATGACCTCCAGCAGAACATTGTACGACACAAGGTGAATATTAACAGCTTGACCAACAACGCTCGATCGTGTAATGCTAACATTCTGAGAGCGAATGAGAAATTCTCGTGCATCACGGTCTTTTTTTGCAAGATTGATTTGCATAATTCTGCTGAATCTCTCGCGTGTCAGCGTCATCTACCGGTGATTGTTTGAACTATTTGTTTTTTTGTTGCTGAAAAAAAAATCCGACTTCCTTGTGTGTATTTTCTTGCAAACCGCACTTCTTTATCATAATTTCTTAAGTGGCCATCGGATATATTATTGAAGTGACTTAATTAATGTAATATTAAAAGAGAGTCTGTCGTTCCAAAACAAAATTGTTTCACAACACATCAATAAACTGTAATCTTCACTAGACGGGCAAAACTTCTGTGCTATAGAAAGTGGAATTTAAAGAGTGCAGAATCCTTTAATTCTGGGCCGGATGACTGCTGAACGGCATTCGGTTCTAAGGTTCGAGTCTCACTACTGGCATGGATAGTTATAGCCACTTGGAAGTGGCTCTAAACAGTAGGTCCCAGTCTAATTAGCTCTTGTGAAGCAAAAGTTAACCGTACCGCTCTGAATCCACCAACGAGCCTTTACTTCTGTTCCTCTTGTATGAATGTTCATAGTTACCGTATCATTTCATCAGAGTACATGCCTGTTTCTGTTAAAGCCATATATATATATATATATATATATATATATATACAGTTGGTTCTCTGTTTAACGACTTTCAAGGGACCGTGAAAAATCGTCCTTAAGTAGAGATCGTCCTTAAACAGAATTTGTGAAAAAAAAACATTTCCCTTCACACTTTACAGGCTTAGGACTGTCAATATATTTCTTAATATATTGACGTGTTTAAAAATGTTATTTTTATTATCATCATTATTTTATTCACAAAAAGTTATTTTAAATTACATTGAAAAAAAAAGAGTACAAACAATACAATAAATTACGTTTTAAAAAATTCAAAAAGGGTTGATTGCTTCATTCGCCTTGTTTTCATTATTCTCTTTTCCAGATTTTCTAAAATGTTAAATGAGTCACCTTCCATTTTCAATTTAATGTAGCGTCGGAGAACATCTACAGCAGAAATTGCATCTGTGTAAGACGGTGGCAGTGTCTCGTTTTCCGTGTCTTCAACTTCACCGTCTTCGTCTGACACTGTGTTTTCGTTTACAATATCTTCATAAATTTGTTCTACATTTCTGAAATCTGTTGTTAAAACATATTTATCACAATTGTAGAAATCTCGAATTGAAACATCCTCATCTTCAACGAGATTTCTCCATTCTTCAGGGGTAATGTCATCTTCGTTGATTTCTACATCCGTACTTTGCAGTTCCACTACAAATTCTTTGTGAATTCCATCAACGCGAAAGCAGTTTTTTATTGTGGATGAAGAAACTTCTTTCCATGCTGATGTTATCATGTGCATTGCTTCCAAGATTGTAAATTTTTTAATTTTTATACTGTCAGCCGAATTGCTTATTAATTTCCTAATTAAAGACTTTCTGTAGTATGCTTTCACACTGCGAATGATACCCGGGTCTAATGGCTGCAACTTGCTAGTGCAATTAGCTGGTAAGAAATGGATAGTCAAATTTGTAAGTCCAGGGATATTTGGAGTAGTGCAGTGCATCGGTCGATTAAAAGTAAAACTTTTTTTTTTCGCGATGCATTTTTGCATCAAATTTTCTAATCCAGTCAATAAAAATTTGTGATGTCATCCACGCTTTATTGTTATTGCGGTACTCACAAGGTTTCCTGGTGATATTCTTAAAACACCTTGGGTGCTTTGATTTGCTTATAACTAGTGGTGGAAATTTCTCAGATCCATCCGAATTAGTGCACAGTAAAACAGTCAATCGTTCCTTACTGTGTTTTCCACCAAACCACTTTTCGCCCATATACGTTAAGGTTTTATTAGGCACCATATTGTAGAATAGGCCCGTCTCATCTGCATTGAATATGTTCTTCTCATCATATCCATCTAATATCCCCTTCAGCACTATTTTCCATTCATCCACTATTTTTTCATCTACGGAGCCACTTTCGCCAGATATGCTTTTAAATACAAGCCCGTATATTTCTTTGAACTTTGTTAGCCAACCAGCCGAAGCCTGAAAATTTTGCATTCCAAACTTTTCTGCCAAAATAATAGCATTTTCTTTAAATATCACTCCGGAAATCGGAATGTTAGATGCTCTTGCTTGATGAAACCATTGCAGGACTGCCTTCTCAAACTCTTCTGATCAGCCACATTGAATTTTCTGCCGTTTGGATTTGGATCCCAAACCAAATTTTTGTGCTGCTTCAAGAATTTTCTCTTTGCTTGCTAAAATGCCTTTGAGAGTAGACTCGGGTAGCTGAAATTGTCTTGCGAATTGGACTTTTGTTATTCCAACACTTTCTTCCCAGTTTTCAATAATTTTCACTTTTTCGTGTAGCGTAAGATGCTTTCGCTTTGATGCCATTTTGCTCTGCTCACCTCGTATTCGTCCTGGAATGAGCTCCTACACACAACCATGAATTCTCTAAACATGAACACGTGCTTCCCAGAAGGAGTGAGAGAGGGGTGCTTTTGGACAGTTCGTAAATCACATGACAACATGGTAGGTACAATAGAGTGATTCCACACCCGCACTAAGAAATTCGATCCACCAGGGAAGAATGTTCGATCTTCCGAGAAACAGTAATCCCCCCTCCCCCGGTTTTTTCCACTGCAACAAGTCTATGATTGCAACAAACATAAAGGAAATTCCGGGTCTGTTATTGAAACCAAACTCCCCCACAGAAAGTAACCCTCCAGTAGATAAAATGTTGAAGAAAAAGTTTATCATGTAAGAAAAAATCGTCGTTAAATAGAAACAAAATCGTCTTAAAATAGAATTTTTTTACGTCGGAGGGACCGGTACCGGGAAATATCGTCTTTAAATAGAGATCGTCGTTAAGTAGAGCGTCGTTAAACAGAGAACCAAGTGTATATATAAACAAAAAGGCTACGAATCTGTTAACATTAATAGCGGATTAGCACTGTAACTGTTTAATAAAGTAAGACCACCATAATTAAATAATTATCAGAGACACATTAGTATTATTAGTAGAATTTTAAACGAAAGAGGAATGTAAGAGAGATCAACTTTGTACTTTTATCGGGAAAATAGACCTGTTGGGGAAAGCAGCTGCATTTAATTAAATTATTTTAATGAGAATATTAGTGATAGTCAAACTAGTGACATCAGAACTAATCCTTATTAAATTGTATATTGTAGTGGTCCCCGATCAGAATCTATTTCTAGAGTTAGGTGCATTTAAAGGAGAGAGATTTTGTTCCTGTCTTGAGAGGATTGGAAGTAGAGTTTGAATAACAGAATTTGAATATATTTTTTAAACTCATCTAAAGGGGTTGGAGTGTTACCTCGATTCCTCCCAGTCGTTGCACCCCTGGTAACGCGATTAAACAAATTCATAATTTTGATCATCGGATATAAAAACTAGTTATTGTTAAATCATTGCCATTAAATGTAATTCTAAGTAAACAATAAACAACAGTGGCGCAACCAGTATCTTCCTTTAGTTGAGTGTTCGTTTCTGGTGCAGATGTTTTAATATTTGAAGGATCGAAAAATAACGCTGCAATTTCTTTATTATCTAAGAGGAGTACATGATCAAAGTCCTTTTTAAGGTGTTATGCTACTGGTAGAGTGGTTAAACAATTGTAAATTGTAAATATAAGTAACATAATTATGAGGCACGCAATATTCACGAACATAATCATTACCTTGAGCCCTTATAAAGTAAGCACGTCTGTTGATGATTTTGACAGTGTTTATTACACAACTTTAGTGAATTAATGACACTATAAGCAACTATCGTACTACTTCCTCTAAATATAGTCAATCTGTAACTGTATATAGGTACGTTGCGATTACTGAATTACAGTAAATGCATAGCAATTATCACAACGGAGGTTGAGAAGAATCTGCCGTCAATCATTTTAAATTTCACATGCACAGCTAATGATTTGTTACTTTAATGACATCATTCTGATTCAATAAGGAATGAGATTTATGAGATTACTAGCTGAAAACCCGTACTTCGATGTGGAGTACATTCAAATTAAATACAACGGGCAATGTATGCAATTAATGCCATATATATATATATATATATATATATATATATATATATATATATATATATATATAATAAATACAACGATCAATGTATGCAATTGATGTAAAAAAAACGAACAAATATATTTATAAAAAAATCGTAACGGATATTTTTATAGACAAAATAATGTAGAAGAAAATATTCAAATTAAATCTAACAGAACATACTAAAGACTATAGTGCAGTTAATATAATACAGTTTGAGGAACATATCTTTTAATGTATTTTAATATTTTTTTGGATAATGTCCAATCGTCTGCCGCATTAGCAAGAAAAAAAATTTTTTTTTTGTCTATTTTGTTGTTATGCACGTGAAGCAAAATTAGTTTAAAGTATCACAAAAAGAAAAGAAACTACGTGATCAGCATTAAATAAAAAATTAAATTCTAAAAATTAATCTTTAAAAATTCACAAAAAATACGAAAATAGAGGTAAAGATTCGAAAAAGATTTCATTTTAAAGGAATTTTTATGATCTTTCTCGTGATATAACTTTTATAACCGTCGGATCACTATTTTAAATGCAAACTTTAAAGAATGTTACAAAACAGCTTAAAAATTTAATTTAAAAAAATCTAAGAAGAATTTTTTAAAAATCTCTCTTAGTGCACCCCTACGCTATAAGAAGAATCGCCATGCAAAATTTCAGCTCTTTAGGTCCAGCAGTTTGGCCTGAGCGTTATATGTCAGTCAGTCAGTTACGGAACTTTTTTATATATATAGACTAGTTGAAAACCCGCACTTCGCTACGGAGTACATTCAAATTAAATACAACGGTCAATGTATGCAATTAATGCCTATATATATATATATATATATATATATATATATATATATATATATATATATATATATATATATATATATATACAATAATTACGATGATCAATGTATACAATTGATGTAAAAAGAATACATTTATAAAAAAATCGTAAGGGATATTTTTATAGACAAAATAATGTAGAAGAAGATATTCTAATTAAATCTAATATAAAGAATACTAAAGAATATAGTACAGTTAATATAGTACAGTTTCTAGAACATTTCTTTTACTGCATTTTAATATTTTTTTGGATAATGTCCAATCGTCTGCCGCATTAGCAAGAAAAAAAAAATTATTTTTTGTCTATTTAGTTTTTATGCACGTGACGATAAATTTATTTAAAGTACCAGAAAAAGAAGTCACGTGATCAGCATTTAATAAATTAAATTCTAAAAATTAATCTTTAAAAATTCACCAAAAATCAGGAAATGAAGGTAAAGATTCGAAAAAGATTTCATTTTAAAGGAATTTTTATGATCTTTCTCGTGATATAAATTTTATAACCCTCAAATTATTATTTTAAATGCAAACTTAAAAAAAGTAAAAAAAACAGCTTAAAAATTTAATTTATAAAAATCTAAGAAGAATTTTTCAAAAATCTCTCTTAGTGCACCCCTACACTATAAGAAGAATCGCCATGCAAAATTTCAGCCCTTTAGGTCCAGCGGTTTGGTCTGTGCGTTGTATGTCAGTCAGTCAGTGAATGAATGAATGAATGAATGAATGAGTCAGTTACGGAACTGTTTTATATATATAGACTAGCTGAAAACCCGCGCTTCGCTACGGAGTACATTGAAATTAAATACAACGGTCAATGTATGCAATTAATTCCAAAAAAAAATAAATCTATATATATATATTTATAATAAATACGACGATCAATGTATACAATTGATGTAAAAAAAAACATATTTATAAAAAAATCGTAAGGGATATTTTTATAGACAAAATAAAGTCCAATCGTCTGCCGCATTAGCAAGAAAAAAATATTTTTTTGTCTTTTTTTTTTTGGCACGTGACGATAAATTTATTTAAAGTACCAGATCAAGAAATCACGTGATCAGCATTTAATAAATTAAATTCTAAAAATTAATCTTTAAAAATTCACCAAAAATCAGGAAATGGAGTTAAAAATTCGAAAAAAATTTCATTTTGAAGGAATTTTTATGATCTTTTTAAAATGATATAAATTTTATAACCCTCAATATATTATTTTAAATGCAAACGTAAAAAAAGTTTAAAAAACAGCTTAAAAATTTAATTTAAAAAAATCTAAGAAGAATTTTTGAAAAATCTTTCTTAGTACACCCCTACACTATTAGAAGAATCGCCATGCAAAATTTCAGCCCTTTAGGTCCAGCGGTTTGGTCTGTGCGTTGTAGGTCAGTCAGTCAGTGAATGAATGAATGAATGAGTCAGTTACGGAACTGTTTTATATATATAGATAACCAAGTGTCATATTGCTTTGTCAAAGTTAACCTAAGTTAACCCTCTTTACTTTATCACGCACGTGATTTCTGCGGTAATTGTACAACTATTGAATAAATATCATTGAACTATCGTTTCATCGTTTTCAGTTAGAGAGGCCACAAGGAAACACCTTGCTAAGTATTTTATATGTGAAATATTGCATTATCATTTTATGAATTCAATTTGTGAATAGGATTGGTCGCCAAAGAGACGAAAATCTGTATTAAGTGGCTCCCCTCTCGAAATCTCTAACCGTATGTTTTTGTGCGCACGGGTGTTTATTAAGCGCTAAACGCCGTGGCACGGGTATTGGCAATCGGTGTTCCGAGACGGTAAGCACCCGACACCCATGGGTGCGAAACCACGGCCCCTTTGCAAGGGAGAGAGGCTCCTTTTCATCGCTCGGTAGGGAAGTATTTGTAGTGCTGTAAGGAACAGATTTCAAAAAAAAAGAAAAAAAAAGTGTTGTTAAGTATGTCCATAAATGTATTCAATTTTTGCTAAAATTTATAAAATTATATGTAATACTCAGTTATAATATGTATCATTTTAAACGGAAGTTATATATATATATATATATATATATATATATATATATATATATATATATATATATATATATATATATATATATACACATATATATACATATATATATATATATATATATATATATATATATATATATATATATACATATTTATATATATATACATATATATATATATATATATATATATATATATATATATATATATATATATATATATATATATATATATATATATATATATATATATATATATATATATATGTCAGTTTTTTCCAAGATGGCTTTGTTTCCTTATGTCTCTTTAAAAAATATTATTTACAATGTAAGAAGTACATAAATCTGTTCTATGCTTTAAAAGTGTTTCCTGAACCTTTGTTGAACCAGACTTGGGTACTTCTTACATTGAAAAATAATATTTTTTTAAAGAGACATAAGGAAACAAAGCTATCTTGGAAATAACTGACTTAGGCAGTTCTTGTACCAAGCCATATAGATATATAATATAGGGAAAAATCTCTAAGGCGGTCAGTTATGGTTCCGAAAACATGTGGTCGTTATGAGGGGTGACTGGGGAATAGGGGTAGCCGGCTAGAGAAGTTTCACTATATACACACACACACACACACACACATATATGTATATATAAACTGTATTCGTGAGTTTCAAAAGCTGTTACGGATTTCTCCATCAGGAACTGATTAAAAAATCCCGCACAACGCAAGCAATTCGCTCGCACTTAAGGCAGATCTACCAAAAAGGGCTGATATATATTCTTCATTGCTTCGTTGAAGTCTGGAAGTTGCAATAGCTTAGGTGAAATTTACAAAACCAATTAACGCAGTTGCAATGTTGCAAGTGTGGTAGATTTTCTGTCCCTTTCCTAACATATTACGCATTTATTCCTGGAGAGTCAACCATGGAAGTCAAAATATAAGATTGATAGATCATCCTAAACTTCTAATTCATAAATGGCCATAAAATATTTCGAATATTCTTTTCATATAAAAACCACACTAAAAAAGTGTTTTATAATTATTTTTCAAATTAACTAGCGGGAAAAAAATAATTATATAAAGCTCTTGAAATGCTTTTTTCCCACAATTCCTTCTTTGACTGATCAGTAGTATTTTTAAGTGATCCATAACAAACATCTTGTTTTAACGTTATCAGAAAAGTTTGATAATGAATAGCAATTAATCACTCATCGCGGGAAACCTAAATTATGTCCCCTAACAAGAATATAACAGAAAGTTTCGCTTTCCTAAGAGCAAAAATTCGTTTAGATGTTGGACTGTTTCCGTGGAACAGTTTACTATGAGCTTTCGCTTTCCAGTATGTGGATCCATTCTTTCTGAAGCTGAAGGATATGCGAAAAATTAAAGGCGCACACCGTAAATAGAAAAGCAGTTTTAAAGTTTGATAATGTATGGAACTTCATGAAATATGAAATAACTGAATCGATGCTTTAGATGGGCTTTATATGTTTACATCTAATATTGTTTCAACTGTTTCTCAGCAAATTCTAAGTTCAGAAAAGAAAAAGTGTTCTGTTACGGTAGAAATTACTAATTATTTTATAAACTGCGCGTAACTTTGCAAAGAATTTTCTGCTTGTAAACCAAGAGTTAGTTTAATACATTTCCTATAGTCCACTCTCGGATTTTTTCTCTGGTAACCTGGAATGAAGAAAAACAAATAGATTCAAACAAGGAAGACGGACTAAAATAGAAAGAGTTATTACGGAAGTGAAGAAAGGAATTGCATTTATGTTGAAAAGGAGAAATTAAACACATAATGAGCTTTTTAGAGGTTAAAGCGGAGAGTGGAAGTGTGAGATTTTCCCTTGTACCGCGTTTAAGCAGTGCAGATCAAGTTTGATGCACGAAGTTTTTTATCATCGCAAAAATTCTTAAAAGTCAGGAAAGCAGGCGAAAGTGTCGCATGTAGTGATTAGTAAGAGGAATTGATGCGTGGAGTTAGATTCTCATTTTAATAAAGTAATATTTTGCTAACATTATTTAATAAGTACTTTATTAATGTTTGTAAATAATGAATAAAGCGGTTAATATAATTAATGAAAATTTTCATAAATAATTTTTCAATTGTAAATAAAATTATATTTTAGCATTTCCTTAATTATATTAATTTCATGTTTAACGTTATAGCTTTAAATGGTTTGAGTTTCGAGAACGACAAGTTTTGTAATTCATATGCATTGTAAAATATGTGGTCACCCTTTCTTAGCTGATCACTCTAAACATGCATCAAATATAATGCAGTCTGTTGTTTGCATTTGACTCTTTATATCATACTAGTGGAGCCAAGTAAGTAGTAAAATTTAACCAGTAATTAATACCTTACAACTTTTATTTCTTTAAAACTAACTTATACAAATTAGTCTTCTCTTTCATTAAAAGCTCTTTCACTGAAACACTATATGAAATAGTTTTTAGCGTTTAGGCAAAGAAATTAAAACATCCTGACGGATATATATATGCATACTCTTGTGTTGAAACGGTTTGATGAATTTTAGTTTTAGTATAATTATTGTTTGACGGGACATGATTGCCTATTGAAACATCTCTGTCATATAAATATCGTTTCAGAAGCCTTTTGCAAGCTCTGTAATCATCTACGAGAGGACATGGACTTTACCCATATACTGATTTTTTTTTTATTAAAAAAATACACATAAAATTCCCGTGTACCACAAAGTATCACACGGGACTTACAGAGGTAAGTATAAAACAATAAGAAAACAGAAGAAACAGACAAAATAAAACAAATAAAAGAAACTAAGAAGAATTACAAATATTTACAATAAATTTACAAAATAAGCCGAAAGCACACTTCCCAGAAACGAGCAGAAAGAAATTGGGAGGCCAGTTAATATTTAAGTCCTTAAGAGCCAATTTAAAAATATTTCTCTCCCTGCGGTACTTTGAACACAAAAACAGAACATGTTCAGCATTTTCCTCGCCACCAACGCTGCAGTCACAGGGGGTCGCCGAACACAATTTGAATCTACTCAAATAGCTCTTAAAATTTCCATGTCCTGTGAGGAACTGAGTCAATTTGTAGTTAGCAAGGAAGTGATGGCAAGAGAGTCTCATTCTAATGGACGGGAAAAATTTCTTGGTTAAACTATAATTATTTGATCTGATGCATTCTTGGTTCCATGACTCCACCATACTCTCAATTGCCGATCAAAAAGTAGAAAACTTTTAGGTTCATGAACGTTTTAGTTCTCCTTTGTTTGTTTGCTCTTGTTTTTATTTTTATATAGTCTTGTAACTCGCCATTGGAAATTAAAAAAATAATTATAGTTTTTCTTTCCCAAAAATCTATGCTATTTTCACTACATTTAGCTCATCTATGTTATTTTGGTCCTGCGGCAAGATTTGAGATGGTCTATAACTCATACATCAGAGTTTTAGCTCCTCTTAATTATGAACCTGTAAAACATGCTGTACTTGAGTCCGAAAGAACATACGAATTCGACGGCGATTCCCGTCATCTAATCGCCTCTAGAAGTGGAAAATTTCAGAATTCGCCTCTTGCTCTCTTACACACGACATTCCTCATTAAATGGTATTCCCGCGTGACCAATGCGTGAACTGAGGTTTCATCTAAACGTACGAGAGCTCCCGAAAAAGGTTCGATTAAAAGCGATTCGTTGCGCTCAAAGCCACCGACCACTGCCCTCCCCCCCCTATCCAACCCCCGTTTGTATGTTTCAACAATGAATCCATCCTCGAGATGATGATCGAAAGAAAAAAAAATCCAAGATGGGGGGGGGGGATTCTAAACATTCCAAAATGATCGTTCGGAACGCTGATTCAGAGCAACTCACCCCAGAAGAGAAGGGGGGGGGGGGCATCGAATGCAACCACAGAGTAAGAGCATATAAAGCCCATCTGTGACGAGTTGTAAAGCTTTTCGTGAGGAGAGGGGGGGGGAGAGGTGTCTGCTTCAAAAAGTCAAGCACATCGTGTGCTGTCGTATGCACTCCCTTGTTGTACACCCGTTAACACTCTGATAGCGGGGGCACAATAAACAGTTTCGGAGAGCCATAAAGGAACCTTTGAAAAAGGGAGGGAGGGAAGTTATAACCGATTGGTGAAGGGGGGGGGGAATCATAAGCCCAGTAGTCCGTCATATAAACGAAAAGCACAATGTGTCGCGGTCTCCCCCTTTTGTGGCGAAGAAATATTGAAAGGAGGAGAAGGATGCATGCATGTGCAGCTGCACTCTGGAAAACTCGGATTGCGAGAGTTCATTAGGAGCGCAGTGTGATCAATTGTGGACGGCTTAATGAATAAGAGGGTGGTGCGTGTGTGTGTGTGCGGGTAATTTCTTGGGACATTAGCATCATCGATAAGCGGAACAAACATTTGGCGAGGTTCAGAAAGCGATTCACTGACTCTCCAGGGCGAATGAAGAAGTGAGTGCTGGCTTAAGGGTATCCGGGAAAGGAAAAAAAAAAAAAACCCGCTTATTTACAAACATTTACGAAATTGCCTTGGATTCTATCTTACGGCTAGAATCGTCATGCATAGAACATGAATTTTCGGGGGCTTTCCCATTCAAACCGTCATTTTTTTTCTCTTTTAAGGGGACAGTGGACCTTCAAACCTAACTTTTTTTGTTTTGAATGGATTTGCTTGAAATTTGAATAAGTGATTAGTACTATAGATATGTAAAAGTGGTTAAAATTTAAAGATGAAATATTAATAATTTATGAATTATTAATTATATCAAAAATTGGCCTAATTAAGAATGTCCCGTGCGCATTTCTTTTGCATATAATATGGTAATTTTTATTTACAGGATACCTTATAGAACTAACAATGAAACTTATTGCTTATTTTAAGCATTCATTAAAAATATAGAGAGGAAAAAACAGGCCCTGATTTTCCATTAGGCCCAGTAGGCCCGGGCCTAGGGGCCCCCCAAAATTTTTATTTTAAAAGAAAAGATTCCCATTTCAATTTTTTTTATATTTTACCTTTTCTTAAAACGATTTTTTTTTTAAATTTCCTTTCAAATTTGATTGATTGGTTCATCATATCTACAGTTATATGTATAGTTCATCATATATATGTTATAGTGTATATAAGGGATTAATAAGTTTTTCTGGTTGCATTGTATTGGTGTTATAATAGTGAAGTTAATATGTTCTGTTGCTATGATAATGTTCTAGGCTTCTACGCTTCAAATAGCCAATTCTTGGTAAAATGGTACTTTCACATTATTTTTTTTTGTGTGTCAATTTTGGAAATTTTATGCCCACATCAGTGTTAGGAGGCCCCCTTCTCAATTTGTGCCTATAGTCCTGAATTTTCTAAATCGGGCCCTGGGAAAAAATAATAATAGTGAAAACACCCTTTTTATTACGGAAATTACCTATAAACCATCTTTTCAAGTACAAATTTTAGAAATTCTGAGCTTCGAAACATAATTATTTTCAATAAGATTTATTTGATATACAGTTAAGTATATAAAACGTAAATTTCAAAGCAATACGATAATTAGAAATGCGCCTGGAGCAATTTGAATATTCGTATGACATGAAAATTTGTGTTTTGAGAAAAACATTTAAAGTTATTGCTATTAGTAACCACATAATATCTAAATTAAATACAAATGCCTATAACTAGAAAAGTAATCACAGAAAATAAAAATTCTTTTTGCAAAACATTCCTACTCACCCGTAGTTTTACAATTCAATAAAATTAAAAAAAATCGAATTTTTGGACAAATTTCACAATTTTGAAAGTCCACTGTCCCCTTAAATCCTAACTAATGTCTCCTCTTGAACTTACCGAAATATACCCATACTGTTTTTCACGGGATTCTTCAAACATTTCTGATCCCTGTGGTGCATTCACAAGTAAATGAGTCTGAAATCGGATATCTTTCATATTACTAATCCAGTTGACAAACTGCATCGATGTATGACCTCTGTCCGTGGATGTTACTTCCGACTGCATCAATATCATTCCATTCCTCGCACACAGCTATGCTTCTATCCATTTTCGATAATGTTTCGATTATGTTTATCGAACTTCACGAGAAGGCCTAGCGCGGAAAACAAGAAACAGTCATCCTTTTCTTATAACAGAAATTCCCTACCTGTGACACATTCTCACCCGAGTTTCATGATGTATTTTCATCTCCTAACTATTTTGATGGGGAAAACCTCCGCAAAAACATGTTCCTTGCTAAAAGTCTTTTAGAAAATATGCGCACATACACACAGTTTTTTTTCTTACTTTGAGCCGTACTACAAAGCGTTTAGAATCGAATAAAGCAACCCGCATATTTTTTACGGCGGTTAAAACATTTTTATGCTGTGCTGTCTACTCGTACCCTACTATAAAAGTCTATTCAGCTTTTTAAGTCCATGTCAGAATAGAATATTTCGTGGTTCATCATCTTTCAGAGGATATATCAAAATTGAACGCCAGATAATTCGATGAAGTTTTGTATTGACTTTCCTTCTTTAATTTTCATTAAGTCTATTCCTGTGATTTAAAATTCTGAAAGTATTTTTTTCTCAGGGAAAAATTAATAGGAAAATAAAAATGATATTTTTTGCTCATTTTTATAAAGCGATAAAAATTCATAAAGGAAATTTTTATAGATCCTGACGATAATATATTTTGAAACTTCTTTTACGTGCAAAGGGGAAGATATTACGTCAACGATCTCCTGGTTTGGTAGTTATATCAAGAACTAATAGGCTTCATAATTGGGTTTTGAATTTTAGAGTTTATAAAAATGAAGTTTCTTATTGTTCAAGGATATTTAATATGCATAGTGATGCTCATAAAATTTTCCTTCGGAAGGGAAAAAGTTATTACGCAACGCTTGTAGATCAACAAAAAAGAAAACTTTTGATAAAGAGGATATAGGGCATGAAAAAAGTAGAAGACTTCAAACAGTGAGGATTTTAAATACACCTTTATGACACTATAGCAAACGTTTTCTAACCTTATGGTCCGCGGACCCCACCAATCATTTCAAAAACCTACACCACCCACACTTGTGTCGAAAACACGTTCAGTAGTAATATACTTAGCATTTTATGAAACACAAAAAATTGCAGTTCCTGTATATAACTACATAACAGGCAGGGACAATCTATAAGTGAAATTTTGAGGAGGCCACCTTTGGGCACCTGTCCGGGTAGGTGCCAAAATATTGAAAAAAAGAGAGTTCTTTTCATTTATATTTTTAAAACGATAAAAGGTTTTTTGGCCATGATTTTTCTTTTCGGATCAGGAGACTTTCAAGACATTGCGGCTCTTCGTATGCCATGGATGCACACTTGCTGCTTAAGAGTCGCAATTTTTTTAGATTACCTCGTTCATTTATTTGTATCTTATACGTACAAGAGTATAGCAATATAAAACTTGTATATATAGGTTGTATTGACATATGAAATGAAGTTTTCCCTACAAAGTTGTAATTAAAACAAATTGCCAGTCACATCAGAAAGAAACTTTTGGTTGGCCGTTTCCAATATTGCTTCAGCTTTTTAGTTTATTCATTCTAAGGGCCTGTTCACATAGGAGTCCGTTGCGTTGCGTTAAGGAAAAGATGACGTTGAGACGAAAATAAACCAATCATATGCCTCCAAACGACTAGCAATGAAATTTTTAACGCCTATGATTGGTTTATTTTTGTCTCAACGTCATCTTTACCTTAACGCAACGCAACGGACTCCTATGTGAACAGGCCCTAACCGTCTCATAAACTAAGACTTTAAAATTATTTTCCTCGGATTTCTCAAAATTTTAATGCAGTTTTTTAACTTAGGATTACGTTCCTCCATAACAGTCCTCCAGAAAGCAAAATTTCAGATGCTAAGACCCTCAGTCGTTGCGAGTTTTAATTTTGGCTGAGCGCCAAACCCAGTCTGTATCGCTTGGGCAAGCAGCAAACAGTTAAACAGAAAAGTACCAAAATACGTCAAAATTTTGACATACATATATGTATATACTATATACATACGTACATCTATATAGATACATATATACATAACACATACATACATATATACATGCAAAAGAGGTAAGCAACGACAAGTAATCCTACGTTAATAACCCGCGGTAGTTTCGTTAGAAGAGACTACATGAAATTTTTTTTCTGTTACTTATAGGAATTAACAGTTCATTACAGTTCATTTCAACATATTCAGTTTTAAGAAAGGCTAAATAAAATTTTCTTTTATAAATTTTCCTGTCTTAATATGCACCAAGGTTTTATTTGATCTACACATAAAATCTTATTTTCTATAAATTAAACTTTTAAAATGACAATTATATTTACGCCAGATTTTATTAATGGCGAAATAAATTGAGATATCGCTGGAAATTTTTTGGTGAAAACGGGTATGGAAAAAAATTTACCGCTTTATAACATAAAGTCTGAAACACCGTAATGGCATTACGTGAATAAATTTGATAAATCATCCAACAAAAAAATATAGATAACCCATCCTTATGCACTATCTAACAACTGATCCCGTTAACTGTGACTGGATACTCTCACTCTGCATTTACATGTTTCGGCATTCCCCTCGTGTCCTTCTCCCTACACAATCCCAGAAATACACAAAATTCTTTCCCACTTCTAAAAATACACCAAGAAGACCAAACATCGATAACCTGCATCTTCTTGCACTTACGTGTTCCCTTCACCTGAAGTTATCTCTGGCGCCCAGTACATCCACAACTTGCTTTTCCCTTTCGTCACGTACCGGCGAACCTCTTTTCCCGGGCTGCAGCTGGTCAGTGCTGATGACCGAGGTCCAGTTGGTGGGGATCCTATTTGCGCACGAGGTAATTAAAGGCGAGTTAGGTGGGTGGCGAGAAGTTGCCGTGATGGACTTATCGAGTTGTATCTGGAGGTAGGGAGTTATTGAAGTGTAGTTATTGACCTCTCTCGGAGGAGGAGGATTCTTTTCCCAACGGATATTTTCCGTGATCTTTTTTGCTGGGCATCACTGTATTCATTCTGCTCGCGGAGCATGAGGTGGTGTTAGTTTTTGCTTTATGTCTGTGGTGTTCATAGTAAGGATTTTTGCTTTACTATCCTTTTTGGAAATATCTGTAGTTCTATAGGGTTTTTGCATTTTAGAGAAAATTGTCTATCGAACCGTTTTTGCTGAAGTATTTAGTTTTGAAAAGTACAGTGGAACCTCGCTTATCGAGCACCTCGCCTAACGAGTATTTATGGCCCTAGATACAAGATGCTGTTGTTTTTGGTAAAATGGCTTCAATAGCCAAAGACCTGCAGAAACCAAACTTTGTTTTCATTTATTTATTATTTTTTTTTTTTGCTTTATGTCTGTGGTGTTCATAGTACGGATTTTTGTTTTACTATCCTTTTTGGAAATATATGTAGTTCTATAGGGTTTTTGCATTTTAGAGAAAATTGTTTATCGACCCGTTTTCGCTGAAGTATTCAGTTTTGAAAAGTACAGTGGAACCTCGCTTAACGAGCACCTCGCATAACGAGTATTTATGGCCCTAGATACAAGATGCTGTTGTTTTTGGTAAAATGGCTTCCCTAGCCAAAGACGTGCAGAAACCAAACTTTGTTTTTATTTTATTATTTTTTTTTTGCTTTATGCCTGTGGTGTTCATAGTAAGGATTTTTGTTTTACTATCCTTTTTGGAAATATCTGTAGTTCTATAGGGTTTTTGCATTTTAGAGAAAATTGTCTATCGAACCGTTTTTGCTGAAGTATTTAGTTTTGAAAAGTACAGTGGAACCTCGCTTATCGAGCACCTCGCCTAACGAGTATTTATGGCCCTAGATACAAGATGCTGTTGTTTTTGGTAAAATGGCTTCCCTAGCCAAAGACGTGCAGAAACCAAACTTTGTTTTTATTTTATTATTTTTTTTTTGCTTTATGTCTGTGGTGTTCATAGTAAGGATTTTTGTTTTACTATCCTTTTTGGAAATATCTGTAGTTCTATAGGGTTTTTGCATTTTAGAGAAAATTGTCTATCGAACCGTTTTTGCTGAAGTATTTAGTTTTGAAAAGTACAGTGGAACCTCGCTTATCGAGCACCTCGCCTAACGAGTATTTATGGCCCTAGATACAAGATGCTGTTGTTTTTGGTAAAATGGCTTCAATAGCCAAAGACCTGCAGAAACCAAACTTTGTTTTTATTTATTTATTTATTTTTTTTTTTTGCTTTATGTCTGTGGTGTTCATAGTAAAGATTTTTGTTTTACTATCCTTTTTGGAAATATCTGTAGTTCTATAGGGTTTTTGCATTTTAGAGAAAATTGTTTATCGACCCGTTTTCGCTGAAGTATTTAGTTTTGAAAAGTACAGTGGAACCTCGCTTAATGAGCACCTCGCATAACGAGTATTTATGGCCCTAGATACAAGATGCTGTTGTTTTTGGTAAAATGGCTTCAATAGCCAAAGACCTGCAGAAACCAAACTTTGTTTTCATTTTTTTTTTTTTTTTTTTTTGCTTTATGTCTGTGGTGTTCATAGTAAGGATTTTTGTTTTACTATCCTTTTTGGAAATATATGTAGTTCTATAGGGTTTTTGCATTTTAGAGAAAATTGTTTATCGACCCGTTTTCGCTGAAGTATTCAGTTTTGAAAAGTACAGTGGAACCTCGCTTAACGAGCACCTCGCATAACGAGTATTTATGGCCCTAGATACAAGATGCTGTTGTTTTTGGTAAAATGGCTTCCCTAGCCAAAGACGTGCAGAAACCAAACTTTGTTTTTATTTTATAATTTTTTTTTGCTTTATGCCTGTGGTGTTCATAGTAAGGATTTTTGTTTTACTATCCTTTTTGGAAATATCTGTAGTTCTATAGGGTTTTTGTATTTTAGAAAAAATTGTCTATCGACCCGTTTTCGCTGAAGTATTCAGTTTTGAAAAGTACAGTGGAACCTCGCTTAACGAGTATTTATGGCCCCAGATACAAGATGCTGTTGTTTATAAAATGGCTTCCATAGCCAAAGACCTGCAGAAAACAAACTTTGTTTTTATTTTATTTTTTACTTTAATGATTACAAAAATTATCTGCTATACATTAAAACATAAGTTTGCACTTATTTCCCCAAAATAAGACTTTAATTGATGTGAAAAAAATTTAGTTTTGATCATCTAATCAAGACTTTCTTTTCTATTTAGCTATAGCTTCTTCTTGCTTTCACTAAAAATGGCTATTAGGAATTTTTAGGCCATGGCCTCTCGTACTGACAAAAGAGGTGGACGAAATCCTGGCAAGTGTAGAATTCTCACTGATACCCCCGAGAAAAAGAAAATTGAAGCACAAAAATTGAAAAAAGCAATTGTTAAAAAAAGTTACGAAATCTTTGTTTGAAACAAAAGATTTATGTGGGATCATTAAGAAGACAATGAAGAAAAAACATACATTAGAAAGTGACGATGAAACAACTGAGGAATCACTTGAAGTGATGGACTCTTCAGATTTTGCAAGCAACGTAGATGATTCTCCAATAGCTGATGAAAGGCCTAGTGATGATATTGAAAAGGGAGACTTCTGTTTGACGAAATTAGACAGGGAAAAATCTAAAATATTTTTGCATTGCAGAAGTAGTTGACGTTACAGATGATCAATATACCATTAAATACCCGAAGCGACTCAGAAAGGATTCAGATAATTTTTGTAACATAATGATACAACTTATGCTATTAACAGAGATGATGTTGTGTTTAAACTGCTTGAACCAAAAACTGTTGGAGGCTCAGAACGCCAATGCTTGTTATTTACTTTTGGTGCCAGTTTTGCGAATTACAATGTGGAATAATAAACATTTCTTCTTTTAAGACATTGCCTACAATTAACATATCTTCCTTACGAATATTTTATAAATTGTGAATGAAAGAAATAATGATGCAAATTGTTTTTTTTATATTGTGAACAACAATTTCAGTTTTTTGAAACAACTGGCCCTAGGTACAATAGTGTTATTGTACCTAGGGCCATTTGTAATTTTTTTAAAATTTTCAATATCAATTACAAATTTTGTTTTTCTATACTTGAGGTGATTTTTATTTAAAAAGAATAAACAACTTAATGCATATAAACTATTTTTATTATTGTAAGTTAGTTATAAGTAAACATACAGCCATTTGAATATAGCCGGCGATAGGTACAAGAGTTTTCCCTTACTATGTGTTCCAAAATAAATAAACATGTCTAACATGACTAGCGTAAAAGACATAAAAATAGTATTTAATTGCAAGAGCTCTGTCGTAAGTTTTTTTTCCCGCTTAGAAAATAAACATAAACTTTTCTTTAAAAGTTTGTACCCCGAAATACCCTTAAATGCCAAAAAAGAATGAGTTGCGTCAGTGAGGAGCGTACGACTTCCAGAAGCCAGTCTTTACCGGTCAGAGACACAAATACTTTCTACAAAGAGTTATACAAATGTCAGATGGGAGTTTCAGCCGTGCCTTAAAACAAAGCGAAAATAAATCAAAGTAACACTTTCACCCAAAGAAATCTTTTCCGATTTTTTTTTTTCACATCCTGTATGTTTTTTTTCCCCCTGACACAGTGAGTTATTACCGGGACAAACTGAGGTCCAAGAGTATTGGATGCTTAGTGTATCGAAGAAGGTGAACGTGTTCCAGGAGGAGTCTAGGGGACAGGGAAGGGGATGAACGAATCGCGGAGTCGGTTGCGAACGGAGAAGGGAGGGGGGGGGGGGCTCAAAATCTTGCCCAGACGGAGAGATTTGTCGATGCCCAGGAAAGATACGAATAGTTTCGATAATCCGCGCATAAATAACCGGCCACTTTGGGCCATCCATCACTTACGTCTTGACCAAACCTACGCTGGGGGACGAGTGACGAGACGTATCGCCCTTTTGGCAGATAAAGAAGGTTTTTCCGAAAAAGTAAACATTCGGAATTAAATTGGCAACTATAAAATGCCTTTTAAAACATCTTGGCACCGGTTGATCAATTCTCATTTTTTTACCACGTTTTTATTAACTCGCTTCCTTGTTTGTTTGCGTGTTTGTGTGTTTGTCTAGTACAAATCTTGCAATCGATTTTTAACTAACTTCGCGACTAGCTAGACACTTGAAACTTTTAGAATAGCTCAGAAGAGACGATGACAATGCATTCTATTGATACTTTTAGCCTTCTTTAAGCAGATTTGAATTCATTTTCAGTTACTTTTGTTTTGTAGACTGGTGCAGTCATCTACTGGCCGTGACGGGAACGAAAAGTTAAACGCAAGTTAACTTCCAATTTACTTCATTTTCTTTGAAGTTGATGGGATAATTCATCAAAAAAGATTTTTAAAAAGTATTTATTAATACATAGAATTGTCAAGTTTATATGATTCAACAGAAAATTTAAAAACATGGTACATAAAAAGTTCTTTTTATCTTCTAATTATTACCACGTTTTTATTAACTCGCTTTCTTGTTTGTGTGTTTGTCCAGTACAAATCTTGCAATCGATTTTTAACTAACTGCCGACTAGCTAGACATTTGAAACTTTTAGAATAGCTCAGAAGAGACGATGACAATGCATTCTATTGATACTTTTAACCTTCTTTAAGCAGAATGGAATTCATTTTCAGTTAATTTTGTTAATTTCTTATAATTTCTCTCTTTATTACGCATTTGATCATTTTCTTTCAAGTTGATGGGATAATTCATCAAAAAAAAATTTTAAAAAGTATTAATACATAGGATTGTCAAGTTTGTATGATTCAACAGAAAATTTAAAAACGTGGTATATAAAAAGTTCTTTTTATCTTGGAATTATGCATTTTATGAGAGCTTATTGGTATTTTTTCACGGAAGGTATCGTAGTTTGAGTGATGAGAAGTAATTGCAAACATTGTACAGTAATTCTTAATGAATTAAAAATTTTGTTTTACGCTTTTTAAGAGGTTTTTCTAAGCTTTTCGTACCTAAAGAGCAGTACTTTTCCCTCCTTATTTATTGATAAACGGGCATATCTGTTTCCACAACAATATCTCGTGCTATGCATAGAAAAATATATACACATTAAATTGATCAAGCTCCTTATATATGTACTTGAACAATTTAAAATTAGTTTAAAGAATTTGAACTTGAAATTCAAAACACGTTTATTTTTTAATACATCTTCTTTTTGTAATTGCTTTACCAGTTGTTTTTTTCAGTTTTGTACGTTAGAAAAGTTTTAAAATAATTTACCATTAGGAAAGATAAAATTTTTTATACAATTTCTAGCCACTTCAAAGGGATAAAAAAATATTTTCAGGGGAAATTTCTACTTTCGTGAAAACATTTTTTTAATTTTTACACTGAAGCAACAATCTTGTAGAGACTGTTTCATTAAAGTACAACGAACAAAAATTTCATTGTGATACCTTGCAAAGGAATTTTAGATATATGTTATTAAAGAAGGCAAATCGAGAAAAATTCCTTTCGGGGGTAAATTTGAATCATTGTAGAAACATGCGATTTGCGATTTTTAATTCTAGAAGCTATGCAGTATATTTTAAGCCAAGAAAAAATAATTTTTTTAGAAATGCATAAATGAATCAAAACCTAACATTCAGTTTTTTGGTCCAAAAAAAATAAAACTCTGGCTTACTGCATTAAATAACTTATCGAAAGTGTCTTGCGATTAGACAGTCAAATGTATAATCGGTCAGTCAGATGTATAATCAATTTGTAATATAGAATAAATGGTTCCTCCATTATCAATGAAACAGAATTGTATGTTTGGTTCCATCAATTGAGAAACATATTAATATCGTTCGGTGACCGTATGGAACGCTTTAAACTGTTGTGGCAATCGATTTTTTAAAAAAAATGCTGCAAATACTTAATCCCTAAAACATGAACCCCTATACACTGCGAGACTTGTTGGTTACTTTATCATTGGAGCACTTAGGTTAACCCTAACTACTCCTTCTGCGGGAACTTTACAGAAAAGTCCATGCTTTGGTCGAGGTTCGAACTCAGGCCTACGTGATGTGACTGCTGGCTATCAAAGGTATATAGTAGCATCAGTTGTTTGTTTTTCTTTTCTACTGGCCATTACAGCAAAGAGAGTTTTCTTAATTTAAAAATATTTACTTAATCGTGTTCTATGCAGGACCTATTTGTCTTGCTCTTAAATCCTTTTACTGTTCATACTCTAGTTTATATTTTTAAAAAAATGACGTCCTCCAAAGCATTGTAACTTTAAAAAGAATCCCATTTTCTACTTTTAATAATTCATAGCATAAAATTTTGAATATTCAATTTAAATGGGTCACTTCGCGTAGACTCAGTTGCAAATGATTTGGCGAGTCACTTGGCAGAAAATCCGTGGGGGGTTGCAAATATCGCCATAGCAGAATCCCGTTGCTGATGGATGAGGGAAAGAAATCCCGATAAATTTGTCAGAGGGATAAAACCACCGCACTCTTAGAATTGTATAATTTGGAATAGGGGTGTAAAAAAGGAGCCCTAAATGAGCCGCAGAAGGGGAACCCAAAAGGGCTTTTATTCGCTTTGGATAATAATGATGTTTGAAAAAACACTGTTGAATAATCAATGCAAGGGTATGTATACCTTTAGATTATACTCGTTTCTATACCGAAGCAAAATAACTGACATGTCTTAACTGAGGTGAACCCACACGTAAATTATGCTTTTCTCTAATATAAATATAAACAAAACCCTATTTTTGAAGTAAAAGAAGTTCATGAAATTAAGGTAATAGAAATTTCTAACACTTATCTTGATGTAAAGAGTTTACAAATGCAAAATGGTTTGACTGGAATAACGAAAATACGAGATGAAAAGGGAAGCTTAGACCGAGTTACATATTGTTCTCAATTATAAGCAAGGAAAAGCGTAATCTTATATTTTTAATAAAACGAGAGGCAGAAATTGAAAGGAATGAAATGTTTAACACGCATCTAGATGTGAGAAATTTATGAAAAAAAATGCCTTTTTTATCATACCTTTTTTTGTTTTAACAGAATAACAGTATTGACCCTATACTTAATCTTTTATCCACTATATATACACAAAGCTAACACTATATTTTAGGATTAAGAAGTTAACTGAATTAAAAGTGGTAAAATGCTAAAGATACTTATAGACGTGTTAACTTCATGAAAGCTAAATACTTAAAGAGGACTAACAGTTATGAGATGACCTATGCTGAATTTATGAGCATTCTCCGTATACAAACGTGACTCTATATTGTTGTTGTTACTAATCCTAGATTGTCTAGCAAGGTCAGACAATCTCCATGAAACCAAAAATTTCTAAAAAGTCTAAAAACAGTAGATGGTCCCGGAGGACCTCGCAAAGCCAAAAGAGAACATGCCAAAAGATGGTCATGGGAGGCCATGTCGGCAGAGCACCAGTGACACTCCCTGAAGATCTTCAGACCCTGCCGAAAAGTGAGTTCTCTAGTATGGCCACTCGTGAAGCGCGAGAAGGCTGTTTGATATTTTCTAGGCTTGAGCTGGAAAGACCCACCCGGACTTCTTCCAAAGTACCATGGGTGGTAGGGAGGAGTTCTCCCAAGATGGTTTAGTTCTGTCTTCTTAAGGGAGTAAATTTCGCTAAAAGTAAGAGCCCCAGAAGGGCTCACGCACTCCTCAGCAGCAGTCCTGGCTAAAAAGTCGGTCCTTTCATTACCGTCAATCCCAACATGGGAAAGGATCCATTGAAAATGGACATTGTATCCAGAAGAAAGCCGGTCAAGAAGATCTAAGATGTCCAGGCTAGTCTGTTCCCCAATAATAGTCCAATTAGAGAGGTGCTGAATAGAAGCACGACTATCAATTAAAATCCAGACATCGTGAAATCGATCCTCAACTTCACGATACGAACGTAACTCTATACTTTACACAAACAAAACCACAAAAAGGTGATAATAATTACAAGATAAAAAGAACTTTTTATGTACCATGTTTTTAAATTTTCTGTTGAATCGTATAAACTTGACAATTCTATGTATTAATAAATACTTTTTAAAATTTTTTTTTATAAATTATCCCATCAACTTCAAAGAAAATGAAGTTAATTGGAAGTTAACTTGCGTTTAACTTTTCGTTCCCGTCCCGGTCGATAGATGGCTGCACCAGTCTACAAAACAAAATTAACTGAAAATAACTGAAAATGAATTTAATTCTGCTTAAAGATGGCTAAAAGTATTAAAATAATGCATTGTCATCGTGTTCTGAGCTATTCTAAAAGTTTCAATTGTCTAGCTAGTCGGGAAGTTAGTTAAAAATCGATTGCAAGATTTGTACGGGACAAACACACAAACACACAAACAAACAAGAAAGCGAGTTAATAAAAACATGGTAAAAATGTTTAAGACTCATAGATGAGACGATGAAAAATTCCTAAACAGGGATAGTATTTAAAAGAAGACGAAGTGACCCTGGAGGAAAAAATGCTGTTCTCCATTACAGGATAACCCGAAAACTATATTTTTCACAAAACAAGTTACAGAAATTAAAAAAGAAAAACCTGTAAAAATGCAATATACATATCTAGGAGTGAGGATTTAATGAAAGCAAAATACCTTAGAAGAAATAACCGTCATGGTAACACAAAATGACTCTAGAGGGAAATTCAGCTGTATTCCCTTACAAGTTTATACAGTACACAGTACTTTGCGCAAAACAAATTGACGAAGTTAAAATGTTAAAAAAAAAAAATTAGTACACACCTATATGAATGAGGAGTTTAAATGCAATGACGTACTGTGTCACACATTCATGTACCTTTGTGGCCCGTTTTCTCTCCCGTGATGGACTTTTTACCGCGACACAACGTGCAAATGCATGGGAAAAGCATACTGTTTACTGGAGGCTTTACTTTTTAGCAGTGATGGAATACGTTCATGACGGTTTTCGGTGTTCTGCGGAGAGGAAAAGAAAATTCCACAAGCCTAGGGGTTTGTATCAAGTGGTTAGATCTGTAAACTATAAAACTTATCTTAAAATACGAATAAATGCAATATCACTTACATGACATTTCTCCAGAAAAAATATGTTGTATGACAACCCTCATGTATTAGGTAGATTAGATCGAATAAGTATAATTAGATAAATTTGATAAATGGCTGCAAATTTTACAAGAGAACAAGATGAAGGAAATTCATGTTTGGAACTAATTATCTATATAT
>OU015497.1:40571854-40606854 GCA_907164885.2 Dolomedes plantarius
TCTCCATGATTAAGATCAATGGCTATTTTCTAGCATAAAGATCAAACGAAAGCAATGTATTTGTTCCATATGGGTGAGGAGGAAAAAGCATTTCTGTGATGTCATATGTTGATTTTATACGAGGGCTCAAAGTTGTCGAAATTAAACTTTTAGCATTTACATCTTTATTTATTTTAACGGGGAATCTATAACTAAAACTACTTTTGACTTCTCAGACAGTTAAAAGCAGCTGTACAATGATAATATTTGCTTACAAAAAGGCGAGAGCTCTTAAGAATAAAACCGTTACTTTCATATTTTTCTCAACTCTGTGTTGCCCGCATAGAATTAAAAAGCATTTTTCTGTTATATGATCCATTAATGTTCACCACTGCATCCTCATATTTTTAAGTGCAAAGAATACCGTGAAATTTGTGGTCAAAAAAGATCCCAAAAGGTGCATAGAGTTCCGCCCTAGAAATTACTTAAAAAATATAAAGTAGTAATTCTCTACACACATTATAAAATTGTTATGCAAATCTCCCACTTTCAAACAGCTCTATTTCATGCTTAAAAAATAACTCGGTTGAAACTTTCTTCTTTTCAGGTATATGGGCTATATTATTACATTACCAAACCATACTCTAAGAAATCTCGTAAGCAAAATACTGCTTATGTAAAATGAGTACGGTTGAAATAACTTCACCCGTAGAGTTTCAGATCCATAATATATTTAAGAATCCTGGGCTAAAAGTATTTGCCCCGCTTTCTCTGTTTGTGTAGTTGGCGTAACGTTGTGTTATTATTTAACCCTCTAGCGGTCATGCCCGGGTGCCACAATTTAGTAATTTCGAATGGTTTGTTTTTACATGTAAGGGTTGAATGTTCTAACCAATTTCTATTTGTAGCTACACCCTTTCTAATGAAGGTATGATTTTCTGACCCTTCTGTTCCTTTCTCTTCGATGTTAGTCGTGATTTAACCATGGTAAACCAGCAATTATACTGGATTACAATACGACATAAGCAGGAGTCGATGTAGTCGATCAAATGTGCAGCTATTAAACAGTATCCCGCATATCATGAAGATGGACTCTCTCATTGTTTTTTAGGTTTTTGGGCATAATAGGAATCCATTTGCAAGTTGTCCTTAGATCCAATAAACTGGCCAGTTTTGAAATAAGGTGATTGTATCTGCATTCTTTGGCCTTTAATTATAAATATATATCAATGTTATAAAAATTTTATATCTTGTCATAAAAAGAAGAATTATTATTTTCAATTTGAAAAAAAAAGTTTATTACGAAAGGAATAATCAAGGTTGAAAGAGACGTTGCACTTTGTGCCACATGCGCCTGCTGGTGTTAAAGAAATTGGCATGCCTGCTGAAGTGTTAAGGATACTCATAATCCAACAAACTATCCAAACGTTGCTGTACTTTTGTAAAATATAGCAGTATATGTAATATTTATGAAGGTTTGAAATAGAAATATCTCTCTAAATTTCTTTGGATCCGTTAATTTCTTTACCTAGAGAGAAATATTGTTTTATACCGTTATTATACTATATGCTTAAGTGAAAACTTCATTTTATTACTTAATAAAACATACTGCCTTAATCAACTCGCTTTATTTATCCCTTTGTCCTTTCGCTGTAAAGTATTCCTGGTTGTTTTCTTTTGGTATAATTTAGGTCACATGTATTAATGCTCCTCGAATATCTTATTCAGTCATATTCATTACTAACTTTATTACGTATTAATATAGATTACATAAATTTAATTTATCATTTAAAACTTATGATTAAATATTTGGAAATTACTCGATTATAAATAGAAATTGTGATGAGAGGTGATTTATTTTGAAGAGAAATGATTCTTTATGGATAAATGACACAATTTTACATGCGTCAACCACGAGGCAATGACAAAGGATAAATCAGATTGAAGAACTTTGCAAGGCTGTCGCAGGATGAATAATTTGTAAACGGCTACTGTCAAAATACTGCCGTGCTTCTATAAGATTTATTATTGTTGTATGGCGTTGCCTCGTACGTTTAGGTCAGAAATACTTTTTTAATTTTCCTCGAGGTACTCTTATTGCGGTTTGATAAAATAGATGCATGTACAGTAGTACCAGTTGTAATATCCAGAGCAGTTCTTATATAATCCCCTTTTATGACAATGGGATAGTTTTTACTTCTTTCTCGGGTGTACATTAATGTAAAAAGAGAAGCCCAGCGTTATAAAAATTAACACCGAGAATTAGCATAGAATACTTTAAAAATTGTTTAAAAAAATTAAGCCATTTTAATACACTCATAGTATTGTTTCATTCATCTGTTTGTCTTCTTTTGTCTGTTTTATAGCCCGTTAAAAATATAGCTAAAAGCTCAGAATGTACTTTTCCCTTGTAATACTATAATCATAGTTAAAAAGCTGTTTTAATGTTTTTAAATCTTCTTTAAAGCATGTTTGTGGGTACTTCTTTAATTATAAAGGTGTGCAAAACCTTTTATGGAACAGGAAATAACGAAATATTAAATACATAACGAAGCGAAGCACTGTGTTTACGACAATCTATTAGTTTATTTTATTACTTATCAGATGTATGATCTCAATGATACATCAGTTTCAACATTTTAATATTTTATTAGGCATTATGAACAGCAGTGGTCGTTGTATTTACAAAAAAAAAAGTTCTAGCTGAAAAGAAACTGTCGTCTTAAACTTTTGTAACCCAAAGAATGAAAACCGTTTGGCATTTTAATATTTAAATATTTTTCACACAACAAATTCGTTAGTCTAATCAACTTTGACTAATCTATCTACAACTTGATTATTAAATTACCAAGAAATGGTTAAAATCAAGAAGTGTGTGTATTCACCTGCCTGTTGATAACTAAGCATGTTTTGAATTATTAGTGAAACTACTTGTAATAACTTTTCTTTCAAAATAAAATTTTGAAGTATCCTCAACTAATTTTATATATAAAGTTTTACGGAATTAAAATGGTAAAATTCAAATATTCCACCATTATGTGAGAATTTTAGCCTTTAAAGCAGGGGTGTCCAACCTTCTAGCTTCCTTGGGCCGCATTGACAGAAGACGAATTATTTTGGGCCACACAAAAATACACATACCATTAAAAGTAGTTTATGAGTAAAAAAATTATAATATATAGGTAACATATTTATTTCATTATGAATTTTATTTATAATTATAAAAATAACTATAGAAGTCAGAAAATTAATGTGATATTTTGGATTGAATATGAGAAACTAATGCATAAATATCTGGGTCAACTGAAGTGGTCGAGATTCTCAGGGAGTTTTCAATATGTTTATCCGATATTTTGGTTCTAATTTGACTAATAGTGTGCTTCACTCTTGTGCATACTAATTTTAATATCATCTCAAATATGGAATGTTAAATGTGTAAAGACTTTACACATTTAACACATATTTAAATACACACTTCATTTTTGTGATGAAATTAATACACAGCAATTGCATACGGAATTTTGTATAGAATAAAAAATATTTCAAATGCTTATTGTCGATATTTGTTGAAAGAACAAAGCGGGATCTGTAATGGCCGCCTGCCACTAGGACTGGATATTTTTTTTCTCTTCGAGCTCTCTTTCTGGGCCGCACTAAAACTTACTTTGGGCCGCATGCGGCCCGCGGTTTGGACACCCCTGCTTTAAGTATCAATTTTGCCTTAGTAATAGTAAAATAATTTTCATGACGAATGCAAAGTTAAGATAAACCGTGAAATAAAACTCAGATACTCTGTATAAAACTGAATATCTGCCTCTTTACCTGTATTTTTTAAATTGTACTGACTATAAAAGTAAGTCCTCTTAATTTTAGAAATATTTTGCATGATTAAAAATCGTTCTAACACAAACTATTTTTATAATTCAAACATAATTGCGCAACATAAATAAGTATAATTGCAAAATCGAAAATTTTATTTCTAAACCGCCGCCAACTACTCCTTTAAAATGCTTTTCTCGGCAATAAGTTTGAATAGGCAGAAAAGCATTTTGTACGGGTTTTTGTTGACTCTTCTCTTTGAGTACAAGCACTTGATTCACACATATTTAAATAACATTTTGAATTTATTATCCGGTTAAATTAAATTTCATTGTTGTAAGTATATGCTTACAGTTCGTGAAACACTCTTATTTGAACTTTACCGTAACACATTTTTGAATTTAGAGTACGTTTTTGTGTTATTTATAGTTTTAAGATTTTTCATCTTAATACTTTATATACCAAATACTATAACAGAAATACTGATAATTAACAGACAGAAATTATGGAAAAAATGTGACTGTAAACACATTTTGAAGGTGTCTTCGAAAAAGCTGTAACATATGTGACACTATTCGGCATTTCTTTTGAGATAGTTTTTTTTTTTCTCATCGTAATTATGAAGGGCGCTTTTTTAAAAGCCCTTACCTCGTTCATTTTTTAATCGAATAAAAATACAATATTTTTCTAAAATCATAATTAGTATACTAGAATAAAATTTATAGCATTATACAGAAATGCACTTTTGTGATACATTTTCGTAGGTGGTCTAGAATACGATATATTGGCTTGTGATTCCTAAAAGCTCCATTGGGAACAATTGTTTGGTGTGTATAATTAATATTTGGTGAGCGAAAGGTCGTAAATGTGTCAAAGGAAATGTAAATAGCAGTGCTTTATAAATATGGTGTGTCTTTTATGAATGAATTTTACATTTAATTCTGTGTCTAAAACATCTTTCGGATCTCTATTTCCTTGTGATGTTAAATAGTTTGAAAATGAATTTTACACATTGAGATAAACACATATTTTTATTGTACTTAATTGCATAATTTCTTTGGCAGGTATTAAAAGAGTAATTCTTTGAAAAATTATTGTCAACATGCATTCACACACTCATAGGAGGTTTTAATAAACAATTTTGACAGTTTTCTTTAACACTCACTTTAAAATATTTTCCTGGTACTAAATTAAATACATTTTTGAGGCTGAAAAATAAGGTAATAAGCTTTTAAATGACACAGTAAATTTAGAATTTTTATCATTTTCAGGGCTTGAACGAGTGCAGCAAAGGTTTCAGCGCACGCACTTCACTTTCAAAAATAAAAATAAATTGATAAAACTGCAGTGATTAATTACCAATGAATAAATGCATTAAAAATCTACATCGAAAAATGTATTATAAAAGAATTAAGGTTACTATAATAATCAGTGTTGCCTTAAGAAGTGTGTGTCACCGCATTCATCAGAGAAAAAAATGAAGCAGAGTAAAAAATTTCATATCTTGCGCTAACGACTTACCGCAAACATTACACCTGCAACCCCCCTTCCCCCCACTCCTTAATAAGCATTCATGTCTATGTCAGATGAGAGGAGTTAAGCCCAACGTGGCGGCACTCATTATCTCCCATCATGCTTCGCGAGACAACCGCCACTCAAAGGGCAATTAACAACAGCGCCACTTGCGGCCGAGTGTGGTAATTAACAAGTATCTTTATTAATTAAACCCCGAACACACGGAGGGCGGGTGAAAAATGAGAGGGGGGTAGGAAGCGAGCGAGCGCTAGTTTGTTCTTTTATTATTAATTGGCCGATTTTCCGGCGCACGGCGCAGGCGATAGATTCATTAGGGCGCCAACAGCTGGTCGCGAAAGTTCCTGTCAGCGAACCAGCCGGGCAGTTAAAGCGAGGCTCTACAAGAATTATAACCCGTGTGCCCGGCCGCTGCGTTTGAAGGTAGAGAATAAAGAAGAATGCATGCGAGAGTCCGCGGTTATTCTTCACTGTCAGCGACGGAAAAGTTCTCTCCGAAAATTCCTGATTTAATAAATGGCAGCGCGGAAACGGCGCTCCAATGACTGAGCGAGATCTGTAAAAGAATGAATTGGAGAAAATGGCGTTACCACAAAAACACATCCCTCAAGCGACGTAAGAGTTGAGCGGGCAGGGAGATGTTTGGAAATCAAACGCAGCTTTTTCCGAATTTAGGCCCAATACGAAATGATTTCTTAGTTAAAAGAGAAAAAAAAATTTTTGTTTTATTAATTATCATTTAGAGGTGAAATTTTAGGACAAATAAATAATTAATTTGGATTTAAAGGAGTCTTTAATATAAAATTCTAAAAAGATAAAAGAAAAAAACACACATTTTTATTTTCTAGCTTAAATTTTCTATTATGAAACATTTAGACAGATTATAGAGACAGAATAGGTTCATGCCTCTATAACGATAAAGTTCTCAGATGCATTATGTTTATTCTACATTTTCTATGTGTACCTTGCTGAACGTCCGTACTTAAAGCCTATTTAAGTCGGGATAAAATTTTTCACGATTTGTCATCTTTAAAGTGGTGCATTATCTAAAACTCTTTGCAAGGCAAAATTCATCAAATTTTGTGTAGCACTCCTATGACCAATTTCCTTTAAGGGACCACAGGACCTTGAAGCTGGACGAAATGACTCTAAATATGGTCTAATTCTAACCACAAAAACTCAAATAATATTACAAAAAAAGAAATTTTATTTCTTTATACATATAAAGTAAATATCTTTAAATATGCCATATATAAAAATGGAAATTTTAAAATAATAAATAATTTTCAGATTAGCAGTTTAGAATTTTATATGATTAACTGAGGATTAAAAATCATAACGTTTTGTGCGCTTCATAAAATTGAGATATATGCTTACAGAAAATAATCAATGGTCAGAAGACACTTGTAATATATTTACCTGTATTGTAAAACCAAATAAATTGCAATAAATATTATTTAAATTAAAAATTGAGCATAAAATTGGAAAACTTAAAAAATTATCACAATTATTTACATAATTTTTCCACATAATAAAAAAGTATTCCAGAATTGCACATTTTTCTGGTTTTAAAATGGTGAGTACTATGAAATGTACATATGAGTGTAGTTGTATCAGTTTCCTATTGATAGTTTAAAAGTAATGCTGAACGCAAACTCAAAATTAGCATTTAATCATATAAAATTCTAAACTGCTAATGTGAAACTTATTTAAATATTTATAATTTCCATTTTTATATATGACATATTTAAAGATATGTACTTTATATGTATAAAGAAAGAAAATTTCTCTTTCTAATATTATTTGAGTTGTTGTGGTTAGAATCAGACCATATATATAGTCATTCCGTCGAGCTTCCAGATCCTGTGCCCCCTTAAAATATCCTTAGGATTTTTGATGTAAAATATCAGTTCAAAGCAATTTTTTCGTGAATCAAAAATATCCTGAAAAAAAAAGGATTTTTTCAAAGTAATTATAACTTTTAATAAATTATATTTTTTTAAAATAAAAATTGAAAACGCATTCTTTGAACTCGATGGAACTCGAACCGAACACTTCCTGTTTTCTACACACAGGTATTCTTGAACAAAGCTCTTCTCGGCATGCATAAGTCGAGCACACTGACATGTGCAGGTTTACCAACTACACCACTGGGACGTGCTTTGTTATTAACTACGAAGCTTCCCATTTTGCTTATTCTGGGAGATCCGTGAAGCTTTACCCCAGTCTGAAATTCATTTATAATTTTTCGTTGTGGTCAGCTAAAGTGACTTAAATATCATTAATTCACACTAGTCGTATTTACTCACTTTTGCAGGGTGCAGTGGCCCAGTTGGCAAGAGCAGCGGGCTAGTGATCTAAAAGTCACTGGTTTGATGCTCGTCGCTGACAAATCCACTGCCGTGTACAAATGGCGGCTGATGCACGTAAAACCTGTCATGGCTTCAGTGACCTCCGAGTTCTCAAAATTGCCTCTGGAGGTGCGGGGTCAAGTGTTCTGGTCTCGTCACTTGACTCGGTTCAAAATTACGGGACTGGTCCTTTGGCCAAGTGGGACTCCGACCCTTGTGGTGCCAATCAAAACAGGAGTCGCACCTTCATCGCCCATCGCCTTCGGGACTTGAGCTAATGTTGCTGTCTGTCAAGTGGTATAAGAAACTTCAACACTCAACGTAGAGAAAAACTGCAAAATGGTTAATCAAAACTTTAACGAAAGCACATTCTATTAAAGATCGAGACATGCATATAGAGCATATTACATCATAACTTGGGCTAATTGAGCATATTACTCCATAATAATTTGGTAGTAACACAGAGAAAAACTGCAAAATGGTTAATCAAAACTTGAACGAAAACACATTCTTTTAAAGATATAAATTTTTAAAAAATATCTGCGTTAATACTAATCTGTTACTCTTTAGTACTGGTGAAAAACGTAAGTAGAAATTTAATCAGATTCTTCTCATAATATTCTTTTTATAATGAATTATTGTAATGTTACGATATTGTTACTACATCAAACCTTTTCTAAAACAGTTAAAAGGAGTAGCAAGTGTTTGGAATTATGTAAAAATAGATATTTCTTGGGTTTTTTCTATCTCTAATCAAGGTAATGTAAAAAAAATTCTAAATTAAAATTATTTATTTTAGTAATTTTTTTATTTTTTATTTATTTTTTTAATGCGGTGTCCTTGTCCTTAGACATTCTCCTGTTATCACCGTGGTATTGCTGGCATCTTTATTATGGGGGCACCATATAGGTGGACCAGCTACGCCCCCTATGAACCGGTCCCGTAATTTTGAACCGAGTCAAGTGAGGAGACATTTTAAAAACTTTATTTTATATGATTTTTACAAGTACTGTTTTTTTAACTTCTTGCATCGTCGTTGACTGTGAAAGCCTCAACTGCCTTCCACTCGGCCCACGTGTCAATGTGGCCACGGCTGCAGCAGAAACTACAGAATCACAGCCTTGAATACATTATATTGAGTAAATTTATCTATTTTAAGTAAAGTTATGGTTTTGCAATAAGGAATTTAATGCTCCTCGTAGAGGAGGTCTCCTTCAAAAGAGGTTAATGGCCTTAGCATGTGTTTTCATATTATATCCATTCATTCCTAGTTACGGAAGAATCACCATCTTGAGAAATTTATCCAAAGGAAAGTTATCCTCAATATCTTGTGTAAAGTAATTGTTTAACAATGGAGGGAAAAAAAGGAGAAGAATTTTGTAATGGAATGTAAAACAGTTTTAAATCATACATCAGTGAGTTCCAAACTTATGACACATGGGGGTAAAGTGGTGAATATATATCAGTGTACATCCCGCTTCGTATAGTGGTTAGCATCACGAGCTACCAAGCAATTGACTGGGGTTCGAATACTGACCAAACCATGGACTTTCCTGTGTTCATAGGGAGTCGTGTTGGTTCACCTATATGGTGTTCCCTTGATAAAGTAGCCAAAGTGACGCTGTGGATGGGCGAATGTCGCCAAGAGAAATGGCTGCCGCATTTGTGAGGGGTAAAAAATATTTCAATGTCATAATCATGTGCTTTATTTGTAGTAACAATAATAATATTTAATGATATCTATATATTTAATAAGGGGACTCACTACCTTTAAATCTTTAAAACATTAGATTTTTTGAAAAAAAATATATGTCAAAGCCTGATCATTTCTGAACAAAATAAAGCAAACCGCATGAAAATATTCCACTTAGTTCCTGAGATATTGGTATTCTAAATATTTAATTACTGATCAAGTTTATGGTAAGAAAAATTTAAAACTCATTTTTCTCAAAATGTAATTTTGCATCATTCCGCAACTGATATCTCAAAAACTATGAAACATAATTCCATGAAATTTTCATCACTGCATAATATTGTTATTTTATTGAGTCTGAACTAGAATTATTGCAATCACTGCACATTTTGAAATTTTTTAAGGGGTAAATTAATGCAAAAATTTAAGGAAATTTTAAGTATATTTTGATCAGCTTTAAAAAATTGAAAAAATATATTTTAATGTTCAATGTTTTATGCTGAATTGTATTTTGAATTATTCCTTTTAAATATAAAAAAAGGAATTATACATTTAAGTGTAAAATTACTTTTATAGTTCTGCGCGCAAGCCAGTATACAATAAAAATACTTAAAAAACAAGGTATATCTAAAGCAGTTTTTTAAAAAATTATTTAAAATTATTTTGAGAGTTGAAAATTTGTTTATTAAAATAAATATATCAATTTATCATCTACATAAAATTTGGAAAAATTGGGAATAAATTGAAACAGTTACAAAGAGTCAAAAAGTATGAAAATATGCCTTATTTCCTCGACTTAAGGGTCGTGAGTCCCCTTAGATGTGTCAAATTTGGTTTTTGTAACCGCAATTTCTACTACTTAGCGGTAATTTACAATCAAAATTGGCTTTCTGCGCATGCTCAGTGACGTGTTGAAATCTGGCCTTGGATACTTACTAAGCACGAGGCCGCATAAACACGTCAATTTGTTTATACCGAGAAATCCTTCTAGCTCTCTCTCTGCCCTTTAATTATGTTTGTGAGATATAGAATTAAACATGACGGAAATTGTTTATTTCGCTCTGTTGAGTAACCATATTTCTTTTTATAGGATTCAATAATAATTGTTTAAAGTTTATTTCTCTATTCTTAATATTATTATGTTCAACATTTGGCAATGATGTGTTGAATATAATTTGTGCATTAGTACATTTATTTTCTATCAAGCGGCCATGTTTTGACGGGTACCAAAAAGTTCTAGAGATAAAGTAAAATACAGGGTGTCCGGGCTAAAATTATCCAAAAGTTTTGGCTTATTATTACGAAACTACCGATTAGAATATAGTAGACTTCCCCCCCCCCCCCGAAGATTATAAACCCCTCCGAGATTTTTTGGTTGCAGATCGTTCAGGCGCGCATGCGTACAGAATCAGCAATCGGCACGAAGGCGCAAAACCCGTTCCTTAGGCTGTGTTTGCATTCATGTACTCTGCTCTGCTCTGCCTTGGGGAAGCCAGTGATTTATGTTCACTGCGTACTCTGAATATGCGTGGATCGCCTCCTCTGTCGGTCCTGCTACAGAGAATCAAAGATACCGGGGTCCCGGGGGTCAAATGGTGCCAATGGGGGCGGGGGACACGGCGTGTAGGGTTACCGTGACTAATGTGATGACAGGAGTGGGTGGGGGGTCTCCATGCAGAGAACTCTGCATGAATGCATATGCACCAATAGGTTTCATTAGTGTAAAGATGTGGACGTCACAACAAAAGGTGCAGTCCGTGCTTTAAATCAGTGACGCGTGTTCAGTGACGTGGATGACCATAATGGAATGTCGATTATCCTCCGACATCAAAATCCATCTGTCAATGGGATAGAACTTTAAGGGAGACGAGAACTTTGGTATTTCAAACTGGTAAACATCCAGAAGTTTTTGTGATAGATGACACTGTTCATCGCCTTTTGGAAGAGGGGGGGCCCAACTGCCTGGCCGCCAAGGTCTCCGGATTTGATTCCATCAGACTTTTTTGCTTGGGGATTCATTAAATCAGTTGTGTATAAACAAAAAATTGAAACTGTGGTTCAGTTGAAGAAGCGTATTATTCAAGCAATTCGTGTAATAACTCCTGATATGCTACACGACACACTCGGAGAGAGCTGGATTACCGTTTAGATGCTTGTTGTTTAGACGTTTTGCTACAAAAAGTGCACACGTCGAAATCTATTGATATTAAAACTTGTTGAGATGTTCTGTCTATTCAAATAGTTTTTCTTTAATTCTAATGGGTAGTTCCGTAAAAATAAGCCGTAACTTTTGGTTACTTTTAGCTCGGACACCCTGTATTAAACGAATGAGAAAAATTACAACAAAATCTTGTAGTAACATATAAAATCAAAATTTTCTCTCCTTTTTTTTACAAATATTTTTAAATTTACAGTCTCATTACAGTCAAAAAAAAAAAAAAAAACCTGGTCTTTATTCATTGTTTGATCTTATATTCATTCGTTTTCGCAATAGAAAAACTTTTTAATATACTATAATGAAATCCCACGGATTCACTCATTCATTTCTTCTTCTCAGCCAAATATTTGCTCTACCGGAAACTTCCAGGCGACCCCTTTTCAGCGATTTGCATCGATTTTGATAAACGATTTTTTTTTTCTTTCTCTCTCTCTCTCTCTCTCTCTCTCTCTCTCTCACCTATAGTCAATGTTTACGTTCGCCAAAGAAAGCGCTGATCCTCCGCCCAACACGTGTTTGGGTCCATGTTTTTCGCGTCTCTCCACACACAAGAAAAGGAGGATTTTCTCTTTTTCCCAAAAGCCCGGGATTGTGAAAAGCAAGTAATCTCCACACTGGATTGGAGTCACGTACTTAACCGAAGGAAAGGACTGCTGGCAGCCCGGTGGCGACAGAAAGGGACCTTTTGTTTGATCGGAAGGTCAACACGTGTTGTTTCGGGGATCAGAGGTGGGATTACACGCTGCATGAGAATAGAATGCTTGAGTTTAAAAGTTGAATATCTTGCGAGATGGAAAAAAAAGAAATTACATAGCGCCGAATGTATACATGCATTGTGTACTCGATCCAAATAAACTCCTCCCAAGTTGAGATTGCCTCCTCCTTCCCACATTCTTCATTTCTTCCAACCAGCTTTTTTATTTCTTTTGTGCTCTTTCGGGACTATCTGAGGTATTATAGTTATTATTCGGCGAGTTAAATGCACTAAAATTTGTGACAAAAACTCCCTAAGTGCTTTCATGTAAACAAATCTATGAAGAGACTTTACATGTTGTTTTGCCTATAAATTTTTTTATTGCGTATATGTTATTTAGCATGAATGTATAGAACATACCATTATTATTTTTCATCATGATATATATAATGTGTATATATGTATATATGTGTATATGTGTTTACACTTACTTACTTACTTACACACACACACACACACACACACATATATATATATATATATATATATATATATATATATATATATATACAAGGTACGATCATTAATTTCCAGGACTGATCTAATAACTCCAGAAAATATTACATGAAATACATACCCATTTAATATGCTTCGAAGTAACTCCCACCTGCCGTAATGCACTTCTGTGCTCGGCTGTATAAGTTTCAGAAGCAACTTTCAAAGTCCTCTTTCGGAATGCTCTTTAATGTGGACGTCACCGTTTTATTGCTGGCTGCGGCATCCTCAAATCTTGTTCCCATAGGCAAATCTTTCAGTTTTGGAAACAAGAAAAAGTCTGCCGGTGCTAAGTTCGGAGAGTATGGAGGATGCTGCATCTCCAAGACCTCATGCTGGGCCAATTTGCTGAAGGGAACAAGATTTGAGGATGTCGAAGCCATCAAGAAAACGGTGACGTCCACATTAAAGAGCATTCCGAGAGAGGACTTTAAAAGTTGTTTCCGAAAGTTATACAGCCGAGCACAGAAGTGCATTACGGAAGGTGGGAGTTAATTCGAGACATAGTAAATGGGTATGTATTTCATGTAATATTTTCTGGAGTTATTATATCAGTCCTGGAAATTAATGGCCGCAATTTGGGTAAATTCTATTCCTGACACTCTCTTATAAATGACTTACTTAGTAAAAAATTCACCTCCGAAATTTCGGTTACCTACCGGAAGCCCGAATCCTGAATTTGCAGCTGCAGTTGACAGGTGGTAAATATACATAATTATAAGTATAAAGAGGGGTAATTCTAAACTTGTATAATTTATTTACATACCTACATACAATAAGGATTACAAATATTTTAATTTTCAGGCTCTTTTACGCCAGAAGTATGGAACCAGCATAGTAACTTCGATGCCCGCACTACGAATCATATTGAAGGTTGGCATCATGCCTTAAACAGTGCAGTTGGAAAATCGCATGTTAATATTTATGAATTCATAAATCAAGCAAGAATCCAACATGAGAACTCTGAGAATCAAATGGCATTATTGGATGCAGGCAATAAACCACCTTGAGTGAAAAAACATTTGAAAAGTAATGAAAAAGTAATGTGACTATATTAACGAAGAAATAACACTGCAAGCATTTATATCTGCTGCTGGTTATTGTTTTGTATAGTATTGTTTTGTATTATTTATTATATTAATAAAACATGCTTTAATTTTAGTGTTAACCGTTAAAGCACCTTGTAGGGTTCGCGTGTTGCTCAGATGCAAATTTCTGGGAGCAGCGCTGTACATGCCAGCCAAAGTGAGTTCGGCGCAGGTGTTTGATCTATTTAAAGGGCACACGCTGAGTTGGCAAAAGCCCAAGACTTTAGTAGCGATACGAGAGAGAGCGAGGCAAGCTTGATCGAAGGTGATAGCGGTATTTAACTGATAGAGCGTGTATTGGTATTTAGCCGAGGTGGCTGACGACTTCGAGAATTAGCTCAGAGCCGAGGTGTACGTGTATTGTTAGTAAATGCCTACTCTGCCTGAGGGATTCATTGCGACCTTTAGTTTCTTAGTACCGCGGGTTGCGGTACTGTTGTGTATTATTTTGGAAGCCCCAAGTCTGTATATGTTAGTCTGCCTCTACGTAGAGAATAAAGGAGTTATTCTAGAGTTATCCCTCGTACTTTATAATGTGCCTGGACCGTTAGAGATATAAAAAAGAAAGGAAGAACCACATAACCTTTTTCAGAAATATATTTGTTTTGTTTTTAATATTCGGAATTCGGGCTCTCAGGAATTCGGGCTTTCGGTGAATTCCGGTTAATTCGGAATTCGGGCTTTCGGTGAGTCACCGAAATTTCAAGTCTCTAGACTAAATTTTTAGAGAAATTTTGCAGTTGTGAGGCCCTCCCTAGAGTGATTGTCCTGTCACATATTGCAAAATTGTCCATCTACTGTATGCAATCACCATCTTCACTGACAAAAATTAGTGAGCTTCCGGCAAATCGTGAAAAGTAGTTCTATACCATGTCACTACTGCCTCCAAACTTTTCTGTATATTTACTGAAGGAATGCGCCAACGTATAAAGTTTACTTTACCAGAAAAAGCCTTTTAGGTGTTGGGAAAGTAGTCATCCTTCAACGCTGAGAAGAAAAAAAGGAATCTTAATAAACCAAACTTTAAAAAAATTATGGCAACCTTGTCTCTTTTTCGCCTCGTTTATTGTCACCCATCGTAAAAATAAAAAAATACTGAAAAAGAGAAAAATAGATTTACATAAAGGGAATCTAAGCCAAATGTCGATGCATAAATACATCTCTGTTCCTCGCCTACTCAAAACTTTTCTTCGCCAAATTTACCTTCGCCTTCGATCTGCTCCCGTAATAAACGATGGGCGTGGGAGAGCTTGGCTTAAGACCGTACCAGGTTTGCAGAGCATCTAAGCCCGTGATTAGTGAAAATCGGAGGGAGGGCTTCTATTTAAATGCATGCATATTACAGAGGAGGGGGGGGGGGCTACATGAAAGAAAGCACGAGAAAAAAGGGGGCCAACATTCATCCATCTTTCGTGACGTAGGCTAAGCGGGGGATTAAGGCTGCGAAATCAATCTGCAGCGATTCTATGGAAGGATAAAACTCTTGTACAGGGCAAGAGTGGTGCAAGTAGATGTGCCAATACAATTCCCAAATGAGTGATTTACAAAACATTTGTTGCGATATAATTTATATCGATGATTCGTTTTATGCTGAATGGGGTCTTTAGCTGACTGACACATTTCAAGTTTAAAGTAAAATAACTGCAGTTATGTTCATTTCCTTTAAGTTGGAGTGCAACCCCATGTATGCTGCAACTATGTTGACATCTGTTAGAATAAATATAGCTGAACATATGATATATATTTAAAGAATAAGCTGACAAATGATCTAATATGAGGAGTTGTTTGTTTATTTTTATTATCAATGTTTATTGTGCTGCTTTATTTTTACTCGATTTTTTCTTTATTTTATGAGATTGCAAAATTATTTTAGAAGTTATTTTTTTTTTCACGTGATGAATTCAAATAATGGTAAATGCTTTGAAGATCTTCAAATGATTTTAAGATTTACTTTTCTTCTAAATTATTCAAGAAATTGCAGGTATTTGACATACCTTTAAATGATTACAAACTTTCATTTTATTTTGTTAATTTATTTTTGCCCTGCTTTTTTATTTTTTGCTTTACTTAACAACTTTACAAAAATTCTTTAGAAGGGATTTTTGTTTAACAAAAATAATTTCATCTAATCGAGCAGATAATATTCGAGCAGATAATAATTTCATCTAAATGGCAGATGTTTAACATGTCTTTAAAAGTGTCTTGAAATCACCCTTTCTTTTGATTTAGAAAGCTTAAAACCTCATTTCACCGTTTTTCAAGCAATTTAATGTATGAGAAATAGGAGAACTGTTTCCATTTAAAAAAAAATTTTTAAAATCCTCTCTAAAGTAGATAAGCATCTTTCGTATAAGCTATAGCAAACAAAACAAATCTAAACGTTGTTTCCAATGAAATATGGACTATAATTTTGTAAAGTGATTTTGTAACCCCTCTATGTTCTAGGCCAGGCAACATAGGGTTTGTAGGATAATTAATTCTCAGAAAGCTGGAAACAGTTTTAATCTCTTCATTTGCATGTAAAAAGAGTTTATTGAAGTTTGCACCAATTTTCTGCTTGTGCTGTATGAGGCGTGTCCCAAAAACCTCGAAAATTTCGGACTTTTTTCAGTTTTTCCCTAATAACTCCTAAACGATGCATTTCTAGGAAAATGTTACTATTTTATAAATTTAAGTACACAAAATTCTGCGTCGAATGAGTACCATATATTTGAAATTACGTGAAATTGTTAGGAAGATATGCAAGTTCAATAAATGACAATTTTTTCTCATTTAAAAAAAAAAAAATCGTGTTTTGGATTTTTAAACCTTATTTTCGCAATGTAAAATGTATTATATTAAATAAATAATACATTTGGATATCTGTCAGCACTCCAGATCTGGTGGTGTAGAATTTCGATCACTTAGGAATCTATCTAATCTACGGGTACTTGATTCAAAATCAGTGTCCACGAAGGCAGGTTAAAAATAATAAAAAGAGCAAACTTAGTTAGATACTGAACAGTTGGAGATCTAATTAATATTAAAATTAATACAATCTAATCTAAAGGATCTAAAGGATCTAATTAGTACACTTCGTATTAAGTGTGGTACGATTTGAGGTTGCAGTGTCAAAAGCATCGCTGTAATTTAATACTTATATGATTCTTAAAACTATGCATTTTTTTACAACTTATTATTTTAATGTGTAGTATCGTAATATCAAATATAATAGTATTTAAGAGCATAATGCACTAAGTGTTATACTCTCAAATACGTCGTACTCTAAGTATTAACACAAAATTATTTAAGAGCACGAGGATTAGCATCTCAGTCCTGCATTTATGCATACCATATCTAGAAAACATATATTTAAGCGTAAGTAGTTAGCGAAAAAACAAAATAAATTTAGAAAGGAAAAAATGTTTTCGAAGGAAAAATAAAATTCAATTTGGAAAATTCTAAATGCGCTGTAACTTGCTAAGTATTTGGTACCGAATAATTTGAAAAGGGAGTGTTTTGAAAACATCGGCAAATGTTTATCCTGATGTGGCTTGATTAAAACTGAATCCTGCATTTTAACATACAGTGGTCATGACCTGAATCTTGTATTTCAGTAAATCATTAATGGTGTAAGAAAAAATCAATTTTTACTACAGTTACGGAAAAGACGAAAAATGTTTAAGAAAGAAAACACCGTGATCGGGAAATAACTCCGACTTGAAATATCACTAAAAATGATGCGACTTAGTTATGTATTTGACTAGCTGAAAACCCGTACTTCGCTACGGAGCGCATTCAAATTAAATTCAATGGTCAATGTATGCAATTAATGCCAAAAAATATATATTTATAAAAAAATTGTAATGGATATTTTTATAGACAAAATAATGTAGAAGAAAATATTCAAATTAAATATAATAGAACATACTAAAGAATATAGTACAGTTAATATAGTACAGTCTGAGGAAAATTTATTTTACTGTATTTTAATATTTTTTTGGGGGATAATTTCCAATCGTCTGCCGCATTACAAAGAAAAAAATATTATTTTTTTTTGTCAATTTATTTCGTTGTTATGCACGTGACGCAAAATTAGTTTAAAGTATCACAAAAAGAAAAGAAACTACGTGATCAGCATTTAATAAATTAAATTCTAAAAATTAATCTTTAAAAATTCACCAAAAATCAGAAAATAGAGGTAAAAATTCGAAAAAGATTTCATTTTAAAGGAATTTTTAGGATCTCTCTCGTGATATACATTTTATAATCCTCCGGTTATTATTTTAAATGCAAACTTTAAAGAATGTTTCAAAAACAGCTTAAAAATTTAATTTTAAAAAATCTAAGAAGAATTTTTCAAAAATCTGTCTTAGTGCACCCCTACACTATAAAAAGAATCGCCATGCAAAATTTCAGCCCTTTAGGTCCAGCTGTTTCGTGTGTGCGTTATCTGTCAGTCAGTTACGAAACTGTTTTATATATATAGACTAGCCGCTGGGCGACCAGCATGGCCGCTTTTAGTTTTATGTTTTCTTTTTGTAAAAAAACTCAACTGAAAGTAACATATGTGAGGAATGTTACCATTACCTGTTATCATAAATATACGTTGTTAAGGGGCAGTGGGACCTCCGCCAAAAATTTATAATCATTGCTAAATTCTCTATACTGCTGATTCTAAAACATCGTGATTAAAAAAAGTGAATTTCCATTACTCCAGAACAGAGTTAAAGATAAGACTGAGAAACCCAACACCAATGATCTTAAAAATTACATGCCTCTTTGTATGTACTATTTTTCAAAATTAAGATATCGGCACTTTATCATTACATCAAATGAGAAATTGTTAGGGAAAAATTTTTTCACTTAAAAAATGGAGTAAAAATTCAGCAAGTACTAAAATATAGTGTGGATTACATCATTCTCTGTATGTACTATTGTTCCCGATTCACATATCTACACTTAATCATATCAAATAATAAATTGTTGGGAAAATTTCTTCACTTATAAAACGGAGAAACAATTCAGCAAGTACTAAAAAAGTGTAGAAAATTAGTTATTACTGGCTATCGGTTATTGTTGTTATGCTGGCGACGGTTAAGCCTAACCTCGCGATCATTTATGCTCTCTCTTTCACTCCTCTCTCTTAATTAATTATTTCTTCTTCGCTTTCTTTCTTGAGACTATTCCCAATTTTTACTTGATCGTGCAGTTCGCTTTTGAGCATTCCTGAGTGCGTAAATCCATGTTGACACGCGGTTGCAAATTGCGGAGTGTAGATATATCGTCGATTTTTGTGCCTCATACCTACGCGTTTTATATATATAGATTACATACTTGACCACTGCAGTTCAAAGTGTAAAAAAAAAAATGGCAAAAATTGTATTTCACGTGGTTTGCTTTTATTGAAACTTTGATGAAATCAAGCTGTATGAACTCATATTACATGCCTTATATTAAAAATTAACGCAGTTGATATCAATAACTCTAAAAACATCAAAGCACCTTGTTCCCTCGTTCCCTACTATTAATTCCAAAACATATTTCCTGCTCTCCTAGTTCCTGACATCATTTCCAAAATAGAAAATCACGAGATCGCTCCTGAAAAATTATCAAGTTGTGTCATCGATAAAACAAAAGTTTATGCGGACTCTCTCTCTCCTTATCTCTCCATATTTCACAAAACTTCTGAAAAATGTCTACTTAACTAAAAAAAAAATGAAAGAAAATAGTTATAACAAGCAGGAGGGGGGAGAAAAAAAACGAACCAAAGCAAGCGTATTAAGAGAAAGGAAAGAGGTTCTGGAGAACATACAGTCCAATTTGGAAGGAGTTGCGGCTTGCCAAGTATGAGGTGCGGAACGATTTGAATTCCTGGGGCCAAAGCACCATCAAATTTCTATTTATCAAGCTTAACTAGAGAGGGCCCCATCTGCCGTTACGGTCGCGGGCGGCTGAGAGTTGTACTGGCGTATGTTGGAGCTCATTGATGGGGCCGCAGAAAGAACATGCGCGCGTAAATCTCTTGTCTGGCTTTCTCTCAAATGGTGTGTATGATATTTACATTGGAGCGAGGCCGCCTGATGCGTATCACGAACGGGGGGAAGACCGGAGCAGAGAGAGAGAAAAACGGAAATATTTAGTAAAACCGGAGTGGGCTTTATCACGCGGAGTTTTATAAAGTGAATTTCGGAGAGAACGGGTGCTCCCTCTCAAATGAAGCTGAGAATATTCAGATAATAATAAAAAAAAGACTTCTTTTGAAATTTTCTTTGAAGGAAGAAAATGATCGAACTCCAAAAATTTTTCATTATCTTAAGCTATTCTGCAATTTTTCGGGGATTGGGGGTGCAAAATTTATGAAGAATAATTGCAGTTCTGCAATTTTTAGCCATCTAATTTATTGGGCAGAGAAAGGGTGCTTCTCTTGAAAGATGAAAATAAAGCTAATATCACCAAGGTGATAAAAACTTAGAGCACCAAGGCAATAATATTCTTTAAAACGAAAATATATTGCTAGATTTCAAAAATCTTTCATTTTCTCTCTATTTCATCATTTTTGAGTGCTTACTATCCAAAATTTATCCAAAATAACCAGAATTCAACATTGAGCGTTTTAATTTATTACTAGCACTTCCAGAGAACAAGGACATTTCTTCTATATGCAAGAAATAATTTGGTACAGTCGAACCCCGTTATAGCGGACCCGGTATATAACGAACTCGTAGATATAACGAACAAAAATTTTGGTCCCGCCGTTTTCCTATTGTTCCAGACGTTCAAATCTGCTGTTGTTGACCCACTCTTTCCAACATCATCTAATCACTGCATCACTTCGACCCAGATGTCGAGCGATTCTTCAATTTGCGCAACCAGCTTCTTCCAATCCGATGGCGCGACCTGTTTCAAACTCTGAAATGGGCTCGCAATGAGCACGAATCCTTCTTTGAAATATTCTTACGGTCGACGTAAGTTATCCGCAGACAAAATGGAATGGAAATTTTGAACATCAGATCGAGCGACCCAGATGTCGAGCGATTCTTCGATTTGCCCAATCAGCTTCTTCCAATCCGATGACGCGGCCTGTTTCAAACTCTGAAATGGGCTCACAATGAGCATGAATCCTTCAGTGAAGCATTCCTATGACGTAAGATATCCGCAGTCAAAATGGAACAGAAATTTTGAACATCAGATCGAGCGACCCAGATGTCGAGCGATTCTTCGATGTGCCCAACCAGCTTCTTCAAATCCAATGATGCGACCTGTTTCAAACTCTGAAATGGGCTCGCAATGAGCATGAATCCTTCGGTGAAGCATTCCTATGAGGTAAGATATCAGCAGTCAAAATGAAACAGAAATTTTGAACATCAGATCGAGCGACCCAGATGTCGAGCGATTCTTCGATTTGCCCAACCAGCTTCTTCCAATCCGATGACACGACCTGTTTCAAACTCTGAAATGGACTCGCAATGAGAAGCATTCTGTGAAGCATTTTTATGACGTAAGATATCCGCAGTCAAAATGGAACAGAAATTTTGAACATTAGATCAAGAATCGCTTCTTATATACACCTGCTGGATGCGCGGTTCTCCTGCACTGAAACTCCTATTCATTCGTTGGACACTAAATTTTAATCATTTGCTCGTTCGCTCGAAACTTCTTTGCATACGAAATTTTATTACAATCGGACAGATTGTTCTTGGTGCGTCGATTTTTTTTTCTTTTTTTTTTTGGTGTGTGTGTTATTGAGTCTATGTAAAGAGATTGGGTAAACATATAACTTGGAATTGAGTTAAGAAAGATGCAATTTAAAGTTCAGTGAATTGATTTATTTCTTCTGTCACAACTGCAAGCAATAAAGGAGAGGGTGCTTGGCAAAACATGTAACAAAATCGTATCAAATATAAAGCATCCCATTGGTATGTTCTACCAATGAAATAAAATTTATAGAAACAATTAAAGGATAACCTATTTTTACAAATTTGTAATGTATTTATTTTATGGAGGAAATGACTTTTTGTAAGAAAATTAGCAAAGCTTTCTTCATATAAATATGCAAAGATTAAGATATGTTAATATTTATAATAACTGAGTTTATAATATGCTTACCAACGAGAGCATTTTATGCTTAGAGGCATTCGACACGATAAAAGAAGTGAATTTGAAAGCATTGCTAATAAAGAAGAGTAGTGATAAACCATAATGAATTCCGACATTGCGCTTTCTTAACCCTTCAGCGGGTGCGCCAATTTTTGGAACACCAACAGGCGCGCGTGTCACAAAGTGCAACGTCTCTTTCAACCTGGATTATTTCTTTTGAAATGAACATTTTTTTTTCAAATTGAAAATAATAATTCTGCATTTTATGACAAGATATAAAATGTTTACAATATTGAGATATATTTTTAATTAAAAACCAAAGAATGCAGATACAATCGCCTTATTTCAAAACTGTCCGGTTTATCGGTTCTGAGAACAACTTGCGAATGGACTCCTATTATGCTAAAAATCCTAAAAATCTATGAGAGTGTGCATCTTCGTGATATGCGGGATACCGTGCAATAGCTGTACATTGGATCGACTACATCAGCTCCTGCTTTTGTCAATTGTAATCCAGTATAATCGCTGGTTTACCACGGTTAAATCACGACTAACAATGAATGAAAAGGAATTCAAGGGTCAGAAAATCCTATCAGCATTAGAAAGGATGTAGTTATAAATAGAAACTGTTTAGAACATTCAAACCTTACATGTAAAAACAACCATTCAAAATTTTGAAAATGTTGCACTTTGTACACGGGCGCGCCTACTGAAGGGTTAAGTTTGAATTTCTTTTTAAAAATCATAAAAAAATTTCATCTAGTACTACAATACAAATACGTAAGCTTATTGAATAGTATGTTATCACAATCATTTAAACGATACTAGTCTAAACATTGTTTTGAGTTATGAATAACATGACATCATTCAGATTTATTAAGATCTATGAAATTGTAAAATTAGGAGGTTTACCCTGTCTTAAAAGTTTTGATGTGTTCCGAACTTATTCTGTTATTTTTGTAAATTCTGTTGGTGAAAGTCAGAAGTAGAAATTATCTCATGAATCTATTGGCAGGCCAGTTCCAAGAAGAGGAGATCCTATATTTGACCACAACCTCACTTGGAAAGTGAATCCACAAATGGCCAGTTGTTTTGCAAAAGTGCTATCAAATTATTATGGAGTAATATGCTCAATTAGCCCAAGTTATGATGTAATATGCTCTATATGCATGTCTCGATTTAATAGAATGTGTTTTCGTTAAAGTTTTGATTAACCATTTTGCAGTTTTTCTCTACGTTGCTACCAAATTATTATGGAGTAATATGCTCAATTAGCCCAAGTTATGATGTAATATGCTCTATATGCATGTATCGATTTAATAGAATGTGTTTTCGTTAAAGTTTTGATTAACCATTTTGCAGTTTTTCTCTACGTTGCTACCAAATTATTATGGAGTAATATGCTCAATTAGCCCAAGTTATGATGTAATATGCTCTATATGCATGTCTCGATTTAATAGAATGTGTTTTCGTTAAAGTTTTGATTAACCATTTTGCAGTTTTTCTCTACGTTGCTACCAAATTATTATGGAGTAATATGCTCAATTAGCCCAAGTTATGATGTAATATGTTCTATATGCATGTCTCGATTTAATAGAATGTGTTTTCGTTAAAGTTTTGATTAACCATTTTGCAGTTTTTCTCTACGTTGCTACCAAGTTATTATGGAGTAATATGCTCAATTAGCCCAAGTTATGATGTAATATGCTCTATATGCATGTCTCGTCATTTTTTCCGTAAAAAGAGAATTTTTAATTAAATTGGAACACTGGTAAATCAGTATTAAATTTGTTTGTTTTAATTTCGGCGCCAAAGCTGATATATAAAGAGTTTCATATCGGGTTACATGTATAGCTTCAAACAGTCCTACCGTCAATCGTGACCTTAATTTTCCAACAGAAAGTGTTTTAATTTGCAGTTTCAAGCAAGTTATTGTTAAATTAATCCTTAGCTTTCTTTCCAAAGGAAAATTAGAGAGGAAACGCTTTCTTTTAGCTTCAAAAGACTAAATGCTGCAATATATATATATTTTTTGCAACGCGGCAAGCCCTGGTCTTGACGACATTTGTCAACATAGTAATTCAGCGCGTAGTCAGACGACATAGTAATTCAGCGCGTAATTTTGTTGGCTACTTTATTATAGGAGCGCAATATTATATTGTATTAAAATAAGAATATAAAATTTTTGAATTAAGGCCAAAATTTCATAGCTCTGTGTAACAATAAAGTTAATGCCCCGGCATTTTATGTTTCTGCAGTTTTATGCTAATCATTTTGAAACATACGTAATTGTTAAATTTTACATATTATGTTATTATAAGTATTTAAAATTATATAACCAATTAGCTGAATACCCGTGCTTCGCTACGGAGTAGCTCGTCCACGAAATTACGCGTGAGCAAGCTACGTAAAACTGACCGCGGGAGAAACAATTTTCTCTTAAATCTAGGCCAGCGTATTTTAAAGTTTGGCCTTGAGACTTAGTTATCGTTATGGCGAAGCATACTTTGAGGGGAAATTGCAGTCTCTAAAATCAAAGGGGGGGGGGGCATTGGTTATTAGAGGAATTCGTGGCACTAACACTTTTTCTCCTTGAGCACACCCGGTTAAAATAATGGTTTCGATTAAATTTTTATGCAGTGCCTTGACATATAGTCTAGTGCCATTCCACAATTTTGTTGGTTTAAAATTCTGAAGAAGCATTACGGGTGTGGTCTTCCGCAAAGAGAACTTATGGTATAGAAGATCCGGTGGTTTTATCGGAACTCACTTTCTTCACAACTCATTTTCTTCGGAACTCACGACCCTTAAGTCGAGGAAATAAGACATATTTTCATACTTTTTGACTCTTTGTAACTATTTCAATTTATTCCCAATTTTTCCAAATTTTTTGTATTTGATAAATTGATATATTTATTTTAATACACAAATTTTCAACTCTCAAAATAATTTTAAATATTTTTTTTGTATGCTTTAGATATGCCTTGTTTTTAAGTATTTTTATTGTATACTGGCTTCCACGCAGAACTATGAAATTAATTTTACACTTAAATGTATAATTCCTGCTTAATATTTAAAATAAATAATTCAAAATACAATTGAACATAAAACATTCAACATTAAAATATTTTTTCAATTTTCTTAAAACTGATCAAAATATACTTAAAATTTCCTTAAATTTTTGCATTAATTTATCCCTGAAAAAATAGCAAAATGTGCAGTGATTGCAATAATTCTAGTTCAGCCTTGAATAAAATAACATGATTATGCAGTGCTAAAAATTTCATGGAATTATGTTTCATAGTTTTTGAGATATCAGTTGCGGAATGATGCAAAATTACATTTTGAGAAAAATGAGTTTAAAATTTTTCTTAATTTAACTAAGAAGAACTAAGCGGAACGAACTAAGCGGAATGAACTAAGCGGAATATTTTCATGCGGTTTGCTTTATTTTGTTCAGAAATGATCAGGCTTTAACATATATTTTTTTTCAAAAAATCGAATATTTTAAAGATTTAAGGGTAATGAGTCCGGTAGAGTTTTAATTTCCCCTTAAGGGAATTTAAAACTCTACCGGATAGTTAACGGCATCGCCTGAATTATAGATAGTGTCTATCGGTTCTCAAAATTTCAGCCTTTTAGGTCCAGCGGTTTGGTCTGTGCGAGGTCTGTCAGTCAGTCACGGAACTGTTTTATATATAGGTTTAATTTAATACCCATAAAACATACTAATTTGAATTAAATTCTTAAAAAACTTCCATCTCAGTTAGTTTATTGGTTAAATTTTATCTTTTACAGTATTTTAATATTTTTTGTCTATTTATTTCGTTGTTATGCACGTGACGCAAAATTAATTTAAAGTATCACAAAAAGAAAAGAAACCACGTGATCAACATTTAATGAATGAAATGCTAAAAATTTATCTTTGAAAGTTCACCAAAAATCAGAAAATGGAGGTAAAGATTCGAAAAAGATTTCATTTTAAAGGAATTTTTATGGTCTTTCTCGTGATATAAATTTTATAACCCTTAGATCATTGTTTTAAATGCAAAATTTAAAAAAGTTACAAAAAACAGCTTAAAAATTTAATTTAAAAAAATCGAAAAAGAATATATTAAAAATCTTGCTTAGTGCATCCCTACACTATAAGAAGAATCGCCATGCAAAATTTCAGCCCTTTAGGTCCAGCGGTTTGGTCACTGCTTTATCTGTCAGTCAGTCAGTTAGTTGCGAAACTGTTTTATGTATAGATAGATTATGGTTTAAGCAAATAAAGTTATACTTAATTTTTTGTTTTAAGAATTGATTGAGCATGGTACAGCTTTCTTTATTGCAAACATATTATACACGCAATGGATATAACATTTGAAAACTTTTTAATGCAGTTAACCAGAAACACTCAATAAGAGATATTTTGTATATTAATATTTAAATATTAATTTTAAAATAAAGCCTTACAGCTGTCATTATGCTGCTTAATTTCTAAATTATATCAGTATGAGACATGTTGAAATTATGGGAAATTGAGTCTAAACAATCTAATTATTGAATAAAATTAACCTCTCAATTTTCAGGAATGAATCAAATAAAATTATCCCCTACATTCCCTCATTTTATTCCTTTTCGTCGCCAGAAGATGTCGTAAACGTTCGACAGATGGCGCTGAAGGACTTAAGAGATGTTATAAACCTTGCTTTTGTGTGAAAAAAAAACACGTACATGACGAAGTATGTTTAAATCTTATGATGCATCTGATGACTATACGATAAAAAATATACAGTTGGCAAATGAAGCACAGTTTTCTTCTATTTTTGTTAAAAATGCGAGCTAATACATTGTTATAATCAAATACTAATAAAATACTTTTACGGCAAAAGACGGGAAAAGCAAACAGGTCTTTTTACACTTTCACAAGATTTTTAAAGAGATCAGAAGATTTTTCATTTGGAAACAAAACAAATTATTATGAATTATAACTATCGCACTGACATAAATAGATAAATACACATATGTTGTATACAAACTTGTACATATTTAAAGGGGGAGGGTGTATGAAGGGAAACTTATAAATATTGGAGAAATAATGAGAAAACAGTAGCGTAACAAAAACAGTTTTAGCTTTATAATCTACCTTTCAAGAAGCTGGAACAATCTTTAGAAAAAAGTTTAAATTGTAAAATTCGACTTCTTTTTTTTTTTTTTTCCCCAATGCGGCACTTGTCAAACATTCGCCTATACTACGCAGTAATTTTACTGCCCATTTTATTATGGGGAAACCATATAGGCGGACAGCATTACCCCCTATGAAGGGACGACACGAACGGAGGCATTTTTCGTGGCGCGACGCCAGGATTCGATCCGAGCACCCTCAGCACCGAAAAACCAGCGCGCTGTACCACTGGGTCGCCACAAACCCGTAAAACTCTACTTAATTAATAATTAATTTCTTTCTTCTGCTTTCTCCCTTCTGTATGCAAAACGGTGACCTTAGGTCTCTCAACCAACAAACTTGACTTTTCTAAAAAAGAATATCCAATGGTAATTCCAGTTTCTTTCTTCTTTTTTTTCTGTTGTTAAAGACATATATTAACTCTTTTTCTTTTTCTGTATTGTAGTTTCATGTTAAATACCAGCTATTAAAAGTTAAAAAAGTACCTAAAGGGGAAAATATATGCTAGAATAGCTTCAGATGCTTCTTGCGCTGGAGAAATTTGAAGTACTATGTTACCTAGAAACCTAACATACTACTTCAAAGTAACATAGTACTATGTTACCTAGTACTATGTTACCTTGAAGTACTATGTTACCTAGTACTATGTTACCTTGAAGTACTATGTTACCTAGTACTATGTTACCTTGAAGTACTATGTTACCTAGGGAAGAAAGAAAATTCTTGAACTATCAATTGCTATAATTATTTAATGTGAATAAAAGTGTTTTTTGCAAACAACTTTTGTAAACGGAAACAGTTGTCACCTTTAAATATTTTCCAACGTTATTAAACTGAAACAAGCATTAATAAATAATTATTTTGTTTGTTATTGTATAATTGATATTGAATTGTTAATAATATCAGAAAAAATTTCATGTAATACACTTACGTATTTTAGGATTTTACTCTGAATTTTCCGTTCGAAACATGTCATCGGTTTCTCTTCTAGAGCTTCTTACATTTATCAGTTATACAATATCTAAAAAAGGTTCAAAATTTGCATTCAAGCTTTTGATCCTATAGCCTTTGCACTTATATGGAGTCTTTGTCATGTCTGCCTTATCCTATCTATATTGCCGTTTAGAAACCTGATGGGTGTCGTAAAAATGCCTTGCTCTAGTTTTTTCTATTAAATACTTTTAAATTGAGTAATTTAAAATAGATTATGAAATAAATATGCCATCTTAAAATAACGCTTTTTTTCCTAGATACACAAAAGCTCTCTCTCTCTCTCTGTATGCATATATGTATATATATACTGAAAACCCGCACTTCGCTACGGAGTACATTCAAATTAAATACAACGGTCAATGTATGCAATTAATGTCAAAAATATGTTTAAATATATTTATAATAAATACAACGATCAATGTATGCAATTGATGCAAAAAAACCGAAAAAATATATTTATAAAAAAATCGGAAGGGCTATTTTTATAGACAAAATAATGTAGAAGAAAATATTCAAATTAAATCTAATAGAACATACTAAAGAATATAGTACAGTTAATATAGTACAGTTTGAGGAACATATCTTTTATAGCATTTTAATATTTTTTTGGATAATTTCCAATCGTCTGCCGCATTAGCAAGAAACAAAATGTTTTTGTTAATTTATTTCGTTGTTATGCACGTGACGCAAAATAAGTTTCAAAAGAAACCACGTGATCAACATTTAATAAATTAAATTCTAAAAATTAATCTTTAAAAATTCATCAAAAATCAGAAAATGGAGGTAAAGATTCGAAAAAGATTCCATTTTAAAGGAATTTTTATGATCTTTCTCGTGATATAAATTTTATAACCCTCAAATTATTATTTTAAATGCAAACTTAAAAAAAGTTACAAAAAAAGCTTAAAAATTTAATTTTAAAAAATCTAAGAAGAATTTTTCAAAAATCTTTCTTAGTCACCCCTACACTATAAGAAGAATCGCCATGCAAAATTTCAGCCCTTTAGGTCCAGCGGTTTGGTCTGTGCGTTGTATGTCAGTGAGTCAGTGAGTCAGTTACGGAACTGTTATATATATATATATATATATATATATATATATATATATATATATGTGTGTGTGTGTGTGTGTGTATTCTTTTTATATTCTTAGAGTTACAAGCTGATCTGTCTTTTGAATAACACTTTTAAATCTGTCTGTTGGAATTCTAATATTCTTACGACCCTCTTTATATACTACAAAAGAATTCTTGTTGCATTCCTTTCAAAATAATACCTTTTTAAGTTAATTGGTGTTTTATACAAGAAATATTCACCTAATAATACATCTGAAACTATCCATGTTACGCTAAATTTTGATTAAGAGTTAAGTTACTTTAGGACATATTTTATAATTATTCACCAGAGTTTTTAATAGTATGTGATCAATTTTCTGGACTGTAAAGCACAAAATCTGCGGCTCTTATTGGAAAAAAAAGAGAAAACTTTTACAATTACGACACACTGAAATAGCAAGCAATATGATGCAGTATGGTTTGACTTCGAAAAATGTACGCTTTTATTGTACTAAATACCGAGAGTAAACGTGGAGAAAATTTACTGTTTGTTGTTATACTGTGATAAGATAACACTGATTTGAATCAGAGAATAGCTTAAGCGAGTTTAACGATAGCACTGTAAACAGTTTGTCAATCAAGAAGCTGTCTTGTTCCGTATTAAATCTAATCTAAATGAACTTTAACTATTGTTTGTCCGAGAAGTTCTGTGAGAACCGCGTAGTTCGTGGGAAATTACAGTCATTTCTTTATTTTAGTTACCTCATAGAAGTTTCTGATAAAATACCCAGCTACTGAGTGATGGGGAAATATTTTCTTTCGTTTTACACGGAATGAAACCACGGACAGTTAAACACTATTTATCAATAGGTAACACTGTGTATTTCTTTGATATTATCAAAGAACGCTACCCGCAATGTTTACAGTCAGGTCAATGACAACAATTTTATTCATCCTGTTACATGTAAATCTCTTGTGAAATGATTTTATTTCATTTTATTATAATTTTAACTACCTGTTAATGCTATTTGCTTTCTCTGTCAGTTTTTTTTTCTTGTTTCTATATTTTAATGTAATTTCTATACGATTATTTTATTCTCTACGTGATTTACAATGTCAAATATTTTTCCCCTTTTCTCTGTTCCTCACATTAAAGTTAATTGTAAACTCTTGTTTACTAACCTCATGAATCAGACATGATGCAGAGTCGCGAGCCTCAAGCAGCGCCTGTGCAAAAAGCCATGCGACGTTGAGTCATACCTTCACGTTGTCAGACCATATGTTCGTTTCTAGCCAATTATAGAGTTATTTAACACCTAGCGCCCACTTGGTATAAAAGGTCCAGCGAAGGGTTTTCCCGGCCCTTTTTTTGTCTTTGCTTCTTTATTTTCCTTGCTGTGCTCTCGTTTTGTGCGTTCACGCGTCTCTTCTTTTCGTTCTAATCTCCTCATGTCACTACTGTCTGAGCATCGTGATGTCTATTTTACTCAAGCTCCAACCGGTTCTGGTGGCTTTATTATCATGTCGTCAATTTATGCGACTTCGCCATCCTTTGATGTCCGCTTTTAATACCATAAGGAGTCACGTGAAATAAATCCTTCAAAGGAGAGTGACTATGCGTTTCTTTAGTGTTCCTCCTGCAAACCTTATATCATACTTTTGTGCGAAACCTTCTTTGATGCCTGCAAACCTGCCTTATGGTGATGTGCTGGAATAATGCCTCTTAGTGCTTCATGATTAATAAAATAAGTTACACTGTGTAATTCGTGTATCTCTGGCTATATGAGTGTACTTCTCTTATCAAATACTCATGACTACATATTCAACAGCGACTGCTTTCTATGTGTGTTCCCATTTCGTCAAACTAATTTTATGCATGTGATTATCATCATTAAAACATAAAAATGTGCTTATATTTTGTGAAAAAATTTCTTCGCGTGGTAATAAAAAAATATATCCCTTATGGGAAATTGAAAATGCGCATGCTATCTCATCCACTTTTTTTGTGTGTGGATTTCTTTTTAAAATTCTTTACATTTGGGAGCATTTGTTGCCATACAGCATTAACCTTTAGCTTACGGGGGCTCATTTTTCCGATTCCCTCTTTAGAACGGGAAATTTCATACCCCCTTTGTAAAAATGGCCTTTAAGGGGGTTATATATATAGTATGTATGTATGTATGTATGTATGTATATATAAATATGTATGTATGTATATATATATATATGTATGTATATATATATATATATATATGTATATATATATGTATGCATATGTATATATATATATATATATATATATATATATATATATATATATATATGTATATATATATATATATATATATATATATATATATATATATATATATATATATATATATATATATATATATATATATATGTATGTATATATATATATGTATTTATGTATGTATATATATATATGTATATATATATGTATGTATATGTATATATCTATATATATATGCATATATATATATATGTATATATATGTATATATATATGTATGTATATGTATATATATATATATATATATATATATATATATATGTATATATATATATATGCATATATATATATATATGCATATATATATATACATATATATATGCATATATATATAGATATATACATATACATACATATATATATATATATGCATATATATATATATATATATATATATATATATATATATATATATATATATATATATATATATATATATATATATATATATATATATATATATATATATATATATAAATTCTCGGGCCCCGTGTATTCTTGGGATACATGCTATCCCACCCCGTAAGGAAAAGGATAACAGAACTGAGCAGTGTCAATGATGCAATGTTCACAAGCTGGGTGAAATGAGAAGAAAGCGAAAACCTCATGCAAGTCTTGCGCAAGAATGAAGAGAGAGATAGAAAAAACAAATAAAAAAGGCACACTTCGTTCCTTTCTGGGTGCATGGGAGCTGAAAAGGAGCCTCCGGATCTATCCAATGGAGGTGCTGTTCTCACCTGAAGGTGCATCCCACCAAATGCGCGCGCTGTCGTCACCCTAAACCGCCTCTGCGCATCCTCTCTCCCCACGACCCTTCCCGCTCACCTTCAATTTTCTTCTCCGGAGAGAATCTCGAAGAGGAAATGATAAGATTTCGAAGCAAAACAAATTTCTGTATGGATAGAGTAAAAAGGGGAACACGCCGGAGTATAGTTTACTGTAGAACTGCAGAGCGTTTCAAAGGTATATGGAGTGATATGGATTTGTTGATTTGTGGTTTTATGATGAGTTCCAAATTTTTAGCGTGTTAACTGATTGAAATTTGCAGCTGAATACTTTGGTTTAGTATTTTTAATAGACCTCTTCTAGATATTTTTTTTTACTTCAACATTGCCTTATGAAGTATAAATTCTAAGATTCAGTCGTTATAAGGCCATTTAATTCAGTGATTTGAATTTTTGGTTCAGTTTCAACCTGAGAGAATGTGAGAAAATCAAAGTTTTCAAAACTGTCTTCTCTAAATGTTCATTATATTCAAGATTGAATCACAAAGAAGGGATTTTTATATCAGAAATTCCCTTTTTCATATTAGGAAACTTAGTATTTGTAAGCATAAAATTTTAGACCAAACCAGCTGAAGTTTTCTAAGGGTAAAGAAGATTAAAATTTTTATACTTTGTTTATATAATTACACTTGAATTGCTTTCGAATTCAATAATTATTTACATTATATAGAGAACTTAATATTTTGCAATCTACGTAGTAAAGCAGAAACCATTCTTTCATTGCTTTCATATGTTCCTAGATCATCCCAATGAGCATTTGATTTATTAGTTGAATAGAAAACAATTTTATAGACTACTTTGTTATTATATTATAATCGTAAAAATATAGTTTGTAAGGAGACAATTGAGACGATTTTCTCAGTCATTTGATTTTATAAAATTATGTGATCCTTTGTAATTCTACCAAAGATATACTCGGCTAAAAAGACTGCTTTTTGATTGAACCCATGATTTTAATCAATTCAACTTTAATTTTAAAGAAATTTTCCTTATTTGTTTCTACTTTCCATTGATCCATCATAAGTAACATTCCGTTCATTGACTTTGATTTAAATATACAATTTGAAGCAAATATTTTTATCACAGGTTGATTAGCTTGTTTAAGAGCAAGCATTTAAAATCTAGAAATACTTATTTCGGTTTCGTACACCTCATTTTCTGTGAAATGGAAATATTTCTAGATTTATTTACTCAGATACTTTAATCTACTAATCCAAAATATTTTTTTAAATATTTTTTGCCATCTAATAAAAATTAACGATACTAATATTACGAGTTCAAAGAAACGCATATCTTTTCAATGAGAAAGGAAATCAAATAGTTTTGATAAACATTTTGTAAATTAAGAATAAAATGTAAAACCTTTCTAATTGCATCATAGTAAATAATGAAAACTTTTGACTTTGAGGCGGATTTTTCTTTTGTCTCATAAAACTGGAAAAATAACTTTCTCTAACAAAATTCACTGTCAGATTGTTGTGTAGAGGTCGGATGTAGTTAATTTAAAACATATTTACCCTTCCTCGTTAATCTGCTTTCCCGTTTGCCAAAGCAGTGGTTCTGATGAATTATGCATAGATCTCGCCTTCATGTAGTGCTCTTTAACCATTCACCTATCACCGTTTCAATGGCAGTGTATCAAGCACTGGCACCCACGCCGTACAACGATCGGGTGCTACCTCTGAACCAAGTCTCTTAATCGTCGGGCAAACAATACTGTCATGTGACATGGCAGGCGCCCTGTTCAGAAGATTATAAAAGTTAGTCCGGGATTAACCCTGCACCCGCCATCTGGACTACAAGTTTCAATTAGAGATCTGGCACACAGTTTGACTTGCGAAAGTTCTTCCTGTTGTGGAAGTTATTGTTATATATTAATATTGCTTACCTTTTCAGCGACGATAATTAGGCATGGTCTTAATAAATTTTCAAAAATTTATAAATCTTAAGAATTTGTTACGTAAAGTAAGCATTTTTGTGGTAAAAAGCACATATTTATATGAGTCATAGGGAATGAAAGAAAAAATACATTCCACACACACACACATATCTCTCTCTCTCTCTCTCTCTCTATATATATATATATATATATAGATATTTAAAATTAAGATGATTAAAAGGGCAGATGTGACCATTTAATACTCCTATAACCTGAAATAAGATAGACATATATAAATAAGCAAAAAACGGAATTGGAGGTGGTATAGTTGATGACTGGGGGGGTTGTGACCCCCCAACCCCGGTTAAACATGTTTTAAGCCAGGCAACACTCCTGGAGGTCGGCTATAACACCAAGACAGTAATAAAAAATTATGAAGAGGAAAAATAGTTTAGGTAAAATAGATAAGTTAAACCAGATTTTTTTACTATTATAGTCAACTAAAACATAATTACAAGATGAATAGAATGAAAAAAATCTTAATACTAAGTTTCAGAAATAGAATAATACTAATTAACTAAATAATTACTCACTAACATATACACTATATATACAAAATACTTAGCTCCCACCAAGCAATGAGACACGAAACCCATGCACACTCACATTTTTATAGACATAGTAGGGATAAATATCGCCGTATTAGGGAAATTTTTAGTGTTGCCAACTTATTTTAAAACGATTCATACAATATTTATTGTCTAAATTAAAAAACTGGGATAGAATAGATACGAGGA
>OU015497.1:40609354-40611854 GCA_907164885.2 Dolomedes plantarius
TATAAAGTACATATCTTTATATATGTCCTATAAAAAAATGGAAATTATAAATTTATAAATAATTTTCAAATTAGCAGTTTAGAATTTTATATGATTAACTGCTAATTTTGAGTTTGTGTGCAACATTACTTTTAAACTATCAATAGGAAACTGATAATACTACACTCATATCTATATTTCATGGTACTCTACATTTTAAAACCAGAAAAATGGGCAATTCTGGAACACTTTTTTATGTGGGAAAATTATGCAAATAATTGTCATAATTTTTGAAGTTTTCAAATTTTATGCTCAATTTTTAATTTAAATAATATTTATCACAATTTCTTTGCTTTCACATTACATGTAAATATATTTCAAGTGTATTCTGACCATTAATTATTTTCTGTGAACATAAATATCAATTTTATGATGCGCACAGCACTTCATGATTGTTAATCACCAATTAATCATATAAAATTCTAAACTGCTAATTTGAAAATTATTTATAGATATATAATTTCCTTTTTTATAGATGACATATCTAAAGATATGTACTTTATATGTATAAAGAAAGAAAATTTCTTTTTCCAATATTATTTGAGTTTTTGTGGTTAGAATTAGACCATATTTATAGTCATTTCGTCGATCTTCAAGGTTCTGTGCCCCCTAATAGAAAAGTTATTTTTTATAAACATTTGTGGAAAATTCCTAAATGTTTCTTATCACTCTTATCTTTAAAGCATAAATATATGAATAAGCTAGTTTATAATTATTCTATTGGAAATAACTTTAGAAGAGTACTATGCTAATGTACTATAGTTACTTTGTATTGGTGTAAAATATTTTAAAAATCACATATTTTATTTATGCTCTATTTTTTACCACGAAAATTCTTTCAGGTTTGCAATTCTGTTCAAACGATCCCGATTCTTCGGGATAACGAAGTCTTTTTTTTTTTTCATGAGACGAACTCATATTGTACTTAATGCATACCACTTTACCATCAACCCTTACTGATTTGGGAGCAACAACTTTTACGATCTCGACATGGCATTTGAATCCGACACCACATCCATCCATCTGCATAAGAGGGAGGAAAATCTCACGAAACCTGGCTTCAACCAGTACCCGAAATGATATTCTAAACAATTCATTTTAACAAATTTTATCACATCGGCCCCGGGCAATCGGTCTCCATTTGAATAATTTGAGGGGAGTTTTGAAATTAGCCCCCATTTGTGAGTGAAATATCGCGTGAGAGAATGACCCTTTTTTTAAAACCGGAAAAGTGCACTCGTTAGTGGAAGGGAAGGATTCTTGCTTACAGTGAGGGGGGGGGGGATTCTCTGAAGGTTTTCTATAATGCTCTCATTTTGGTGTGTTTTTAGTCATATATCGTTGATATGTAAAGATGAAGAATTGTTTGTAAAAATGTTTCTTTTTCTTCATCATCCGTTTTGTATTTGTCTCCGTGGTATTGTAGGAATAAGCTATTTTGTGAGAATTTCAGCACTATCACTATAACTGGGAAAAGAATGCTTGAAATTCTATATTGTTAGTTTTGTAAAATCCCTAAATAGTCAAATATTATAAGTTTGGAGTCCATTTATACAATGTATTTTTCTATTGGGTAGAAGAACTGAATTCGCTGAAGGTTTTCTATAATGCTCTCATTTTGGTGTGTTTTTAGTCATATATTGTTGATATGTAAAGATGAAGAATTGTTTGTAAAAATGTTTTTTTTCTTCATCATCCGTTTTGTGTTTGTCTCCGTGGTATTGTAGGAATAAGCTATTTTGTGAGAATTTCAGCACTATCACTATAACTGGGAAAAGAATGCTTGAAATTCTATATTGTTAGTTTTGTAAAATCCCTAAATAGTCAAATATTATAAGTTTGGAGTCCATTTATACAATGTATTTTTCTATTGGGGAGAAGAACTGAATTCGCTGAAGGTTTTCTATAATGCTCTCATTTTGGTGTGTTTTTAGTCATATATCGTTGATATGTAAAGATGAAGAATTGTTTGTAAACATGTTTCTTTTTCTTCATCATCCGTTTTGTATTTGTTTCCGTGGTATTGTAGGAATAAGCTATTTTGTGAGAATTTCAGCATTATCACTATAACTGGGTAAAGAATGCTTGAAATTCTATATTGTTAGTTTTGTAAACATCCCTAAATAGTCAAATATTATAAGTTTGGAGTCCATTTATACAATGTATTTTTCTATCGAGTAGAATAACTGAATTTGAAAGCAGGCCTCGGGGATTGGAGATCGGGGTTTGAATCCCGGGCTTGCAGATGGCGTCCGACCTTTGGAATGCACTATAATGGATCAAAAGAAAGCAGGTGATAAATGTTCATGGAAGTGAATTCCGCATCGGAGAAAAATAAATGAAAAATATGTGTACATGCCAACATCCTGGGTTATTGGCCCCAAAAGTGTAGGTGGAAATGTTCTAGAAAAGGAATTCGAAAAATAAGAAGTCCTCACTTCAGTTGATAGAAATATGACAT
>OU015497.1:40616854-40856854 GCA_907164885.2 Dolomedes plantarius
GCGCTTCATATGTTAAAGAAAAAGTATGCATTATTTGTTTCTTTTTATCATAAAATTCCATACTAAAGCTATCTTACCTAAACATAAAAAATATCTTATAACGTAGGAAACGATAATATATCGGTGAATAAAGGGGATTTTATAAGTTTTATAACTTTAAAAAATGAGGCGCTTCATATGTTAAAGAATAGGCATGCATTATTTGTGTCTTTTTATCATAACATTCCGTATTAAAGTTAATACTTAGATCTTACCTAAACATAAAAAATATCTTATAACGAAGGAAAGAGATAATATATCGGTGAATAATTGGGAGCTTAGGGGATTTTGTAAGTTTTATAACTTTAAAAAATGAGGCGCTTCATATGTTATAATTCATAAGTATGCATTATTTGTTTCTTTTTATCATAAAATTCCATACTAAAGCTATCTTACCTAAACATAAAAAATATCTTATAAAGTAGGAAACGATAATATATCGGTGAATAAATGGGATCGTATAAGTTTTATAACTTTAAAAAATGAGGCGCTTCATATGTTAAAGAAAAGGCATGCATTGTTTCTTTTTTCATAATATTCCCTTTTAAAGTTAATATTTAAATCTTACCTAAACATAAAAAATATGTGTATTATTCTTGCTTTTATTATCGTTTCATTTCAGTCTTAAAATGTGTTCCTTTTTGATATCAAAATGGAAAACAACACTTCTTGAATACAACTTTAGTGGAAATTTTTTTTATTTGGCTTCCCTGAAAAGTTACCATCGCTTGGGCTTTCGTTTCGAATTAGAGAGGAATCCCCCCATTATCTGCTGACAATCACTACACACCGAGTGAAGAAAAGTTTAAACGCTGGAGAAAGAAAAAAAAAACCTCAAATGCTTAGCCAGAAAATTTTTAATTGGCAGCCGAACGCCCCCACTTCTCCATTTCAAATTCAATTGCGCAAATTGGGATTGTCTCCAAGGCTCGCTTTTTTTGAAACGGGATGAATTCATTACTCCCGCGGTATTTAAAACAACACCCATCAAACTTCGATTAGGTTATCATTGGGGATGACATGAATCGTTGATGACGGGCGATGCTAACCTCTCTCTCCCCCCCCCTCCTCAGTAGTGGCGGTAGGGGGGTTGCGAATACTCCCATTTGCGTAATTAATTCTCGCCCGCCCACTCCCGTTTTGCCCGGGTCTTCCGATAATTGTTGTGCAACGCTGTCGAGGGATTTGACGAGATTGGAATTTGATTCCGGCGATAATGACACACGAAGCCTAGGCACTAATTGGGAGCAGAAGGGAGGACAGAGGGGGGGGGAGTGTTGCCAAACGTTTGGAACTGATAGCGAGGGAAACGGCACGGACTCACTCTGAGAGACCACGGAGCAGTTAAGGAGAAGGTATGGTGTGGTAGTTTGAGGGGGGGGGAGGGAGGGGGGATAAGTGGGCGCATTCAAGCAATGACAGGAGTAGCTGTTGTGAGAAGAGAGAGGAGTTTCCCGCGAACATTATGCGTAATTGAAATGGTGAAATTTCTGGAGTTTTCTCACAGCTAGTCCGCTTGGGGATATTCCACCAGAGGCAAATCATCGCTTGAACTTAATTTCTGCTAACATCACAGGTTGCTGCCGTGGAAATTGCTTAGATGCTATCTAAGGATCTGATGGACAGCATACTTTATTAGAATGACAACATTAAGCGAGTAAAAATAACGAGGATTTGCGGGTGATTGTTACGTCAGTAACCGAATGGAGCTGATTTCAAGATGACGTCCATTTTTCGGATGAAATCGAAAAGTTGAATTGCTGTTGTAATAACAATGCCCTAAACTGATGTCAACTCTATTTAGCCCAGTGGAGGGTTGTCTCAAAATATTCATTGTGGTTCTATAATTTAAATCTTAAAAAATCATTATTATATGAATATTTAACATTTTTAAATGAATTATTGTTTGAATTAACCAGCCAGTGTTTTAAAGAATTAAAGGGATGAAGCATTATGTTGAAACACCAAAATTTACAGCCATGATATCACACATATATACATTAATTTTGTTCCACGTTTTCGAAGAGAAAAAAGTAAATCCTTATTTAGTAACATAAATTGTATCATCTAAGTATTCATTCCTGGTATATTGACGAGGGCTGTTAAAATTGTCATATCACACGCTATTAATCAGTGAAATTTAACAATATTTTCCCCTCTTTGCTTGTATTATTAGCAAGACTGTAAAAGACAATTAAGAGAAAGCAAAACACAAAGAAAAATGCTCAGTCTGTTGTTGTTTCAAACGCCCTTGGAGTAGGAAAGCCTACACCAAATCCAAAGAACCTAGGTCCTCGGTGAATGGCAGTAAGCAGCTTCACTTTAAGGCGAGGTTCCACTAAGGCTGAAGTCTGACTTGACCTCGAAGAACATCGGCCCCGTAATTTTGAACCGAGTCAAGTGACGAGACCCGAACACTTGACCCTGCACCTCCAGAGGAAAATTTGAGAACTTGGAGGACATTGTACCCATATTGACCTATTTTACGTGCCCCGGCCACCCATTAGTGAACACGGCGGCGGATTTACAGCGACGAGAATCGAACCAGGGACGTTCAGATGACTGGCTCGACGACTTTGCCACCGCGTTCCTACTGCTCAATTTTACCACGACATTTATAATGAAAATCGCCGTCACTTTCTCGACAATCTCGCGCAGCAAAAACCACAATGCTAAAACATTAACCAACCAGGCCTTTCTCCCCTTATATTTTGCGTATGATATCTTTCACCATACTTCATACACAAGTCAATGACATTTGCTTTTTTAATTCATTCATACATGCCATGCTCGATGAACAGACAGTGAGAAGCGATTAAATTGTTTGCTTTAATATTCAGTTTCTTCGATTATTCCAATGTAAAAGGTACATACATACAAAATAATTGTGCTTTTTTTTCATTCAAAAAACAGTTAATGCGTTTTTAAAATTACGAATTTATCAATCAAACTACAGGCCTTTACATAGAAAAGATCCGACTTACAAGCTACGAAATTTTGGTCCAGCCAAACTAGAAAAGTTCTTCTCGGCATTTACTATATTATGGTAGAAAAAACTACTTTACAGGCAACATAATCGGAAGTTGCTGCCAGGCTAACGAGGCGGAAATCATATTACACTTAAAGGATGGAAAATCCTTTGCCCAGCTACTTAGTAAAAATAATAAAAGTAAAAACTGTATTTTATACTATTTTCTATTCAATCTATAAATTACAGATTATATATATATATATATTTTTTTTTCTATGTAGTTTATTGAAAGGAGAGGACTTTTCAATTGTATTAAACATTATTCACTCAAATAATACTTATAGATTTTTCTCTACTCTGTGCCTCTGCTTTTTTAAAATCTTTTCATTATATAATTTTGACTGTGTTTTTCCCAAATCAGTGATATCATTTCGTCTTTTCATTAGTCGTGAGATTTGTAAACAGTTTAAAGCAGTCAAAAATTCCATATTTTCTTTTGATTTCTGGATACATTCAGTAAATACAAACTTCGGGCCTTTGGAAATTTTATTATTACCATTGTTATTTTATTTTTAGCTCCTTCATTTTCTTTCTACGATTTTTTGAAGGGGCACAGGACCTTGAAGCTCGACGAAATAGGACTATAAATATCGTCTAATTCTAACCACGAAAACTCAAATAATATCAGAAAAGGAAATTTTCTTTCTTTATACATATAAATTACATATCTTTAAACATGTCATACATAAAAATGGAAATTATAAATGTATAAGTAATTTTCAAATTAGCAATTTAGAATTTTATATGATTAACTGGTGATTAAAAATCATAAAGTGCTGCGCGCATCAAAAAGTTGAGATATGTGCTTACAGAAAATAATTAATGGTAAGAATACACTTGTAATATATTTACCAGCAATGTAAAACCAAAAAAATTGTAATAAATATTATTTAAATTAAAAATTGAGCATAAAATTGGAAAACTTCAAAAATTATCACAATTATTTGCATAATTTTCCCACATAAAAGCAAGTATTCCAGAATTGCACATTTTTCTGGTTTTAAAATGTAGAGTACCATGGAATATATATATGAGTGTAGTATTATCAGTTTCCTATTGATAGTTTAAAAGTAATGCAGCACACAAACTCAAAATTATATATATATATATATATATATATATATATATATATATATATATATATATATATATATATAAAATCAACTTAGTTTTCCAACGCTAATTCAATCCAACGATATCTCAATGGAAAGTTAAAGAATATATAGTTTGTTTGAAGTGAATTACAACACTTATTGATGAACACGAATACATCCTTTTTATATTAGCACCGGTCTATCGATGTAAAATATAAACAATACGAATAAACAAAAATTAAAATTCAAGCATAGACTGCTAAATCACTTTAACGTAAAACATATCCTGCAAATAAAACATAAACACCGGTCTATCGACATATATTTTAGCAAGTTCAACTGATTTTGAAGATTTAAGGAAAACATTTCCTTGGTATATTATCACAGCATATGTCTAGAAAACATTCATGAAAATGCATATATTTTTCTTAGAATGTGCCTTGCACAATTTTACACTTAAATGTTTTCTTGCGTCAATATATATATATATATATATATATATATAAAATCAACTTAGTTTTCCAACGCTAATTCAATTTGATATCTCAAAGAAAAGTTAAAGAATATGTAGCTTGTTTGAAATGAATTACAACGCTTATTAATGATCATGAATATACCCTTTTTATATTAGATCCAGGTCTATCGACATATATTTTAGCAAGTTCAACTGATTTTGTAGTTTGTAAGAAAACATTTCCTTGATATATTATGGCATCTGTCTAGAAAACATTCATGTAAATGCATACATTTTCCCTAAACGTTTTCTTGCGTCAATATACATAAAAAATCAACTTTGTTTTCCTCTGCAATTCTCTTTCGATATCAAAAGGTCCCGATCCCAGAGAGTTCTCCGAGCTGGAGTCTACTGCTCGATGCTATCTGCCGAAGATAGCGGGAGCTAAGCAGGAGAAAGAGTGACCGCTGAGTCGGATAAAAACAAATGCATTCTGGAACGCAAAACCGCCATCCATTACCGGAATGAATTTTACTGCAGGACCACTTCCGTAATGTGTTTTAGGACCATTTTCACTGCTCATCGATTGGTGCAGGCTTTTTGCATCATCGAAGGATTTACGAAATGCCAGTTCTATATTTTCCACTTTTTAAATGTTCGACTTAACGGTCACTATTGCTTGTATACAAATTACATGTGAAGAATCGACTGTTCTTTCGATTTTAGAACAGTAAAAATGCTCTTGAACATCTCTGGTAGCGTAAAAGTAATTTTTATTCAAGTATTCCCGTAAAAAGTCATATATGTGTTATCCCATTAAGTTCACCACTTGAAATGTTATCACTTACATTTAGATGTCAAGATCTTGTCATCTTATCCAGGATATAAGACCAAAATTCATGGTTCGTTCCTAAACAATTCCGTAGCGCGTGCTAGAAATTGTGGTTTCGTTTGGTTTGGAACGCTAAGGTCAACTTTTTGCTACACGAGGGCTCATTAAACCGGGACCTACAGTTTAAAGCCGATTCCGAACGGCTACAAACATCCATACCAACAGAGGGACTCGAACCCACAGGATCTGAACCAAATGCCAGCGCCCTAGCCATTCGGCCATCGCCTAGCTTCTAGAAATTGTAATCGTGATCATTGAAGTAAACGAGTATATCTGTAAAATAGCATCACTCAACTTAATGGTGTTGTTTCTAATGCCCCCTGCCGGAAGTATTCCAGACCAGGTCCATATAGGCTAGCATGCTGAGGTGTGCGGCTCTTGTTTATAACGACACCACAAGGATCAGAGTCCTATTCAGCCAGGTGCCACCTCAATTTTGACAGAACACCCCCAAGGGCAATATTTGGGGAGATAGTACCCTCTCCCACCGTCTCTGACCTCATAGAGGGACTTTCCGGTCTACAGAATTAACGTGCCCATATCCGGCCTAGACACGGAGGTATTTAATGGCGCTTGTCGGGATTCCATACGAACATCCTCAGTACTGATAACCGACGCGCTGCCGTTAGGCTACCTCGAACTCACTGAACCTATTCAGCCCTTGAGCTATTGATTCTAAGATCCTGGAAGACGCATAATTCTACCGAGAGAGCAAAAATCGTACAAAAATTTAAGACTTTATTCATAGTTTCGTAAGATTTAGTTTACCACTTGAGATTTTATTTTCTTGAAGTCATACGTGGTAAGAGAAAGCATTAAAATAATTCCTTAGAAACAAAATACTCTTAGCACTACTCAAATAAATATTCCATACAGCATATAGTCAAACAAAAAATACCATCATATAAACATTCTCTTTCTTTTCAGTATATTATATTGCCGCTTAAAGCCTTTCCCGTCAAAGACTCTATTGCTGAATGGTCAACGCACGGGGCTGCTGAGCAAGAGGTCCCCGGTTCGAAGCTCTACATTATTTTAATTTAATTTAATTTAATTTAATTCTAATTCTATTTCTGTTAGTTCTAGAAGTTGCTAGAACATTCTTTAATTTCCTGGAACGGCGTTCCAGAATATTCTGTTGATGGATAAAAGAGCAAGTAGCTCAACCTGTGAGTTCAGTTCTGAGTTCTATCAGCTAAGTGTTGTGTGCTAATAAACAGCGTTGTATTCCCTCTACGTGTGTGTTCAATCCATACGACTACCATCTACGCGACATCTTTGGTGGAGGCGCCGGGTACTCAGTTCAGTCTGGAAGCAGAAGAAATACGAAGAAGCCGTAGACTTTTAAATCTTCCTCCGGAATACGGTCTTTACGTAGCCGCTCCACGAAAGCGATTCCCGGCAATGCCTGAAGGAGAAGTCAAGCCACAAACCGTCCTGCTGTCTCCAGCACTAATTAGGGAACCGAGAAAGCCGACAATTTTTAGAGGCGATCCTGGACAAGATCCAACCAAGTGGTTAAAAGAATACCTTAGAGTATCAAAATTTAATCAATGGGATGATACTCTATGTCTTGCGAACGTCTACTTTTTCCTTGATGGGACCGCCAAAATATGGTTTGAAAATAACGAAGATCTGCTGAATTCATGGGACGACTTCGAAAGAGAACTGAAAAAAACTTTTGGTGACTCTCAGCTATATATACGGCGAGCTAAGGATTGCTTAAAATGCCGAGCGCAGAGAGCTGGGAAAGCTACACAATCTTATATCCAAGACGTTTTAGGACTCTGCAACCAAATTGACCCGGCCATGTCAGAAGACGATAAAGTGTCCCACTTAATGAAGGGCATCGCAGAAGAGGTGTACCAGGCCTTATTAACTAGTTAACAGATGTTTCTTAGGACTCTGTTCTCATTACCGCCGCTTCATCAAAGATTTTTGTCATCAAGCTCAACCCTTGCAAATGTTGCTGAAAGGTGACTCTAAATTTCGTTGGGGACGTGAGCAGTCGGATGCTTTCGACCGGCTAAAGGAAGCACTGATATCTGACCCTATACTGGGACTTTACGACGAAAACGCCGAAACAGAATTGCGAACGGACGCCAGCGGCTATGGTATTGGAGCAGTCTTGGTTCAAATACAGGATGGAAAAGAAACAGTTATTGCCTATGCTTCGCGGACACTAACCAAAGCAGAGAAAAATTATTCCACGACTGAAAGAGAATGCCTTGCCGCCGTATGGGCTGTTCACAAGTTTAGACCATACCTCTTCGGCAAACACTTTTCAATCGTAACAGACCACCATTCGCTGTGTTGGCTAACTAATCTAAAGGATCCCTCGGGAAGACTTGCGAGGTGGGCCTTGCAACTACAAGAGTATGACATCTCGATTGTTTACAAGAGCGGAAAGAAACACAAGGACGCTGATAGTTTGTCCCGAAATCCATTGGAAGAAGACAATATACCATCGGAAGTCATCGCCGCTATAGATTTTGCTAACGTTGCTGACGAACAAAGAAAAGATCCAAGACTTGCGGAGTTAATACGGACTCTAGGAAATGGCGAAACAGTGAAAGGAGAATTTGAGCTGATTGAAGACGTACTATGTAAAAAGAGTTTCGATCCAACCGGCAAGAAATGGCTTCCTGTCATTCCAAAGCATCTACGTCAAGACATTCTTCAATGTTTCCATGACGCACCCACGGCCGGACATCTAGGATTCGTCAAAACGTACGACAGAATAAGGAAGCGGTTTCACTGGCCAGGGCTCTACCGAAATGTGCGACGATATGTCATGCACTGCCGGGAATGCCAGCGTAGGAAAGCCGTTCCACAGAAGCCACCGGGTCATCTAATGCCTATACCGCCTGCTGTTGCGCCATTTCATCGCATTGGGATAGATCTCCTTGGGCGTTTTCCAAATTCGACCACGGGAAATAAATGGATCGTAGTCTGCACCGACTATTTGAGTCGCTATGATATTACAAAAGCCCTGAAAACTGCTGAAGCTGCGGAATTAGCGAGGTTCCTCGTCGAAGATATACTTCTAAAACATGGAGCGCCCCGAGTTATCATCACCGATCGAGGGCAAGTGTTTCAATCAAGACTTGTTTCAGATATCATCCGGTTGTGTAACATTAGTCATCGAATGACGACAGCCTACCATCCCCAGACCAATGGCCTTACTGAGCGATTCAACAAAACACTAGGCGACATGTTATCCATGTACGTAGACGTAGAACAGAGAAACTGGGACGAGATACTGCCGTTTGTGACCTTCGCTTACAACACCGCTAAACAGGATGTAACCGGATTCACACCTTTCTATTTACTTCATGGCCGAGAAGCCGAAACAACGCTCGACACTCTTTTCCCCTTCTGCCCTGACGTGGAGAACGACTATACTAAGCATCTTGTCGTGAAAACCGAAGAGGCAAGGCAGTTAGCCAGACTACGAACCCTAGAGGCGCAAGAAAAGGACCGTCGGCGTTATAATTCCAAGCACAGGGTGGTGTCCTATTCACCTGGAGATTTAGTATGGATTTTCACGCCTGTTCGGAAAGTAGGCTTGTCCGAGAAACTGCTTAAAAAATACTTCGGACCATACCAGGTGTTACGACGATTATCTGACGTAACCTACGAAGTCCAAGACTATGAGCCAACATCAAGACGCCGGAAAACGATAGACACCGTCCATGTTCTTAGAATGAAGCCTTACTACGACCCTGAATTACAAGCACAACATCCGAATGGTGATTCTTCAACATCTGAAGACGGCCATTGTGAAGAGGATCCGCCTACCAATGTAAAGAATGATTACACCGGACCACAGACACGTTCCAGATCAAAAGTTGCTAGCAGTTAGGCAACCTAGGACAGCGGGACGCTGTTCTTCTAAGGAGGGAGCAATGCCGCTTAAAGCCTTTCCCGTCAAAGACTCTGTTGCTGAATGGTCAACGCACCGGACTGCTGAGCAAGAGGTCCCCGGTTCGAAGCTCTACATTATTTTAATTTAATTTAATTTAATTTAATTCTAATTCTATTTCTGTTAGTTCTAGAAGTTGCTAGAACATTCTTTAATTTCACTGGAACGGCGTTCCAGAATATTCTGTTGATGGATAAAAGAGCAAGTAGCTCAACCTGTGAGTTCAATTCTGAGTTCTATCAGCTAAGTGTTGTGTGCTAATAAACAGCGTTGTATTCCCTCTACGTGTGTGTTCAATCCATACGACTACCATCTACGCGACAATATCATGATACATCTTTTTTTAACCCTTACACTCTAGTAATTATATTTTGTATTTACTATCAGTTGCTTATAAATCTTATTTATATTCCTAATATGATTTTTTTATTCCTAATATATGCGATAAATGTAAAATACATTGATTCCACACCTTTAAAGAATTAGACTGCACTAATATATTTTTACTAATGCATTTCTAGCACTAATTAAATGATTGTATAATAGAGAAATCTTTTGACTTCGTTAGTTATTAATAATGAACACACAACAGTATTTTCTTCCTTGTGCTCTAAATTCGTACTTAATTCGATATGTCTTGTGAGGAATTCAAAACAAGATTTAGGGTTACAATACTTATCTGAATGACGTAGATTCGAATTATGGATTTTCCAGGCAGCAGATTAATGCACTTAACCATTAAGTTACCCTGGTTATGTCTGAAACTTTAATTTGAATGACTTATGTTCTTTTTCTTTCACGCCAACGATAAGATATGTTGGACAGGTGTTTTTGATAAACTTCTGATTAACTAATACATGGGTGTTAAAGGAAAACTGGAAAACATGATTAATGAAAATATAACCTCATAAATCCCCCCCCCCTCTAAAAAAGAGCTATCCAGAAGTTTTAAATTAATAACATTAGGGTTTGGATAAAATAACAATAGAACTTAGATAAAAAGCTGTTCTCCTTGAAAAAGTCTATTAATATCCCTTTGTGTACGAGCTGTGTTGACAGTCTTCCGCATAGATTGATTTATTTCTAGCATCCTTGCTTTGCCCGGTTAATCCGTGAAATGAACACTAGTTAGAGGTCACAGCATTTATTTTTTTTCTCTGATTGCCAGTTTTTTCTCAAGGACGTTTGGTTTATATTTTCACAATAGGTCATAATCATTCTCTCCAGAAACTATTATAATGATTATCTGGCAGAAATCATGGTCCTTTTGATGCTATAACTGCGAAGAGGTCTGGGCAATATGAGGAAGTCTTATTTCGAGGATTGGTTAGAGTGTTACGCTGCGATCTTTTGCCATACAATTTGTTTTGAAGCACATTCCTTTCGAGGTTATTTATTGTTGATATCACTTTGGATTCCGTGGACAGTAAGTTGGTTCATTACTCACGACAATGGTCATTTTCATGGTGTATCGCTGCGGGACGATGCACAGTTCGTACATAAAAGTCACAGAAGATTGTCCGTTCTGGGACGACATTTCACACTAAACTAAACTAAACTCACAGTCCGTTGTGGACCAAGGCCGGTGGTTCCCAACTCCGCTTTCTTGACCGTGGCCTTGGGTTGTCCCACAGCATATGTCTCAGTCAGGTGGTCATCCTGACGTGGGACCCAGAGAGGTTAGTTCCCAAGCATTGCTTGGTCCTTATTTTATCACCCCACTCAAGGGATGAAAGGCTGAGTCGACCTTGCCCAGTCGCAGGATCAAACCCTGGACCTGTGGCGTGGCAGCTTGACACTTTTAACCACTACGCCACCGGGCGTTTAAATTCATACTATAAATATAGTATCACAAGCATATCACTTGTCATCTGTGGGATGGCATATAATACCTTCAACTGGACCTTTTCTTGATACGGCTGTCATTTGCACGCATCCCTTCTCAAGACAAACAAGTAATATAAAAACAAATTTTTTAAAGTCAATTCCTACTTAGGTCAACAAAGAAAAATTTGAGTGTGAACTAATAGTAGGAATTGAAAAAAAGGATTGCCTGCCAGAACCTTGCCTACTGTGCGAGATTACGAGGAGGGGAAAGAGAGATAAAAAGTTTGTCAGGTTGGGGATTCGCTCCCGCAACCTACAGGACGGGAGGAGCCCGCGCTACCGCAGTGCTACCGTTTACTGAGTAACAATCGGGAAATTACTATTCAAGAGCAAGAGACGCTCTAGGTCTAAAACTAAAATCGATTAATGAAATTTAATTAATGAATTAATATTTGAAAAAACTGTATTAACATCAAGTGTCATCCACTACAAGTTTAAAAAAATGTATTTGAACTTGAGTGGATGAATAAAAAGTATTTTATTAACGATTGAAAATTTGAACAAGATATATATAGGTAGAGTGTGAACTAATAGTAGGAATTGAAAAAGCAAGTGTCGCTACTAGGGAGCGTCTGGTGGGGGTGTACACAGCGGTCTTGCAACCACGTGATCCAGCCACGCTGCCCCGAACAAGAATGAAAGCCAAATATTTAGCAAGGCAAATCATTCATTATATAACATATCTCCACTTCCTGGACCTCCTACTGCTCACAAACGCAGTTATAGAACACAAACCAAACTATGAGGGATGTTTTATTTCGCGTACTGATCATTTATTTTAAAAAAAAGTGTGGGCTTTCCAGATGAATATATAAATAGGAATTACAAACCTATTATTTGACTGGTTGATTCTTTTTCTTTGCATATCCTGAGGAGAATATATAGCAGAATTTTCATAAGACGAGCTTCTATTTCCCAATATCGTACGTAGAAAAACATTTTCTACAGAACCTTGTTATTAAATAACATTAATATTCAAATAAAACCCCATATTATCAAAAAAGTCCATCTAACAAAATAAATATTTTTTATATATAAAAAACACTTTATGTAATCAAACCGGTATCACAGAGTTACTTGAAATTGATATTGTTTTGATCTTTACTAGCATGAGTAATTTTTTTTTCATAAGAAAAGCCTGTTACGAATAATTGTAAAGAGTTAAATTATGGTTTTCTTAGCACTTTAAAATACGAAGAGAATGTGAGACACGCAGTTATTTGCAATTTATTCGGTTTGAAATTTTGCAAACAACCTTTATTTCTGCGTGCATATGCGCCCATCGTGTAATTTGCTTGTAAAAGACTATTTTCTTCTCATACATTTTAAATAATTATCTAACAACTGCATGATGCCTTTTATTAGTTTTCAGCGTAAATTTTGTAAACTTCACCAATTTTGTAGTAGTCATAAATTCGATTTAATTTTTGCCAAATGAATTTACAGGAACTTAAGTTTCTTTGGTTTATAAAAAGTACTTTAATTAGTGCAACCTTTTCCATTAACTTTTAATAAATTAAGTTAATTCCTGTGCAACAATATTGCTTTTTAAGGAATTTTTTTAATGAAATTGTGGGATTTCATCAAATTTAAAATCAAATGTACATAATATCACCCTAAATAAAAGCATGGAACTACACTAATACTTTTATATTATGGTATCAAAATATTGTAGTAATATAAAAATGCATATACTTTGTCATGTATTTTGCCACTGCTGTCACTGTAAAACGCTAATCCTCAGTCCTTGATTCCAATTTTAAGAAATTTTACCATTTTTTTATTATGTACTTGATGAAGTTTTCTACGTGCTACGTGCAAGTTTTTGAATTTGATACTTCTGAAGGATTTGGCCATTATTTCTTAATTTCACTGTCAGTAATACTCTTGTAATAATAAAGTTTGGAATGCTAATTATTCACATTCATACATTCTCTTTAGTATGGAGTTCAAGAGAAAGATATCGAATTGTGTAGCTTCTAACTGTGGTGGATTAAGCATTCTAAAAAAGTTAATGAGGTAGCAATTTATTTTTATTGCACATCATATAACTAAATCACGGCATTATTTATATTAACAATTTATTTAACTTTTAATAACAATTTTTAGTAAAAAATTTAAAATGCTTTTTGTTTCAAATCTAAAAATATTAAATTTAGAAGAGTTAAAGGGAAAGGAAAAATACACACTAAATACTATTTATAAATAAACTGCACTCTGCATAAACTAAAGCACAAATTTTAAATATAGTCTAAAGTGATTATTTCCTGGCTTGAAGTTCGTAAGATTTATTACGGCTTGAAAAACATCATTTTTTTACAAATATTATACAAAAATTGTATGAAATGTGTGTTAGTTAATGAATTGCGTATATAGTTTTCAACATACTAAAGTTCTAAAAGTGGACTTTAAGATTGGAAATCTGTAGAAAAAAAAACTATTAAACACTTTCTAGGCTTAGAAAAATTGATTGAAACTTGTGATTATTAATTGAATAAATGACTATGAATCATCAGTTGAATCCTGATTATATATATATATATATATATATATATATATATATATATATATATATATATATATATATATATATATATATATATATATATATATATATGTATAAATATATATATATATATATATATATATATATATATATATATATGTATAAATATATATATATATATATATATATATATATATATATATATATATATATGTATGTATGTATCATTGCTTACACGACAATAAAGGGTTTTTACACTTTACTTGTTAGCGTTACTTACCGGTAATGTGTAGAGAGAATAAATATTAAACACTGTCTACATTTATAAAAAGTTGTATAAATTTATGATTGTAAAGATTTTTGCGCATTAGAGATAAATTGCGATAATATACGATAAATTTAAAGATTTTTACGCATTATTCATCAGTTACCAATGGATAATGTGTAAAAAATAATAGCCATAAAACACTTCGTACTTTTAGAAAAGTCGATTGAAATTCATGATTATTGCCTAATCATGTGACTTTTTACTTATCAGTGAACATCAAATCGTTATCAAACACTATTACTAATGCTGATAGTAAAGAGCTACTATTTTAGGTATTACTAACTGGCGTTACTAATGGGTAATATACAAGAATACGTAATTTTCGTATTTACGAAATAGATGCGAATAAATGCGCAATTTGCCGATATGAGCGAATAAATGCGAAAATTACATTTTTACTACTTTTCGGGGAAAACTTGGTGATAAACGGCTTTTTAAGCGAAATTAGGTGATAATAGTAATAATTTATTAACATAATTGCGTAATTACAACCATCCAGGGTCTTTAACTGAGTAATTTCACTCTCCTTCGGATTTGCTCCGAATTTCACCCGGACAGTTTGACCGTACTGGTTTCGAACCTAAAAATCTAACTGAAAAAAATCAACCATCAAGTTTTGTGGAACAGTTTAGTTGATTTCAGCACGTCTCTTGAGCGTAAAAGCCAAGGGTATTTCAGCTACTTACAATAGTCAACCAAGAGACTCCTGTTGATGTTATACACATTTTAATTGCAACAAATGCAGCTACCTTAACTTTGCAAAGGCAGCTATACAAAGCCTCTATAGTGCCGTTAATGGCGTAGATGCTGAGATATTTTAGCATGTACAACATAGTAATTAATGACAGAAGGCAAAGACTTAACATAATGTGGAGACCGCTACAATGTTTGCTTTTATGTAAGAATTTTGATACTTAACTATCCAAATAAGTAAAATCGTGATTTTTTTTAATAAATGCGAAATTTTTCAATTTATATATTTCTTAATAAATGCGAAATTTTATCTATTGTACTTTTTGTTGTTGCGAAATTTCGATATTTTTTATGCGAAATTTACGTATCCCTAGTAACATGTGAATATAACCACCATTTAACACTTTCTACCCGTATTGCAAAAGATGACTTTAGTGTATCAAACAAACCTACTTAAAAGACGAAAAATTTTCTAAGTTAAGAAAAGTTGATTGAAATTCATGATTATGAACTAATCAATTGATTTCAGCTCATTAATTGAATCATGATCACAAACATAATTTCTTATACAGATATTATAAAGAGAACCTAATTTCTGAAGGACCTAAGAGCGCACTTAGTGCAGCTATACGGCAATCCGCCTTTGGTTTCCATACTTATTAAAACAACTCTCAGAGTGAACTCGCTTTGAAAACCTTACAATTCCCTCTTAGCCTACACATTCCCGCCCTTAATCGGATTGCTTGCTGCACCCCTAGAACCAGCTGTGCTCGAAGTACGAAAAAAAAATATACGAAATAATAAAAAATTTAATACTTACAGTAATACTGAAGCGAAAAAACTCTTGTTGAGTGTAAAAAAAAAAAAAAATAGAGGGAACCAAAAAAAAATTATAATCGTATATCAGAGTTTAAATATTTTGCCCGTGTGTCGCCCGTACTCTTTTCTTTTGCCAACTTTTTCTGGTGAACTGATTTTAATGGAAAAATGATTTTTTTCTTCTACTGTTTCTTTTAAATTTCATTTTCGAGTTATTTTTGTTGAGATAGCTTCGCCGCTCACCGCTAATGGAGTTGTAAGATTCATACAACTTTTTCTTGCTATTTTTTTCTGTGCATCAAGGAAGGGGCATTAGACGTAATTAAGAGATAGAAATGAGAGGCTTAATTAATTAAATGCACGTGCCATTAGCAAAATGCGATCCTTTGTTTGTCTGGCAGCATCACTGTTTTGATGATTAAAGGGAAAAAAAGGATGCAAGCTGTGTTATCTTGTACTAAAGAAAAGTCTTTGCTGCTTCTTTTTTTTTTCTCTTGTTAATCAATCAGACTCTTAAAAGCGTTCGTATTTTCTTTTATATCACTTAACCCATTAATTATTTTTTTACTATTTGCTTTTTTTATTAGTATTAAGAAATTTGAAAAACTGTTAGCCACGGTTGTATGAATTATAATTTAAAAGATTTCGATATGCAGTACTTTAAGAGCCTTTATTTTTTTTTTTTGTAGTCTTTATAAAAATGAGCTAAGAGTTTCTAAAAAAGTTATGCTAATACATTTCTTTTAAAAGATTATTCTCTCGGGTTTAAAAAAAATTTAAGAAGGTCTTCAGTGATATTAAAAATTTTTCGCTATTAGAAACTGTATCTATAAAAAATTTATTTAGCAAGAATTATTTTGAAACATTTCAGCGACACTTAAACTGCTATTTTTAAACAAATTTTTTATTCAGAAATGGCAAAAGGTAAGAAAATAATAATATTTATAAGAATAAAATAATATAGATTAAACGCGGCAATACACTATCTCTCTCTCACAGTTTTACTTTTCTCTTTAAAGAACTAAGATGACAATGTGCTGATCTCCCATTTTTTCCGGCAGAGATTCTTACCTTTACATCCAACCAAAACCCAGTCATTATCTTCTTTAATGAACCTCATATTCTCCGTCACTTTAGAGAAACCAGGAGGACTAAACTGATCCCCGGTCGATTACTTATTGTCTAAATTAATTTATTGTGCATCTATGACGACGCCTTGATCGTATCTTGTCAATTATGCATTTGGTCTAATTTAAAAGTCTATGTGTTACATAAAATGTTATTTGACTATATATTATAAAGCAGAAATAAATACTTTGCTCGCATGGGAATATTTAACATGCACTATAGAAAGACGGCTACCGTCATTTTGACTGTTTCGGACGTACTATTGAGCGCTATGTCTGTATTTATGTCCTCAGGCTTCTCAAATTTTATGACTTCTTCTAATTTTACGCGAAATATGCAAACACATTTGCAAAATTATAGTCGATAGTAAAGAGGGGGAGAAAATGTGTAGTATACCTACTAAAACTGAAAGCCGTCGAATTGACGGCAATATAGAAAACAGGCAGAAATCTTTAAAATAATACCGGAAAAATTTCCCCCTTTTGCTAATAACAGAAATATTGGCTCTTCGGAAATATTGGTGTTGAAAATTAAGAACTGCTCAAACCATGCATATATTTTTACAGATAAACGATACCAGGTTGTCTGCTCGACATACCTGCACAAAAATATATCTAAATATATACTAATTTATTATACATTGGTATGAAATAGTTCAAAATTTAAAGTACTTAACCATTTAAAAAAACATTCAAATATTTTGAATTCTTGATTTTATTTTTAACCCTCAAAAATGACGGCGTTCAGTCTTTTTAATAAGAAAAAATATTTCCGTCTTTCTAGTGTTAAAAAATGCGTAAACTATTGCTTCGGAAGTGTTTACATCGTGAATTCGGCATTGATAAGAGAATTGTATTTACATGAATTGGTATATTTTTATCGAATATATTTTAAATTGTCAGATTTCTAACGAACTTATGACATCATGATATTTTTTCATGAGATAACTGCGAAAATTCTCTGGGAATAATAGAGGGCTTCACAAATTCAAACTAAAAAGCGTGATTAATATCTTTCCTGTTACTCGTTCTTTCCTTTTCAACCAAATCATCAGCATTAACAGTATCGGGTATTACACATAATTTGCACCTTAAGCATTCCCCTAACAGTATGTGGCAAGAGGAATCCCCCTTTGTCGACAGACGTAGAACAAAATTTCTCAGAAAATATACATGTCTACTCGAATATAATGAAGTTTTTCTTCAAAAAAAAATTTTTTTCTTTTAAAATTTGCTGTTTTACTTTAAATAAAACATGGTCCAAGTAATGAGAAAAAATCATTATATACTTGAACATATATATTACATCTTACATTTTGTTTGCATGGAACACACCTTGATAGAGGAGTCTCTTTTGTAAATGTCAATGCTTTGTTATAGAATAAACAAATTTGAAAATTATTTGTGAAATTTTATTCATTGCGATGCATAATAGGGCTAATTTTACAAATGAACCGTTGAATAGATAAAAAAAGAGAATAAACCTTATTGCTTTGTCTTAGAGACAGCGTTTTAAGAGTCAAATATTTCTATGAGAACTGAAAATAATTATACAGCGCTAGAGTATTTTAATGAATTAAATAGAATGTTTATTAAGGACCTGCAGCATTCCTTATTTTAAAGGCTATTTGTCTTTATTTATAAGGAGTAATAAGGACTATTTTTTAACATCGAAACCTTCCTTTAAACCAATTTTTTCCGTCTCTTAAAGCGGCATCCTTCAAATAAAAGTCAAAGGAAATGACAAATGCACAATCCCTCCTTTTCACCTAAATAATCCTAAAAGGGTGTCATCACAATCCACATTGTGCAAAACGGAATATTTCCCTTTGTGAATTACTGAATAAAAGTGGGGCAGCACCTCCCCCGCACGACATTCGTATCTGCCCCCTCGCCTCTTCCATCTCATTGTTGGCCGCCAGATTTCGCCAATCCATCATCCGCCTTCGCCAAGAATTGACACGGCGGCGACGAAAATGATTGTGTCCGAATCGAGAACCACCATGTCGGAAATAATAATGATAATCATAATAATAAAAAAAAGGGAGAACCTCCTATCCGTCTGTCTCTCCCCCTGGAAGAAGAAGGGAAAAAAAACTGTATACACATTCGAGTCTATTCAAAAAACCTCCGAAATGGAAAAGATGGCAATAAATAGATCGTGACAGATACAAAACGCGAGAGATGGACTCCCAATAAAAAGATGATCTCAAAGGCATCTCTGCGAACATCATGGAACGATTCTAGTAAATGTCGTTCGGAAGAATGGAGATGTTTTTTTTATTTTCGTTCTCCGGAGTCCTCCCCTCCGATGAATAGACGCTCAAAGTAGAGGAATAGGTCGTCCAAACTGCTTCAGGCCCATTGTGGGAAGCGCGTGTAACAACCGCAATTCATCAGTTTCAGCCGCTGAAAAGAACCTCTTCTTCAGCTTCTCTCCTGGACCAGAGTCAAGTGTGCGGACAGTGGACGAGAGGAACATTCCCAGTTTTTAACGTCCGGAGTGGTGTGGGGGAAGGGGGTGGGGGTGGAAGGGGGCGAGTTCAATGAAGGCACTGGTCCATGCTCCGAGCCTCATCAGTTTCCTCCGTCTTTTCCGTTTCATTTTTCCTCCCCTTCCCCCCTTCTGACCGCAATAACGTCCGCTCATTTCTTTTCCTTATGGTCGCATCTATTCGGACAATTGCAAAAGAGGGTCATCGATAAGGGAAAAAAAGGCACATAATCATCGCGGGGATAGAATATGAAACGTGGCTTTCGTCGAACTAAAGTCGTTCCAGGAGGGTGTAGCGCAAGGAAAAAAGAAAGATGTTTGAAAGAGCCAATAAAGGACAATAAACGAACTTACAACTTCAGTGTATACATCTGAAATCGTGGGCCTATACATCAGAAGGCATTTTAAAATCAAGTGCACTCCTCAAGCATTGAAAGACGCTGATGTAATAAGCCACGATATATATTCGTTATGAAGTTAGTTTGGCAGTTTGTGTCATGTACGCTATGAAGAATTACCTGTCTCTTTTAAATTGACTCACAGGGGGAGAAGATCCAGGTGTAAGAAGATGTCACTGCAATTCAATAACAACCATAGTTCATTTAATTCGTCTATAGCCGAGAAATAAAGATGGAAAACAAAATATCTTCATTGCACATGGCTTACAAAATATACTCAGGGATCATTCATTATCGATCATATGATGACACAACACAAAGCACACAATCTTACACGATTGTTACAATATTGTTATCTAGGTAGGAAATTAATGTTACGGAACAATTAACATTTTTCTAGATAACTAGGGGCTTCGCCCCTAGGCTCGCTACGCTCGCTCCTCTGTTAGGGCTAATAGCGAGATACATAGGGGCTGATTCTCGGACAATGTAACAGCTTCCATCCATTTACTGTTGACACCCTTATGCGAAGGGCTTTTCATCACTGTTGAATTATCAGCTTTAAAATTCAATTAAAAATCGAAAATTTAAGATAGAGACTTGAAATGGGGTTTATATGAATAAGAAAGCTTTCAGCTTCCAGATGATGTAAATATTTTCTTTGCAAGATAAAAACTCGAGGAGCATCGATATTACATCCACATAGGGGACGATATTTCTTGAAAAACTGTGTTTCATTTTATGATGAAAATATTAGTCTGTTTTAAAATATTTTTAAACAAATGAGGTCAAGCTTGAAAGAAAAATATCTGTAGTCTTAAATTGTAAAAAGATCAAAATTCTACGATCATTTTTTGGCGAGTTATCGTAATCTGAAGACGAAAAAGTCAATATTTTCCCACAAAATATAAAATAAAAAAAAACTTAAAGTCCGACGAAGATGAGACATGTCTTACTTTGGTCCTCCCCATTTTTCTGCATCCATTGGTATCGCTCTCGACCCCATACCCCCAGCGGTTTCGGAGGAGATAGCGTGACAAGCTTTTGACAGCGGCTGCGGGAGTTACCCTTTTTTAGAATAGAGAGATACAATTGTAGAAAAAGTATTACGTTAAGAAGAGTAACAATCGTATATGGTCTATACTAACAGACTACAATCTAGAGTTTGGGTTAAAAATATTTATCCTGATGTCCTGATATCATGAAAATGCAATTGCAAACTTCAAATTTTCTTCGTAAAATCTTGAACATTTTAAGGCTTGATTGGAATAGAAAACTACATTTACGCAAGTAAATTTTACGAGTTAAAAGGGGAAAACGATCGCTTAAGGCATTAACTATATATTTGACCTAACAATCGAAGTACAGTAGCCAAGATCAATGTTAAGACGTTAGAGGTATAGTTCATAAAATAAAGCAAAATGTACAGCTACCTGACTTGAACTTTTAGGTGATTAATATTTTACTTTTGAAATGGGTCTTCTTGATTCACGGCTAAATTTATTACCATACGTCACTTAAATTTTGTAGATATTCAGTTTTATGTACTTTTAGTTTTATGTAACTATTTTAGATAAAAGCACGCTCTTGTATTAGCTAATCTATATATATAAAACAGTTCCGTAACTGACTCATTCATTCACTGTCTGACTGACTGACTGACATACAACGCACAGACCAAACCGCTGGACCTAAAGGGCTGAAATTTTGCATGGTGATTCTTCTAATAGTGTAGGGGTGCACTAAGAAAGATTTTTCAAAAATTCTTCTTAGATTTTTTAAAATTAAATTTTTAAGCTGTTTTTTAAACTTTTTTTACGTTTGCATTTAAAATAATACATTGAGGGTGATAAATTTAGATCACGAGAAAGATCATAAAAATTCCTTCAAAATGAAAATTTCTTCGAATTTTTACCTCCATTTCCTGATTTTTGGTGAATTTTTAAAGATTAATTATTAGAATTTAATTTATTAAATGCTGATCACGTGATTTCTTTTTCTGGTACTTTCAATAAATTTATCGTCACGTGCGTAACAACTAAATAGACAAAAAAAAATTTTTTTTCTCTTTCTAATTCAGCAGACGATTGGATATTATCCAAAGAAAATGCATATCCCTTACGATTTTTTTATAAATATATATATATAGATAGATAGATATTTTACATCAATTGTATACATTGATCATCGCATTTATTATAAATATATATATTTATTTTTTGGCATAAATTGCATACGTTGACCGTTGTATTTAATTTGAATGTACTCCGTAGCGAAGCGCGGGTTTTCAGCTAGTTATTATATATGTCTCATTTCAAAGAAGTATATTTCCAATTTATACATGAATATAAATTACACATTTTTCCCCCAAAATATTTTTCTACGCTACAAAAGACTTCCCAAGATAAAACAAAAATTGTAAAATAGAGAAGAAAAATAGAGAGTGTAAGTTTTGTATCTGAAACACAAAAACAGAACTTTCCTCTGGCGAGAAGAAAATAAGCATTAGCGTAAATCTTGAAAAAATTCCCAAACTAAAGCCTCGAACAAAATGAAACACCTTTCTCGTGGTAAAAGAGTTTCAACCAAACTTCAAACTGGAGAGTTACGTGTGATTACTGGATGTATTTAAATAGATATTTTTTTGCTTCTCTTTACTCAAATTTTCATTTTATAGATGAAATAGAAAATATTATAAAATTTATTTCCTTTACATAGATATAAAATTTGCATTTACTATATATTTTTCCATTCGTACACAAAGGAAGTTCAAACACAAAAGTTGAAAGGGGTTTTAACTGTCCTATATGATTGAGAACAATTATGGTATGTTAAACGACCTCTGTTTCATTGGAAAAAATTCCTTGGTCACAAGAGATAGCAAAAAAACACTTTGGGGATTTCAAATTCTCTAACAGATTTCTGTTTAAAGTTCACACGTCTTTTTGAACACTACAACACTTTAAATCAGCATTTTTTTTTGTTTTATTCTCAGACAAATGATATATCTCCTAAAAGTACAATCGGAACAAATATTAGCCTTTGTTTATTTTTTAGATCAATGATTTGAAATACATTTGGCTATTCCCTGTTTCATTTTAATATGCGTAAATTAATAAATGTATGATTTATAGAAAAAATAGGATTTATACAGGTTTATAGACAAATTTAGAAAACCAGGTGCATTTAAATTTTGAAAAATTTATTACGATGATCTTTTACATTATATATACATACCTCTAGATATATATATATATATATATATATATATATATATATATATATATATATATAGATAGATAGATAGAAAGATTATTCATATTTAGAGTTTTATTCATATTTAGAGAAAAGCATAATTTGCGTGTAAGCTTTTTGACTTTTTTTACTCTCAGACTACTTATCAGCTATGTTCATGTTGAGGAGTTCCATAATAAAGTGCAAACTTACGTCCTTGGCTTATAAGTACTTTCGAAATACTTATCTCTGCACGAGAAACTCCCTCTATTTATATATATACACACACACACATATATATACATATATATATATATATATATATATATATATATATATATATATATATAGATAGATAGATAGATAGATAAATAGATAGATAGATAATTACATGCATACACACGTATATATATACACAAACACAAACATACACATACATACATACATATGTATGTATGTATGTATGAGTGTAAGAGGCTTCTAAGCTCACCCCACAGTAAGTCACATCTCAACTCGCTCACTATGCTGCTGCCATTAACTCAATCGCTTTGAAAGTTCCCGCATATTCATACTGCGGCAATTGTTGAAAAATCCAAGCCATTTTCCAATTGTGGGCATTAAATCGCTGTGTTCGCGCAATATAATAACAGCCAATAAAATTCTCAACCCTCCTCCCGGTAGTGATGAATGAGGTCCAATAAAGATCTCTCTCTCCCTTTTTTGGTTGCGGGCAGACCCTGTTGCGAAAACTGGTGTTTTGGAAGTTTTTATTGCCCATTAGTGTCCAAGTTCAACGACTCGTGACGGAACTCCGCGAGCTTGGAAAATTCACTCGTGAGCGGGCCATTAAAAATGGTCGCAGAATGCCCGAGCAGGTGACTCTCGCGGATTTTATGAAATATATACACACAGATTGAATAATAACACCTCACCGTTGTGGTAAAACCGCGGAATGCGGGGTTTAGGTAGGTCTATAAAGGAGTCCGAGCAAAGCAAATCGTACGTGTATATCTGCTAGAGAGCTAATGTTCAGAGGTGTCAATGTTCAAAATGTTTGTCCGATTTGTTAAGACTGTTGTATAGTAACCCCATTGGATTCGCTCACCTCAATGTTAACCTATGGAAAAAATGTGTCCAATAATTGCCGACTTGGATTTAAAGATTTTTTTTTTGTAAAAAATTGAATCCCGTAATAGAGAGAGAAATTTTACACCTTGGGGCATTTTTCGTTTTTTTTTTTTTTAAATGTAAATAATATTTTTAATTTTAAATTATTCGGAGGAAAAATCTAGTGTCTTTTAAATGCTCTTCAATTCCTTTGGTGGATGAAATTTATAAAATGAATCCTGTCGCAACGTGCAGAAAAATTCAGGTTATGTGAAAATACCATTTTTACTGGATTATCGGCATTTATGTAGCTGTAAATAATAGACAAATGTTCTCCATAGGTTAACCTTGTGGTGAGCGAATCCAATAGGGTCAGTACGCAGTAGCCTTAAAAAGGTATTTTCAAATAAACTAATGGCTGTCTGGAACAGTAAGTTTTTTTTTTTTTTTTTTTTTTTTTTTTTTTTTTTTTTTTTGGGGGGGGGGGGGGGGGGATGCTGGTTTACTTATGAAGGTCTGAAATCTACACATTTCCGAAGTAAACATTTGAGATGTTTGCGGGAACAGAAACCTGGCGGTATGTGAACAACCTTTAGCTATGCGAACATCCTTTTAGATGTGTTATAGCTATTCATGTCATGTGTTTCAACGGGAGAATGCGCCACCACACATATCCACAGCCCCCAGATTATGGTTAGAGGAACACTCAGCCGAGTTTTGAAACATGAAATAGCCTCTTTTTTCCTTATCTTCTTAAATCTGATACGCTCGTACACACTGGAAAACACTGTACCTATATAGAGAATCTATGCTCACTTCTACCCAGACTTGGGTGTATATAATTTGAAGTGGCACTCTATTTGAATTTGAAGCAAACACAGTTTATACATGAAACAATGTTTATTGAATTCGTTGCACATATAATTGGCTTTTACAGCAATAAGCATGCGTACTACTTGTACGGAATGTATAAACACAGCTTTCAAGAACAATATATTTTTATACTCACGAACAGTAAGTCAAACCAGCAGTACTGCCACGTAAACTTCTGGCCCGTTAAGCACTAGCGCAGGATAACACCTTTTCAACCTTAATAACCTCCTCTTTTTTCTTAATGACGCTGCGTGGTATTTATACTAAGAGCGTATGCCGAAATTCGCATATCTGAAGCAGCTTCTTTAATTCATTAATTCAAAAGTTCGATTCTTGTGAATCGAATCTTGTGTATACCTTACACCTATAAAGATCTAATGGTAAAATCTATGGTTTTAGTTTCCTTGAAAAGTTCCTTTAGTTCCATTTTAGTTTCCTTGAAAAATATATGGTTTATTTTCCAGATGTCAACATTATTGAACATATCTGGCAGACCATGCAATGTTCCGTTCAAAGCAGAGATCCGACATCTAGGCATATTACAGATTTGCGGACCGCTGTTTAGAAGGCATGGTGCTCATTGTCTATACAGACAGCCTCATAAAATTCATGGAGACCATGCCCCGTCTTGTTTCTGCAGTCCTGCGATTCAGAAGTGGAACTAACAGGTATTAGACAGGTATCCCAACTTTTCTGGCACTTCGGTGTATATACAAAAATATTCAATAATTGCAAGATAAAAAGAACTTTTTATATACCATATTTTTAAATTTTCTGTTGAATCATATAAACTTGACAAATCTATGTATTAATAAATACTTTAAAAAAATATTTTTTGATGAATTATCCCATCAACTTGAAAGAAAATGAAGTTAATTGGAAGTTAACTTGAGTTTAACTTTTCGTTCCCGTTCCGGCTAATAGATTTCTGCACCAGTCTACAAAACAAAATTAATTGAAAATAACTGAAAATGAATTTAATTCTGCTTAAAGATGGCTAAAAGTATTTAAAAAATGCACTGTCATCGTGTTCTGAGCTATTCTAAAAGTTTCAAATGTCTAGCTAGTCGGGAAGTTAGTTAAAAATCGATTGCAAGATTTGTGCTGGACAAACACACAAAAACACACAAGAAAGCAAGTTAATAAAAACATGGTAAAAATACAAAAATATATAAAAATATTCAAAAATCTGTAAAAAATCTACAATCACTATATGGTAAATCCCTATTGTAGTTGTTTTGTGGCTTATGCCTCTTGACCGACAGCATATCAGATCAAGTCCATAAAGGCTACTGGGCAGAATGGTGCGGATCCGGTTTTGAATAGCACCACAAGGTTTCGAAGTCCGACTTGGCAAAAGGACGGGTCCCGTAATTTTCAACCGAGTCAAGTGACGAAACCGGTAACACTTGACCCCGCACCTCCAGAGATAAATTTGAGAACTTGGAGGACATTGCAGCCACGACAGATTTTTCATGCACCAGCCGCCATTAATGTACACAGTGGTGGATTTGTCAGCAACCGGCATCGAACCAGAGACGTTCAGATCACTCGCTCGCCGTTTTTTCCAACTGGGCCACCACGCCCCTCTCTGTTGTAGTTACTGTATGGTCTCGTACTAATTAATTTTTTTTGTTAATAACAGATAATAACGGGTTAAAATGTTTATTTTTTAATCCCCTTAAAATTATAATCACTTACCTCTTCCTTTCAAGTGGGGAAATGTATCGATGTTTCGTTTTAAAAGTAATGAAGGGGCATATTTTAAATTGACATGTTTAATTGAAGACAATTAGTTTCTTTTAGGGCTAATTTTGCAATTTCTTGATCTCTAGTCATACTTTTTTCTCAAGACAGTCGATGAAAAGTGGAACGATAATGGAATTGATCCTCTAATTAGAGACACTTACATGGGGTTCAGTGAGTTGGATTTTATATTTAGTAGGAAATATGTAATTGTGCAACTCCCTAATATCATCCCTTCTCTTTATTTAATTAGTAAATTCTTATTCATTCGAAATAAGATTTTGAAAACAATTAGCACATTAGCTTTACAATGGCATCTTAAAACGAATTTTTCATTAACAAAAGCTTAATGACTTTTTTCGACTTATGCAACTAATTAAAGACCGATAATGCAGGAAAGAATTTTATTAATGATGGGACATTATTAAAAATGATAGCATTACATAAATAAATAGAGACTGATCCCATGGCAGACATCTGACTCTTAAAATAACACTCCTGAAATACATGCTTAAAATAATTCAAAGGATACATCTACAAATTATAAATTTATAAAAACCAATATAGGAACTACAGTGGTACCTCGACTTACGAGTGTCTCAACTTACGAGTTTTTCAAGATACGAGCATTCTCTCGGCAGATTTTTTGCATCGAGTTGCGAGCTAAAATTCGGGTTACGAACAAGCTTCAGATACCCCACAGCTAGTTTGCGCAGCGAACTCCATGTGCTCATCAAATGAGAACACGAGAAGCATATAATCTTTACAACCTTTATGTACAATTATTATACAACTGCATACATATTATTCTAAGACTACTATCCAGTCTAAATCCTAGAGATTAACACTTAACAATTATCACTCGCTGCAGCTCGCTCTGCCCACACTTGATTCTCCCTCCGAAACCGAACAGCGTCCTCCCTCTCTCGCAGACAGATAGCTTCAATTCCCTCCCCCCACACTGGTACTCGCCATGGGTTCTAGGGGATGGGATGACCTTGGTCCTAGGATCGCAAGCTCTCCTCCTTCTACGGATTCTGAGAAAAAGATCTTCGGATTCTCAGAAAGAGGAATTTGGACATTACATCCCAGTGAACGATGCAACAATCGCTCAGCTTCCGCGTCTCGCTTCAATAAGGTAGCTCGTAATAAAAGCGAAAGCGAGGAAAAAGTGGCGAAAAGATAAAAAATCAACGAATAAGATTTAATTTTTCAATTCAGCTTTCTCCTCCTCTTTCATCAGCATCTTCTTCAAGTCTGATCTCCAAGGTATATGTTGTACATTACACTTAATAAAACAAGTTCATTGCCGTACATTCTATTGTATTGTATTTTTATACAACGTTCGTCGTTTATAAGAACATTTTTCTTATTTAAAAACATGTAAACAAAAATTGCTGTGTTTGGGGAGGGGGGGAGCCCGGAAAGAATTAATGGCATTTCCATTCATTTCAATGGGGAAAATTGATTCAAGATACGAGTAAGTCTAAGCTTAACATCGGCCCACCGTGAAGGCATCCAACTAGTTTTATGATAACTGGTGGTCACTATGGAGCACATCCCTAGCTCTGACACTTGGCTACGTTACTAAATGGTGTTCTGAATAGTGCCTCTCTCGCACTTTGACTAAGCCACCAACCCAGGCCTTGGTCCTGGTGAGTTCGTCTGCAACTATATCGAGTCGCCCCATAGAGCCAATCCCTAACAATAAACATTACAACATAAATTAGAGCCATACTCGCTATTAACAAGAAATCTTTATTAAATAATATAATACATTTCACTTATATACAGAGGGATTAGTACATCTAGATAGATATTACATATAATTATAACATATTAAATGAGAGCCAATTTACATAGCACTTAAAGTGTGAATAAATATGAATAAAAGTTAACCAGAAAAATATATACAATATTGACAAGCATTGGCTTACTGAACGTGCATGTCCATCAGCCCTTTAACGATTTTATTCACTACTCGGCTGCAGGAGTGATCGTTAAAGAATTTATAGTTACGAGCTCCGTCATGGAACGAATTAAACTCGTAAGTCGAGGTACCACTGTATATTAATTCGTCCTTTGGGATTCTCGCATGTTATATAAGTTTCATTAAAGCTATAGAGATATCTGACTTCTACCCTTTCTAGGATATATGTATATCGAAGTCACCCTCTAATAAAGTAGAAATGACACTTTTTGCACTAGATAGATAACAAAGTTTATTATCCCCTTGACACATATAACGTGCAGTGCAAAAACAATACTGAGTAAAGACTGGTACGAAATGTTATAAACACTATACAAGGAAATGAAGTTCAAGTACTCCCAATATATATAAATGCAGACCAGTGATGCTGCACTGTAATCCACTATTACTAACACAACAACCTCTTTATGCCAGAGTGGGAAAAAAACTCGCTTAGGCTTAGAAGCGATCTAGCTATGAGCCACTGAAGGCAACTCGCGTAAACAGCTCCAAACAAACCAGTCTCTCCCGCAATCTGGCTACGCGGTATTTATAGTAATGGTTTATGCTGAATTTAGCTTCTTTTTGTTGTTGTAGCTTCTTTGGATTTATGCAAATACAATGATCGATTATTGTTAATCGATCATTAGGTAGACCTTACAAAGCTCAAAACAAGTTTTTTAGTGAAAACAAAAAATGTAGTTGATGCTAGGTAAAAATATAATTTTCCTTGAATCGTTAGAAAATTCAAATGCCTTGTCTATTTTCAAAGTATATTGGAATTAATAAAAAAAATGTGACTAGGAAAACATGCACTTCTATACAAAAAATTATAGGCGTTAAAAATATCCAATAAATAGATATTAAGTTTACTGAAAGCTTTACTGCACGATGACTTACTAAATCTGAACACAAATCCATGGAGTTATGCTCAGTTTAAATTAGCAAAAAAAAAAATGCCTTTTTTAATTCTTGCTACAGTAGAGATTTAAGGAATACAACAGAACTGAATGAACCTTGCAACAATATTTAATAAACACTTACAAGACACTTGGGGAAACACAAACAGTAAAAAGGCGTCTTCTTAAGGTAATTTTTTTAGTTGATTGTGAATTAATATGAAGCCACCTTTTTACAATATTTATTAAATTCTTACGACAAATATATTAATGCTTTAACAAGCAGCAACATATACAATCTAGACTGAAGCTCAACAAGATGAAGAAAACTTAATCGTGAAAATGCATCATGAGAAGCTTTGCCAATAACGAACTGCTTAAGTACATCGAGGAACTTCGATGGTACATCGAAGGTTCATCGAGGTACACGAAAGAATTGCTGCTAAGTTCATACTACTGTCGATGAAAAAATATCTGATAAAAAATTGATGTTCGGTTACTCTCAGCCTTTGTAAATCTAAGTATTTCTAGAAAGATGTGCAAATTTTGTGCCCCCCAGCAGAAACAGATTGAACCGGTCATTTTCATGGATGTGAATGGAAGTTACCCAAATAAATCCTTCAAGAAGTACACATACTCACACACACACACACACACACAAACAGAGAGAGAGAGAGAAAGACAGAGAGAGACGTATATATACATGTAGGTATATATATCTATGTATAGTCAATGTCCACATTCAAGGGATTTAGGAGCCGTGGGTCCCTGTGAAAAGGAAAATCCCCATATATTTCCATCCCCTACCTCATCTCCATAAATTTGTACACTTTATACCCGTGATCTTTCTGAACAGCCATGAAAGAAAAAAACAATGCATTTCAGAATCAACAGTGAAAGCTTACACGCTCACAGTGTGTCAGAGAAGCAACGCAGTACCCGTACAATGCGGATACAATACGTGCACAGTATTTAAACACAGTAATATTATTAAACTTTACAAAGCCAAGTTATGCACAGTAGAGTACTTCGTACTGTTTCTTTATGATCATTATCTATAAACTCAGGCTTACCGAACATCAGGCCTGTCTGTTGTTGTATTCTTAAGGCATTCTATTAAGGCATTTACTTCGTATAAAGACCAGGAGAGATTTTTCTTAGAAAAGATTTACTTCTAAATCTTCAGATACATGAAACATACTTTGGGTCACTTACTCCAAAAACAATTTATGAATAAAATGTTTAAAAGCATTGGAACTCATGATGCAAATCCCCTTTCAGTTTCGCACTCTTCTAGCTGAACCGCACTACGGTTGTAGCCGCACGTTTTACACTTTATATAGCCAATCAAAACTCTTTGATGAAAGGTTTTTTTTTTTCTAATGCGGAGACACTTGTCATGAGACATTAGTCTTTTTATATTCACCACGAAATCTTGCTCGTTACTTTATTATGGGAGTGCCATTCAGGTCAACCAGCATCGATCCCTAAGAGGGGACAACACGGTAACAACACAAGCCTTATTCGGTTATTCGGGAATTGAACCTAAGCCCACCACGGAGAAGCTCTCGATGCTAACCACTATACCACGTGGGCGGCCTCTTTTTTGAAAGTATGATCTTTGACGCTAATCAGAAAAGGTGCAAATCATGTCATATCGACAGGATGACGTCAAACAAGTAGGAAAAATGGAGACAAATAATCATAAAGAAATTTTGTAGGAAAGAAAATATAAACACTTAGATCAAACAACTTTATTTTATGAACTAGCTGAATATCCGGACTTCGCTACGGAGTACATTCAAATTAAATACAATGATCAATGAATGCAATTAATGCCAATATATATAGTATATAACAAATACAACGATCAATGTATGCAATTGATGTAAATATATATATATATATATATATATATATATATATATATATATATATTTATAAAAAAAAATCGTAACGAATATTTTTATAGACAAAATAATGTAGAAGAAAATATTCAAATTAAATCTAATAGAACATACTAAAGAATATAGTACAGTTAATATAGTACAGTTTGAGGAACATATCTTTTACTGTATTTTAATATTTTTTTGGATAATGTCTAATCGTCTGCCGCATTAACAAGAAAATAAATTTTTTTTTTCTCTATTTCGTTGTTATGCACGTGACGCAAGATTAGTTTAAAATATCACAAAAAGAAAAGAAACCACGTGATCAGCATTTAATAAATTAAATTCTAAAAATTAATCTTTAAAAATTCACCAAATATCAGAAAAGGGAGATAAAGATTCGAAAAAGATTTCATTTTAAAGGAATTTTTATAATCTTTCTCGTTATGTAAATTTTATAACCCTCAAATTGTTATTTTAAATGAAAACTTTAAAAAAAAGTTACAAAAACAGCTTAAAAATTTAGTTTTAAAAAAATCTAAGAAGAATTTTTCAAAATACTTTGTTAGAGCACCCCTACACTATAAGAAGAATCGCCATGCAAAATTTCAGCCCTTTAGGTCCAGCGGTTTGGTCTGTGCGTTATATGTTAGTCAGTCAGTCAGTTACGGAACTCTTTTATATACATAGATTAGAAGATTTTACGGTAACAGTAGGCTCCAAATTATCACAAATGTTCCTATTTAATATCCGAACTTGCTAATAATTAAATTCGCAGTTGTTAGGAACATACTTAAGTCGGAGGTCATGGTAAACTGCTCATAATAAATTGGCGTAAGATGCTTCGTCAGTGACAGCAACAAATTCTCAATTATTATCTGAAATTTCTGAAGTTTAGAATTTATGCTTAGTTAGAGATTAAATACGAAAGAAACAATTACACAGTATAAAAGTCAGAGTTAATTCATTGTGTATTAGTTACATACTTTCTGCAGCTGATGATTGGTGAAACCGAATCCAGAAATGAATGACTTTGCAGTTCACTGTTATATGCACGGAACATAACATACCAGTTGGGCATCATTAATTAAAAGCCAGAGTGACCAGTGGGGGCGTCAGTTCGGAAGTAACACGATTCCCTCCCCTCCACCCCGTCTTCAAAACCGCAGCGAATTATCGACGCTCTCTCGAATGAAATACTGCCACTATCGGTCATTCATCGAAAGTATAACTACAGCAGTCTGTCATCGACGAGACAAATTTCTTCAATAATGGCCAGGCTGAACTGACCCTACCGAACGATAATTCCTCCTCTCCCCCACTTTTGCCCGGGTGGAGGAAGGGGGAGGAGGGGAGATGCTGATATTCCTGCTCTATTTCTTTGTGCTCATCTTCATTTCTCAATTCTCGGATGTTCACTTTCATGTACTTTTTTTTTATCTATCCAGTTTGCAATTCCTTTTGAAAACATTTTAGAGAGTGGCTGGAAAACTTTAATAAAGGAATACGCTTCTACTGACGTACACCCAGCAAGATATTAAAGAAAAGAAATAAAAAGAGCAAGTTCATCATGAAACGATATTGGCATTTCACTGTCAAAACCTTATTAAATTGTTTCCTTTGGCTATTTTATTATCAGCTATAGGTCTTTTTATTAAAAGAGATCATGAGAATCGATTTTTCCCTATACTTCCTTCATTTTCTGTCTGGCACGGGCTAGTTGAAGTAAATTTTGAGAATTAGGGAAAAGTTCTTGGTAACAATTATTCAAATTCATACGTATAAAGTAAAATTTGTAGCGGAGCATTAGAAACAAGATTTGCTAGTAAGGGGAAAAAATGCAGTTATCTATGTGTATGCTAGTTACTGTGTAATAGACGATGTTGTAAAAATCGAATATATATATATATATATATATATATATATATATATATATATATATATATATATATATATATATATATATATATATGTATGTATGTATGTATGTATCCTTATGATTTTCTTTACCTTTTGAATAACATTTTTTTTAATATTAAAACGTAAATATCAATAAAGTACATTTATTAAAGGGCCATTCAAATATTACTTAAGCACATTTTTAGTCAGTTTAGATCCCCTCATTTCCCTTGTACACAAAAATAAGCAAAATTCCGCCCCCCCCCCCACACACGCACTTTTCTTTACGTAAGATTTGGCGAATTTATCTGATCCCCCCTTTCCCCACGACACCAAAAATAAGCAAAGCTTGAACCCTCTTCCCCCCTTAAATGCTTATGTAATTCTTGAACGACCCCTAACTGTTCAGAGAGACAATCCCACATGACGCTCCCTAGCTTCATAAAGAACGATTTTAATGAATTCAAAATTAGTTTCCAATCTTAATTTCTACTGTGCATTTAAAGAATCTGTATGTCCCCTTGACATGTGGTTGTGGTCGTTTGGAATCAGTTGTAGTCTCCAAAAATAACCGACCTACCACCATTTTTACACATACACATGTAAATACAAAATACAAGTAATTATTGAACATTTCATCTACGCTATGATGCGACTCCGCATGTTCAAAAGATTCTCAGAACAAACAGTTCTCATTGTTTATATGCATATAGAAGTTACTACATTTTGCTAAATTAGCACCTGAAAATTCGAGCACTAAACACTAAGAGCAAACAATTTTAAATTTTTTAAGCCTGAAAATGTCATCTAGAGTTACAATGTTTCCCTTAATTGTCACTTCGTCAAGTAGTACTTCTTTAAAGTATCAAATTTGGGGCATAGGATTTATTTATTTATTTATTATTTTTATTTATTTATTTATTTATTTATTATTTTTATTTATTTATTTATTTATTTATTTATTTATTTATTTATTTTTTTGCCCTCCAAGAAAGGGTTATACGATACAAACCTCAACTTCCAAGAAGAGATATTTTAAGCTTGGGAGTCTTTTATATGATCGAAGATATTGAACGTCTATTAATGTGGCACTGTTAACACAAATTCGACGCTTGAGTTCTAGCTGGGAAATCGTATATAATTACCTCTCCCAGTAGGTGTCTGCACTTCTCTTCACAGCCTCATATTTAAAGTCGAAATTGATCCCCAAATGCTGCTGTTGGCGGGAAACGATCCTGGTAACAAATAACCATAGCCGTATAAATTACCATTCCAGAGTGGAGTTGTTATGAGTGCAAAATTATCTCTCTGTGACGTTTCTTTGTTCGGAAGACAAATAGATGCCGAATTAAAACTCCGCCAGAGCATAAACTGACCAGACATTTGATTCATTATCTCCAGCATCCAAAGTCCTCCCATCTGCCAGCCTGACGCTGACCAATGCCAGCGTTCAAATGACCTCCACCCCTTTCGCCATTTATTTATGAAGTGCTGACCCACGGTCAACGGTGACCACAATAAATCAGCCCTTTCCCATTGGGTAATCCGATTGCCGTCGGGCAGTAAAGGGCAAAATGTTTATCTGCCCTTTTCAGCGGGAGAGGGATAATGGCTTGATGAAAGGGGTTAAAGGAGAGGTCTTTCAACGGATTAGCGGGCACGGAAATCAGATTGCGGTGACATCAGAGCGGTCATTGGATGAGACAGACGTTTTTCTTGGAAGATGTTAGGCTCTACCAAGACTAGCATTTCAGGGGAAAGTTTTTCTAAACAACTGCTAAAATATCAGTTCAATGTGCATATTTATTTCCTCATTACACTCAGGCCTTTTTTTTCAATTCCTACTATTAGTTCACACTCTCTCTATATATATCTTGTTCAAATTTTCAATCGTTAATAAAAGTACTTTTTATTCATCCACTCAAGTTCAAATACATTTTTTTAAACTTGTACTGGATGACACTTGATGTTAATACAGTTTTTTCAAATATTAATTCATTAATTAAATTTAATTAATCAATTTTAGTTTTAGACTATATATATCTTGTTCAAATTTTCAATCGTTAATAAAAGTACTTTTTATTCATCCACTCAAGTTCAAATACATTTTTTTAAACTTGTACTGGATGACACTTGATGTTAATACAGTTTTTTCAAATATGAATTCATTAATTAAATTTAATTAATCAATTTTAGTTTTAGACCTAGAGCGTCTTTTGCTCTTGAATAGTAATTTCCCTCTTGTTACTGTGTAAACGGTAGCACTGCGGTATCGCGGGCTTCTCCCGTCCTGTAGGTTGCGAGCTCGAATACCTAACCTGACAAACTTTTTCTCTCTCTTTCTCCCCCTCCTAATCTCGCACAGTAAGCAAGGTTCTGGCAGGCAATCCTTTTTTTCAATTCCTACTATTAGTTCACACTCAAATTTTTCTTTGTTGACCTAAGTAGGAATTGACTTTAAAATTTTTTTTTTATATATTACTTGTTATACTAATAGGATCCTTAAAGTTTTAGGCTTTATCAGATTATCGATGGTAGCAAAATCCTCGTTAGTCTTGTTTTAAAAAATCATCTGAAAACTGGTGTATTTCAAATTAATTTTATCAGTCTGGTTGAATTGTGATACAAATTCTAAACTTCATTTTTAAGATGCTGTTAAAGTCACAGCTAAAAGGGAAAGTTACCAAAAAAAAGGAAAAAAAAAACCCTCACTGAATCAGTATTGGAAATATGGTTGAGTTATTTTGGCACAGGAAAATTCTGTTTTGACGAATCTCAGGAATATACGATAATTAAATTTATTAAACCAACCTCAAATCTTCAAATTTTGACTGTGTAAGTTCTCAGCACAATGAACATAAACAGGAAAACCAACGTACATAAAGCACAAATAGCAATAAGATGCAATTATTTTGCATACGGCCGTTTCGAAGCTACAAAGGAGCTTCATCAGTGCAACGAACTTAGTGGCAGCTCAAAAAAAAAAAAAAGCCGAAGACTAAGCCAGGCTTAGTCTTTGGCTTTTTTAGTTTACGGCCGTGACCGTTACTAAAACGTTAGTTTACGGCCGTAAACGATTTAGTTTACGGCCGTGACTTTTAGCCAGGCTTAGACACGGCCGTACGCAAAATAATTGCATCTTATTGCTATTTGTGCTTTATGTACGTTGGTTTTCCTGTTTATTCCTCTAGCACAAAGGTTGTATCTTTTCTTTTCAAAACAATGAATATAGTTTGGCTCACTGAAATTCATTATATCGAGATTTTTTCTATAGGTGGTTCAATGTATCATTTATAATGTATGTCAATAAATGGAAATTTTGAAGACCATTTTCGTTAATAAAACTGTTAAATATATATTTTTGTTAAATATAAACAATAGAAATAAACAAAAATTAAAATTCAAGCATAGACTGCTAATCACATTAACATAAAACATATCCTGCAAAGAAAAACATAAAACATTTTCAATAGAGGATAACGCAGAAGCTTCATATCCCCATAATGAAAAAAAAATAAATAATCCAACAGAGATAGATAAAAATAATACGAATATAGACAAAAAACAAACAGAAATCAAGCACTCTGGGCATCCACGCACCAACGGCAAGATTCTGCATAAGAGCCGGAACTGAACCATAAAACAACATAGAGGTAACCGACAGGTCTCGTCATCAGGGAGCCTAACCATATCAGTTACCTCAAGGGGAACTTTCTGAATAGGATTCAGGTAAGCCCAAAACACATCCCAAGGCCCCGAGTCCCCCAAGGAAGCAATAAGTCAAAAAGAAAAATGGAAAGACAAACACAACTTACAGTATGGGCTCAACGCACCATACATGCAAGCACACAAATAATCCTAATGCAAAGTAAAAGATGCATACATACCCCAATTCCGTAAGTGACGGTTATGGCGAAATTTAATTCAGTTAAACTTTCAGTTTTACTTTCTTCAGTTAAAAAATTTAATTCTGTTAAACAGACTATTCCTTTTATACGTGTAAAAATGCCAACACCAAGAAAAGAGTGTTTGTTTTGCTTTTCTCTCATGAAAACTAGGCGAGATTCTGAAAAGGTGAAATATCTGAAAAGTAAACAACTTAAGGATGCGTCCCTATTGCGTCATTTAACACTAGAACTAGGTATACCTATTTCTACCAATATTATAACAGTTCACTTTAACTGGCTCGGTAGTTCTGGCGTTTAGCCTATGATTTGCACGATCGGGTAAATAGGACAAGAACTGATATGACCGTCTCGAAATGTCGTTTTTAGCCTGAGATCTTATACGATATATGATACGTGATACAGTGTAATGATACAAATATGAAAGCATTTTTAGACGAAAAATTTCATGTTTTCATATTTGCATGTACTCAGAAGTATCAGTAGAGATACGTAGTTGTCGTATTTACGAAATAGATGCGAATAAATGGGAAATTAGCCGATATGAGCGAATAAATGCAAAAATTATTTTTTTACTACTTTTCGTTGAAAACTCGGTGATAAACGGCTTTTTAAGCAAAATTAGGAAATAATAGTAATAATTTATTAACATAATTGCTTATCTAAGACCATCCACGGTCTTTATCTGAGAAATCTCTTTCTCGAAATTTGCTTATTACGTATTGCTAAAGACTTAAGGAAGAGAATGTGGAGACTACCACAATGTTAGATTTTAACTAAGAATTTCCATACTTACCTAACCAAGTAAGTAAAATTGGGATTTTTTTTTAATAAATGCGAAAATTTTTGAATATATATATATTTGTGAATAAATGCAAAATTTTATATACTTAAATTTTTTTTAACGAAATTTCGATATTTTTTTATGCGAAATTTAAGTATGCTATTTGAAAAGTTTGTTGTGATTTGAATAGTGTTAATCCTTGTAATATTTGAGTATAATTATATTGAATATTGTATGCTTACTATGGTTAGCAGTTTTTTATTATTTGTTGAATGTTATTGTATTGTATATTATTTGCATTGTTTATCATACTGCTAATACGCAGTAGTTGTTTAAGGTATATCATAAATAAACTTGAGTAAATCTGACATATGGTAAAAAATATATGTATGTATATGTAAATGTATATATATTTATATATATATATATATATATATGTATGTAAATATATATATATATATATATATATATATATATATATATATATATATATATATATATATATATATATATATATATATATGTAATATAATCATTACATATCGTTCTTAAATGCAACCTGAAAAGGAAAACTAGCTCAAATTTACATGGCTGGAGCTAGACTCAGCCTGAAAGGAATTAAAATTTTGAAGCAGTCGGGTCGAATGGTTTTATTAGGAGCGATAGTAACATACGTCCTTTCATTTCAGATGCTCGGAGCGAAGTGCAATATCACCTTTCAACCTTACGCGCTAGAAGCGAGGTACATGTGACTGTTGTTTTGAAATGTCAGCGGAATTTTGGGGCTGGCGATGCGAACCCACGCTTTTATCGAGACGTATACACGTGTAGAAATGCAACGTTTGCTGTTTTGTGGGAAGTTCTGTTGCTATGGGTTTTTAAAGCGCTAAAGTAATGTTACGGGGGATTGGATTTAGGAAAGGGAATTTAACTGATAGAATGGAGGGCCTAATATTTAATTTATTATATATATATATATATATATATATATATATATATATATATATATATATATATATATATATATATATATATATATATATATATATATATATATATATAAGAATAATTAAATAATAAAAAATTCTAGGACTAGGTTCAAATGGAACCAGGAATGGACTTTTTCGGCTGTTAACTAGCTAACTTAAATTAATCTAGTCGTTTGCCACTAAGTGGCCTGTTTTGATCTGTTTTATTGTTGCATTAAGCTTGTCGGGTTGCCCTTGCGGGTTCTGTTGTGGTCCAGCACGATTGCCGCCGTAAGGGCAGTTATCAGAGCATGTTTGCCTTATAACCGAAAGGTGTGGGAGGCGGAAGGATCGACTTATGCGAAATTTACGTACCCCTAAGTATCAGTCCAAAAGTGTCCGAACAGCTCATTCATAAAGAAATGGAGATTGCTCTACACGCACTCAATTTTTATTTGATTTATAAATTATTCCTTACTTTATATGTTCTACCCTTCTTAATTTATCTTTTGTTGTGATTTCTGGTATTACTGAAGGACAAACAAAAAAAATATATAAAAAATTAAAAACAATGGAATTGAACTTTCGTCGATAATCATAAAAACATCTCTGTCGCTGGGAGCACGAGTGTATTTCTAAAAGAAATGTAAACAGTTTATAAACTAGGGAAAACTGTGACCGTCTGTAACCAGGTGCTATACCAAGGCGATTCAGGTAAAATGTTAAAATAGCCTAGGTACTGCCGTCCCCCCCCCCCAAAAAAAAAAAATAAATAAATAAATTAGGCGCATTTAAAAATTGTTTTATCTTTTAATTAATAAAAAAGTCTTTTTACCCTGACAGGATCTTTAACTATCCAAAAGTATCTCCTTTTAAAAAGTTAAGGATATAGCAGTTTTATACACCCTGATCATCAGGTTTCCAGATATGGGAAGGGTAAAAAAATTTCTTATCTTTTAGATCTTTACGATGAATGCTTGGAACGTATCAAAAAAATTTACACCTATGAAACTACCCTGACAGCTCCCGTATTTAAAATTCTTATTCTTGAAAATATTCATCCGCCTTAACATTTTCCCATCATAAAGTGCCCCCCCCACAAAGTGCCGACGCTTTACAGGAGAGAGATACCACGGGAAAGAATGTGCCAAATTTTTCAAGAGTCTAGTCTGGGGATATAAATAGTCCGCGAAAGATCATAAAACAAAAGTGGATGTAGAGATGTATCAAAACGAGGTATGCGGACGCAAACAGTATCGAAGGAGAGGACCATAATAACTGTTAATGTTTCCAGTTCCTTGTACAATCTTGCACCACATCCTCCCTTCCACTGCTGCGGTGTAAACAAACACGACTGGAAGGGACCAGCCGCACGCAGCTGGACAAGTCGTAAATAGAGCAGCCACTCCGTGCGTCTGTTACATCTCTCTATCTGCAGAACATTAATGGACGTTTTATAGAAACAACTCTATAGCTGCAAAGGGGACAGAAAAAAACCCTCTCAGGATGGGAAGTGGCGAAGAACTGCAATGACGTGTTATAAAATTAACGCTTGTATTGTAAAATATGTTGTTATATTGTCATTAGTATTCCCAAATAATATCAATTGTATACACACACACACACACACACACACACACACATATATATATATATATATATATATATATATATATATATATATATATATATATATATATATATATATATATATATATATATATATATATATATATATATATATATATATATATATATATATATATATATATATATATATATATTTACCAGCTGAATACCTGCGCTTCCCTACGGAGTACATTCAAATTAAATACAACGGTCAGTGCATGCAATTAATGCCAATATATATATATATATATATATATATATATATATATATATATATATATATACAGTCGAACCTCCATATATCGAACTTCCCTATATCGAAATTTTCTATATATCGAACTCTTAGCAAATCTCCATGTTCATTACATAGAAAAATTGTTTCTATATATCGAAAAAACCTCTATGTATCGAAATTTTTTTCAAGACAATTGGGAGATTTTATTCCACTTTAGAATAAAATCTCCTAATTTTTTGCATTTGAAACAACATGTCGTGGACTTAATTCACGGAAAATGTCCCTGATGAAGTTTTTAGTGGACTGAATAAATACGAACATTTCTTTGAACTTTCCGCAAAACTAACTGTTCCGCAAGATAGTCGTAGTTTCTTTTTAAAGAATGTAACTGTGTATCATTGTAAACACTGTCTGCATTATTGTTTTTTTAAGATATGTAGTAATCAATAAATCTTTCATATTAATTCATTTTTTAGTTATTAACTTTCATTTAATGGGATTCGCATATAAATTAGAAATGGAGTTTCGTATACGAAAATTAGCTTTAATTTTTTTTATTTTTTTAGGAGAATTATGATAAGACTAAGCTCAATTCTATATATCGAAATTTCTATATATCGAATTTTTTTCGCGCAATTTGCTACTTCGATATATGGAGGTTCGACTGTATATATATATATATATATATATATATATAAGTCCGACGATCAATGTATACAATTGATGTAAAAAAACAAAAAAATATATTTATAAAAAAAATCGTAATGGATACTTTTATAGACAAAACAATGTAGAAGAAAATATTGAAATTAAATTTAATAGGACATACTAAAGAATATAGTACAGTTAATATAGTACAGTTTGAGGATCATATCTTTTACTGTATTTGAATATTTTTTTGGATAATGTCCAATCGTCTGCCGCATTAGCAAGAAAAAAAATATTTTTTTTGTCTATTTAGTTGTTATGCACGTGACGATAAATGTATTTAAAGTATCAGAAAAGAAATCACGTGATCAGCATTTAATAAATTAAATTCAAAAATTAATCTTTAAAAATTCACCAAAAATCAGAAAATGGAGGTAAAGATTCGAAAAAGATTTCCTTTTAAAGGTAATTTTTTGATCTTTCTCGTGATAAAAATTTTATAACCATATTTAGTATCAAGCAAAGGCAGAAGTGTTTGCAGGTGAATATAAAATTGCATTATTTGTTTCCTCTATTGATGCACTAATGCTTATAAACTTTAAAAAGAATACTAGTCAAATATATTCAAAGTCTTTATCCTTAAAATTTTGTCTACCCTCTAAAGCTGTAAGACTAAGAATGCATATTTCTAAGCATTGAAAATTATTATTTAATCATGAATTGGTATTTGAAGAATTTCTCATGTTTTCTTGATATGGAGTTTTTTAAATTCTAATCTATCGCAATATCAAAAATATTACAGGATGTGCCGTTATGAATATGCTGTTGAAAACAAGTCCTAGTTCAAATAAATGCAGTTTTTTACTGTTTATATCAGATTCTCTGTTTGTCAAAATCTGGAGAGAGAAAATTATTTGCAAAAATTTTAGATGAAAATTGCTTTCTAAAGAACATTTTTTTTAGCTCAGACAAAATAGGGTTTCATCGAATTTTTTTTTCTTCTGTGTATAACTAAAGTTTTTCTCTTCGGCCGTCATATACTAGATGATAAACATTTTTAAAAGATAAAATTATGTCTAAAAAACCTGGAAAGATATATGCTTTCATCACAAGTATTTTTCAGTAAACAAGGCTTATAATGAAACAAAGCGTTATAAAACCAGTTATAGAGTATATAGCTCACTTCTACCCAGACTTGGGTGTATATAATTTGAAATGGCACTCTATTTGAATTTTATACAAACACAGTTTATACATGAAACAATGTTTATTGAATTCGTTGCACATATATAATTGGCTTTTACAGCAATAAGCATACGTACTACTTGTACGGAATATATAAATACAGCTTTCAAGAACAATATATTTTCAATACTCACAACCCAGCAGAGAGTCAAACCAGCAGTACTGCCACGTAAACTTTGGGCCTGCTAAGCACTAGCGCAGGATAACACCTTTTTTACCCTTAACAACTTTTTTCTTATTAATGACGCTGCATGGTATTTATACTAAGCGCGTATGCCGAAATTAGCATATCCCAAGCAGCTTCTTTAATTCATTCACTCAAAAGTTCGATTCTTGTGAATCGAATCTTGTGTATACCTTACACAGTTTTCTAAAACTATTAATTGGTAAAAATATTTTAAAAGAAATTTTGAATTAACTTTAAATTTCTAAATATATTTACTGTTTAATATTTAACAGAATTTATACGGCTAAAACTTAAGAATGGTTCGTTTTTCGAAACTGTCCATATTTTAAAGAAATAAAAAAAATTAACTTAAACGACTTTAAAATAATTAGCTTTAATAACAAATTAAAAACGTGTATATTGTCACTATGCTTGCAATTTTTATGAAACAGTTTTGACTAAGTTCAATAAATTGAGAAAATTCTGTACAAATTTCTTTGCAGATTTCCCATCCTTATTCAAAGCCTTTAAATGTCTCAGAATGGGTTGTTTCACTTGTGGTCTACATCAGTGAACAACAGATGTTTAAAATTCCCCCTTGTTATCAAATAAGTTTTTTTATTGCTGTCGTTTCAGGAAGGAAAGTACGGCGTGTAAAGCGTCAGAAAAAGTATTTCACCTGTTTGAAAATAAACAATTAGACAAGCGCTCTGAACTTAAGTATTATGTGATAGCTCACTAAAAGTTTAAAATAACTTTCCTTGTAAACTCCTTGTAAGTCCTCTTTCTTCAGAATTCTTTCATTACTTCCGGTGTTCGGAAGGAACAAAATACTCAGTTTTTTAAGTACTCTATTCTTTGTGATGTATGCAACTTGTAGAATATATTTCCTGGAGTGTAAAATTTGAAATAATTTTAGAACGTTAAAATTTACAGTTGGACTTTCTTTAAATACTATATAATTCAAACTAGCTGAATACACTTGCTTCACTACGGAGTACATTCAAATTAAATACAACGGTCAATGTATGCAATTAATGCAAAAAAATAAATAGATAAATATTTATAATAAGTACAACGGTCAATGTATGCAATAAATGCCGAAAAAATATTTATAAAAAAAATCGTTGCGGATATTTTTAAAGACAAAATAATGTAGAAGATAATATTCAAATTAATTACAACAGTCAATGTATGCAATTAATTTGTATGTTTAATATCCATAAAACATACTAATTTGAATTAAATTCTTAAAAAACTTCCATCTCAATCAGTCTATGGTTAAATTTTATCTTATACTGTATTTTAATAATTTTTTGTCAATTTATTTCGTTGTTATGCACGTGACGCAAAATTAATTTAAAGTGTCACAAAAAAAAGAAATATCTTGATGAGCATTTAATAAATTAAATTTTAAAAACTAATTTTCAAAAATTCACAAAAAATTAGAAAATAGAGGTAATGGTTCGAAAAATAATTTATTTTAAAGGAATTTTTATGATCTATCTCATGATATAAATTTTATAACCCTCAAATTATTATTTTAAATACAAACTTTAAAAAATGTTACAAAAACAGCTTAAAAATTTTATTTTAAAAAATCTAAGAAGAATTTTTCAGAAATCTTTCTTAGTGCACCCCTTTACTATAAGAAGAATCTCCATGCAAAATGTCAGAAAGCGGTTCGGTCTGTGCGTTATCTGTCAGTCAGCCATGGAACTGTTTTATATATTAGACTAGATGTATTACCCGACTTCGCTCTGGATTCAGTTTCTGTTATTATTTTTTTTCAATGATTAGCCTCATGTTATGATGTTCTAAAGTTTTCGCTAAAATTCTTTTGAGGTAGTAAATAGCATTAGTTTGTTGTCGGTGCTGTCATTGTTCATCTCTTTCCTCTCCTTTAGATGTCGAAGCTCGAAGACGATCGTATGTTCGACGCGTTAAAAGTTTCTTCATCCGTCTCACTGCTTCGGATCACTACAATTCGAATTCTGTTGCCTTCGAGCTCTTTGGAATGTTTTTTCTTCAGATTCTTGTGCCCGTTTAACTGCATTTTGAATTCTGTTGGCTTCGCGCGCTTGGGAATGTTTTTCATCAGATTCTTGTGTTCGTCTAACTGCATTTCGAATTCTGTTGGCTTCGCACTCTTCTGTTTTTTTTTCATCATATTGCTCATTTCTCAACAATCTTTGAGATTTTGCCTTACTTCTGCAGGATTAAAAGTTGCTCTCCTCTTTTTAGGCATTTTAAAGCATTAATTTACAGCTAGTCAATAACTTTGAATGGATTTATTATTATAGAAAAAGAATAAATAATGTTTGAATGTATTGAGATCACATTCAATATTAAAACACAGCAAATCTGATAATTATTATAGAAAAAGTATATACACGTATTTCATGCTCGGAATTCTTTCTCAAAACTAAATCGTCTGCTACGTTTCTATGCCACTTTCAGACTTTCTTAATTATAATATACACGTATTTCATGATTGTAATTCTTTCTCAAAACTAAATCATCTGCTATGTTTCAATGTCACTTCAGTTATATAAATCATCGTGTCAAGGCTAAACGCACGTGTGTCTAGCTAAGTGAACGTGTCCTTCAGTATATTTGAGTTTGAACAGGTAGCTTGGGATAGTTTCAATTCATGAAATGGATAGATAACACATTCATTGAAAATGAATGACTTTCCATCCTTATATTTTCATTTTTAAAAAGAAATATTCCGGCGTTGCCACGTATATGAAAATAATATATCAAATTCATTCTTGCATGCGCCAATGTATGAATAAATGACGTTTTTAATTCATGTCTATTTATTTTTACGGAAATATTATAATTTAATTGGCAACAATGAAATGTTAGAATGGATTTGAACAAAAATATCCGTTGATACCGCGCAAACTTGTTCTAACATAATTCGGGAATGGAACGTCGTAGCGGGATGAAAATAGTCTTTAACCTTCGCGCAAGTTCAAGCAATAAGTTGATCAAGTTTCATTGCAATCGGATGAACGGTACGGCAGCGCATAAAGTACGAACAAACAAACATTCATTTATATATATATATAGATTAGATTATAAGTAAGGTAACGAGGTATAATTTATCGTTATGTAACCCGGACTTTATTTAGGGTGTTGCAAATAAAATAGATATATTCATTGATTCTTGGGTCCGTATTCTTGGGATACATGCTATACCACCCCGTAAGGAAAAGGTTAAAGAATAAAATTATTTGAAGTCTCGCAAATCAACCGGGTTTTTTTTGCACATTTACCTTACTAAGTTTTGACCATTCATTTTATGTTCCCTAACCGTCGAGACTAAACAGATCCTTTCAAAGGCGGAATGCCCCTGACATGTCATCACCGGTTCGTGCACTCTTCCTGCAATCCCCCACTCTTACCTGGCAGTGCTATGCCAATTTCAGACTTCGGAATTATAAGCAAATATTAGCCCCGATTCCGCTGTTTGTGCAAGGGATCTGGAGAGAAATGCTCGAAGAAAGCTGGGGGGGCTGGGAGGGTGTCGGAAGGAACTTTTTATGAACGGAAAGTCCGTGAGCGAAAGGGAAGAGTGGGGGGGAGAGGGGTTACGGGCACGATGGATTGCCCTTAATCAGAATCATCTGTCTCTGTCCGATGGCTATCGATTACGTAATATCCGCATTCTTAAGTGGACGACGCGTGGAGGATACTTTTTCCAGACTGAATATCTGCGTGTGTTTTTGCCAGTAATGAAGAAAGGTCTGGGGGTTGAGAAATGTATGGCGATATGGGGGTGATTATCGTACCAGAAGGAATAAGGATTTCGGAGGAGAAAATTAGACAGAAATGTGATAGATGGATGTGGTAAGCATCTTTGTCAGGATCTTCTTAACTATGAGCAAAGGATATTACACAAAAAGAAATGTAATGCAGAAATCAATAGGTACCTATAAGGGCCTGTTCATATAGCAGTCCGTAAAAGGAAAGATGGCACTGAGACAGAAATAAACCAATCTTAGGCGGTAAAAATTTCGTTGCTAAACGTTTGGAGGTTTGTCATTGGTTAAATATATTTCAATTCTTTAACGCTTCCGCTACCGGACTTTTATTTGAAAAGGCCCTAACAGTTACAGTGAACATGCCTGTGAGTTGGAGGGAGTCGTTGAAATATTACACAGAATCAGGGCCCGATTTAGAAAATTCTGGGTTATAGGCACGACTCGGGATGGGAGCCCCCTAACACTGATGTGGGCGGAAAATTTCCAAAATTGACACACAAAAAAATAATCATGAATTATTGGGAAAGTACCATTTTACCAAGAATTGGCTATTTGAAGCGTAGAAGCCTAAGACATTATCAAATAACAAAAAGAAATACAACATATTAACTTAAAGCTGATTAAAACACCAATACAATGCAACCAGAAAAACTTATTAATCCCTTATGTACACTATAACATACATATGATGAACTATACATATAACTATACATATGATGAACCAATAAATAAAATTTGAAAGGATATATAAAAAAATTGCTATTAAAAAAGGTAAAATTTAAAAAAATTTGAATTGGGAATTTTTTTTCCTTTTAGAATTAAAATTTTTGAGGGCCTAGGCCCAGGCCTACCGGGTCTAATGGAAAATCAGAGCCTGCACAGAGTATCCTCTACTGCAATGCTTCAAGCTAGTACTGTTGGGGAACATGTAAAGAAACACAAAGGGGAATGTCTAAGATGGGAAGCTTTAAGTGAGCTCATAAGTGAACTTCAAATAAAAAAGACCGCATTTGAACTCATAAGGGGGATAGATAAATGATAGGTAGATGACACATTCGCGTATATAACTTTATCTATCTGTGTCTATTGTTTTTCCTAATGGTAAGTGTTATTACAGAGAAAAAGTTTTCAGTTCTTTTAAATTATTTTTAAATTATTTTTATTTTGGTGTTGTTGTTGTTATTTGTTCCTTTTTTTACGGTGTATGTGTGTGTGTGCGTGTGTGACCGATGACCATTTTTATTACTCTGGCTGGATAGACTTATTAAAATATAGGCATGAAAATGATTATCGTAAAGGAAAAATATATAGTTATTTAGGAACATATAATACCACTTAACATTACGCTTTTCTTTCCCCTACTCATTTGTTAGTAAAAATCTTTTTCTTGAAGGTAGGTTCTATATTAAAAATTATAAAAAAAAAGTTTTCAGTTATACTTCGAATATTAATTACAACGATAGATCAGAATTTTCAAGATTGTGGAGAAATAACATTTTGTAGTTCGAACATTTGACCGTAGATTTAATAAAAATAAGTAAGTTTGTTGAAGTTATTTCAGAGATATTATGAAGGAATTACGTTCAGTTCAGAAAGCTATAAATCAACATGTCCGTGTAAAGCTCATGGGAATACCCCTGAAAAGTTTTAAATGAACTTTAAATTCTTACGACTAAAATGAGAATATCTGTTACACTTCTATTTATGAGTAGCTAATTTTATAAATTATCATTAATTTTAACGTTATTTATAAACACAAAAAGATAGATAGTTATTTTATAACTCAAAAATATTGACATTAAATGTTAAAATATGCATATCTTTTTTTTTATAAAATAGATTATGGTACTTATGAAGCATAAAATAAAAGAAGTCTCTGAAGAGATACATATCATTTCTATACACAGCAAATAAATAAATAAATAAAACTTCAACCAGTGAATCTTACAGAAGGAATAAATAAACAATCTAAATTTGTTTTCCAATGCAGAGGCACTTTGTCGTGAGACATTCGTCCTTCAACGCACAATCTAAAATAAGAAAGAGATATTGAATCAAAATTGAGTAAATAAATAAACCATAATCTATTTCATAAAATTGTATGAATCGCATCCCTTAAGGAGGGGAGACTAGTATAAAAATAGATATATGCAGAGTATTCAATAATCATGAATCTCTGTTCATCTCTCATAACTTTCTTCAATGGTGTAGTCAACAAACAGGTCGAAGGTTAAAATAACTACACTTTTATTTTAATGCAACAAGCACTCATTCTGTAGATATGCGGCTGTAAATAGCTCGAGTTTTAACTGTTAATTTATTATAAGAGCACCTGCAAGGGGCATTTTGTGTTATGTTAAATATTTCACATCAATCATTCACGGTGTGACAGTGTGGGGAGCGATTTGTTGGGACACACGATCACTTCTAGTCGTCCTTCAACGCACTTTGACGGCACTCAGTTACGTGGGCGAGATTTTAACGCCAGTTGTACTGCCTATGCTATCAAGTCGCCCAGGTGCCATTTATCAGCAAGACAACGCTCGTCCACATACTGCGCGACTCTCCCAACAATGTCTTCAAGGATATGACGTACTCCCATGGCCTACCAGGTCACCAGACCTATCGCCAATAGAGCACGTCTGGGACGTGCTAGGAAGGCAACTGCAGCCGTCCCGGAATACTGGTGAATTAACTGTCCAGTTGCAAAGATTATGTCATGATCTTCCGCAGGAAGTCATAGGTGACCTCACTGCCGTGTTTCGGCTTGTATAGCTGCCAGAGGTGGATTTACTACTTACTGATTTGTAACCTTTTTCATGCCATATCGATTTGTAACCTTTTTCATGCCATATCTTCTTAATAAAACGGTCTGTTCTTCTGAATTTGTAATAATTTGCTTATCTCTTCATACACTACAAACATGTAAAGTTTCGTGATAGTATCTCATTTCCTTCTGGGTGCATATATTTTTTTGTGACAGAGTATATATATATATATATATATATATATATATATATATATATATATATATATATATATGTATGTAGTATGTATGTCAAAATTTTGTCGCATTTTGGTACTTTTCAGTTTCACTGTTTACTGTTTGCCCAAGCGATACAGACTGGGTTTTGCGCGCTGCCAAAATTATAATTCGCGGCGCAGGACATCTACAATTTTGCTTTTCGGAGGACTGTTATGGGAGAACGTAATCCTACGTAAAAAAAAAAAGTTTTACAGATGTTTCTGCAGAGATGATAGAATTTACGAAATCAAACCAGAAATGAAACTACCATTAAACTAGTTCCTTTTGCCAAAAGTATAACTCGCATCACAAAAACAAGTTTTCCGATGAGATGGTAGTAAGTTACAGATCTTCTATTCAAATTAAAAAGGCTCAATATCTTCGTGGGGCCCTTGCACCGAAAAGTTTCCTAGAACCTTAACATCAGTCTAGAGGCAAGCAGAAAAAAATGTTTTTCTCGAATCGTTAAAATATACATATACGTATATGAAGAGTCAATTGATGTGAACAAAAGACCCGAACAAGATTTTTATAAAGTCGTGAAATACCAGCACTCTCTCTCACCCCCAGTCTATTGAAGCATGACCTCACGGAATAATGCACCCCCGGATTTTTTCCCCATCAAAAACAAAAGGAACAGAACAATTCTTCAAATGCTCCATTTTAAAGAGGCTAAAAAGGCGGTGGCCGTAGCTAATAGCAGATGTTTGCGCGGGCCCAACTTTATCCCTTCCCGCGCGCACGCCAAAAAACTTTTGAAATAATAATAATAATACAAAGGGGAAAAAATCTGCGTATTTTACGATTTGCACGGGTTTTTTTTTCCCCTTTCTCTCTGCCTCCCTCGCATATATTGAAAACAACCAGCGTAGCGCTTTTTGACTACGTAATGGATGCAAAGGGCACCCACACTTAAAATGGATTTAGCCTAAAAGGCTTTTATTTCTCGAAAACCTCGCTTGCCTTTTTTTTTTTCTTTTCATTTTTAAACTTATTTTTCCCCTTTACCCTCTCGTTTCTCCGCGAAAGTGGAAAATGCTCGCCACATTTGGCAATTCATCGCCTTTTTTTTATATTTTTATTTATTTTTTTTTATGTCTGTATATGTTCGCGTCTTGCGAAAGAAATGGGCATTGTTTCATATGTTTTATTCCCCCGTACCCCCATCAAAATTTTTTTTCGCTGTTTTTCTTTTAAATCTTTTTGTCAGCACAGGCCTTTTTTTTTTTTGTATAAGGGTTTAAATATTCATAACATTTTGTATTTTCTGCATATTTCACCTTGCGATTTATCGGTCCTTGCTCTAAGATATGTTTCTAACTCTGGTCAGTTTGCATTGTTTTTTAAACTAATTTTTTGTGTTTCTTTAGTTATAGCGAATTTTTTAAATTTTATAATTGACTTCGATTCAGAGGATAGAATGCATGAGGCGTAGAAAAATATTACAAAGCCTTAGATTCTGTAAAAGCTTTTCTCTTAGAAATCTCCATGCTTTAGCCCACAACTGGCTCGTCTTAAAGCAGTAACACCAAACATAACAGAAAGTTATGTTTGGTGTTACTGCTTTAAAAAAAGTATGCTGCTTTAAGTGACATTACTGCTTTAAGTGAAAAAGCATGGGACTCCAGGAAAAGCGATTGTCCAAGTGTTGCATATAATAATATTAAAATTAGCCAAACAAAACTTCATGTTTTCTACAAGGGTTTAAATATTCATAACATTTTGCATTTTCTGCATATTTCACCTTGCGATTTATCGGCCCTTGCTCTAAGATATGTTTCTAACTCTGGTCAGTTTGCTTTGTTTTTTAAATTAATTTTTTGTGTTTCTTTAGTTATAGTGAATTTTTTAAATTCTATAATTCACTTCGATTCAGAGGATAGAATGCATGAGGCGTAGAAAAATATTACAAAGCCTTAGATTCTGTAAAAGCTTTTCTCTTAGAAATCTCCATGTTTAGCCCACAACTGGCTAGTCTTAAAGCAGTAACACCAAACATAACAGAAAGTTATGTTTGGTGTTACTGCTTTAAAAAAAGTATGCTGCTTTAAGTGAAAAAGCATGGGACTCCAGGAAAAGCGATTGTCCAAGTGTTGCATATAATAATATTAAAATTAGCCAAACAAAACTTCATGTTTTCTACAAGGGTTTAAATATTCATAACATTTTGCATTTTCTGCATATTTCACCTTGCGATTTATCGGCCCTTGCTCTAAGATATGTTTCTAACTCTGGTCAGTTTGCATTGTTTTTTAAATTAATTTTTTGTGTTTCTTTAGTTATAGTGAATTTTTTAAATTTTATAATTGACTTCGATTCAGAGGATAGAATGCATGAGGCATAGAAAAATGTTACAAAGCCTTAGATTCTGTAAAAGCTTTTCTCTTAGAAATCTCCATGCTTTTGCCCACAACTGGCTCGTCTTAAAGCAGTAACACCAAACATAACAGAAAGTTTCCATAAGTGAAAAAGCATGGGACTCCAGGAAAAGCGATTTTCCAAGTGTTGCATATAATAATATTAAAATTAGCCAAACAAAACTTTATGTTTTCTATAAGGGTTTAAATATTCATAACATTTTGCATTTTCTGCATATTTTACCTAACGATTTATTGCCACTTGCTCTAAGATATGTTTCTAACTCTGGTCAGTGTGCAGTATTTTTTAAATTTATTTTCTGTATTTCTTTAGTTATAGGGAATTTTTATAATTTTATAATTGAACCTGCAGTTTGAAGAAGGGAACAAGCGCCAAAAAATTGTAATTTGTTTGTATGTTTTCCACCATACTATTATTTACATATAGACGCTCCTTGTAAGCTGTAAAAGGCACTGGAATAGCGAGTGAATGTAAAGAATCTTATATCAAATTTTAGTGAAGAAAAAATAATAAATAAGAAAGTTTTTTTAATGTTTTCTTTAAACTTCCCACAAAAACAGTTTTTAGATTCGTTCCCTTCTTTAAACTGCCGATTCAATTGACTTCGATTCAGACGATAGAATGCACGAGCCTTAAAAAATGTAACACAGCCTTAGATTCTGTTAAAGTTTTTCACTTAGAAATATCTATGTTTAGGACACAACTGGCTCGTCTTTAAGCAGTAACACCAAACATAACAGAAAGTTCAAATAAGTGTAAAATTATGGGACTCTAGGAAAAGCGATTTTTCAAGTGTTGCATATAATAATACTAGCTGAATACCCGTGCTTTGCTATGGAGTACATTCAAATTAAATACAACGGTCAATGTATGCAATTAATCCCCTCCAAAAAATAAATAAATATATATATATATATATATATATATATATATATATATATATATATAAAATCGTAACGGATATTTTTATAGACAAAAAATCTAATAGAACATACTAAAGAATATAGTACATTTAATGTAGTACAGTTTGAGGATCATATCGTTTACTGTATTTTAATATTTTTTTGGATAATGTCTGCCGAATTAGCAAGAAATTTTTTTTGCCCATTTCGTTGTTATGCACATGACGATAAATTAATTTAAAGTACCAGAAAAAGAAATCACGTGATCATCATTTAATAAATTAAACTCTAAAAATTAATCTTTAAAAATTCACCAAAAATCAGAAAATGGAGGTAAAGATTCAAAAAAGATTTCACTTTAAAGGAATTTTTATGATCTTTCTCGTGATATAAATTTTATAACCCTCAAATTATTAATTTAAATGCAAACTTTAAAAAAGTTACTAAAATAGCTTAAAAATTTAATTTAAAAAAAGTAAGAATAATTTTTCAAAAATCTTTCTTAGAGCACCCCTACACTATAAGAAGAATCGCCATGCAAAATTTTAACCCTTTCGGTCCAGCGGTTTGGTCTGTGCGTTATCTGTCAGTCAGTCAGTCAGTTACGGAACTGTTTTATATATATATAGATTAAAATTAACCAAATAAAACTTTATATTCAAAGACTTAACCATCTAGTCTTGTTCTTTTAGCATATGCCTTTCTTTAATAGAAGGAGGATTAAACAGTTAAATTTTCATCATATGTCAGTTTTAGAGTCATTACATGGCGTGTAGGTCTTAACTCATTTAGGTTTTAATAAAACACATAAATATAATATTTTTTTGGTACTTGAAATTACTTTGTATTCAATGTATATCATAAAATAACATTAAAACTTCTTGAAGTTTTCTATTGTATAGATATACTTTTAATGTTGTTTTAATATATTGCTATTGTTTTAATATTGTTCAATTCTTTTCAACTACCCGAAAATTATTTCACAATGCTATTGAACTCTTTTCCCTTGTTAACGTAAGATTAGGTTCCTCAATAACGGTCCTGCGGAGAGAAAAAAATTGTCCGTAGCGAGTTATAATTTTGGCAGCTCGCAAACAGTTAAACATAAAAGTTCCAAAATGCGTAAAAAAAAAGTAAGCAACGATAAGTGATCTTATGTTAATAACCCATGTTAATTTCGTTAGAAGAGACTATCTGAAATATTTAATAATTAGTAATATATATAGGTATGTACTGTACATTCGAGGAACAATATTTTTTTTTCCCATTAGCAATGTTTTTAAAAAAGTCATTGTTGAATGTTTTTTAAAAGGTACAAAAATGAAAAATTTTGCTCAATATACAGTAATATGTTTTGAACTTTCATGCAAATTCTGTATTTTTTTTCACTCAATTATTTGGGATGTCTCTCCGTGTAAAGAAAATTGCATCACCACTACTCGTAAGGAGAACAGAACTAAGAGTTTAATCAATAACTTCTGATACCAGTGTTTGGGTAAAGTTATTGGTTGAATTTAATATTTTATTTTTTTTCTCCCATTTTATTCTTTTACTGTCCGTATGTTAATCTTTTTTTTTCCTAGTATCTATATTTCTTTCTCAGCTCCAAGATGAATGACGTCATAAAATATGTGAAAGGAATAAAAGAAATCGAAAGAGAAATTAAAATTTGACTAAACATTATTTCTAATCCTATAAAGTATGTGTAGTTGTTTCTGTGTCGTAACCACTTCTTTTAAGCTTACTGTCCAATTCTACGTGCTTCAAACTTTCAGAAACCTTAATCTCTCATGTTGGAATGCAAAGGATGTTGAGAAAAAAAAATGACGTAGAACATAATTAAACTTCACGGCGGCAAGCCGAATAGTTATTTTATTCGCTAAATAACAGGGCTGTTCAATGCCGTTGATTCGATGTTGGCCAAGCTGCCGAAACCAAGACTGGTTGAAGACGTTAAGCTTTAGTCCTTTTACGAAGCAAGTGAAGCCAACGAGAAACTAGAACTAGAGAATAAAAAGGCGTAGTGCCAGCTTTTTAGCTAATAAGAGGAGGTTAGAGGGCAGAGAAACAGATTTGAAGAGTAGCGTTAAGTTGTAAATGTTCCAAGTAAGAGATACATCCTGCATTTCATTTGTTTTTTCTTCAAGACGGTAACTCAGGACGAGTAAAACTAACTTTAGTTAGTTATATACTTATAATTTTACCCTCCTCTGGACCCTGATCCTTTATATGTCGGATTGAAAGAAATATAAAATACTTCACAAACATCAAAGAAAAAAGTGATTTCAAAAAATTTTTAAAAATACAGGATTGCACGGTAAACTTTTAGTTAAACTGGGTTGAATCTGGGTTATCTCTTAAAAAAAATTATTAGATTTTCTAACAGCGTGAAGTTATATATATATATATATATATATATATATATATATATATATATATATATATATATATATATATATATATATATATATATATATATATATATACATATATATATATATATATATATAAGAAATAGATGATAGAGAAAACCAGTAATAGCCCTAAAGCTACTTGCAGCCAGGAACAAATAACATGAAAATAAAAGTATGAAAGAGGTTTTAGACAGCATCTCTTCATCAGCGGTGTCAATGCTCTCTCTATATATATATATATATATATAGATATAGATATAGATAGATAGATAGATAGATAGATAGATAGAGAGAGAGATATATAATGACATATCAAGGAAATAACATAGCATTTCATATTAAATGTACACAGGAGGGAAAAGTATCTATGTAAAAATTTGCAGTATGTTTTTATCATTAACTCTAAAGTTCTATGCTGACTTTGAACTGTTTCAGCCTTGAACCTCAAGTAGAACAGCAGAGTGTCGTACTTGCTTGGACCAGAATTTCTATTTTTAAGATGCCAGTGTGAATAATTCGCGGGTGCTTACATTGTGAGAGTATTTGACTAGCGATTTATGTATGTTTCTCTATTGCATTGTCTTATTTGTCACAGAAAGCCTTGAATATGTCTACTTCGAAGATAGGCGCGTTTTAGAAATCTAGGCCTCTCCGCAAATTCACAATCTCAATGTCATAAAACACTTTAACGAATGTAAGCACAGATAGTGATCTAAACTTAAGTCTTCTCTGAAACAGAGGCACCACAGGGGCTTTTGTAGAAGAATTTGTCAAAATATTTCGGCAATTGTATCTATTGCACATTTTAAATGTTTATAGCAAGTATGAAAAATCGTGTTCCGAAGTTCGGCAACCACTTAAACATATTTCGTAGTGAAAATGGGAACCTTCTTCGTGATATCTCAACGTCGAAAGAAGGATGGTTTCAAAATACACTTACTTGAAACGAAATAAGCATTTTTTGCTTTTTATACAGCGTTGTCTTGGGACTAGACACAGATGTCGTAAGGTAACATCCCAGAAAGTGTACTTCATCAGATCTGACTTCATTGCTTCATCGTGGTTGCAATACTGCCCTTTCATTATGCTATTCCTCTACAAACATCTCAGCCACACCGAGCCTAAGTGTTACGTTTTTGTAATCTGTCAATGCAGCATGGGGGTTGAGTCGCTGACTCTCGGTTTTCAGTTGATCTGTACGTCCCTGGTTCGATGCTCGTCGCTGTAAATCTACCGCCCTGTTCACTAATGGTGGCCGGGGCACGCAAAATAGGGCGTGGCTACAATGTCCTCCAGTTTTCTCAAATTTACCTCTGGAGGTGCGGGGTCAAGTGTTCCGGTCTCGTCACTTGACTCGGTTCAAAATTACGGGATCGGTCATTTAGACAAGTCAGACTCCGACCCTTGCGGTGAAAATTAAAAACTGGAGCCGTACCTTCATTGCCCATAGCCTTCGGGACTTGACCTGATGTTACATGTCAGTCAAGAGGTATAAGCAACAACAACAACAACAACAGCTTTCAGTAGCAGTCATCAAATACCTATGGCTGGTTCATGGAGGAAAAATGTGCAATCAGATCGAGTCAGATCAAAACAAAGAATCAAACACCAATTATGACGACAAATTTTAATGCATATTCACGTTTGAATAGTTGTCAGATATTCTAGTTACAGTTTTAACTATAAATAAATATAATGTACGTAAGAAAAAAAAGTACATGTATATATATATATATATATATATATATATATATATATATATATATATATACATCACGCTGTTAGATAGTCTAATTTTTTTAAATGACATTATATATATATATATATATATATATACTTCACGCTGTGAGATAGTCCAATTTTTTTTAAATGATACGAAATTAAAACTCAGTTTAAATATAGTGACAACAGCAATACAGTAACAACAATAGTTGTTAATTTTGTAACGTACACAAGATTTAAGAAATTTAAATATTTCCTTTTACAGTGTAAAGGGAAATTGTTTTTGATTGTTAATCGCTGATTAAGACTAAAATTAAAATTTCCATAATCATATAGTTCAACTATTAATTTATTTCCAAAGTACCTTTAAGCACTGAAAGATGATCTGTTATAGCATCAACTTTTTAAATACGAATTAAAAACCTTACCTTCCACATAATGTTTGAAACAATTTTTATCTTAGCTTGTATTATGAGGAATGTTAACTGTAATTGTCTATGAGAGAATTTAAAGCCAAATTTCAGTTGTATGCATCTTATGTACTGCATACAGTTATTGATAAGTGTGAATAAAATAAAAAGTATGCTAAAAAAAAACTAATCTATATATATAAAACAGTTCCGTAACTAACTCATTCACTGACTGACATACAACGCACAGACCAAACGGCTGGACCTAAAGGGCTGAAATTTTGTATGGCGATTCTTCTTATAGTGTAGGGGTGCACTAAAAAAGATTTTTGAAAAAATTTTCTTAGATTTTTTAAAATTAAATTTTTAAGCTGTTTTTGAAATATTCTTTAAAGTTTGCATTTAAAATAATAATCCGAAGGTTATTAAATTTATATCACGAGAAAGATAACGAAAAATTCATTTAAAATGAAATATTTTTCGAATCTTTACCTCCATTTCCTGATTTTTGGTGAATTTTTAAAGATTAATTTTTAGAATTTAATTTATTAAATGCTGATCACGTGATTTCTTTTTCTGGTACTTTAAATAAATTTATCGTCACGTGCATAGCAACTAAATAAACCAAAAATATTTTTTTTCCTCGCTAATGCGGCAGACGATTGGACATTATCCAAAAAAATATTAAAATACAGTAAAAGAAATGTTCTACAAACTGTACTATATTAGCTGTACTATATTCTTTAGTATTCTTTATATTAGATTTGATTTGAATATTTTCTTCTACATTATTTTGTCTATAAAATTATTCTTTACGATTTTCTTATAAATATATATATATATATATATATATATATATTTCACATCAATTGTATACATTGATCGTCGTATTTATCATATAATATATATATATATATATATATATATATATATATATATATTTGGCATGAATTGCATACGTTGACCGTTGTACTTAATTTGAATGTACTCCGTAGCGAAGTACGGGTTTTCAGCTAGTAACTTATATAAATGAAAGGAAAACTTTGTCGGTTGGGAACAATCCCGGGTAGACGATTTCTGGTATTTCCGTTATGAAATTCGGCCATGTTTGAAAATGTCGAATTCGATATATTTTTTGTTTCATGAAAGTACATAAATGTTACATATTTGGAAAGAGCTTTAAAAACTGATAATATTTTATGTGTGCACTTATTCTGTTACTTTAATAGTTTTAGAGATATTTCAATTCTAAATGCATACTCCACCGAACAAAACGTAACCGCCATGTTTTACGATGTAAACACAGCGTGATTCATTCTCAGCTTGATTCTCACTAAAATATGAATCACTGAAAAGAAATGTTTCATCGTATGTCTAATTTTTAATTATTTTTCTATTTTTCGTACTTTTAATTCAAACTTTTTAATCATAAATAGATCATGTGAAGATGTACTGAATTTTGGGGGATTTTTTGGCAATTAAAAGTGAAAAACATTTTAATTCAAGTGAACTGTGATTCGAGTGTCAAGTGATTCGATAGCTGGCTAGTTTATAATATTTTTAATGGAAATTAAAAAATTATAATTAAATGTAGGGATACATTGGGGATGAAAGACTAATTATTACCAAAGACTATAATTTAACTAAAATGGATTTAAAATCCAAAATAACTATCCTCTGAATACATTAAACCTTTTTTTTTTTTAAATTATTATTCTTTTAAGAGCAGTTAGTTGGGAGGCAAATTCGTGGAAAAAATCGTTTTCTTAATTTTCTAATATTTGGAATCCTTTATTTTTACCCTTTCAAATGATATATTACTTTTGTTTCTACGACAACGAGAAGTTAAAAAACTTTTAAGTGATTCAGTTTGCTTACATCGTGTTGCACTCGTTAACCACGCCCATTTAAAGGACCAAGAATGTAAACATCGAAATCTATTGCGATCAGCAGCTAGCAGCTAAGTCTCGTAATTCTTTTCTCCAGTCGTTGAAGCTATGAGGCCAATATTTAGAGACCTTTCTCATCCAAATCTCTTAACAAAAAGTGTCGTCATGAAAAGACACAAAATCCAAATGAGAGCGATAATAATGTTATTTGGACTCATGTACCTAAAAAGACATTTATACATCTAGAACGCCTTCGATTAGGTGTTTATGATGCTGTGGCCTGTTTTAACAAAGGAAATTATATTAAGATGAATGTGCTGGAAAATTTAGGTATAGATCCAGGCCTTTATTGCAAAAAATGTCTAGACCGTGAACGTATGATAAGAGCTAGATATGGCCATTTACAACAATTTTGAAAAAAAAGTGTTAAAAAGATTAAAATGAAAAAGACAAGAGGAAATAGAGAAATAAAAAAGCAAAAATAAATACTATAGAGCAGGGATGTTTTAATTAGGTATGTTTATAAACTTTAAACTCAATTTCTCAAAATGTTGTTTTTGGAATTTCGGTGTACCTTTTTATAGAAACTACTACATATTATTGTTTGTAATCTTGCCTGAATATTTTACACATATCCTTGATCAATCTGAAGTGAACTTTGGTTATTTACATATGTAAAAAAAATTATTAAAATGTTTTTCATTGGAAAAATGTAAGTTTTTTTGTTACTTAAAAGTGGTTTATATTCCAGATTTTTTTAAAAAACCCAAAGAATATTTGTTTATAAATTTGACTTTAATTTATTAGGTTTTGGTTTGGTTTGGAGCGATACGGTCATCTCTTGACACACAAGGGATAAATTAGACCAGGATCTACTGCTTAAAGCCGATTCCGAACGGTTACAAACGTCCATGCCAAGAGTGGGATTCAAACCCACAGACTCCGGTACCGAAATCCAGCGCTTTAGCCATTCGGCCACCGTCCGGCTGCTTTATTAGGAATTATTTACATTATATATATGTATATACAAAATTTCAAGTGAATATCTTTGGTAGTTTCTGAGAAAGGTACATTAATTTAACATGGGAAGAATAGGGCATTCCAACTGCCCTTAATTTACACTGAAAGGAATTTCCCTCAATATTAGCAAGCTTGATAGTAGGGAAGCATAGTAAACAAATGAAATGGTTAAATCTCTCATAAAACACACTATGATTTACAGGGGATTCAACTAGTTTGGCACCAAAGGGATTTATAGTTCAAATTAGATAATAACATTTCATGTTCCTGCCTAACGAAGGGCTACACCTGTTGGCTCGAAACACTCCTTATCCTTTTTTTTTTTTAAATATCCGTTGGTGTATAGATACCTAGACTTCTGTTTTAATGAATGGAAAATTAAAAACAAATTTAATCCACCATGCTCGTCGCTCTCACAGTTGCTGGGGAAGTTGAAAAAGGGAAAATTAGATTCGATGTTTAATGTTTATCACCACGTGACAGTATTTAGCTGGCGCCCATTCCCTCAATTGCGGCGAAATTCCTTTGGCGACGTCCTCTCCATCTTCCGCTAACCCTTGCTGTGTGCTGAAGTAATCTGATTATTTAAGAGTGGGGAGGTGGCTGAGAGAAAGAGTTTAAAAAAAAAAGCGAAAGGGGCAAAAGGGGGTTCGAAAAGGAATGGGGAAAACCGGAAGAAATTGTTAGGGAGAATGGATGAAAAGGAGAGGAAAGGGGAGAGGAGAAAGGGATGATAAAAAAAAAAAAGGCATTTCATTTGTTTTTTTAAGGATATGCTGCTGCTTTTGGGGTTAGAAGTAAGATGTGGAAAAAATTTCCAATTGATTTTGTTGCTGATGTTTTCATTGCCGTCTCCCTCGCCGAATGGGATTTTGGGACAAGTGGTGAATTTTTATTTTGAGGTTTCGAGTACTGTGGAGAAAAGTGGGTGCACTCGATGAGTGCATAAATTCTCGAACGTCGAATGGTTCATAATGGACTCTCGTCTGAGGATAAAAGTTTCGAAGTTATCTGTAATTGAAATAGAGAAAATGTTTTAACTTTTTACCAGGAGCATGTTTATCCTGCTCACAGGATTCGCGAGAGATATTTAAATTTTCTACTTCTAACCGCTTCATAATTATTTAAAGGGTAGCAGCACAAAAAAAAAAAATGAGTTAAACGTATGCACCCGTGGAAATGAAGACAGTTAAAGTATTTATGGAATGTTGAATTTTTAAATATTTTAAATGTAATGTAGTTAAGAATCTATGTGTAATTTTGAATGCCTAAAAAATATTATTTTATACAATCCTTCAGTTACATGTGGAGCTATTGCATGTATCTACCTGAACAGGAAATTTAAAAATCTCTTCAACAATCCTACGAATTATAACTAGTCTATATCTTCTGTGAAAAAGGTATTCATCTCTCTATATATAAAACAGTGACGTAACTGACTGACTGAGTGACAGATAACGCACACCAAACCGCTGTACCTAAAGGGCTGAAATTTTGCAGGGCGATTCTTCTTATAGTGTACAGGTGCAAGATTTTTGAAAAATTCTAAGAAAGATTTTTGAAAAATTCTTCTTAGATATTTTTAAATTACATTTTTAAGCTATTTTTGTAACATTTTTTAATGTTTGAATTTAAAATAATAAATTGAAGGTTATAAAATTGATATCACGAGAAAGATCATAAAAATTCCTTTAAAATGAAATCTTTTTCGAATCTTTACCTCCATTTTCTGATTTTTGGTGAGTTTTTATAGATTAATTTTTAGAATTTTATTTATTAAATGCTGATCACGTGGTTTTTTTTTAATAATTTAAATTAATTTTGCGTCACGTGCATAACAACGAAATAAATTGACAAAAAGATATTAAAATACAGTAAAATAGAAAATTTAAGCACTAGATTAATTGAGATGGAAGTCTTTTAAGAATTTAATTCAAATTAGTATCTTTTATGGATATTAAACATACAAATTAATGGCATACATGGACCATTGTATGTAATTTGAATATTTTCTTCTACATTATTTTGTCTATAATTTTGTCTCTCTGCATATTTTTTTGGCCTTAATTGCATACATTGACAGTTGTATTTACTATAAATATTTTTTTTGCATTTATTGCATACATTGACCGTTGTATTTAATTTGAATGAACTCCATAGCGAAGCACGGTTATTTTGCTAGTCAATCAAAAATCATTCCGGCCCAACCCGAAGGTATGCGGCAAATCAGACTGCAGATTAGTCGCGAAAAAGCATAAGAGGTATGGGAAGTAAAGGAAGTAAAGATCTTCCCGTGTCCAAACCTTAAAGCCCGAGACCAGATCATCAATGGTTTGACCCGGCCGGCCCGCAAAATATACTGTTCACCCAAGTTTAGCCCACAGATTTTGAGTTAGTCAAAAACTGATTTTAGTGGTCATCTTTCAATTTTTTTGTTTAGAATGTGCATAACATTTATGATTACTCTATTACTTTATTTTAATTGTTGTATTGTTGTTAATTTCATTAAGGGGTTGTCCGGGACACATTTAAATTTTTTTTTTATTTATTGAGTTAAAATTTTGAATTTTTTTGTGATGGTTAACCATATGATTTGTAAACAAAATCACATCATATAGCTTCCCATAAAGATTTTAAAAAATTGCAAATTTTATAAATTTTCAAAATAATTGGGGTAATTTATAATCGTTATATCTCCAAATATTGTTTGTCGAATTTCAAATTTTTTTCCTTTAATTAAACAGAAAAATAGAAGTTTTAAATTTGATTCAGCGTTTTTTAAAATATTAATTCTTAAGAAAATTAAAAATATTTAGAGAAAAAATTTCAAAAAAATTTATCTAACTTATTTTTAAAAAATTCTATTTTCAAAAGTAAATATTTTTTTCAATTTTTATGGATTAAAATTAAACTAAAATAATTGAAAAAGACATTTTCCAAGTTTGAACCATGTATCTTTAACGGTTCTTGACTTATTACAATTTAAAGATGAGAAATGGTGAAAAAACCCATCATGCAGAAAACGCATTCACAAGTTTAAACAAAGATTGGCTGCTATTAGAAGGTTGCTAACGAAAAAATTAATATCTCCTGTTTTAATTAAGATAGAAACATGATTTAAACTTCGTTTTAAGCGGAAAAAAACAGAATTTTTTTTAATGCAATAAAACTTTTTTCGAAAATTTGAAGAATTTTGTGTACTGGACTCCTTTAAAAGTGATTATTTAGATTTTTTCTTTCATTATAACCCTACAATGAAAGTATTATAAAATAAGCAAAAAATGTGTTTAATAAAATAAGCAAAAAAAATAAATAATAAAAACTTTCATAGTTGTGACTACTAACTGTTGAATTTCGACTATATCACCGATATATTAAAAAAACGCGAACCTTTGTTGTGGCGAACATTTTTGGTTTATGTGGTTTTTAAATATTGTTACGACGGGAACGTAAATCTCTTCAGGTTATTTAAATTAGAGTTTTACATTCCCAAGATTATCTACGGTTTTGTCTTTTGAAGTATCAAAATGCAATTTTTTTTGCTGTTATTGAAATTTTTCAACTTCTCTGATCTTCAAAATGCATGTTTTGAAGTCTTTAATCGATTACGGTCTGTTGGTATTTACATAATACATTTATTACAGAGCACATTTGTTGAGGATTACATTTGTTAGAGTCTTTATTTTGGTTTAATAAAATGCATGCTTCTTAGGATTAAAGACTGGTAATTTTTTTTCAATTTTGTTGAAGTTAAACCCTGCAATTTAATGTTCTGCACTGCGAAATGATTAAATATGCAAATTCAGATTGTTTTGTTTCTAAATAATAAGAAGAAAAATTATGCTGTTTAAAGATATTCTTTAGAATCATGGATAGAACTTGACTCTAACACTTGCACACCACAGATTCGAATTCAAAGGATCACCAGATTTTGGGCAGCATCTGTCTTGCAGAGTTATTGTTGTCAAAGAGAAAATATCATTCATGGTCGTGATCCTCTGATATACTGTGATCATTTCATAGAACATACCCCAAAGCACAAGAAACAGATTATTATATTTAAAAATCATTACTTAATTTCAGACTATTGTAACGATCTTTGGATGTTCCTAGTTCGTTACAATTAGCCTGTCTATTTTGAACGCCTAGATATAGTTTTTTTAAATGACTAGTTTTTTAAATGACCCCCTCCCCCCCCCCCCCCTGTAAACGTTGTTGAGATGACTCGTCATAACCACCAGCTGTGATGCTATGGCCATAGTTTATAAAGACTAGCACTATTCATAAGTTATGAAGAATCCAAGCGAATTTCAATGTTATTAAAAATGAAGGTCTATACTGATGGAATTTAATAAATTTCAATTCATTTAAGTATTTAATAAATAAAATATTGGCATTAACACTCCATCGGGCGCGTTGATCTGACAGATACACACCTGTCAATATCTCTGCTTTTGTCCCCTAAAACTTGTTCTTACGACCTTGACCTTATCAGTATCTGTCCATCTGACTACCTGCTCCTTTGGAAGGCAGTAACGACAAGTTCCGTGTAGGAGTATTCCCCGTTTTGAAGATTGTTTGAAACTTTGTATCTGTTAGATACACGCGCCCGATAACGCTTGTCTCTTGAAGATTTACGGAAGTATAAAGATTCCCTGTACGTTTTTGATTTATCTTTTCCCATGATGAATGCTAAACGCTTTTTAGATTTGAATAATAAAAAGACCTTGAGCTAGTTCATAGTATTCTATTTAGGGATGGAAATGACGAATCAAATGCTGAAGAATTTGATGAAAGTGATGATGACGAAGAAGATATTTTAGAAACATGTGAAGTTGATTCTGATAGCAGGAAAGAGATTATAATGACTCAGAATTCGATGATGATGCTAATAATGATGACTTTTATGTAGGAAAAGACAATAGTACTAAATGGCAAAATGGATCGGAAGAAAAAATGTCAAAAGTAGATCGCAGAATATTATCACAAAACCTTTTGTGACATCAAGAAAGATTACATTTGTGATAGCATTTGTTGTTCAACAATGTTATGTTTAAAATCAACATAGGGTTAATTTACCATCTTTAAGAAGTACTTGAACATTTTCCTTAGTTTAGATTGGAGAAAAAGTAAGTTTAGCTTCAATTTTCTTTACAAAGAAATTCATATTTATAATTTATAATAAGGTGGTTTTTTTAACAAAACCACCTTATGGAAAGTAATTGAATACTCTGATTATGCAAAAAGGTTCCTCTATAATTGGTTTTCCAAGAATCATTGAGAATATTTGATTCAATGATACTAAATTTAAAAAAAATATATTTAAATAACAATTATAGATCTTGTATAATCATTCAAGCAGGGGCGTGGTGTCCCAGTTGGCAAGAACAGCGGCCAGTGATCTGAACGTCCCTCGTTCGATGCTCGTCGCTGCAAATCCACCGCCGTGTTCACTAATGGTGGCCGGGACACGTAAAATAGGTCGTGACTGCAATGTCCTCCAAGTTCTCAAATGGGTCAAGTGTTCTGGTCTCGTCACTTGTGACTCGATTCAAAACTACGAGACTGGTCCTTTGGCGAAGTCGGACTCTGACCCTTGTGGTGCCAGTCAAAACAGGAGCCGCACCTTCATCGCCCATAGCCTTCGGGACTGGATCTGATGTTGCTGTCGGACAAGTGGCATAAGCAACAACAACAACAACAATAATAATAGTCATTCAAATTTGGTTTACAAGAATCATTAAAAAAACTAATTAAATAATAGTTGACCTTGCGCATTCTAAAATTACTAAAAAATAGAGAATCATGTTTTCAATTGCAAGCTTTAGATATGTAGTAATATCGAACGTTTGATGTTTTTCTGAAAATAGTTTTGACTTAAGTAAAAGATTCCTCGTGTTGCCAACAGATTGCTGCACCGAAATTTGAAATCCTTTCATCTCTTGTTATGACACTTTAAACTTAATAACTAACATATTTATCTATATATATAAAACAGTTCCGTAACTAACTCATTCATTCATTCACTGACTGACTGACATACAACGCACAGACCAAACCGCTGGACTTAAAGGGCTAAAATTTTGCATGGCGATTCTTCTTATAGTGTAGGGGTGCACTAAGAAAGATTTTTCAAAAATTCTTCTTAGATTTTTTTAAATTAAATTTTTAAGCTGTTTTTTAAACTTTTTTTACGTTTGCATTTAAAATAATACATTGAGGGTTATAAAATTTATATCACGAGAAAGATCATAAAAATTCCTTTAAAATGACATCTTTTTCGAATCTTTACCTCCATTTTCTGATTTTTGGTGAATTTTTAAAGATTCATTTTTAGAATTTAATTTATTAAATTCCGATCACGTGATTTCTTTTTCTGGTACTTTAAATAAAATTATCGTCACGTGCGTAACAACTAAATAGACAAAAAAAATTTCTTGCTAATGCGGCAGACGATTGGACATTATTTTGTCTTTAAAAATATCCCTTACGATTTATTTATAAATATATATTTTTTTTTCTACATCAGTTGTATACATTGATCGTCATATTTACTATAAATATATATATATATTTCTTTTTTGGCATCAATTGCATACACTGACCGTTGTATTTAATTTGAATGTACTCCGTAGCGAAGCGCGGGTTTTCAGCTAGTATTATATATAATTAAAAACTATTATATGTTATTAAATCTTTGTCTTTTGATGGAAAATTGCAGTATGATATATTATTAAAACACATGCATCGGATGATTACATCGAAACTCTTTTACACGGTCTTTACGTCGTCAGCGGTTTTGTACTGTTTGAATCCCTGTATATATAATAAAAATACATTTAATTTTTGGAAGAGAAAACATTTATTTCAGAAAAGAAAACAAGAACAGTTTTCTTTACAAGATGAAATCAAATCTGATTTACAAAAATATCTTAATATTACAAAACAAAATTTAAAATCGGTTTTCTTAATAATCAAAATTTAGAATGAGAAGATGGCAGATGGGCACTTGATGCAGCAAGGGCAGTTCCGAAATCAATGCCGATTTCGGATAACGAAACACGGAGGAAGTGAGATAAATTTTTATCTGTAATCCTACATCTCTTCATGGAATTAGCGTGGTTCATGTCAGAAAGGTGCTTTCTCACACAAGTGCTGCTGAACATGGAACAAGTGTGAAGTATTTCGTATAATACTAGGGGCTTCGCCCCTAGGCTCGCTACGCTCGCTTCTCTGTTAGGCAGGCCTCACACCGAAAAAGCAGATGTTTCAGACAGCCGCTCGCTGCTACGTCAGCAATGCGACACGTGAGATAAATGTCTAAAGTATCCGCACACCGGAGAAACGTACTGTTTCACACACGCATGCGCCGTACAAGGAAAACAAACGCGCTATCGCAAGCATATGGTAGCGCCATATTCAATTGTAGAGAACACGATGTCTGGATGGCCTGAGCTCAAAGATTCGTCTTCGGATGAAGACTTCGATTTAATACTGATCCATCACTTGAATAAAAATAAAAACGAAAAAGACAGCGAATACATTTTGTTGATTAAACCAAGTATTACATACATTGCACATTAAGCAATTAGTGCTAAGTTTGATGGATTTTCAAGATGATAAAAAAAATGCTGATCTTTTCACAAATCCTTTTTTTAATTTCTCTGCAAGACGTTAATTGTTACCCCCTGAAATCCAAATCGAAATTATTGACCTACAGTACCATACTACACTGAACAGCAAATATAAGGAACTTATTTCAACTGCAAGTGATCCTAATTAAATTGAATTTTAGAAATTTGTACCAACAAGCAATTTTTCAAATTTACACAATTTGGCTGTCAGATATTGTTGTAGGTTTGGATCAACATATGTTTTCTATTATGAACATAATAAAATCAAAATATTGTTCAAGATTAACTGATATGCACCTAAAACACCTAATTTTGTTAGCATCTTCAAGAACTAATCCTAATATATATGACTCAAAAGCCACATTAATTAAGTACTCCCTGTTTAATAGTTATTTAGAATTAAATGTTTCAAATTATCCATTTTTATTTTGTACATAACCTAACTGACTGAGCCTTTAAAAATGCTTATTAATGATTATTAAAAATGCTTATATAAGTTTGTTTATTTGTTTGATTTATTTATTATTTTTTAAATCTCCACTACTGAGCCTTATATGAAAAAAATATGCTACTTGAGTAAAAATCCCATAATCAACCTATAAATAACATTTTTTACTTTTTTATAATTTTTAGTATGTTGGAAAAGTTGGAAGTGACACACATATTATTTTTTCTTCAGATAGTGGCACTCTTCCCAAAACGGTTGGCCACCTCTGAGTTAGTGCATCAAGTTTAGTATTTTCAATCAGCAATTTTATATTTTGATGGGTAGTGCATACACTTCAAGAAATAAAAACATGCACTAATGTATTTGATATTATACAAAAACAATAATAGCACGATAACAAAACGATTCAACAAAAATAGCATGATATTCTTGATATATAGTCGATAGAAATTTCGACAAAATATTACTGAGGGTTTTAGTTGTCATGTTTAGTGTATATCATCTCTATAACATTTGGATAGTTAAAAATATCAGACCTTTACAAAGTGACATCTTAGGATTACAGATCAGTTTGCACTAAATCCATTATCTGGTAATAGAAAATCATTATTCCAACAAATTATTCTAGTAGAATTTACTGTTTGACTTATTTAGCTTGCAGTTATGGAGGTGATAACTTAAGTACTAAGCAGTATGGGGTCTCTAATTACTGTATATGTAAAATTCATATATGTAAAACAATACTTTGGTAATTTTGCATTGTCTATGAAGGTTTTAGAGAGTTTTACAGTCTTAAAGACTATAGGCATAAGAACTAATATAGTCTTCTTAATAAATTTGATTGAAACTGGTCCATGACCGCTGAGTCAGTACCTGAGGGATATGTCTTCTGTATTTTTGTATCCATGAGATAGAGGAGAGATGAGTTCTTATACATTTTTTTAAAAATTGAAGCATTGGCCAAAATATATATGCATACACACACACACACACACACACATATATATATATATATATATATATGTGTGTGTGTGTAAGGGAAATAAATTAAATAAAGGAATAAAGGAATCTTTGAAAGTAAGAAAATTCTTCTCTTGTATGGTCTTGAGACATTACTTAATTTTAAAATGACATTTAATTTAGGGAATAGGCTCTTACAGCTTCTAAATGGCTTTTAAAGTACTTTTATGGAGAATATTATGTGTTTCCTGAAAAGTTAATAGTGTATAGATCTGTAGGTTCTGGACTTGACTTAAAAATGATTAACTTCAATTTCACGTTACTCAAATAACTTTTATGCACATTTAGCTATGTGAATAGTGATACTATCATCTAGAAAAATGTTATCACCTAAAGAAAACTTTTATATTTAAATCTCTTTAGAGGCTTTTGATATCTGAAAGCTTCTAAAGAACTATATTTATGTTCCTTGGCAGTTAAATTATTGATAAGTACAAGGTGATAATAGGATCATAGGATATATGACACTGAAAATACTATCAGTATCATGATTTTTTTCTTAAATCCTGTTGAATATTAGGCATTGAATAATCTAGGCTACAAGTCCCTTTTGGGGTTGTTGTATTAGTTCTTTTCAAATAATAAAAAAGTACAAATGGTAGTTTATCAAGTTATACTACATGTACACACAATCATTGGCTACAAGCACATTATACCTATGAAATTCTTACTCACTCCACTATTTCTGAACAATAGAAGTATATTGTGTTGTTAGTGGTTTGGCAATTACTGATCTGTCAAAACTATTTTATTTATGAAAGGGACTCCTGCCTCTTTGGTTTAAATAGGTTCTTTAGATATGTATTTAACTTTGCAATCTCTTTTATTACAATTCAGACTTTTCGATACAGTTATCTTTAATCAACCAATGAATTAACTAGCTTAATAACAAAAGAAATATAACTTGTATAGAAAAGACTTGAAATCCTCATTTGAAAACTGCCTTTAAATTGAGACTATTTATTTAATATTTAGGATAATCTTGGTTAGAAGTAGATCAATTACTGCAGTAACACTATTAGAAATTTCATTAAATTTACAGTTTTTCAGTGGGAGTATTTAAAATATTATTACTAATTATTACTGCCATAATCAACTTATAGAATTTCAGAGTATATATAAATAGTTTGGCTTACTTAAAACTCCAGATATGTTTACTAACAGATTTTTAAAATTTGCACAAGCATGTTGTATTTTATATAAGTTATACTGACTGTTGCTTTACATAAGCTTTGCCCATTAGCAAATAAAAGTAGGTTGACTGTAATACCCAATTGAGGCCAGAAACATTATGTACTTCAACCTAGTATTCATTAAGAGTAAAGTGGACATATTTTTAAAAAAAATTGCGCAAAATTTTCTGATATATCTGTATGCTGATTGAGGAAGTTTACAAGCAGCAAACTTGTTACTGAGCATAATTTTTAAAATTCATATTTAAAAAGGCCTGATGTATATGCAAATTCTCTGCAAGATACATTTACTAAAATTGAATTACCCATGCCAAATTTTAATGTATGCTTAAACACATGTGAAATATCTATCACTTTTGGCACTACTCTAATTTTGAAATTTCTAATTAAAAAAAACATGCAAAATACAAAATTACCCTTAATAACTTTCCATAACTTTTGATTGTACATTACATTTCAAAAGTATATTTAAATAAAGAAGATGAGTAAATATTCATGTTAGTTTGAAACAAAATTCAGATTATGCATGAGAGTATTCTCAAAATTTTTTTCTTAACATTCAGCTTTTGCTTTAAAGAAATGGAAAAATGTATATGTATAAATGGGGAGGCTCTTGACTGCAGACAGAATTCTCTTAATGTTTCCTGAACTTTTTAAACACTTTTAATCATTCAGTCAAAATAAAAATGTACACACATTTGTAAAAATAATTCAAACAGTATAAAACCAAACTCAGTTTTATCTAAAAGCATAAAAATACTCCAGTTCACATAAAATTTATTAGTGTGTGTAACTTTCATCAAATTTGAATTTATTGACTTATAAATTTTTCAATGAAGGGGTTTTATTGTGTAAAATAAAGGTAACATTTACACTATAGCCTCTTGCTTGGTATTTCTTCGCTTATGTGCTTTTACTTGAGCTGTATGTATAGTGGAATGACAGTAGTTTTGTAACTTTCTGGACTGAAGCATGTTAGTTGTAGAACCTTTGCTTTTATGTGTATATATATATATATATATATATATATATATATATATATATATATATATATATATATATATATATATATATATATATATACTGTATTGCTGAATGCCTGTTCATTATTTTTTCTGCTACTTTTTATCACTCTTTGAAACAATACAGTTCACTATTATCTAGCTGCTTAACACTTTTTACATTAAACATTGAAGAATAGCTAGCTATTAATGTGTTTTTAAGAGGAATAGTGTGATATATTTCAGAGCTTGAAAATTACTTTTAAGTCAGTAAATAGCATATATTCACTAAGCAAATTTTGTGTATTAAAATGCTAGTGTTCACTTCATAGATTTTTTTATGCCTGTGTTCATCAAAGTCTACATTTTTTTTAATTATCTCTTTTTTTATTTTACTAATTTTTATTCACAATTTCATTTCAAAGAATTAAATTCAAAACTTATAAGTATATAAAATTTTATTCATCATCATCATTCTCACATTATTTCTTATGCATCAAATTTTCTATTTGACGCATAGCATCTCTTTGGTGCTTTTTTTTTTAAGGCCCTTCAACCTACAACATAAATATTCACAAAATTTTCCGACAGCATCATCGGTACTGTGTCTTTGATTCAAGAAGTATTCATGAATACTTTCTGTTGTTTCTTGAATCTTAGACATTAATGGATCCAGTTCAGTCTCCCTCTTGCGTTTCCTATTTTCTTTACTGGATCTGAAAATCAAAACATTTTTGTTAGTAAAAGTTCCAGACTATAAGAAGTAACTTTTATCAACTTAAATAATAAAAAGAAACGTTAAATAAATATTACAAATATAAATCAAAAATGTAAATTATTTTAAAGTACTTATTGAGTTGTTTCTTTGCCTATAATAATAAGTTAAAATTCATGAATTGGTGTTTGACATTTCTCGACTTAAGTTTTTCTTTTATTTATTTCATATAGATTCTCATTCTTTTATTTATTTCATATAGACACCCTGTATATAAATTTGAATGTATCACTGCTAAACATAATTGCAATTTCTCATTTCTTAATTATGAATAAAGAGATGAACTAATTATCTTGTATTCATTTTATTTCTTTAATTTACGACTTTATGGTATTATGATTGGTGATCTCTTGTGTGACATTGGCGATGGATTGGTTTAATAGGAAAGTATCCATTTCTTCTAAGAAATTTAATAACCATTATTACTTGTGGTTCTGATAAATATCAGTGAATAAATTTTGTACTGTTAACACTCATCTTTTATCTTACACACAATTTGAAGTATTTTAAAAATGTTACTCACAAAGATCATTGCACATTTGTTAGATATTCATAACAGTTTTGCATTCTAGCATTAAGAGCACTTTATCAATATTAAAATAAGCAAGTTTAAATATTAACAAAATAAAAAGTTATTCAGATCATGGATTTAGACAAGGGGGTGTTAAAATTATAATAATTCAATTTGAATGAGTACCATTTTTTAAACTTTTTAAAATGGATTATGTACTTATTTTTCTCAGAACCTCCCCCACAAAACTAAATCCTAACTACACCCATGATTCAGTTCAAATATATTACATAAAAAAAGTATAATACCCAGGTGTAGGTGTTGAGAAACTTGTAAATGCCAATGGAGGGGAATTGGCGCCATCCAAGTTATTTTCACTTTCAGATTCATTATCATCCCTAAAAATGAACATTGTTTTTGCATAAAATTCTGAAATACATTGTGATTTATATTCATTTCAATTTACAACATTTCTAAATAAAAGAGAAGGAAAATCACTAGGTAGAGGATTTAAAATTCTCCTTTGCATGGTGAATTTTTCAAGCGAAATCCTCAGATGTAATATAAGATAGATCCAAATACACTTAAAAAGTTTTTTTTATGTCAATTTATGCTTGATTTACTATTGAATATTTAATTATTTTCCAGTGTATTAATAAATAATTTTTAAAATTGTTTTTTACATAAGAATATAAAAAAATAACTTAATACAGCACTTACATGATTTGAGGATCATCAAATACTGGCTGCGAGGCAGTCAGCTGAGGAGTTTCCCCTATGCTGCTTATGGAGCTAAAAATGTTAAAATAATAAACAACATATTATTCATATAAACGAAGACTTTTAGGTTGTGCAAAATTTTATAACATAATACACAACATATGCTTCCACCGAGTCTTAAACTGTTCAACTAAACAAATATAAAGTTGAATTAATAAAAAATATAAAGTTGTTTCTAAATATTAAAGTATGCATTCCTAAATTATGATAGAAACACAGATTTACAAAATCTGATGCACTTTTATTCATTATTAAATTTTAAATTATCCTAAATTTTATAAACCATGGTTTTAATTTTAAATTCTATTCATATTTCACACTTTATTGACTAAATCTCAAGAACAGTACCATAAAAGATTTATCTCCTTCATGTTTAATTACTTTGATCAAAATGATACTTAGATAAAAGAAAATCTTTGGTTATACATCTCCTGTAAATGTACTGTGTTAAACCTTAAATATGATCAAATATACAGAGAGTAAATAAAAGTTTTCTAAACTTTCAACTATTTTTTAAGACTTTCATACTGCAAAAATTGTTTTATATTCACCAATTTTCAATATAACAATTTTTCAGCAAACTGACCAGAGTATATACCATATCATAAAATTGAAAAATATATTTCAATTAACTGGTGCAAGATTATCTCTTAAAATTATCAACGATATTTATAGTTGTTAAAATTTACATATTTACAGTTTACAACAAACAACAAGCAGTTAATCATTTTATATCAATTTATACAGACTCAGCTTAAATACACTTTACAAAAACTAACTGTTCAATTAAAAATCTCAAAATTGTTACTTACCCGATCAATTAAGCTGAGAAGAAATCTCATGCCAGGCTTTCTTTACGCTATGCTTGTTGAAATATTCTCGAAGAATGCGAAGATTACAATCAAAATTCTCGGGAATTAGATCCGCCATGATGCGACAGCACAAAACTCGCGACAAATATACTGCATGCGCTATCCGTGAGACGGCGATCAGACTCAGACAAGATGGCGCTATAGCGTCTGACGTTTCATTGGTGTGAGTACTCGGCGCGGAAATAACTGGTTTTCCAATGCACTGTATGTCAGACATGCGCTATCGTGTAGCGTGCTTTTTTGGTGTGAGGCCTGGCTTAGGGCTAATAGCGAGATACATAGGGGGGATTCTCGGACAATGTAACAGCTTCCATCCATTTACTATTGTCACCCTTATGCGAAGGGCTTTTTATCACTGTTGAATTATCAGTTTTAAAATTCAATTAAAAATCGAAAATTTAAGATATAGACTTGAAATGAGGTTTATATGAATAAGAAAGCTCTCAGCTTCCAGATGATGTATATTTTCTTTGTAAGATAAAAACTCAAGGAGCATCGATATTACATCCACATATGGGACGATATTTCTTGAAAAACTGTGTTTCATTTTTTGATGAAAATATTAGTCTGTTTTAAAATATTTTTAAGCAAATGAGATCTAGTTTGAAAGAGAAATGTCTGTAGTCTTAGACTGTAAAAAAGATCAAAATTCTACGATCATTTTTTGGTGAGATATCGTAATCTGAAGACGAAAAAGTCAATATTTTCCCATAAAACATAAAATAAAAAAACTTAAAGTCCGACGAAGAGGAGACATGTCTTACTTTGGTCCCCTCATTTTTCTGCATCCATTAGTATTACTCTCGACCCCATACCCCCAGCGGTTTCAGAGGAGACAGAGTGACAAGCTTTTGACAGCGGCAGCGGGAGTTACTATTTTTAGAATAGAGAGATATAACTATTAGCCGCTGCGCGACCATCATGGTCGCTTTTAGTTTTATATTTTCTTTTGTAAAACAACTCAACTGAAAGTAACATACTTAAGAAATGTTACCATTACCTGTCAACAGACTTTATTTCACCTTACATTTAGACAAACAGATGGAACAAATGAATAAATTAAAATTATCTCGTGAATAAAATAAAATTATTCACGACTAAATTGTACCAAAGTACGTGCTATCATCGAGCCACTACACACAGACAGTTGCAAATTGCGACGAGCGCTAATATTTACATCTCGCAGTTGCAGTCGTTGCCATTCTAAGTGTAGAAATATCGTCGATTTTGATGCCGCATACCTACGCGTTTTATATATATAGATATATTCTTTTTCAAATGCTGCAGGCCGGTTAAAAAGTCCTGCCGGTCCGGATGCGGCCCACTGGCCGGCAGTTGGCCATTCCTGCTCTAGAGGAAGCATGCTAAATTTGCTTTAGAAATCCGTATCGAGCCTTTGCATTGTTAATTATAGTGTAGTACAACGGTTCCTCTACTATTCTTTTGCATTAGAAATTGTAAAAAAAAAAATTGGATATTTTCTTGTATTTACAGGATTTTTTAGAAAAAAAATGTGCGTAGTTTTGTTTCATACATCAGACAATAAAAACATAAAAGCTCCTGCATGACTTGCCACCGTGAAATTCAAATACCTTTCATTTCACGTGGCCTGCCTATCCAATATGTTACAGTCATTTTGTCCTCGTTCAAAACACACATTTCACCTTTACAGTCTTTTTTCCCTTCCTTTTTTTTCAAATGTGCGAGTCTTATAATCCTGCCTTAACAGTCGGTCAACTGGCGCGAAAAATGCGTTGTCGCCGTCATATGAGCTCTCCTCCTGGTAAGCGGTCCATTACCTAACTCCCTTTACACCAGGATGGATTAAAACTGGATTGGGGAAAAACTTCCATTCAGAGGGGGTGGAAGGCTACATTGAGCTGCATTAAATGCCCCCTCTTCTCAACACGACAATCGGCAGAAAGGACTTGATTTTCAAAAAAGCACAACCTGCGTGCGGAACTTCATTCTAAAAAAAAAAAATAAATAAAAAAAATAAAAAAGCAAACAGGCCGTTCAGAGGCGGTATTTTTTTTTTTTAATATTTTTAAAACCTGTTTTCCCCCCTCCCCATTTTCGAAGGAGAGGTTAAAAAAGCGTATTATTTCTTGGGGAATATAAACCCTCCCCATCCCCCCTCTTTGCTGTATAATCCCTGCGTCGTTCTGTGATTTTTTTTTTTTTTTAACCGTGTGAGGTAAAAAAGCACACAGAGCTCAGCATGGGGGCTGTTTATCCCTTTGCAGGACGGTTGCTGTATGAGAAAGATCAGTTAATATCTGCTGCAGTAGCATTCCAGTTACTGTATAACGTAAAGTGTTTGGTTTTCGAACGTAAAATCCTTTTTACAATGTCATTTAGAAAAATGGGGATCGACTTACAGGGTATTAATGATTACAGATTCAAAGTATGAAACGGAACTTCATTATATGCTTACACATGCTTCTTTTTTACCCAACATGTGGTAGAATTATCATCTACTCGTATGTACGTATGGAATTCAATCTTCAGTTTTCCATCCAGGATCCCTTTATTTTTGTTTAAGGTTTACTAGTTTGGAGCGCTAGGGTCAACTTTTTGCTACATGAGGGCTAATTAGACCGGGACCTACAATTTAAAACCGGCTACAAACATCCATGCGAACAGTGGGACTCGAACCCACAGGATCTGAACCTAATGCCAGCACCCTAGCCATTCGGCCATCGCCTGGCCTTTTTTGTTTAGAGAGGGGAAAAGGATTGTTACTGCAGAATGGACTTTCTAAAAATCTCTCTATTCTAAAAAAAAATAACTCCCGCTGCCACTGTCAAAAGCTTGTCACGCTATCTCCTCCGAAACCGCTGGGGGTATGGGGTCGAGAGCGATACCAATGGATGCGGAAAAATAGGGGGAACAAAGTAAGACATGTCTCATCTTCGTCGGACTTTAAGTTTTTTTTAATATTTTATGTTTTGTGGGAAAATATTGACTTTTTCGTCTTCAGATTACGATAACTCGCCAAAAAATGATCGTAGAATTTTGATATTTTTACAATCTAAGACTACAGACATTTCTCTTTCAAACTAGACCTTATTTGTTTAAAAATATTTTAAAACAGACTAACATTTTCATCAAAATATTAAACCCACTTTTTCGAGAAATATTGTCCCCTATGTGGATGTAATATCGATGCTCCTCGAGTTTTACATCATCTGGAAGCTGAAAGCTTTCTTATTCATATAAACCTCATTTCAATTCTATATCTTAAATTTTCGATTTTTAATTGAATTTTTAAGCTGATAATTCAACAGTGATGAAACGCCCTTCGCATTAAGGGTGACAACAGTAAATGGATGGAAGCTGTTACATTGCTCGAGAATCACCCCTATGTATCTCGCTATTAGCCATAACAGAGGAGAGAGCGTAGCGAGCCTAGGGGTGAAGCCCCTAGTTTATAATAAAATTATAGTTACTAACTATATTTGTATCAACTATGTGCTCTCAAAAACTACATTTCAAAATTATTGATGTTACTATACTCAAGCGAACATATATTCTTCCAGAAATTTCACTTGCCCTACAAGAGTGTTTTTACCATTTTTGTATCATTTGGTCATTTAAAAATTTTTTAGAAAGAGTTCCATTACATTTGATAAGAAGGATATGCATTGATATTTAACCATTAATTGTACTATGACATTCTAATGTGACTTGTAACTCTTTAATTTAGGGTCATCTTCCCAACAAGTGCTTCAACAACTTGCAATCCTCTGCAACGGTGAAACCGTTTATCTCCAAAAGATGCATTTTCTGGCAATTTTCCTAGTACTCTCCTCAAACTTTCTCCAGCTTTGCGGCGTCACATTTCTCCCACAGTTGCGATATGCACTGCCACACTTGGCGAGACTCTTTTATCTTTCCTTCATTATTTGCAGATGCCTTTTTCTGCAGTTAAAAAAAAAAAATAGCTAAAATGAAATAAGCGAGGGAAACTGAACTTGCCAACGCCCAGATTGTTTTGTGCATTTTCTAGGACAGAAGACTTGAGTGTTTTATATGTGATTTATGTATTTCTGCTTTGAAATAAAAGGCGACATGCTGTCTTTGTGTATTTATCTGTCTGTATCAAGTTTAAGATAATTATCTCTACAGCATATGAATTATTTTATACGCTTCCCGAAAGCAATTGTTCCTCCATTGGCTCTCAAAAAAAGTTAAATTTTTACATTATAAGGCTGTCTCTTAAATCCGAACGAAGTTATATAAACCTTAAGCAACATTGATTTAACATTCAAATTAACATAGGAAAAGTCTCAATTAGGTTTAAAAAAGAAGATTAAAATAATTAATATTTAAGTTTTAACATTTTCCGAATGTTTCTTACTTTTCTTTTTTGACTTTTCAAAACCGTTTCCATTGCAATTGAAGGGGAAAATTCAGTACGTAATTTTAAAGGTGTCAAATAAATGCAGAAATTTATTTGCTTTACTAAACAATTTGGTTTGGAGCACAACGGGTCTAGGCATTCGGTAATCGTCCGACTGTTTTACTAAACGACTATATCAAATAGGTACTATTAGAATGTATAAAGTGATTACTTATGTTTACTAATAAGGACTTACTTACCTTAATTAATTTATTTATTTATGTATATATATATATATATATATATATATATATATATATATATATATATATATATATATATATATATATATATATATATATATATATATATAAGTTATTTTTACAGAAATCTCTACAGGTAATTGAAATTGTTCAATAATGATCGAAGCAACTGCAACCCTGACACTACTTATAGCCAAGCAATAATTAAAGTATTATCAGAATAATTCTCAAAACTATAATTATAAAAAATGAAATAGATGCACATTAATTACATCTATATCAGTTACTCAGTCTTACGGTTTACGTAGAGAAGATGTTTTTACTGAAATCTACATACGTATTTACAGTTGGTCATTAATGACTGACGCAGTTGAAACTGCTTAAGTATTATTGTCAAGTAATAATTGGACTATTAACAAAATAATTCACAAATATCTAATCATAGAAAAAAAAATTCCAAAAGGATGCTCTCTATTCACGTACTTCAGGTATCTAACCTTCCTTAGTATTTCTCAATGAAAGTTATTTTTTACAGAAATCGCCAAAGATCATCGTAGTTCAGCCAGTGAGATTGCCAAAACTCAAACTGTGTTGAAAATAGCCCTGACCTCAGACCTCATACCGCAAGCCTCTACTCTTGAAATGCATACAAAACACTTCTTGTCCGAGCCTCTCGCCGAAAGTCAAAATATGCAAACAGCTTTTTGAAACAGGATTGAGATCCAGACACCCTCCCGACTTTTATAAGCCACAGAAAAAGAAAATCCACGCGGATAGGCTGTTTCTGATCTCCCAGTCTAAAGCCGATCACGGCACTTTTTCCACGATTTGGACATTTTTCGGGTACACCTCCCTCCCTAGCGCACCCCCTCAAGAAAAAGGTCAACCGCTTTTAGCATAATCCTGCTTTGGAAGCAAAGGATATTTACAGCGCAGCATATCGAAGAGCATAAGGATTACCGGGGAACCAACTTTTTTTTTGCCCGGTATAAATCTGACCGGCAAAGAGAGCGCTGGCGGCTGGCAGTCAAGATTTAAAGAGATTTGAAAAAGGCATAGCATTGCCAACTGTGGTAAGTTCTCATCTCGGGGAACTTTTCAGATCTTCTCACATCGGGCTGTACAGTTTATGGCAAAAAATCACGACGTGGGGTGAAGGCGGGGGGTGGGTGAGCGCAAGATAATCTTGTATTAATATAAAAGCTACAAAACGTATTTGCTGACACAGGGATAAGAAAAGTTACCGGCGATTCTGTCAACAATATTTGTTGATCTCTCTAGCCCTTTGTTAGAGGAAAAAAGAATACGAGGTTCAAAAATAGCTGACGACCTGGATTGAAAATAAAGACATCAGAGCGGGGAAACTTGCGTATTCCTTTGCAGAATTTCAATCTTGAAAACTCTTATGTAAGTCCCTTAAAATTAGACACTAGCTTAATAAGAAGAAAGAGACTACAGGTATAGACTCTCTTGAGCTCAGTCAAACTGGCAATGGTGAGTTTTCGATAAACTCAGTGTAACATTTATAAAGCCTTAAAGTGACATCTATTTGAAATCCTCCGTATAAGAATGCCCCTGCCTTAGTCAGGTATCCCTGCATACAGGTGGCCATACACCTGCAGGAATCCCTCAAGAAAAAAGTCTGCAGGATTTCTTCAACTGAACCCTTGCGCACACACGTGCAACACACGCGCACGCGTTTCAATCGGGATTTCGGGGACTGTACAGTCCGCCACCGGTTTCAAGGTTTCCCCCCACACGAAGGGGAAATCCTCAAAGTTTTGACTACGCAGTCAAAACCTCAAGAATTTCCTCTATTTGTATGGGTACCTTTAGCCCTTCTGTAATCATATTCATCTCATTCACTCTAATTATCTTCATGCAATCAACTCAGTTGTCAAACGACTGAATGGTTAGGGCGCTAGAATTCGGTTCAGATCCTGTGGGTTTGAGTCCCACTCTTGGCATGGATATTTGTAGCCGTTCGGAATCGGCTTTAAACTGTAGTTCCTGGTCTAATTATCCCTCATGTAGCAAAAGGTTGACCGTAGCGCTTCAAACCTAACCTAAAAATGTTAATCAAGTACTTTGAGGTAACAATAATTTCTCTTGCATTTGGACTCCTCACACAAAAAATCAATTAGTAATTCTTATAATATCCGTATTAAAACAAATAATGTATTTCTGCTGTGAGCCTAGATAAAGCTTTTTTCAATTTTTTGTTCAACAAGGATGGCAAGATAGAAAAAAACTCTTTCTGCGTACGTTATATCGTAGAAGAAAATAGGAAGGGTCAATACTCTCCTATTATTTAATTTCTCAGTATCTTAAAAAATAAGTTTATGTGTTTAGTTTGTTGGATGATAGCACCACTATCATCTTTTAAATTATGATGCTAAACAGACCTATTTATTTGTTTGAACATTGTCCTTAATTTCTTTTGATGCCACACTTATTTACACATTGAATTGAAATTGTTCACTTTCAAAACAATTATTTTAAGTAGAAAGATTTTCTTTCATCCACATCTGCTTTTTTTTTTTACTTAATCACTTAATCATACAACTTAGAGTTGAGTTCTTATACCCCAGAGATTTTTAAGTTTATTTTATGACGTCATAAAAATCACACTTTAACAATAGAACTACCGACTGCTTAGATATACCTATTTCTATCCATGTCATATCATGTCATTTTGACCGGGTCGGCCGTTCTAGTGTTAAATAATAATAATAATAATAAGAAAGGTAATTAATTTTGAATTTTCTGCTTTATATAGTCCAACTTTTCTCAAAACACTCTTATTAATAGCTGTTAACCGGTAAAGTTAAAGTTTAGACGTTGTAAGATTCCACATCTTCGGCCTCCGGGTATTCTAACAACTGAATTAACAAGTCAGTGGTCGTTTAGAACAACCTTACATTCACCTCCCCAGAGAAACTAGAGGCGGTCCATACCTGGACTGAAAGCCGGTTAATTTCTGTAGGACGTGGATGGAACAACCCCATGTCAACCACTGCACCTTATTGATATATTTTCTCGTATTGAAGATGAAGTATGGCTGGAGCAAGGACTAAACCAACCGTCATCGGCATCCCCGGCTAATAGTTTAATCACTTAACAATTGGTTTTGAGCCTGGGAGAAATATAGTTACCAGTAAAGAACTTTACGCTAAAATCAGCGTCTGAAATGGAACTACGTACGGTTGAGATATTAATGAGAATATGTCTTTCGTCTCTGAATATTGGAAAATCTCCGAGTCACATTAGAATGGAATATCATTTCAGATATATTATTGGAACGAAGTTCTTTTACGCGGCTTACAGTAGAGTGAACTGGTAAGAATCGTCACGTAACGAAAAAGCGTTATGCCCCCTTCATAAGAACCTTTTCTCAAGGACTCTGTGGCTGAATGGTTATCGCATCGGACATCGTACTGCAGAGGTCCCCGGTTCAAATCCCCGCACAAGCGCTACCGGCTATTTTAAAACCCTTCACTGCACACTGTATCAACTTTGATACATAAGTTATTTTTCCCCTTTATATTCAAAAGCAATATTTTTCATCCATTTGTGTACCTTGTATTAATTTTGAAACATCATAGCAAAGCTTTTAATCACTGTTAGTTACATTTTCGTAGTATAGATGGCAGCAGGAATACAACTGCGATCTCAGTAAAAGATAGCCGTTCAATTCATACCAGACCTGCCTTAGTATTTGCTATATTTTCAGTATTTTAAAGTCAGTTTACACCTTTGAAAGTTTTATTAATATATTTTAGAGGTACGTAGCTTTATAATTATTAATAATATATTTCTTTAATCTTTTATAAAAAATTCAAGTATGATTTCAATTTTATGTATCAAAAATGATACATGGTGTGCTTACGCCATTTTTTAAGGAAATGGCGGGAAGAAAGTTTTTTACACGGAAAGAAATTGAGGAACTTATGAACAGATCGTGGAGTGATCATAGTGAAGATGGATCTGATTGTTAAATTTATTAAAATTTTTAATTTTAATAAAAATAATTAATTTATATATTAAAATTTTTAATTTTAATAAAATAGAGAGAGAGAGAGTTGGTTGAATAAAAGAAGGCTGCGCTTTTTGGCGTGACAAAAATACACTAATATAATCAATAGAAATCTACATATTAAATTACGTTTAGAGTTGGAAAAATAACGTAAGGAACATCGTTCCTTACGGGGGTCCCCCGACCGCACAATTTTTTTATACATAATTTCATGGTAATTAATATTTATTAAATTTATCGTTGACTATACTTATATGGTTAAAATTAGGAATTTATTTAACAGCCGTATAATCCTTTTATTGAAAATCGTATGCAAACTAAACTAGTTATTTGTGTATTACAGATTATTTTATGTTTATAAAAGTATGAAGAATGCAGATAAGTGTTATTCATATATGAAGTATATACCAAATAAAGTATACATAGAAAGGTATAAAGTTTATACAGATGTAAGGGTGACACAAAAAGAAAAGAGAAAAAGACTCACCAAGTTGAAGATGCCACAATTAGAGAAAGGTTGAAAACCACATCATTAAGCTAGTGCATTTTATCTTCTCTCAGCTTTACAGCATGCCTATATTTAATATTTTTATAGAGGTACAATAACTTTAAAGTATAATAATTTTACGTAAAAGAGAAGTAAAAGATGAATTTAATTAAAAATATTATAGTTGTTTTAATCTATAATCTCTTAGGAAGTTTAAAATTCACCATTGCGTATTGACTTTGGCTAACAAATCTTTTTGCAGTGAAACCTTAGGTGTAAAAATTGTGGGATCGTATTTTACCACAAAAAACATAGTTTCAAGTGAAAAAAGTGAATGAGCTCAAATATAGACTTCTGTTTCACATACTACTTGCATGAAACTTGAAGAAAAGGTGTAGCAGGGACATAAAGCATCTTAAAATCCCCAATAAAAAATGAGAGTTGTTTCTAGTTCTGAACTAACATAATAAATTCACAAATGCACTGTGCTATTAGTGGTTTGTCAATAGAGATCATCACATCTAATGCTCCTCGGCCTGGGGAAGATCTATATTAATTACATATATAAACTTCTTGTCACCCTTCTTTTATTGTGGACTTTAAGAAGCTTTGTGTTCCTGTTATCCTGCTTCACGAGATGCTTTCATAGGTCTCTACTGCCACATGGAAGCACGATGGGGATCTAGCTAACTCCGTGCTTGTCACTGTGGCTTATTTTGGGCATCGTACAAATTTGGAACATTTGACCTCAGCTAGGACCCTGCCTTTGAGAAATCATACAAGGACCTTTTTAAAAGAAGTTCCAGTTTATCGGCGACAAGAAAGCAAGAAGCCACAAAATGCCGGAAAGCTGGTGAAAACACCCTCCGCAAAAAAGCAGAAGCCCAAACTTCCATTGATAGGTGTTAGGAGTCCTTCTGGGCCGACATTCAAGATCAGCAGACTGCATAATTGCTTCCTGAAAAGGACTCCTTTCGGATCTAAATGAGCGTGAAGGAAGGTCCCCCAGACAATTCCTGTTTTCTTTCGGGCCCTTTTTGCGGCGCAGAAATACCAAACGTCTTGCTGTAATAGGCATCGCGTGGGAATAGCTTTCTCACACAAATTTGCTCACTTCTCTGTTGGCACACAAGGCTGTAAGACGTTGAAAAATGGGGAAAAGCAAAACGCCCTGTTCCAATTTCTCGCCTTCAAACTCTTCTGATGATTTGTCGTGATAAAAAAAAAAAAAAAAATAGTGCTAGTTCATAATGGGAGTAGGAACTAAAATTTGCAAAACTTGAGCTAATTTTCAGGTTCTTAAATTCAGTTTGATGATTAAAAATGTTTGCTTCCTGATTTAACTTTGCAACTATAAAGCCAGTTAAAATTATTGGTTTTGACATTGGTAGAAATGGGTATATCTTAATTGTCGGTAGTTCTTACAGTAAAATGAGAGCGAAGGAACATACCTTGGACTATTGACATTTATTTTTTACCCTTTCTACATTATACAAATGCGAAACGTTCTTTTGTAAAAGTTTTCTCGAAGGAATAGTACTTTATCACGTAAATTTGCCCACTATTTTTCTGGACACATGTCGATGGACTTTGATTAATTTGCGAGAATAATGTAAGCTCATATTAGGAAAAGGCATTAAATTCGGAAAAATCTTTGTTTATTTCCAGGGAACTAAAATTTCATATTACATTTAAAATTGACCTCTGAAGAATGATCAACGGGTTAGCTATTTTAAGACATTTAACAATATATATACTTTTTTATTTATTAATATACAGTTATTTAAAAATTTGGGCATTTCAAAGACATGTGTAAAATGTTGTATTATTCTTTGATTAAATTTTGTGTACCAATGAAACAGCTAATGTTTTGTAATATTTATTAAAATGTCAGTTTATTCTATAGCGTCAATTATGTGAATTTTTTACAAAAGACAAAACAAGTTGATCATTCACTGAAACAGTCTCCCATAAGACTCCATTTATCAGGACTAGTTACTATTGTTTAGTATGAAAGATGAACTTTAAAAAATTTCCAACAGCATACAGTTAAGAATAAAGCCGACAAATGATGTATGATAATTTAATAAATATGTATTCCTAATGGAGAATTACTATATAATGAAATATTTTCGTCTGTTCCTAATATCTATTAATACAATTCATCAGTAGGGAAACTAAAATCATGAAGCTAAATTGAAAGTAATTTTTTTTCTTTCATGACTTGTTAAAATGCAAGAGAGTTTTGATTTTCTTTTAAATCTCTAATCTTTTGACATACATAGCACGACTAGCAATGCAAATTTCAATGAGATATTTTTGGGGGTATACCAATCCCATTTCACTTTTCTCTTTAGCTCTGCTTTAGCCAATAACTGGAGTCACCGTCAACTAAAGCACTGCATTGCATTCATTTACTTAATGAAATTTATAAGACTTCCCCTAATATACAATTTTCATTAATATATATATATATATATATATATATATATATATATATATATATATATATATATATATATATATATATATATATATATATATATATATATATATATATATATATAACAGTTCCGTAACTGACTGACTGACTGACTGACTGATTGATTGACTGACATATAACGCATAGACCAAACCGCTCGACCTAAAGGGCTGAAATTTTGCATGGAGATTTTTCTTATAGTGTAGGGGTGCACTAAGAAAGATTTTTGAAAAATTTCTCTTAGATTTTTTAAAATTAAATTTTTAAGCTGTTTTTGTAACATTCCTTTAAGTTTACATTTAAAATGATAATTTGAGAGTTATAAAATTTACATCAAGAGAAAGATCATAAAAATTCCTTTAAAATGAAATCTTTTTCGAATCTTTACCTCCATTTTCTGATTTTTGGTGAGATTTTAAAGATTCTTTTTTAGAATTTAATATATTAAATGCTGATCACGTGGTTTCTTTTCTTTTTTGCGATACTTTAAATTCATTTATCGTCACGTGCATAACAACGAAATAAATTGACAAAAACTTATTGAAATACGGTAAAAGATAAAATTTAACCACTATACTAATTGAGATGTAAGTTTTTAAACAATTTACTTCAAATTAGTATGTTTTATGGATATTAAACATACAAATTAATTGCATACATTGACCGTTTTGTCTAATTTGTACATTTTATTCTACATTATTTTGTTTATAAAAATACCCGTTATGATTTTTTTATATATTTTTTGTATTTTTTCGTCATTAATTGCATACATTGACAATTGTATTTATTATAAGTATATACAGTCGAACCCCGCTATAGCGAACCCGCTATATAACGCACTCACGGATATAACGAACCAAAATTTTGGTCCCGCCGTTTTCCTACTATACCTAATTTAATTAGTATTGTGTCAGTTTAATGTAATCGATTTTAGTCGATTTAATTCTTTAATGATCATTTTTAATAGATTTTATCAATTTTTAATACATCATTATTGAATACAAATTGCAACTAATGAGTTATACATCTTGTGAACTCTAGCATTTTTCTTAACGGTTCGGATATAGCGAATCACCGGATAAAGCGAACAAAACTTTTGGTCCCTTGAAGTTCGTAATAACGGGGTTCGACTGTATGTATGTATATATATATATATATATATATATATATATATATATACATATATATAAGAAATAGATGATAGAGAAAACCAGTAATAGCTCTAAAGCTACTTGCAGCCAGGAACAAATAACATGAAAAGAAAAGTATGAAAGAGGGTTTAGACAGCATTTCTTCATCAGCGGTGTCAGTGCTGTCTAAAAACCAATGGATTGTTTCCGATGAGTATGATCTATACAATAAACACACTCAGACACCGTACAATCCATGAAAAACAGAAGAATTGATTAATAATTGAATAATAGTACTTAACCAAAGAACACCAAGCCTGGCGCTAGACAGAGTTGAAGTTAAGAACATGTAACCACAAGATGACTGACGTCACAAAACTTGCAACCATGGAGACAGTGGATTCTCAGTTACAGACTTACTATATATATATATATATATATATATATATATATGTATATATATATATATATATTTGGCATTAATTGCATACTTTGACGTCGTATTTAATTTTAATGTCTAGAAAAGCATGGGTATTCAGCTAGTGGAATATAAATATATTAAAACTAATTTGATTTACCAAAATAATAAAGCTGCATTAAAATGCAATTTTTTTTCTGGCGGGTCCATAATAAAATTGTAAGTTTTGAGGTTTTCAATTTTTTGTCTTTTTTTTTAAAGACTCCAGGCTCTTGCCTAACGCATCGTAACTCGCAACGCAATATATCTAATAGACATATTTTAAGAAACGTACCTTTCCCTCTCCCCCCTTTCTCATCAGTTCTGCTTCAGACAGTAGCCGGAGTCGCCGTCAGCCACGGGACTGCATTGCGTCCGACAGTGGAACTCCCCTGAGCGCGTCAGGACTCATGCTGAAGTCCGAGAGTCGAAAACCAAAAATCAAAAATTTCAGTCCCCAGCGGGATGCAGAAACTTATGGTGGACATCAATACGACTCCGGGTCCCGCGTATGCTTCAAAACTCGCGCTTGACGTCTTGTCCGTTCCCGGAAGACGGATGACTTTTAAGGAGATGAAGCATCGATGTCTCTAGGTGCAGCCACTTTAGATTATTGGACAGGGGCATCGGAGGTACGGAATGTGCATGAACGCATGGCACCGCGGCACGACTCTAATGATTGTCTGAGGAATGGCGTCTGGTAGAAGTTTAAACATTTATATCAGAACGCTGTACAGTTGAACCCCGTTATAACGAACTTCAAGGGACCAAAGATTTTGTTCGCTTTATCCGGTGGTTCGCTATATCCGAACCGTTAAGAAACATGCTAGGATTCGCAAAATGTATAAACTCGTAAGTTTCGATGTGTATTCAATAATGATGTATTTTTAAAAAATGATAAAAATCTTTTAAAAATTATCATTAATGAATTAAATCACCTAAAATCGATTACATTAAACTGACACAATACTAATTAAAGCACCTACAATAGGAAAACGGCGGGACCAAAATTTTCGTTCGTTATATCCGTGAGTTCGTTATATACCAGGTTCACTGTAATGGGGTTCGACTGTATATGCTACTAGAAGATCAAGATTTTCTCTGAACTCATCCAAAGATTTTGAAGAGTTTTAGGTACACAATTTTTTTCATCTAATAGGGGAACTTTTTTCGTGGGAGCATATCTGATGGACAATAGGCGTCCTTTGATATCAGTGTTTACGTATATCCTATTTCCCTTTTACGTGTAACCCTTTTTTATTTATTTTTTCCTCCGGAGTGATCCAAATGTCTGGGCAAAATTTCTTTGAGTTCTGAAACTAGAACAACAGGATTTTTTTCTCCAAACTCACAGAATAAACACAGTTTTTTTTTTTTTTTTTTGATTGGGGGATTTTTATTATTTATTATGTTTCTGAATGATAGAGGACATTGTATGAAAGTTGTGTGAAATGGAGACGAAAGAGAATAGAAAGTTGTTGCTTAAGTAAAACAAACACTTACGTGTATATATATATATATATATACATATATATATATATATATGTGTGTGTGTGTGTGTGTGTGTGTGATAATATTATTAATAATCTTTAATCGCCCTTATCTGAACTTTCTTTCTAAATGTGGTAACCTTCTGACACCTTGGCGAGATGCTTCGCCTTTCCATGCACTAACTCTCCCCACCAATTCCTGGCAACCCCTCTTTGACCTAATTCTATATTCACGCGCAACGGGAGACGCGGGTTGGCTTCGATGCGAGTAACATGTTGCTGTTTTCATGGAATAAACTTCAGTTGTTCTTTGGGAATTGGGATTGCATTTAATTTCGGCCTCGATCGTGTTTCATCGAAATGACCCGGGCCATTTATTTAAGGGGGCACCGTATAGGTGGTCAGCATTACCCCCTACAAGCCGGTCCCGTAATTTAGAACCGAGTCAAGTGACGAGACCGGAACACTTAATCCCGCACATCCAGAGGTAAATTTGAGAACTGGGATGACTTTGTAGCCACGACGGATTTTACGTGCACCAGCCGCCAGTAGTGTGCACGGTGATGGATTTACAACGACGGGCATCGAATTAGAGACGTTCAGATGACTGTCCCGCTGCCCTTGCCAACTGGGCCATCATGCCCCTGTGAATAAATATATTATTTAGTTGTATCTGATGTACATTCTTTGACATAACGTCGGCTGAGTTTTAAACATACTTATTATTGTCCTCATAAAATAGGAGTGTAATTATGAAATTTGAATAAATGAATATGAGGCTTATTTTAGAGATTTTGGAGACCTTGTGGCTGTTATTACAGATGAGGCAAGTATACGTGATAATGCTGATAATGAAGTCAGCCTTTAGTTGGTGCAAAAAGGAAAAATTTAGAAAAATAGAAATCCACAAGGAAAATAAGTCTGAGAATATGAGGTTGAAGTTGACCGAAAAGGCATGAAAATAAAAAAGAGGATAAATTTCCAAAACGGTTTAAAAACTTAGCAGCTAAGGTGGAAATTGCCTGTAAGGAATTTAGTTTAGGGTTGGGGTAGAATGTTATACTTCAGGCGAGATAGAGGGTTGCATGATAAAACGACAAACACGCATTTAAACCTATTAATTTAAGCTTACCTTCGTCGTACTCGGAAGTGCTACAGATAAATTAATTGTGAATGAATCGTATTACATATTAACAAACGTAGATGATTATCTTGACTTAATTATTTAAAATTTGGGTACGTTGTTACTAAGGTGGAGCAAAAATGAATAGAACTAACGTAAACCCGTTATGCCTATAACTTTAATGACATCATCTTATTTATTACAATTTTATTATTTTAAAAACTGACAAATTTGGGAAAATTCTAAACGGGAATAAGTTAATAATAATATATTTAAATACATCAGAAAACTTGAAAAATGGGTTGGTGGAAATTGTCTGTAAGGTTTCTCTAACAATGTTTAATTGTTGGTATGCGTAAAAGTTAGCTCGTCTTCTTTGCTTGAACTGTTTCCTTAAGTACTCTAATCTCATGCAATTTCATTACTCAGAAACATAGTAGAAGTTGACGTTAAAAAAAGAGTGATATAAAACAATACTTTTTTTAAGTATAAAAGTAACATATATATATATATATATATATATATATATATATATATATATATATATATATATATATATATATATAAGAAATAGATGAAAGAGAATACCAGTAACAGCACTAAAGCTACTTGCCAGGAACAAATAACATGAAAAGAAAAGTATGAAAGAGGTTTTAGACAGTATCTCTTCATCAGCGGTGTCAATACTGTCTAAAAACCAATGGATTGTTTCCGATGAGTATGATCTATACAATAAACACACTCAGACACCGTACAATCCATGAAAAACAGAAGAATTGATTAAATATTGAATTAAGAGTTACTTAACCAAAGAACACCAAGCCTGGCGCTAGACAGAGTGGAGGTTAAGAACATATAACCGCAAGATGAATGACGTCACAAAACTTGCAACCATGGAGATTATGGATACTCAGTTACTGACTTACTATGGTTACTGTATTTTAGGACTATTAAACCATTATTAATTTAGTTTTTTATTATTATTACTAAGAGTTATTTTTATTCTTATTTTTATTTTTACTTATGATTTTTATTTTATTTTCTACTTTTATTAATTATTTTTTCTAATTTTTCTTATAATTATGTTTAACTTATTAAATGCAACAGAACAAACTATTCATTAAAACTAAAACAACCAATTATGTTTTTGGATATACTTTCGGGGTAATTATTGCGTGTTAGCACAGCTTTCAAGTCTAAAATATGCTTATTCATATATATATATACAGTGGAATCGCGATCGATCGTTTTCGGATCCATCATTTTTCCGTATGTGTCGTTCATTTTATCCATTCCCAACGATCAAATTGGTTTGCTATGTTTCCGTATGTATCGTTTTCCCGCATTTATCGTTCATTTATATATATATATATATATATATATATATATATATATATATATATATATATATATATATATATATATATATATATACATACATATATATATATATATATATATATATATATATATATATATATATACATACATATATATATATATATATATATATATATATATATATATATATATATACATACATATATATATATATATATATATATATATATATATATATATACATATATATATATATATATATATATATATATATACATATATATATATATATATATATATATATATACATACATATATATATATATATATATATATATATATATATATATATATATATATATATATATATATATATATATATATATATATATATATATATATATATATATATATATATATAGGGTGTCCGGGCTAAAGGTATCTAAAAGTTATGACTTATTTTCACGGAACTACCCATTAGAATTTTAAAAAAATATTTATATAGAAAGATCATCTCACTAAGTTTTAATATCAATCATAGATTTCTATCATAGTATCATAGATTTCGATGTGTACACCTTTTGTAGCACGACTAATGTTTAAATGGTAATGCAATTCTCTCCAAATGTTTCGTAGCATATCAGGCGTTATTAGACTTTTTTGCTTGGGGATTCATTAAATCCGTTGTTTAAAAGCAAAAAATTGAAAATGGGGATGAGTTGAAGAAGCGTATCATTCAAGAAATTCGTGTAATAACTCCTGATATGCTACGAAACACTTGGAGAGAACTGGATTACCGTTTAGACGTTTGTCGTGCTACAAAAGGTATACACATCGAAATCTATGATACTATGATCGAAATCTATGATTGATATTAAAACTTGGTGAGAAGTTCTTTCTATTTAAATATTTTTTTTAAATTTTAATGGGTAGGTCCGTAAAAATAAGTCATGACTTTTGGATACCTTTAGCCCTGACACCCTGCATATGTGTACATATCGTAAGATACATTCGTAAGGAGAAAATAAAATCTAACGGAGGCTTTAGTGACATCATAGCTGATTTGAATACTTTTGATGTAAACATCAGCATTATGATAATTTTACTGCACAAGATTTGAGTTAACGTTTGTTTTCATCAGTGAATAAGTTCAAATGTAAGGAAAATATCTCTTCACGAAGCCCCAGTCTTGGGACATATTCATTAAAATGTTATTAATAAAGTCTTACAATCAAATAATTTATTCAAATCTTTCTTCCATTTCACATACTTTGAATTTCGTATTATATTAATTTGCACTTACTAAACAAATTCTACATTATATAACTACGTAACTGAAAGGGGAAAAATGTATTATAACTTTTTCTAAATAATATCAAACAGCTTAAGTTAATAATCTTAAAAGCATCTCGAAAATCCTCCAGCAATCCCATCTTTTTCAGACATGGTTAGATTCACATAAAATCAATCAAACACATGAGGCAGATCTTCTATTCTTCGAAATCAGCTAGCAAGAAAGAGAACAGCCACCGAAAAAACAAACTTTTCCTCTCTCGAGCAAACATTATTCCTGCAAGCAATAAAAAAAGGAAATTTGTGCCTCTTACAAAGACTCTGTAAACAACTTATGCCTCGGTGACAAGGAAAGTCTGTGATTCTATTTTGCTCGTAAGCCTCTGTAAAGGTGTTCCTGCTTTCAAATTATATTGCGGACACTTTTAATCCGAGAACAAAGCTAATCTTGGGATAGAAAAAAAACATAACAATAACATCCTCCGCATAAAGCCCACGTTTAGTCCATCAGAACAGATTAATCGTAACGTACCGTGTCCTCGCCTTCTACTTTTTCATTTTATTTTCATTTCCATAACTTTGGTTCACTCTCCCCCCATAATATGACGTCACTGCTACCCTTACTTTTGAAGTGTGTTGCCCGAATCTCAAACCGACATTCGGAGCCATATTTGGTACAGTAGCCATTTATGTTCTTTATATATATATATATATATATATATATATATATATAAATAAATAAATAAGATAAAGATGATAGAGAAAACCAGTAATAGATCTAAAACTACGTGCAGCCAGGAACAAACAACATGAAAAGAAATGTATGAAATAGGTTTTAGACAGCATTTCTTCATCAGCGGTGTCAATGCTGTCTAAAAACCAATGGATTGTTTCCGATGAGTATGATCTATACAATAAACACACTCAGATACCGTATAATCCATGAAAAACAGAAAAAATTATTAAAAATTGAATAAAGATTGAATAATAGTACTTAACCAAAGAACAACAAGCCTGGTGCTAGGCAGAGTGGAAGTTAAGTACTTGTAACCGCAAGATGACTGACGTCACAAAACTTGCAACCATGGAGGTAGTGGATTCTCAGTTACAGACTTACTTAGGTTACCGTATTTTAGGACTATTATACCCTTAATAATTTAGTTTATTGTTATTATTACTAAGACTTATTTTTAATTATTATTTTTATTTTTACTTATGATTTTTATTTTAATTTTTATTTTTAGTAGTTATTTTTTCTATTTTATCGTATTGTTATGTTTAACATATTTAATGCAACAGAACAAACTATTCATTAAAACAAAAACAACCAATTATGTTTTTGGATAGACTTTCGGGGTAATTATTACGTGTTAGCCCAGCTTTCAAGTCTAAAATATGCTCTTATCTATACTAATATATAAAGAGAGAGCAGATTTTGTACGTGGAGGGTAATCTCCGGAACCACTGCACCTATTTGAAAAATTCTTTCACTGTTTGAAAGGTACATTATTCCAGATGGACATAGGCTATATATTATGTATATCTGATCAGTAGAAATGAAGTTAGGGGGGATACTCTGGATTTGTGTGCACGGCCGCCATCTTGGATTTTTCCGCCAGGGTTTGGCGCATTTCGCATGGCGATAATTATTGCGTTCTGGTAAAAATAACCCAATGTCAAATTCTCTAATTTTAAGATCAAACAGTTATTTCTGGTGTGATCTTTTAATTACAGTATAATAATTTTAGGTCAGATCTTGGCCTTGACCTGGAAATCTGAGTCAAATTGACTATACTCAAAAGAGTAAATTATTTTTAAAACTAAGAGTCTTTTTGTTGAAAATTTTTGAATCCATTATCAGTTTTTCGTTAACTTATTAAATTTAAGTTGCTTTTAATTTTGTTTATCGATTGTCAATTAGTATACTATAATGATACACCATTTCATTTATTTGAAGTAAAAATTGTCTGCCATCATTTTTTCGTAAAATGTAAAATTCAGTATACATTTTAAATACAATATATTTTAAAATATTTTATAATTCCAAGTTGTAGTGGATTACAAATAAATTTAAATAACTGAAGTTCAACTTCTCTCTCCCCAGGAACCTAAGTTAAAAAGTTAGTTAAGGTTAAGTTATTGGTTTAGTAAAAGGGTTTTTTTGTCTTATTTCCAACACAGCAGGATAAATGGTCAAATAATCCTTGTCCCGATTTTATTGTATGCACCAAATATTTGGTTAAGGTCAAATCTGAAGTAAAATTTCATTACCACAATGGAGAGAGAGAGAGAGAGAGGATCTGGTTACTCACCATAAATTTATGGGTTCATAATTATTTTACATTTTTCAAAGCTGAATTTTAGATAATTTTTAAATTGCAAGTTATTTAGGTGGTACGAAAATGCTGTATTTTTTTTCTAATTAACAATATATTAGCATAATATTTTGGTGATTCATTGCTATTAGTCAAAGAGTTAGGGCAAACTGAATAGATGGCATTGAAATTTTATATGTAAGTAAAATTCATTTGACCAAATTTTTCATATGGATCATAATTTGAAAAGGTAGTTTTTAATTAAAAATGACAAAAAAAAATCTCTGTCCAACGATTAAATGATTTTTCAAAAATATTTCTAAGTTTCACAATTTAAAAAGGTCGTTTTTATTAAAAAAGCTAAAAGAAAAACCCAAAATTTCCAATATTTCAGAATGATTTTTTCAGAAAAAAGTGGTTTTTATCAAAAACCCAAAAATAAATCTAAGTCCAACGTTTAAATGATTTTTCAAAAATATTTCTAAGTTTCATAATTTAGACAGGTGTTTTTTATTAAAAAAGCTTAAAAAAATTCAAAGTCCAGCGTTTTGAAAACACCGCTTAAAACACATTGGCGAGAATTTTTCCACTCCTCAAAACACGGTAAAATCGCCAAGATGGCGCAAAAAAATCCAAGATGGCGGCCGTGCACACAATTATTAAGTAACGTAATATTAATTTGAATATTATTTTAGGTGCTTAAAATAATTAAAAAAACATTCTTTACTTAAAATCCTTTTTTTATTTTTGTATTTTTATTTCATCTCTTACTCTAATTTTGAGATAACAATGTGTATCTATAAACGTTTGTCAATTGTAAACGTTTATATTGTAAACGTCTATATTGTAAACGTTTTGTCAATTAAACGTTTCTCCAAGTGACAAACGTTTAAACTATATCTATCTATATATATAAAACAGTTCCGTAACTGACTCATTCATTCACTGACTGACATACAACGCACAGACCAAACCGCTGGACCTAAAGGGCTGAAATTTTGCATGGCGATTCTTCTAATAGTGTAGGGGTACATTAAGAAAGATTTTTCAAAAATTCTTCTTAGATTTTTTTAAATTAAATTTTTAAGCTGTTTTTTAAACTTTTTTTACGTTTGCATTTAAAATAATACATTGAGGGTTATAAAATTTATATCACGAGAAAGATCATAAAAATTCCTTCAAAATGAAATTTTTTTCGAATTTTTACCTCCATTTCCTGATTTTTTGTGAATTTTTAAAGATAATTTTTAGAATTTAATTTATTAAATGCCGATCACGTGATTTCTTTTTCTGGTAGTTTCAATAAATTTATCGTCACGTGCGTAACAACTAAATAGACAAAAAAAATATTTTTTTCTCTTTCTAATGCAGCAGACAATTGGATATTATCCAAAAAAAATGCATATCCCTTACGATTTTTTTATAAATATATATATATATATAGATAGATATATATTTTACATCAATTGTATACATTGATCATCGCATTTATTATAAATATATATATTTATTTTTTGGCATAAATTGCATACGTTGACCGTTGTATTTAATTTGAATGTACTCCGTAGCGAAGCGCGGGTTTTCAGCTAGTATATATATATATATATATATATATATATATATATATATATACATACACACAATTTTTTATACATCATTGAAATAATAGTACTATCAGGAACTGCTTTTAGAGCAAGAGGCTTGGAGGGAAATGTTCTTCCCCGAAGTATGGATGTTTTATCCTGACATAAAGAACTGGGCTGTTTAACCCCTGGTCTGAAAAAACTGAACATATCTCACCCAAATTAGAGAAAAAAAAAATTGGTTACGCACACAAAATACGAAGCCAAAAAGCGCCAAAATAAAAGGATTTTCATCAGTTATTTTCCCCATGTGCTTATAACGTATCTGTTTTAAATTTTCCCAACTAGTTGAGATCTTGAAATGACAAGAAATCTTTTACAGTGCAAACGAATTTATGTGGATGGGGGAAAAAAAGTATTTAAGCCATTCCTTCGTAACTAACACTAATTGTGCCTGCCGTTATTACTTTTTTTATATTATATTACAGTCGAAACTCGTTATAGCAAAACCTGGTATATAACGAACTCACGGATTTAACGAACGAAAAAACTTTGGTCTCACGGTTTTCCTATTGTACGTACTTTAATTAGTAATGTGTCAGTTTAATGTAATCGATTTTAGTCGATTTAATTCATTAATGATCATTTTTAATAGATTTTATCATTTTATTAAATACATCATTATTGAATACACATAAAAACTAATGAGTTTATACATTTTGTGAAATCTAGCATGTTTCTTAACGGTTTGGATATAGCGAACCACCGGATAAAGCGAACAAAATCTTTGGTCTCTTGAAGTTCGTTATAACGGGGTCCGACTGTATTTTTTCCCATCATTTTTATGTAACTCTCACTTATCTCATTACGTACTATTTTCACCTTTGACAATTCTGAGAATGCTCCACTATGGCGCTGTCAGTTCATTTTTTCTGACCGTTCGCCCCAGTTTGAAGACTCAGCGACTCCTTTATTATTATTATTATTATTATTATTATTATTATTATTATTATAATTTTTTTCCTTTTCAAACTTTTTTTTTCTTGTTTACTTCACTTTGTTGTTTTTAAACCTCATTTTTATTTTTAAATTAAATTTTCTGATAAGGGCCTAATTCAAGACTTTAATTTGCTGAGCCTTATTTGATCGCAATTGTCATTTAATGAACGAAGATAAAGTCTTGGAGACTATGGAGCTCCAACAACTTTAAATTTCCTACAAACCTTGATCAAAACCATCCATGCTTCTAATGTAGACCCAAAACCCTTTGCTGAACCATTTCTTAAATACAAATAAAAATGCTTTAAAAAAAAATACCTTGCCATGCCTCAAAAAAGAAAGTTAAAATTCTCATCGTATAACATTCTCCTGTATAAAAAATAGTGATTAACGTTTCCTATGGAAAAAAAATTGAATTGTATTCGACAAATTGCATGGAGCACGCCTCCATGGGCGGAGGTATGTGTAAACACACCTGAACTGTATTCATTAGTTCCATTATCTGCAGGATATAATATCATACCATTTACACAGTTATATCTGCTATTGAAATATATTTTCAGTATAGTGATATTATTCATATTAAAATATCGATTCTGTTTACAAAACAAACACAAACAAACACACACACACACACACACACACACACACACACACACACACACACATATATATATATATATATATATATATATATATATGTGTGTGTGTGTGTGTGTGTGTGTGTGTGAGAATTAGCGAATTAATATAATTTGATTTGAATCTTTAAGTACTATTTACGATCTAATCATCTCAATTTATTATTTTGTTTTTCTTTTGTCACCCATTTTAGGTTTATTCTTTATATATATATATATATATATATATATATATATATATATATATATGGAGGGGGGATATTCCAAATTATTGGTCTGAAAAAAAAGGAATCTTTGATTATACAAAAACTTGAACATTTTATTTAATTCCAAATTTTATTTTTCAAAACAAGTACAAAAGTGGGTTGTATTAAAGTAATAAAAGTAATAAAAATGACTAAATTTTTTTTTAACTATCGTAATTTCTTTTTCCTAAAGAGAGGTATCGGAACGCTGTTGCGGCGCGTACCGCCTCAAATCGAGTCCTATATATATATATATATATATATATATATATATATATATATATATATATATATATATATATATATATATATATATATATATATATATATATATATATATGCTGCAATACCCCTCATTCACGCCTTTTAAAATAATAGTTTACTTCTTAGAATTTAATTGGGAATTTTGGTTATTCATTATTGTTTAAATAATATTACTTCCTCGTTATTAAAATATATACTGATATGGTTATCGTTAAATAACAGACACAAAATGGCGCGCCTTTTTACTTTGGGAAAGAATCTGCTCCGGAACACAGGGGGAAAGGGAGGGGGCTGCTTCCCCTAAACCTTCCCAGCGTGACTTTATAATCCTGAACTTTGCTTTCAGAACCCGAACTCCCGAGCCCTTAATCCAGTGGTTCAGTATTTTGACATTAATCTTAATGCATCGCCCACCCATAGAACGTTGCAACGTGAGAAAGCCAACATCAGCTGCATATGGCCTTTCAGAAGCGTAGCGGTCCTTTTTTCCCTCTCTTCTATGGAGCGTTGGAATATAATGTCATAAAATAATTTGAATTTTAAAGCGACAGGCTGACACGCGAGCTCGTGTTCCGTTCAGTTCCGATGAAGGTTGACATATTCGATGGAATCTCCGATAAAAATACCCAAACCGTGCGAAAATTGGCAAAGTGGCGAGGGTAGTAAGTAGCCTCGCTGCCTGAGGAGAAAACGGCCTGCCAGTCGATGCAACTCATATCTGGTAGTTTAGTTTTGGCCACTTATTGGTGTATAATTTTTTAGAAAATAGCTAAAAGTCATTCATATTTGAAAGTTATAGAAGCAGGCTTTTTTTGTTCGGTTTAATATTCTCATTAGCACGAGATGTTTCCATTTGGCTTTCCGTATGTCGCTAGACCGTTCACACGCGAAGTTAATTTAGAGTTTATTTATTGAACTCGAATAATGTAAATAATACGAAATAATGCACATAAAGAAGGCACAGACAGCCGAACAAATTGACAGAAAAACTACCCTAGCGTTGAAAAATCTTAACTTTTCAATAAAAGATTGCGCGGTTGCAAAAATTCCTCATACTGAAAAACAGACAAATATAACTAAAAAGTAAATAATTCAACAGAGAAAGATAATTACTAACAGGAAGAATGCAGACAAATTAAACAGAAATCACGCACTTAGAGCTATACGCACCATAAATGCAAGATTCTGTAGCAGTAAAAGAACTAAATCATACAACGAGGAGCCCAGTCGGTTGCCTCGTTATATGGTTTCCTATTCAGAAAGTTCCTCCTTGAGGTAACTGATTTGGTTAGGCCTCTTGATGAAGAGACCAGTCGGTTGCCTCGTTATATGGTTTCCTATTCAGAAAGTTCCTCCTTGAGGTAACTGATTTGGTTAGGCCTCTTGATGAAGAGACCAGTCGGTTGTCTCGTTATATGGTTTCCTACTCAGAAAGTTCCTCCCTGAGGTAACTGATTTGGATAGGCCTCTTGATGAAGAGACCAGTCGGTTACCTCATTATATGGTTTCCTATTCAGAAAGTTCCTCCTTAAGGTAACTGATTTGGTTAGGCCTCTTGATGAAGAGACCAGTCGGTTGCCTCGTTTTATGGTTTAGTTCTTTTACTGCTACAGAATCTTGCATTTATGGTGCGTTTAGCTCTAAGTGCGGGATTTCGGTTTATTTTGTCTGTGTTCTTCCTGTTAGTAATCTTTCTCTGTAGAATTATTTACTTTTTAGTTATATTTATTTATTGAAATGCTCTTTTAAATTCAGGATAAGACTCTACAGCGTACTAATCAGTCCTGGATCTTGATTTTGTCCTCTATAAGGGTTTCTCAGCATGGCATAGAAAGTAATCCGATGGAGCCACGATTTCCCGAACGCTGAATCTCTCTAGGGCTGGGGTTCCCAACCGTTTTTTAGTACCGTACCTGTACGTTGTAAACAATTTGATGACGTACCGGTAGACCAAAAATTTTGAAATGGGGAAAAAAATGCAATGGAGAACATTTGCAATAAAGACAAGTAACTTGGGATATACTTTTATTGCTAAACATATACATAAAATATAATAATCACTTTAAAAAATATATAATTAGTGAGAAGGTTGGGTCTGTTTATTATTACCTTTCGGGCTCAATGCTTGTCAGTTTAAGGCAAAGATCCTATTCAATGTCCAGCAAAGCTCTATATTTGGTTTTCATCGCAGTCATTGCAGAAAATCCTTTTTCACATAAATATGCGGTCGCAAATGGCATTGGAAATTTTACTGCTTGGCAAGAAACTTCTCAGACACAGTTATAATTCGCAAACACACTTATAGACACAGTTATAATTCGCAGGCGAGTGCCAAATTTTTATGGGGCGGTTATAGATATCACATTCAGATGTAGACGGCATCTTTTGAGATTAGCTAAATCCCAATCAAGTATTACAACACAAACAATGGATAAGAAATTCCAAATTAAAATATTAAAACGTATAGGGTATTAGTTATTATAGTCATCTCTTTTCTTTTTTTGTAATACAGATTTTTAATAGATTTTTGTTTTAAATTGTAAAATCCTTCGCGTACCGGTAGCTGCCTGTCCGCGTACCCAAGGTTGGGAACCACTGCTCTAGGGTTTAAAACTGACTACCTTAGTTCAGTCAGTCCAACCCACATTGGATAGGAATTCGGTCCCTATCCAATATCGGAATTTCGGAATCTTGTAGCAATGAGTGCTACTATGCCTTGCTGAGAGTTCACAGTGGGGGCAAAACCTACAGGTCCATGGCTAGAGATGTTAGTCTTTGCATAATAGACCTCTTTAACTGTTACCCCCAATCTTAAATTACCACCTTAAATTAATATGATAGTTTAGAGTTTTTAACAACTATATATTTGTCTAATTTATATAATTTTAAAATATGGTGTTTATTTTCCCGTGATTCAACCCACGATATACCCCTAATATGTATAGAAACAAACAAATTTCATTTAGGTGGATATAGGGTAATGAGTATTAGATATTCTTAAATATTTTTCCTTCCAATGCGGCAGACGGTTTCTTAGACAATATCCTTACAGCCATAGTACACCGCAGTTTTGCTAGCCATTTTATTATGAGGGGGCACCATATAGGCGGACTAACATTACCCCCTATGAAGGGACGACACAAACGGAGGCTTTTGGTGGCGCAAAGGCGGGATTCGATCCGAGCACCCTCAGCACCGAAAACCAGGGCGCTGGCCACCACAAGCTCTATTCTTAAATACATTTCGGAGTAAATTTCTCATTAAGGGGGTGGGGCATCACTGCAATTCAGTGTGACAACTGAAAGTTTCATCGCGTAATTAATTCCCCTCTTTAGCTAAGGAGAGTTAGTTCATCTCTCAGTACGTCTTTCATCTTCATTATTAGAATGAAAATGCATATTTCTGAATACCGTTATCCGAATATGAAGGGCGAGCTTTTAAATATAGTTTTCCTGGTTTTTCAAACTTAATATTTTTAAGAGCATGTGTTTTCTTCTACTATATCTTTCAATAAAGAGTATTATATGTATACAAATTTAAAAGTTTAAAATTTTGTTTTTAAAATATTTTAAATTCAAAATTTTAAGCATGTCTAAATTTAATGCATTTTAATAACCAGTAGCTTTATTTGTATAATTTTTTTAAAAAATCCCATTCATATGTAGGAGATATTTCGAAAACTATGGATTTAAAAAAAAATAAAATCCTTTTAAAGGGCATAATATCATTTTCTGTACTGTAATTTTGTTTTAGAAAAAATATTTTCAGAAATTTTACTCTAAATGAAACATCCTGAACACAGTTTTGATCCTCTGAGTTGATATCTGATCTCCGTTTGAGATATATTTTTTCCGTCACATACTTTCAGCTTGTTGAGAAAATGTTTGAGGTGAATTATTCCATCCTATAATTTGGCGTTCAAAAGTTCCTCAGACGGCACAATTTTGACGCTTCTGAGTGTAGACCAACGGCGGATCCAAGGGGGTGGGGGCAGTAGGGGCAATCCCCCCCCCCAAAAAAAAGCCCGGCGTATTTATTTTTCATAGCCTAAAATTATATAATCGTAGACCTAATACTAAATAAGTTGAAATTTTAAATGTGAGGATTTAATTTACATTTAATTGTTTTTTTTTCTTATATACGAGGCATTTTCGAAAAGTAAAGATACAATGCCGCATACTCACTCGAAAAAATTTTAATTGATTAAATGTACATAACAAATTACTTACTGGTACACAGGGCCCGATTTAGAAAATTCTTGACTATAGGCACAACTTGGAATGGGGGCCCCCTAAAACTGATGTGGGCGTAAAATTTCCAAAATTGACACACACAGAAAAAATAATCATGAATAATTGTGAAAGTACCATTTTACAAAGAAGTGGCGATTTCAAGCGTAGAAGCCTAGAACATTAGCAAATAACAAAAAGCAATACAATATATTAACTTTATCATTAAAACACCAATACAATGCAACCTGAAAAGCTTATTAACCCCTTATATGCACGATGGCATACATATGATACATATAACTATACATATGATGCACCAATCAATCAAATTTGAAAGGATATATAAAAAAAATTGCTATTAAAAAAGGTAAAATTAAAAAAAAAATTGCTATTAAAAAAGGTAAAATTAAAAAAAAATTGAATTGGGATTTTTTCTTTAAAAAAAATTTTTAAAGAAACATTCGGGGGCCCCTAGGCCCGGGCCTACCGGGCCTAATGGAAAATCAGGGCCTGCTGGTACATGCCTTATTTTTCGACGTAGTTGCCGCCATTGTCAAAGCATTTATCATGTCTGGGTACAAGCTTTTGTATTCCACAGTCATAGAACTTGTCGGAAACACCTTTCAACTTCGCTTTTGATCTCATCATCGTCGTAAAAGTTTTGCCCTGCAAGATGTGTTTTCATGTAAAGGAATAAGTGGAAGTCCCTGGGTGCAAGGTCCGGGCTGTATGGCGGAAGATCCAAAAGTTTCCATTCGAAACTTTTGAGCAGTGCTTTGGTTTGAAGTGCTGTGTGAGGACGAGCGTTGCCATGCAGCAAGGAAACTCCTCTTGTCAGCAAACCCCTGCGTTTATTTTGAATTGTCCGTCTGAGACGTCTCAAAGTCTCGCAATATGCATCAGCAATAATTGTGGTGCTGGGAGGCATGAAGTCAACCAGAAGAATGCCTTGTCTGTCCCAGGAAACAGAAGCCATGATTTCTTTGGCAGGGATCCTGTATCCCACATATGGCAAGATTCTGAATTGACGCAGACGTTATAAAGACGTTCTGCTCAAACAACACTCACCGTAAAAATAACAAATGACCTCGAGGGGAAAGCAAAGTGTTCAAGGTTACAGTCCGTGTTGCCAACGGGCTCACAAAAACTTTTCCTTTGCTGCTATCGGTGAAGTATCTTTACTTTCCGAAAATGCCTCGTGTGTATATATATATATATATATATATATATATATATATATATATATATATATATATATATATATATATATATATATATATATATATATATATATATATATATACAGTTGGTTCTCTGTTTAACGACGCTCTACTTAACGACGATCTCTATTTAAAGACGATATTTCCCGGTCCCGGTCCCTCCGACGTAAAAAAATTCTATTTTAAGACGATTTTGTTTCTATTTAACGACGATTTTTTTCTTTAGATGATAAAATTTTTCTTCAACATTTTATCCACAGGAGGGTTACTTTCTGTGGGGGAGTTTGGTTTCAATAACAGACCCGGGATTTCCTTTATGTTTGTTGCAATCATAGACTTGTTACAATGGAAAAAACCGGGGGACGGGGGGGGATTACTGTTTCTCGGACGATAGAACATTCTTCCCTGGTGGATCGAATTTCTTAGTGCGGGTGTGGAATCACTCTATTGTACCTACCATGTAGTCATGTGATTTACGAACTGTCCAAAAGCGCCCCCCTCTCACTCCTTCTGGGAAGCACGTGTTCATGTTTAGAGAATTCATGGTTGTGTGTAGGAGCTCATTCCAGTACGAATATGAGGTGAGCAGATCAAAATGGCATCAAAGCGAAAGCATCTTATGCTACACGAAAAAGTGAAAATTATTGAAAACTGGGAAGAAAGTGTTGAAATAACAAAAGTCCAATTAGCAAGACAATTTCAGCTACCCGAGTCTACTCTCAAAGGCATTTTAGCAAGCAAAGAGAAAATTCTTGAAGCAGCACAAAAATTTGGTTTGGGATCCAAATCCAAACGGCAGAAAATTCAATGTGGCCGATCAGAAGAGTTTGAGAAGGCAGTCCTGCAATGGTTTCATCAAGCAAGAGCATCTAACATTCCAATTTCAGGAGTGATATTTAAAGAAAATGCTATTATTCTGGCAGAAAAGTTTGGAATGCAAAATTTTCAGGCTTCGGCTGGTTGGCTAACAAAGTTCAAAGAAAGATACGGGCTTGTATTTAAAATCATATTTGGCGAAAGTGGCTCCGTGGATGAAAAAATAGTGGATGAATGGAAAATAGTGCTGAAGGGGATATTAGAACGATATGATGAGAAGAACATATTCAATGCAGACGAGACGGGCCTATTCTACAATATGGTGCCTAATAAATCCTTAACATATATGGGCGAAAAGTGTTTTGGTGCAAAACACAGTAAGGAACGATTGACTGTTTTACTGTGCACTAATTCGGATGGATCTGAGAAATTTCTACCACTAGTTATAGACAAATCAAAGCAACCAAGGTGTTTTAAGAATATCACCAGGAAACCTTGTGAGTACCGCAATAACAATAAAGCGTGTATGACATCACAAATTTTTATTGACTGGATTAGAAAATTTGATGCAAAAATGCATCGAGAAAAGAGAAAAGTTTTACTTTTAATCGACCGATGCACTGCACATACTCCAAATATCCCTGGACTTATAAATTTGACTATCCATTTCATACCAGCTAATTGCACTAGCAAGTTGCAGCCATTAGACCTGGGTATCATTCGCAGTGTGAAAGCATACTACAGAAAGTCTTTAATTAGGAAATTAATAAACAATTCGGCTGACAGTATAAAAATTAGAAAATTTACAATCTTGGAAGCAATGCACATGATAACATCAGCATGGAAAGAAGTTTCTTCATCGACAATAAAAAACTGCTTTCGCGTTGCTGGAATTCACAAAGAACTTGTAGTGGAACTGCAAAGTACGGATGTAGAAATCAACGAAGATGACATTACCCCTGAATAATGGAAAAGTCTTGTTGAAGATGAGGATGTTTCAATTCAAGATTTCCACAACTGTGATAAATATGTTTTAACAACAGATTTCAGAAATGTAGAACAAATTTATGAAGATATTGTAAACGAAAACACAGTGTCAGACGAAGAAGGTGAAGTTGAAGACACGGAAAACGAGACACTGCCACCGTCTTACACAGATGCAATTTCTGCTCTAGATGTTCTCCGACGCTATATTACATCGAAAATGGAAGGTGACTCATTTAACATTTTAGAAAATCCGGAAACGAGAATAACGAAAACAAGGCGAATGAAGCAATCAACACTTTTTGAATTTTATAAAACGTAATTTATTGTATTGTTTGTACTCTTTTTTTAGTTCAATGTAATTTAAAATAACTTTTTGTGAATAAAATGATGATGATAATAAAAATAACATTTTTAAACACGGCAATATATTAAGAAATATATTGACAGTCCTAAGCCTGTAAAGTGTGAAGGGAAATGTTATTTTTTCACAAATTCTGTTTAAGGACGATCTCTACTTAAGGATGATTTTTCACGGTCCCTTGAAAGTCGTTAAACAGAGAACCAACTGTATATATATATCCTAATAATAGGCCATTTCTGTCCCTCTATCTGGAACGCTTCCGGAGCGACCGCTTCATAAATATATTGGCGCATTTTCCCTTTCTTGAGAGTGAACCGGTGGCTGTGAGGTAGCGATGTTGCCTTCGAAGCGCTCGGTCCTTATTTCGAATCCCGCCTGTCGCGGACTGCGTGTTATTTATTTAATTTAAATCTCCTTTCTGGAAATTTCCAGTATATGTAAATTGAATTAATTTGAATGTTGTGTTAGGATATATAAGTTGCTGCATTACAGTTGAGAGGCAGTCTTGCTCTGTACTATCACTACGATAGCACTTCATTACTTCCAATAAAATTTCTATACTCCACGTCTGTGTATTTAACCGTCTTGTCAGTTTTCACGTGACAATATCAGCCTATGGCATCCATTTTGTTTTATGAGTTAGGCTTAACAAGTTAAAAGTAAAGTTAAAAAAGATTATTTGCTATCTAAACCCAAATAATTTATTAGAAACAACGTAATTAGTTAAACAACGTTTATTAGACACAAAGCAACTTTATTTCGATTTTTAGACGGCTATAATAAACGGTTCTGACAATTTCAAAACAGCTCGCCAACGTTTAAAACTGTTCTCAGCATAACATATCTTTCATTGTAAAGAATTTTCGATGTGGTATTTATATTCATCACAAAATTATCTCTTTTCCGCCACCTTTCGAGTTATTATAGAGTTTCATTTAAATTAATAAGAAGTATCATTTTATATACTCAGAACTTGAAAATGTAAACACGAGAGAGTCATTCATTCACCGTGATTCATTCATCTTTAATTTAAGAAAAATTGAATCAGAGAATCTTTTTCACAGTAACACAGTTTTTCATTATATTATTTTTTTAATATCTTTATTTATATTTTAACCATATAATATATATATTTTAACCAGATATTACAATAATGTCAAATTTAGTATTTTCGGAAAATTGCAACCTCGACGCATGCGTAGTGATATGTAAAAACCCGTACTTCGCTACGGAGTACATTCAAATTAAATACAATGGTCAATGTATGCAATTAATGCCAAAAAAAATATATATAAAAAAATCATAACGGATATTTTTATAGACAAAATAATGTAGAAGAATAGGATAATGTCCAATCGTCTGCAGCATTAGAAAGTAAAAAAAATATTTATTTTGTCAATTTATATCGTTGTTATGTATGTGACGATAAATTGATTTAAAGTATCAATTTAAAGTATTAATTTATAGTAAAAGAAAAAACAACGTGATCAGCATTTAATAAATTAAATTCTAAAAATTAATCTTTAAAAATTCACCAAAAATCAGAAAATAGAGGTAAAGATTAGAAAAAGATTTCGTTTTAAAGGAATTTTTATGATCTTTCTCGTGATATAAATTTTATCACACTACAATTTTTATTTTAAATTTTAAATAATTAAAATGTGTATAATTTAAATAAAAGAAATTAGAGAAGCTCTTAAGTATACAAATAATATCGACTTTGCAGATGTAAATTGATAAAAATTAAAATTAACAAGTCCTTTTTGACGGGCTAACCACTAGTATATATATATATTCCGAGTTAAATAGGCTTAAAGTACACACGCATATACATTGCTGCATAAAAATGTTATGGCTGGCAATGCAATGGCTATGGATAGAGATATTATTTAGTTTCCAAGAAACTTATTATTTTCGATCAATTCTATATGTAAACTACTTCCGTTCTGTTCACAAAAATGTCAAGCGCAAAATACAGGACCAGTTTTTAAAACAATGATTTCATTAGAAATAGTAAAAATTCAGAATTCTTCAGGCTTCTTTCATATTGCTATTTCAAAAAATGTTAAGCTTTGTATGCATAATTTTCAAACCCAGTTTTTCAAATAATTATGTTTCGACGCGAAATAAGAATTCCAATTCCAAGTTCTCGGCTTCCGCATTTAAATTCTAAAAGGTATTAAGCTTCGAATGCAGGATTCTTGAAACCAATTATATAAATAATGATTTTCAAACAAATAATGAGACTTCATAATCCTAAGTGCTATTCCAGTCTTGTTATTTCAAAAGATATTAAACTCTCCGAATTCAGGCTTTCGAAAGAAATTTAATAAATGCTTAATTCACAAGAAATAATAAGAATAAAGACATTCATATTGCTATTAAAAAACTTATGTTTTGTAATCGTTTTGAGAATACATTTTTTTCTTTTGTAAAATAACTATTCCGGGGCAAGAAATGAGAACTGCACGTTCTGCGTTTCACAAATCTATTATTCTAAAAAATGACAATATCCTCAATGCGTGTCTAGAAACCAATTTTAATAGAGAGTGATTATCCCCGCAAATACTTAGAATCCGATGGATCGCAGCTGTGTCATCTATATATATATATATATATATATATATACACTGAAGTGCCACTGAATTAGGGATAGCAAAGCCTATGCAAATTGTGTAGCGCTGCGCATCATGTATGCTCAAGTGAGGGCGCTGTGGTAACTGCATATATAGTGCGTACTGTGGTTGTTCTTAATTAGTTGTTGGAATTGCCAGTATGGGTAAACTGCCTGATTTAGACGCCTTCGATCGCGGACAAATCGTAGGTGCGCGACACATAGGCCATTCAATTTCTGAAATCGTCAGACAGCTAGGATTTTCAAGGTCGACAGTGTCAAGAGTATACCAAGAATACATGGATGGTGGAAAAAAACTAGCGATCGGGCAAACTGCAAAGGACAATTAGCCTTGACAGTGCGTGGTGAGAGACGGCTCAGGCGTATTGTACGTAGCCAGCGAAGCCAAACATGAGCTCATATTACCACCCAGTTTAATGACGGTGCCAGTCGTACAGTCAGTAAACGGACTGTGCAACGCTCGCTTCACCGTATGGGTTTCGGGAGCCGTCGACCTACCGAGAGTACCATTGCTCTATACTCGCCATCGGGTATAGAGTCTTGCCTGGGCGTCTTGCCTGGGCAAGAGAGCACAGAGACTGGAGTGTAGAGGACTGGAAACGAGTAGCATGGAGTGATGAGTCTCGATTCCGACTACTTAACGCCGAAGGGAGGCTGAGAATATGGCGTCAGGCTCATGAAGCCATGGATCCTGCATGCCTGGCTGGAACTGTACAAGGACAGGGTGGCTCAATCATGGTCTGGGGTGTTTTTTCGTGGCACAGTTTGGGATCTTTGGTGCGTGTACCAACCTCCCTCAATGCAATTCGGTACGAAGTTGCTGGGTGATCACCTCCATCCGTTTATGCTGTTCTGTTATCCGCACGGTAATGGAGTTTTCCAGCAAGATAACTGTACCTCTCACAAGTCCCAGTTGGTTACTGGCTGGTTGGATGAGCATTCCTCTGACTTCTCTGTCATGAATTGGCCACCTAGAAGCCCAGACTTAAATCCTATTGAGCATTTTTGGGATGTTTTGGAACAAGGCGTGAAAGGCCATCACACAGCACCAAAGAACCTTACTGAATTATGGACAGCTTTAGCCAATATTTGGCAAGCCATTCCCGTGGAACGTTTCCAAAAACTTGTTGAATTTTTGCCTCGTCGTGTGGCAGCCGTTATCAAGGCCAGAGGAGGCCCAACTCGTTACTAGGTAGGTATCCCTAATTCAGTGGCACTTCAGTGTATATATATATATATATATATATATATATATATATATATATATATATATATATATATATATATATATATATATATATAAAACAGTTCCGTAACTGACTGACCAAACCGCTGGACCTAAAGGGCTGAAATTTTGCTTGGCAATACTTCGTATACTGTAGGGGTGCTCTAAGAAAGATTTTTGAAAAATTCTTCTTAGATTTTCTTAAATTAAATTTTTAAGCTGATTTAGTAACTTTTAAGTTTGCATTTAAAATAATAATTTGAGGGTTATAAAATTTATATCACTAGAAAGATCATAAAAATTGCTTTAAAATGAAATCTTTTTCGAATCTTTACCTCCCTTTTTTGATTTTTGGTGAATTTTTAAAGATTCATTTTTAGAATTTAATTTATTAAATGCTGATTATGTGATTTCTTTTTATGGTGCTTTAAATTAATTTATCGTCACGTGCATAACAACGAAATAGACAAAAAAAAAATTTCTTGCTAATGCGGCAGACGATTGGAAATTATCCAAAAAAATATTAAACTACCATAAAAGATATGTTCCTCAAACTGTACTATATTAAATGTACTATATTCTTTAGTATGTTCTATCAGATTAAATTTGAATATTTTCTTCTACATTATTTTGTACATAAAAATATCCGTTACGATTTTTTTATAAACATAATTTTTCGTTTCTTTTTTGCATCAATTGCATTCATTGATCGTTGCATATATTATAAATATATTTATACATATTTTTGGCGTTAATTGCATACATTGACCATTGTATTTAATTTGAATGTAATCCGCAGCGAAGTACGGATTTTTCAGCTAGTTACTCTATAAAAGCACTGAGTTGTGAATGCTTTATTCATCCACTACGAATATCAATCATCCCATGGAACGCTTTGCAGCATTTCGTATATACCGCTGCCATATCGCCATTCGTAATAATTATTGCAAGGATCCCACTGCTTTCCATCCTTGCGCAAGCCTGTCCCCCGTGTCTGGAATGTCCCCAGAAGATTTGTGCCAATTGAAAAACACATTCCGGGGAAAGGGCACATGCTTTTAGGTCATCGTTGTGTGAAGCGAAAGGGCTCAAAGAGAGAGAGAGAGAGAGAGAGATGATGATCAGCGTGCGTTTGTCTCTGACAAAGTGCTATCACTTCCCCTCCCAGCCACTCTCGCAGAAACTTTTTCCCGCCAGTGTAAAAAGTGCAGAAAGGGACCAGAGATGAGATTTTTCGCTCCCAAATATTCATTTCTGTCGGTGAGGGGGAGGGGGCTGATTTTTATTTCTGTCGTCAGTTTCTGGGGTTGTGTGAGTGGAAGAGAAACTTTTTAAGAAGGGACCGTCGTTATTATGCGAGCTTCTCTGCTTTAGCCGTGCAGGGTTGGCATCGGGAATTCCTTTGGCGATGGTGTCTAATATCCTTGTCCGAATGGAAAGGATAAATTTGTAATAAATGAAGGATTCATTGAAAAATGCTGCCTGTTAAAGGCTAAAAAGAGGTAATAGAGATCAAAAAGTCCTCTGGCTATAATTCCATCCGTGATCAACAGAATGTCTCAACCTAGAGTGTTTTTTAAAAATTTATTTCTTTAGAGGAAAATTGTGGCAGTGTACCTAATAATTTACTCTGTAAAAAAAACAGTTACGGGGATTGAGGGCTACTTCCTTTTCTGCAAATGTGGAAAATGGGAGATTGAATATAGGGTAGGTGTCCCAAATATCGCCTACTCTAACTTTTTTTCGACATTTCATCCATTTTTTAGTTTCTGATTAGGCTGGAAACTCAAAGAACATCCCTAAGAACTATTTCCATTGGTATCCTGAGATCAACCAGCTCCAAAACCAGTGCCAGTTAAAGTTATGTAGCTAAACTGGAAAAATTGAAATTTCCAGTGAACTCCAGAGCGGTTCCTGATATCGCCAACCTCTGTTCCTCTTACAGCCTACCAGGCGAAATCAGGAGCACCTGTTAAAAGGCGTTGCTAGCAAAGTCTCTGTTTAATGCACTTTCAAATGGTATAAGCAAAATTAGAATTTGGATGCACCTACCTGGTCATTCACTGGATTCTGATTCTTTGGAGCCAAAGTTTTCGAAGACAACAGTCAAAAAAACTTCAGAAACCATACAGTTTCTGCTGTCAGTGATCAGAGTGTTGTCGCTATCGCCGCTGTTAGTACAAACCCAGAACTAAGAAGTTACTGCATTTTCTCATACATAGCGCGAATCATACTTTAGAAACACGAGTAGGTGATATTAGGCACAGGGGTGATATTTGGGACATCCACCCTAGTCTTGGAGACATATCGGTGGGCAGGAAATTATTTTAATCATAGGCCCAGACCATGAAATTATTTTAATTACAAAAAGTTGAAGGCCATACTTTTATGACACATCTTGATAATTTCTTCTGTGGGACTAGTAAATTATCTCCCAACAGACGCTTGTGTTACAGAGGTTCGGTATGAAAGGGATAAGAAATTTGATTATTTACAACAGGGGTGTCAAAATCGCGGCCCGCGACGAACATTTTTGCGGCCCGCCCAATATAATGGCACACAATAATATATAATAAAATAACTGACGCAGAATTATAATAAGATAGGAAGAATTCGCAAAATGTTTTTTTAATGATACTCTTTTCTTTTGCTATTATTAAACAAAATGCGTATATTTATGTTGAATATACTGTAATTAGGTAAATAAACCTACGTTTCTATTAATATTGATTTTTTTGCGGCCCACCTAAAGTTAAACCTTGTTTGTTTGGCCCAAGGTAGCCTTTGAGTTTGACACCCCTGATGTACAAGTTAAGAAAATAAACACACTTATAAGAGGTGAAACATCAGTAATTACGAATATAGTCGCATTTTAATATATTTTAGGGATCCAGAATAAGCTATCCACATGAAGTAACACAAACGTCAAAGGAAGTAGCAATACCGCATCAGATGGCATCCGAGCGTCGACTGAACATGATATCTTAATGAACATGTTGGTTACTGCTTGGAAGCCATGCAGACATGCTCGCAAATACAAGACTGGAGATCTCCAAAATTGTGACTCGATATATTCAAAATTTGCAAAGGCACTAGAAGATAAACATTCCCGTTTCTGTTTAAAAAAAATGAAAAATAAGGTTACATTTCGTGCGTTCGCTATACTGCCTTTTCTAATAGCACCATCGTTATTCACAGCTACATAAAAATTTGTGATAATTTCCTTCTAAACTAAAAGACAAAAATGAATTAATGTCTGGAAGACAAGCGATGTCATGTAATAGAGTGAATAAAACTCTAAACTATAAATTAATATCAAATATATCAGGTTATTAAGCTTCCGGAATACCCATAAGTCAGTAAAATATCATTGATTTGTTAATAATAGCAGTGAACAAGAAAAATACCAAATCTGAATTACGGAAAATATTTTCCTCAAACTAAATCATTAGAATTTCTTCTGGCACAAGTCTTCTTTTACTTTAAATAATTATATGGGTTTTGCTTTATAATAACTATATGGTGTGCGTTTGAACTCACAAGTCAGGAGTTCGATCGGTTTAGATAACATCTAAAGCAAACAATACTAAACATGTTTGTTTAAAGGAGGCACAGGACCTTGAAGCTCGACGAAATGACTATAAATAAGGTCTAATTCTAACCACAAAAACTCAAATAATATTAGAAAAAGAAATTTTCTTTCGTTATACATATAAAGTACATATCTTAAAATGTGTCATATATAAAAATGTAAAGTATAAATCTATAAATAATTTTTTAAATTAGCAGTTTAGAATTTTATATGATTGCCTGGTGATTAAAAATCATGAAGTGCTGCGCGCATCATAAAATCGAGATATATGCTTACAGAAAATAATTAATGGTCAGAATACACTTGTAATATATTTACCTGTAATGTGAAACCAAAAAAATTGTAATAAAAATTATTTAAAATAAAAATTGAGCATAAAATTGGAAAACTTCAAAAGTTATCACTTTTATTTGCATAATTTTCCCACATAAAAAAAAAGTTTTCCAGAATTGTACATTTTTCTGGTTTTAAATTGTAGAGTAGCATGAAATATACATATGAGTGTAGTTTTATCAGTTTCCTATTGATAGTATAAAAGTAATTATGCACGCAAACTCAAAATTAGCAGTTAATCATAATAATAATAAAAATCAGTGTAATATATTTGCCTGTAATGTAAAAAAAAATTGTAATAAATATTATTTAAAATAAAAATTGAGCATAAAATTGGAAAACTTCAAAAGTTATTACTTTTATTTGTATAATTTTCCCACATTAAAAAAAAGTGTTCCAGAATCGTCCATTTTTCTGGTTTTAAATTGTAGAGTACCATGAAATACACATAAGAGTGTAGTGTTATCAGTTTCCTATTGATAGTTTAAAAGTAATGCTGCTCCAAAACTCAAAATTAGCAGTTAATCATAATAATAATAAAAATCAGTGTAATATATTTACCTGTAATGTAAAACCAAAAAAAATTGTAATAAATATTATTTAAAATAAAAAATTGAGCATAAAATTGGAAAACTTAAAAAATTATCACTTTTATTTGCATAATTTTCCCACATAAAAAAAAGTTTTCCAGAATTGTACATTTTTCTAGTTTTAAATTGCAGAGTAGCATGAAATATACATATGAGTGTAGTTTTATTAGTTTCCTATTGGTAGTATAAAAGTAATTATGCACGTAAACTCAAATTAGGAGTTAATCATATAAAATTCTAAACTGCTAATTTGAAAATTATTTATAGATTTAAAATTTCCATTTTTATATATGACATATTTAAAGATATGTACTTTATATGTAAAAAGAAAGAAAATTTCTTTTTCTAATATTATTTGAGTTTTCGTGGTTAGAATTAGAGCATATTTATAGTCGACTAACTGAAATCCCGTACTTCGCTACGGAGTACATTCAAATTAAATAAACCTTCAATGTATGCAATTAATGCCGAAAATATGTATATATATACATATATATATATATATATATATATATATATATATATATATATATACATTTATAATAAATACAACGATCAATGTCAGCAATTGATGTAAAAAAAAACAAAAAACATATTTATAAAAAAATCGTAACGGATATTGTTATAGACAAAATAATGTAGAAGTAAATATTCAAATTAAATCTAATAGAACATATTAAAGAATATAAGTACAGTTAATATAGTACAGTTTGAGGAACATTTCTTTTTACTGTATGTTAATATTTTTTTAATAATGTCCAATCGTCTGCCGCATTAGCAAGAAATATTTTTTTTTTGTCTAATTCGTTATTATGCACGTGACACAAAATTAAAAGAAAAGATACCGCGTGATCAGCATTTAATAAATTAAATTCTAAAAATTAATCCTTAAAAATTCACCAAAAATCAGAAAATGGAGGTAAAGATTAGAAAAAGATTTCATTTTAAAGGAATTTTTATGATCTTTCTCGTGATATAAATTTTATAAATCTCGGATTATTATTTTATACGCAAACTTTAAAGAATGTTGCAAAAACAGCTTAAAAATTTAATTTTAAAAAATCTAAGATGAATTTTTGAAAAATCTTTCTTAGTGCACCCCTACACTATAAGAAGAATCGCCATGCAAAATTTCAGCTCTTTATGTCCAGCGGTTTTGTCTGTGCGTTGTATGTCAGTCAGTCAGTCAGTCAGTTACGGAACTGTTTTATATATATAGATGGAAAATAAGCGAGTTTAAAAGATCAAATGAAGTGAACAATTTTGTGACCGAACACTTTTAAAAATCCGTTGAAAAATTAATTACATTTAATATTTTCCCTCGCCATTGGAATGGTTTTGTACGCACCACCTCGACGTTAGAAGCCCCGACTCCCATCCCCACATATGACAGGTGGCCGTTGCAATCTCCCTGTCGATGCACTTCTACTGGTTAACCTCTTAGTTACAAAATATTTAAACTTTTGTGAAGACTTACGTTAAGAATAAGTTAACCACTGGCCCATTTGAATAAAGTTAATTACTAAATTTGACGCTTTACACGAGCTAAGTAAATTATAAACCAGCTGCTTGATTTTATTAGTCAGACTCTCTCAATATGGTATCATTATACTGTATGAATATTTTATTTATCATTATATAATGTTGTATTGTTGTTTTTGTGGTTGCTAATTCCCCCTGCCCGGAAGTGTTTCAGATCAGGTCCATATAGGCTTAGCGAACTGAGGAGTGTTTCTCCGGTTTACAATAGCACCACAAGGGTTGGAGTCCATCTTCAAGGCCTTTTTATCGCATGGGCAAATCGGGACTTTGCCCAGGTCCCCCTAATGCTAGGAGGGCCTGGGCCCCCTCGCCCCTAGCCCTGATCCCAAAACCCCCTTGGTGTATGCACCTAGTACTTCTAATAGTATGTATAGCCCATGAATAGTTCTTATTTTTATAAATGTTCGTAATGGGGGGGGGGGCCAAATAGCATCTGTCCAGGGGCTCCCAGCGTTCATAATCGGGCCCTGTCCATCTTAGCTAGATGCTACCTCCTAGGTACTAGGTTTGACCAATTACGCCTAGGGGAGCATCTGGGGGTATCGCCCCCTCTCCCACCCTTTCTCACGTCATAGAGAAATTTTTCCGGTTTATGGATTTAAGGTGTCCATATCCGGCGTAGACACGGTATTTAATGGCGCTTATCGGGTTTCGAATCGTGCACCCTTGGAGCCAAAATCCAACGCGCTACCTATAGGCTACCTGGTATCCATCATTATATAATGAAATGATTAATTAAAAATATTCATTATTTGGAGATTACACTAAAATAACGTACTTTTTAGATTCTATAAAATTGTAGTTTTCATACTACTATTTTTTTTAGAAAAAGTATCGCATATCATGTAATTATATTTAATATTTTTGTTATTTTTATCAATATACATTTACAATATTTGTTCATGAAATTACTCTTAAAAAGTATTTTTTTACATTATATTTTTTAGCGCCTTTATGACCGCATAATGAGCAGATAACTAAAATTTAAATGTTACTTTTGTACACATATAAGGAACGACTACAAGTTAGCCAATCTTCAATAGACTGAATATGTTATAACATTTATTACTGTATATATTTGCAGTTACGCTATTTACAATTGTGTTGACCAAGCGGTACCATTTTCCTCCTGAAATCTTCGTGTCATGATATTATTGTAGAATAATTTTTAACTCTGTGGGTTTTTCAAAGTTTAAGAAAAGCTATGTAGAGGGGTTGGACAAACAAGTTGGATTGACAAAAAGTTGGATTGACAAACTTAATACATCTCTAAAAAACTACAACCTCCTTTCTTGGTTATAATTCAAGTGCATCCAGTCTTTGCTAATTTCTACTGACTTCAGGGTCTGCTGGCTTGTTGCAATTATGGAGCAGAATAAATAAAGAGATGCACCTGATATTGGTGTTTCTGAGATGAAGACACTTCTAAAAGTGTTGATAAAAGCAAAAGGTAAAAAATATAGACGTAACTTATAAAATGAATGTGGAACATTTGATAAACGTGGATGATAGGATACGTATATACAAGAAATTTTCCATCACTAGAAGTCAGTCAAAAAGTTATGATTGAAAAATTTTAGAAACGTTTATTAAGACGAAATATTAGAACTAGAAGCTCTTGACAGGTCCTCCGTTTAGGTCTATAGACTTCTGAGAGCGGTGGTTTTTTCCATGTTTCCTTCCCTTCTCTGAAGAATCCAGGCTCTTTCATTTACACCACGTCAAGACGTCAAATTTGACACCTTCGAGGGATTTACATCGTGTTCCTTCTAAATTTCATTTGAGTTCGGGATCAAAAAGAAAGCTCGAAGAGGCAAGATGAGGATGTTTTAATGATTTGATAAAATTTCCCAATGAAACTTTGGCAAGCTGTAAAGAAAGATCAAGTGTATAGTTTCGATGGAAAATAGAATTTCCCAGCACAACTTTCCTTTCATTCATCTTTGTAATGTAGCTTTCCTTTTCTTCAGCATAAGCCCTCGTGATCTCCTATGTCCTCAAACAAGCTTACAAGATTACCCCTTCGGAATATCCACAGCATGCGCAAAAAACAGATCACTATCATCCCTCTCTTGACTCTCTACCTACTTTAAAATGCTTGATCTGCCTAGAAACAGTTGTTTGTGTGGATCGGCATTCGGATAAAAATGTTGCAAAACTCTAATGACTTGGGAAGATGTCAACTTTATTTTTTTTAAACATGATACAAGCCCTAGCTTTAAAATAATTTTAATATATCAAAATAAATAATTTTTCAGACCTTCCAAGATTAGTGCGTTTTTTATTTTAAACCACCTACTAATTCAGGAATGTTTAAATGTATGAACTGGAATCCTCTGACTTTGATAATCTTTTCTTTCTGCAGTATTATAATGCTGAATATTTTAATCTAAGATATTACATTTTATCCCTTACTAGCGGCCCGTACCGACTTTGTCCGGGTTGAACAAAATATTATACCAATAAATTTCCAGTTGATAGCCAATAAATTGTAAATCTTTTTTTACCTTAATAATAACCTAAATAATACCTTAAATTGATTTTATGTTAGTTAATAATTAAAATAAATATTTTAAAAGAAAAAGGCGTGCCGGAGAACGGCTAGGTTCGAACCGCTAGCGTCAGAACAGAAGCCCACCGCGATAGCACCACGCTAATGATCGTTGAAGACTTCGGCACAAAAAGCGGTAGAGGACAGTAGCGGTAACAATGGAGATTGTTAGGATTAAGCCCCTAACTTTATTTCTACTGATTAGATATACCTAATATATAGCCTATGTCCATCTGGAATAATGTACCTTTCAAACAGTGAAAGAATTTTTCAAATAGGTATAGTGGTTCTGAAGATTACCCTTCACGTACAAAATCGCTCTCTCTTTATATATAAGTATAGATATAGATAGCACCACGCTAAGGATCGTTGAAGACTTCAGCACAAAAAGCGGTAGAGGACAGTAGCTGTAGCAATGGAGATTGTTAGGATTAAGCACCTAACTTTATTACTACTTATTAGATATACATAATATATAGCCTATGTCCATCTGGAATACTGTACCTTTCAAACAGTGAAAGAATTTTTCAAATAGGTACAGTGGTTCTGAAGATTACCCTCCACGTACAAAATCGCTCTCTCTTTATATATAAGTATAGATAGCACCACGCTAAGGATCGTTGAAGACTTCGGCACAAAAAGTGGTAGAGGACAGTAGCGGTAACAATGGAGATTGTTAGGATTAAGCACCTAACTTTATTTCTACTGATTAGATATACATAATATATAGCCTATGTCCATCTGGAATACTGTACCTTTCAAACAGTGAAAGAATTTTTCAAACAGGTATAGTGGTTCTGAAGATTACCCTCCATGTACAAAATCACTCTCTCTTTATATATAAGTATAGATAAGATGTCTGAAGCAGGGAATCATCTGCTGCTATAATGAAGTGTAATAAATAGCAACATTTCAACAGTAACATAGAGTCTATTTAAAGTATCATTACAGACAGTTCCACATAGTGGACTGCAAAACACGATGTAATGACGTTATTTAAACTTAAGGCTCAACACGTGTTGCACAGGAAAATTCTGTCAGAAAAAGCTTACCTTTATAGACTTTTAAGTATATTTACTTACATATAGAATATCACACTCAGCCTCCATATTGACTTCCTGGTAATAATTCTCTGGATAATACGAAGCCTTCAAAGCTCCTGCACAAGCAACAAGCAAAGGTGATGCACTTTACATTTTGTAATTCGGGATTGACATAAAATTAGCTATCACATTTGCTAGAAGAATGCTAGAAGAATGCTTCTTCATTAGAATTGCTATCACATTTCGATTGATAGAATGATTAAACCCCAGTTCTTGTTCCTGACCGTTTCAGCGAGTTAGTTCGAGAGATTTTAGGAGAGGGAAACAAAATATAGACTTTAAATTTTAGATACAATTCTTCAACTCCTTGCACTCTTACTGTTGGATCATTAAAATTTGTTTACATTTCCCCATAGGGTAGACTGCTTACGGTTTTTATTTATTATCCTGATCACTAAATAACAATGAAAAACATTTACGTTAATCCATAAAATAGTATAAATATGATATCCGTAAATGTTTAATTATGTTTTTAAACATCTTCAGTATTTATCTAATTTTGTATATTTAGCCAAGCAAATAATCTTCCAATTTTCTTTCCAAACTACACATTCTTATCAGGCTTTAAAATCACTTACCAAGCTGTTTAATCATAGCGAGAAAAAAAATTTAAAAATTTATTCTTTTCCTCGGGAAGTCCTCTGCTTGAAATTTTTTTAACGTAAGATGACGTTCCTCCATAACGGTCCCCCAGAAAACAAAATTTCGAATGTCCTTCGTCACGAGTTATACTTTTGGTAGTGCGCAAAACCCAGTCTGTATCGCTTGGGCAAGCAGTAAACAGTTAAACAGAAAAGTACCAAAATGCTTCAAAATTTTGACATACATATATACATACATACATACATACATATATATATATATATATATATATATATATATATATATATATATATATATATATATATATACAGAGAGAGAGAGAGGTAGGTACATATACATATATACATACAAAAGAGGTATGGAACGATAAGTAATCCTACGTTAATAATTCCGAGATAGTTTCGTTAGAAGAGACTACCTGGTTTTTGTTTGTTTGTTTTTCGTTTTGCATTATGTTTTTCGGGTTAAAAAGGTTGTTTTGACGGTAACTTTGCTCTAAGCTGTAGACCTTAAGCAAATTCCCCTAAATACGTATATTTCGTTGTGTGCGAAACCGAACAGATTCTGTGAAGAACGGGGATCTATAACAAATAAGCGAACTCCATTGTATATGTTATCCTCATTAATGAAATAGTCAAAAAATTCATTTACAGATGACACAAAAAAAAATTGGTGGCAATTTATAGATTTCCTAACATAAAATGCTTAATGATAACGCAGTTCAAAAATTATTGTTCTAGTTCGATTATTTTAAGGTTAGACATTTATTCGTGAAAACTAAAAACTCCGGAAAGGGATGTCACTTTTCCAAACATTTTTAAACGGACAAAATTAACACAATATTTTATTACACTGTAAAAGAGAAAAATTTTCATTGGTTAATGAACAACAAGGCGGCGCTTCAGTGAACGTCGCAGATCTTCAACACCTCTTGATAAGGGGAAATATTCGCTAAGGCACAAGGGACATTTTAACCTCGAATTTTTTAATTTTCAATTTTAACTCTATATTCAAAAAGAGAATAATTTGTATTCTATTTTACTACACTGAAGAACCTTAGAATTCAAAATAAGAATATTTTGGCAGAATAATGCCTGGTTTTCAAAAAAAGAAAAAAGAAAAAAAATCAAAATTTTCTAGCATTTTCAAAAGGCTCCATGTGCATTCTAAATCATTTAAAAACCTTAATTTTTTTTAAATGTAAGTTTACTGTACATACTATATAAACATAACTGTGCAATGATTTTTTTGTATGAATCTAAAGACATAAATAATTATTTCTTAATCTGCCTGTTGCTTTCATTTATGTTTTTGTATGTTTTTGCTTTATTTCATGGTCTATAATTTTGAAAAGTATTTGTGGTTTCAAAGAATGATGCACAGGTTTGTGGAAAACACTTAAGATTAACAATCCTGAGAAATTTGGAAGGAATCGGAAGAAAATTAATGCGCATGGAGCATTTTGAAAAAAGCTAGCATTTTTGAAAATTTTTTTTGAAAAACTGATCTTATTCTTCCACAAATGGCTTATTTGTGAATTCTCGGTGTCTTCAATGTATTAGAAAAGGATGTTAATTATTCTTCTTTTGTATATGAGAGTGAAATATTGAAAAATTTTAAAAACAGGGGTTGAAGGTCCCTTGTCTCCTTAAAACATGTAACAGGTAGAAAAATTCTCCGCTTTAATTACATATTTGCAATTTCATACTTTTAATTCACATGTTTTTTTTTTGTTTTTTTTTTGCATATAAAAGCAGACGTTTAGATAATGAGTGCGTAGTTTTTAAATTTCTAAATTTTTAAGAAGTTATTACTATTTTTTTTTACAAAGCATCAAATTATGGACGTCTCTGGCAACAAAATTAAAATCGTTGTCTGAAAATAATTTATTGAATAGAAAATATTTTTGATAAACACGAGCATTGCATTGAAAGATCTCTTTTCAAATACAGAAAACAAAATCGGAAAATATCCATTTGCTAATCTGAGATTGAAAACAAAATGCAGTTGCCATGTCAACTACTCCGCTACTTCAAGTAAGATCTCTTTAATTGTCGCGCCTTTCAGTCCATACTGGGGTCCAACGCAAGCAAACAAAACAACCGGCAATATTGAGAAGGTCCCCAGAGGAATTCACTGCTGCTTGGACGCTTTAACTGCCGAGGTTTTGCATGCTCCGATGACGCAATAGCATGCATATATGCAAGTGTCACGTGCATATGCATTCCATTTTGACCGACAACCCCTCCTCCCCCCCCCCCCTTATCTGATACATTCGCTACGGTCTTACGTCTTTTCTGTTTTTTTTTTCTTTCGTTTTTTCATCACCGTTATCCCTGCTCTTCCTCAAGTTCTGCCAGAATCATAGGTTGCCTTTTGACGTGGGGGCACCTTCGAGACGGTTGAGGGCGCAAAATTGCAGCAAAAATATAAATGGCGGAATTTTATTTTATTTATTTATTATTTTTTTTTTTCACATGCATACTTTTTTTTCCCCGTTTGTTTCTCTCATGAAGAAAGAATAAGAGTGGGAGACGAGCACATGTTTTATTGACGTACGAAATTTGTCTGAAGGAAATGAAACGTACTTTTCTTCAACTTTTGTCTTGTTAAAGAAAGAAAATTAAGTATTAATTTTCAGAAAAATGGAACTATTTGTGATATTAAAAAAATTTTTTTTTTGGAAGAAATTATTTTGTTCTTAAACAACGTTTAATGATAAAATATGCTCGAAACTGTAGTTCAATTTCGATTATTTTAGGATCAAGCTGAGCTTTGGTTCGAAGAAAAGGTAAAAACTTCAGAAATAGATGTCATTTGGACAGTAGACAAATTTTCTGCTCTAGAAAACTCTACTAATGTTACATTTCAGTAAGCGCTCTTCAATTTTAATTTGTTCAATTGTACTCCCGAATTGATTTATGCCAAATAAATTTTTAAATTAAAAATTGAGAACAAGCGTTTAAGAAGAATTATAAACATTTGAGCATGAATACTTTTAAGTCATCATATAAATACATTCTGCTAATGCATGGATGAGGATATATATAATAAAACGATCAGGTCTATTGCTATCTCTCTCTCTCTCTCTCTCTATATATATATATATATATATATATATATATATATATATATACAGTGGAACCTCGATATAATCGAATTCCTTGATAAGTCGAATTTTTCCATTCCCTTTGAACTTGCCTATCACTCCCATATTAATATTAAATCGAACCTCGGTATATCGAAATTCTCGATTGTTCGAAGTTTTCTCGTTCCCCTTGAGGTACGATATATTGAGGTTCCACTGTATATATATACAGTGAAGCTTCTCTATACTGCCACCCCTATTCGACGGCCACCTCTCTAAACGACCCTATTTTATTCAGAACCGATTAAAGATTCCATACAACCTATGTTATGGAAGAAACCCCTTTTTCACTGCCACCCCTCAACATTAGGCCCTGATTTTCCATTAGGTCCGGCAGGCCCGGGCCTAGGGGCACCCAAATGTTGGGGGTCCCCAAAATTTTTATTTTAAAAGAAAAAAAAGAAAAAATTCCCAATTCAATTTTTTTTAAATTTTACCTTTTTTAATAGCAATTTTTTTATATATCCTTTCAAATTTGATTGAATGGTTCATCATATGTATACTTATATGTATAGTTCACCATATGTATACTTATATGTATAGTTCACCATATGTATGCTATAGTGTATATAAGGGATTAATAAGTTTTTCTGGTTGCATTGTATTGGTGTTTTAATGATGAAGTTAATATGTTGTATTGCATTTTGTTATTTAATAATGTTCTAGGCTTCTACGCTTCAAATAGCCAATTCTTGGTAAAATAGTACTTTCACAATGATTCATGATTATTTTTTGTGTGTGTCAATTTTGGAAATTTTACGCCCACATCAGTGTTAGGGGGCTCCCATCCCGAATTGTGCCTATAGTCAAGAATTTTCTAAATCGGCCTCTGCTCAACATGGTCACTTTTTCGGAACCATGACTGGCCGCCTTAGATAAGTTTCACTCTATATACTTCTTTGTATATACAAAGATTATGCATCTCTAGTGAAATTCGAGTAATCCAAATTTCAAGAGAGTGAATATTAACATGTGAAAAGAAACTTCCAAAATAAACGTATTACCACCCCACGCGTTATGGAACCTAGATGCTGCAGGGTTACATATATTATTGCCTTATATTATTTTCGCATCGATGGATTAATACAAGAATTTATGTCATTGATACCAATTCCTCTGAGTCACAAAGAGCAAAAGTCAATTGCTCCGATTACCTTCTTTAAAAGATACTAGGATTATGAGAATTAGACTAACAGAATTAGTATAGTTTATCAATTTGTGGTAAATTATAGTAATAATGATGAACGTTAAATGAATATTTAATGAACGTTAAATATAGTTAAAATAACGTTAAAAGAAGATCAAATCAAAATCCAAAACATGCAGGAAAACCAATGCAGCAAATCTACCCCGAAAACAAGCTAAGTAAAACTGAAGATAAAAACAAGTAATATATAAAAAAAAATTTTTAAAGTCAATTCCTACTTAGGTCAACAAAGAAAAATTTGACCGTGAACTAATAGTAGGAATTGAAAAAAAGGATTGCCTGCCAGAACCTTGCCTACTGTGTGAGGTTACGAGGAGGGGAAAGAGAGAGAAAAATTTTGTCAGGTTGGGGATTAGATTTCGCAACCTACAGGACGGGAGAAGCCCGCGATACCGCACTGCTACCGTTTACACAGTAACAAGAGGGAAATTACTATTCAAGAGCAAGAGACGCTCTAGGTCTAAAACTAAAATTGATTAATTAAATTTAATTAATGAATTAACATTTGAAAAAACTGTATTAACATCAAGTGTCATCCACTACAAGTTTAAAAATTGTATTTGAACTTGAGTGAATGAACAAAAAGTACTTTTATTCACGATTGAAAATTTGAACAAGATATATATAGAGAGAGTGTGAACTAATAGTAGGAATTGAACAAATGAGCTAAGAATATAAACTTCATAACCAAGGAATCATCGAAAAACAGGCTAATATTTGTGACTGAATTTCCTTAAGGTGTGACTCGATGATGTATAATTTTTACATTTGTTATAAAGGTTTTTAACTGATGTGATTGTGTGCATAGAGATAGATATACGTTATTAACTTTTAAAGCTGTGCTTTCTGCTGAATTATTAATGCATTTGGTGGTTGGTTTCACACAATCCGCTCGGTTTTTTTTTTCCCCGGCTTCCAAACGTATCGTGTTTCTAAGCAAGTTCGCAAAGTCAGCCCGAGCCTCTCATCCTTGCAATTTGAATTTTATTGCAGCACGAACTTCTGCATTATTCAACACACTGGCTTTCCAATTTAGAAAGTTTTTCCGACCTTCATGAGGACCCCACAGTAGGGAAAAATATAAAAAAAAAAATAGGGAAAATTCCATACATCTCTATCCGTATCGATGAACACACCAGCATGGTTACAGCTAGTGCTCCCCTCCCCCCCCAGGCTGGGGTGAGATCATACGTCAAAACAGCGACCGCGGATGACAGCTCTCATATTGCCGGCGTCGTCGTTTGACGTGCCACAAATTTTGTCATTTCTGCTGAATCAAGGTAGAGTTATAAATTACTTTTCACACTGCAGCCGAGAGTACACCCTGCCTCGCCCGTGTATAAGTTTCGCGGCCCGTTTTATTTTACTTTTCAGGAATCGCGATGTTTTAAAACGTCACTTCAAGTCACAGTCTGTTCCCGACAGCAGGGGACTTGGCACACCGTTCACGTTCAGTTGTCGTCGATTGTTTCAGAGGTGCTGACGCTGGGAAAAAGAAATATATATATATATATATACATATATATATCTATATATATAGCGAAGCATAAGAAATATTATAGTTTTTACAATGGGTTTTTTTTGTTGAAGTGTTTCTTTGATCTGGAGAAACAGAGGAAATAGTATATTGTAATGCAGAGGTGTGCTTTAAGTAGTATGTGATATGCATTCGTCTGTGAGACTAAAAGGCGCTGGAGTTTGTTTGGATGCGACGGTTTTTAGAATAGAATTCTAAAAAAGTTTTTTTTATCTAAAGCCGATTAAAATATCCATCATAAAATTTCCTTATTTAATAATTCTATTATATACCAGAAAAATGTTCTATATTCTTTTAGCCTTAAATTGGAGCCTTTAATAATAGCTATATTGAGCTCCAACGGATAAATGAACAGAAAATACACTGTCCTCCAAAAGTTAAGGTACAACATGCTTTTCGAAGCTCACCATTAAAATAAAGGCAGTAACAATAAAATTCATAGTGTATATGAATGATAGTATCGAACTTTAAGAAACTTAAGCAAAAAAATCTTGGTCAGCCACTTTCATTTTGAAGAATTGTCACTTATATAAGAGTAAGAGAAAATGTGGAAAAATCAAACTTTCCTGACTTTGTGTGTACGTAATGTGCATGAATGTTTATTTTCAATTTTTGTTGGCAATATCGTTGACAGTACCCAGGAAAGTCAACCAATGTCACGGAGAAGTCGTTTTCCTGATTCACTAAGGTGGGGTGGGTGGTCGGGGCGATCGGATGGATGGGAATGGGATTGTCACAAGTTGATACTGCTAGACGTCTCAATGTGTCTCGAATTGTCGTCCAACGACTGTGGAATGAGTTTACACTAGAAGATTCTGTGTCTGGAAGACATGTTCCAGGCCGACCACGAGTTACAACACCTGCGGGAGATCGCTTTCTAGCTCTTTCGGCCCGAGGAAGGAGAAGCATTACTGTGCCTCAGCTTGTTTCAGATCATTCTATCGCTTCAGGGACAAGAATATCCGCTACTGCGGCACGAAGACGCCTTCACAATTGTGATCTCCATGTGAAGACAACCATTTGTGTGTGTCCCACTTGACCAACGACAGAGAAGTGCCTGTTTATGTTGGGCAAGAGAACACGTTTTCTGGACCAGACAGCAATGGGATTTTGTACTCTTCATGGATGAGTCGAGGTTCCCACTAGAGAGCGATTCAGGGCGTCTGCTGATCTGGAGGGAACAAGGCACCAGATATAACTAATCCAACATTCCTGAAAGACACAGTTACAGAGGTGGTGGAATCATGGGTTGGGCAGGAATCTCTCTAGGTAGCCACACTGACCTGCATGTGTTCCATAGAGGAACACTGACTGGTGTGAGATATCGGGACGAGATCCTTAATAAATATGACCGCCCATATGCTGCTGCTCTTGGCAACGAATTCATTCTAACGGATGGTAATGCAAGATCTCACCGAGCTGTTCTTGTAGGGGACTATCTTGAGGGTCACGGTTTGGAACAAATGTAATAGCCAGCTCGATCTCTAGACCTGGATCCGATACAGCATGTTTGGGACTACCTTGGCTGACACGTTGATGCTTTTAGTCCTCCTCCAAGTTACATGAGCTGGAACAAAGTTTACTCCGGATCTGATCTTCGCTTTCCATTTCGGTGTCCGACAACTTAATTGGCAGCATTGGCATTATGGAAAGTCGGTGACGACTATGCATTACAGCTAGGGGTGGGTATATTACTTATCAGAAACCATTTATTTTATGTTTCCATGATATTTTTCCAGATAAAACTGTGATGTACTGTTTTCTCCAATAAAGGAGTTTTTTTGCCAAGACTGCTTTTTTGCTGTAATTCATGTAAATTATGTCAATTGTGTAAATATCTTTGTCGCATTTAATAAAGAACTGTTTGGGGCACATTTCATACAAATTTCTTGTTCCTCTGTTCATTTATTTTTAAATTAGACATAAAAAACATGTTGTACCTTAACTTTTCGAGGGAAGTGTATAAGTAAAATGAGCTGAAGAAACAAATAAATGTAGATTTATCATGCAGCCCCAAGAAATAAATGTACTATAAATAACCAAAATTTATGTAGCCCATAAGTGATGACTTAAATATTTCCTGGCAATAAAGCTATTCCCCTATAAGGATTACAGGTTATAGTCTAAAATGGAATTCATCATAAAGCTGGTAAGTATTAGATATTTCTTCACATGTATTTTACAAAACAGTATTGAGGATTTAATTCGTTTCATCTAAACTAAGTTGCACCAAATAAATGAAAAAAAAAGAGAAAAAATCAAGAATAGGAACTCAGCACAGTTTAATGATGTTTCTTGACATTCCTCGCATAAATACATTCATGAACAAAAAAATTAGCGCACCAAGAAGGAGTCGTCAAAATGAAACGAAATTTTACATACATAATGACTACTTTGATATAAGTAAATGATAAGAAAATCAAAGAAAAAGGATAATTTATTTCAGAGAAAAAGGCAAAAGAACGGAGGAGTTAATACTCCGTTGGATCCCCTCTAGCGCGAATGCACGATGCGATACGATCGGGCATTGAGTCATACGAGTTCTGTATGATGTCTTGAGACATTTCGTTCCATATTTGCTGTAACCTTGCCTCTAGTTCGTTCAAACTCGTCGGATGCCCAACTCGTCGTCCCAAATGATCCCAGATATGCTCGATTGGAGACAAATTTGGGGATCGGGCAGGCCAAGGAAGGGTAGTAACAGTGCGGAGACAGTCTTGTGACACCCTTGCCGTATGAGGCCGAGCAGTGTCTTGTTGAAAAATGGCTCCTGGGAGCCTTTGCATGAGTGGCAACACATGTGGTTGCAGGATTTCATGAACATACCGCTGGGCTGTCATGGTGCCACGGAACAATACTAGGGGTGACCGTGTATTGCATGCAATGGCACCCCATACAATCACACCAGCTGTGGGAGCGATGTATCGCTGTACAGCAAAGGCAGGATTGAAGCGTTCACCACGGGCTCTCCACACACGAACACGATTGTCGTCACTGCCGAGATTGAATCTGGATTCGTCGCTAAAGACGACCTGGTTCCATTCCGCTGCAGTCCAGTTTCCTCGTGCGCGGCAAAACTCCAAACGGAGGCGTCGATGGGTGGGCGTCAAGGGCAGCACACGTAATGGGCGCCGCGATACCAACTGTCCTTCAGCCAGGCGCCTTCGTATGGTTCGAGAAGACACAGAGGCCCCTAGTGAAGGTGCTACCTGTGCCTGGATGGCGGCCGATGAAGCAGTTGGCTGTACGCGTGCATTTCTTACGATGTGGCGGTCTTCTCGACGACTGGTCTGTCGAGGGCGTCCTGAGCCTGGTCTTCGTGTACATGACATCTCTCGGGTCCACTGGTCCCAACACCTCCTCACAACACAATCAGAGCGGCCTAATTGACGAGCTACTCGCCTAGCTGACCACCCAGCTTCCATCATCCGGACGATTCTCCCCCTCTCAAACTGCGACAACTGCTTATATTGTCTTCGAACACGGCGTAATGGCATGTCATCTCAGCTCTTCCTTTGTAAATGATTCAGCATACTCAAACAAGCTTTGGTTACCTGTTTTATACTCCACAGAGTACGATGTTCAACGCCCTCTACCGGCTATACGTAATGCGCAATCACGCTGCATTTCTAATCATTTGCATATCTCCCCGACATGTACCTTCATTGCAAGTTTCGTTACGATCCCGCAATTATTTCTTGGTGCGCTAATTTTTTTGTCCATGAGTGTATATGCTGTTTCACGGAAAAGGGTACAGAAAGTGTCACAAATCTTTGATAATACAAAACACGTTAACCAACATAAAACACGTAAAACACGTAAATGACGTAAACCAACAAAAGTGTGACTGACTCTGCTACGTAATAATGTATGACGTAAAGCCTCCACCCACTTGTCTATGTACGCCCTCTAGCGCCAAGTATAAATCAGAACGAACTCTGTATCGGTGCTATCAAGGAGCTCCTGCAACAAGCGGAGTTTACTATGGCAAAAAATGCCTCGCTATTAAATTTTTATTGGTTTTACAGTCCATTGTGCTTATTTTCTTAAACATCGTACACCTCCGTACTGACATAAAACAGAAGCAGTACGTCTATAGCTACGTGGTCACTGATTTAATTAACCTCACCCCTGACCACGAATTATGAATATACATTAAGATCTGATGACTACAGGAGTTTCAGCCTTTCGAAACCTGCCTATCTGGCACGCTAACTGCTAGAGTTTTACCCACAATTTGATGTTTTAACGTTTTAACATGGAACATGTCTTTGCTGAATTTTTCCCAACAAAATTGTTACAGTATGAATATTCGTCACGTAAAGAATCCCAATCTGCCATTACTACAACTTTGGGAGTTGTGTTGTACGATGAGCAGCTTTTATTTGTTGTTTTCCCCTCCCCACCTCCTCGTGAAATTTGATAAAAGTAATTTATTGACATCGGATAGAAGTATGGCTGCGAGCGAAAGGTACGATGATATTGGGGTGGTCAAAAGTACAATCCGTGGATAGAGGGTTTAAATTGGTAAGTTTATATTTCAGCAAATGGCAATACAAAAGATATCAGATGTTTCTTTCTGAATCATTTGCTTCTTTATACACTCGAGGCATTTGAAATGTATAAAGAATGGCGTGTGTTGTTATGTTGTAGCTAATGCCCCCTGGTTGGAGGTTCCATTCACGAGGTCCTAGTAGGCTATTGGGCTGAAAGGGGCGGCTTCTGGTTTGAATTAGCACCACTTGAGTCGGAGTCCGACTTGGCTAAATAACCGGTTCCGTAATTTTGAACTGAGTCAAGTGACGAGATCGGAACACTTGACCCCGCCAAGAGGTAAATCTGAGAACGTGGAAGACATTGCAGCCACGATCTATTTTACGTGCCCCGGCCACCATTAGGGAACACGGCGGTGGATTTGCACCGACGAGCATCGAACCAGGGACGTTCAGATCACTGGCCCGCTGCTCTTGCCAACTGGGCCACCGCGCCCAGAGAATGACGTGTAAAACAGCTTGGGTATACTCCGATGCCTATGTTCCATGCTCACCTATTCTAGCTGTAGGATGAAAGTCACCTGTGGATTTATTTTCCTCTCAGAGTAGAACTCATTCTTGATTTCTTGTTAATGCTCCACAGTATACACTTTTCCTCTATGTAAAGACGTCCTTAAGACGAATTAATCCCAATTTAAACAAAGCACGCATCGTCTTGACCCACATCAAGCTGCCTTGATCTTTCTCTTGGCATTGTATACATACTTTCCAGTATTGATACTCAGCTAACAGTCTGATACTATACTGGCAAGCGCTCCTATGTCCCAGTTCGTCACTGGTGCCCTGCTATACCTCGGAAATAGAGAGTTACACTATAAGGTTCTGCATTTTTCACGAGAACTTTCAAAATATTCCTTCAACCCCAGCTTTTGAAATTTTCATCTCGGTCATCCATCACTAGGCAAAAGAGCCGAAATAACGCGTTTAAAATTCAGCACCCTTTTATGACGCGTTTCCGCACCATTTTGTCGGAGGAAAGGGAAGGGGGGGGGGGTGAGATCGGGCGCACCTAATGGGGCGGCACTTGCGGTCGGCAGTTTTTAAAATTTATCGACTTTTAAGCGCCTTCTTGCACCGCTAACATGCTCGAGAAATCGCTGAATGGGTGTAAAACTTCGCCTTTTTTTTTGCCATCGGAACCGCAAAATGGCTTTCTGAACAGACATAATCGACAAATTGGGGTGTTTAAAATGGATTAACGCTTTTATTACTAGAGGCGGTGCCTCGCATATAATTCAGAAATCATTATTTTAAATTACTCTATACATCCGAAACGTTAATGCCTTCGTAAAAGGGAATTATTTACATCTCCATACTGACACTTGCAGAGGTTCATGTCAAGTACAAGTTTCGAGAGAAGGTTACAGGTGTGTACCGCATCTACAGAATGACTCTACCATTGTATCATTTAAGCTTATTCAATCATGTATCATGATTATTGAGTGATTTACCTCTTGTACATCAGAGGTAAATGTGAGTGATTATGTGAAGCCTTTTAAGAGATGGGCAGCTCTGTAAACAACAACCTGCCCATACATGTAAAAGGCAAATGGAATGGCCAAAGGAAGCCTTAATTTGCCTTTGGGGTAAAACCTGTATGTTTTACGCCAAAGTAAATGACTCTCTGATTAGGTTTTCAAAATGACGCCAAGCCAGACAAGTCAAGTTATTGTTTTCTTTCGTTAGTTTTTTAGTTCAAAACTTTAAACAAATTTGTCATGAAATCATCATATGAGGCACCTTTGTACACATTTAATGCTTTTTACCATGTTTTTATTAACTCGCTTTCTTGTTTGTTTGTTTGTGTGTGTGTTTGTCCAGTACAAATCTTGCAATAGATTTTTAACTAACTTCCCGACTAGCTAGACATTTGAAACTTGTAGAATACCTCAGAACACGATGACAATGCATTATTTTATTACTTTTAGCAATATTTAAGCAGAATTGAATTCATTTTCAGTTAATTTTGTTTTGTAGACTGGTGCAGCCATCTATCGGCCGGGACGGGAACGAAATGTTAAACGCAATTGATTACGCATTTGATACTTCTTTATTGCGCATTAGATCATTTTCTTTCAAGTTGATGGGATAATTCACAAAAAAATTTTTTTTAAGTATTTAGTAATACATAGAATTGTCAAGTTTATATGATTCAACAGAGAATTTAAAAACATGGTATGTAAAAAGTTCTTTTTATCTTGTAATTATTACCTTATAAAGATGCAGCATAAGATATTAGGAGAGGAAAGAAAATTATATGAATATCGTTTTGAATGTGACTCCCTTGTTTGAAAGCAAGTAATTTTGGCATTCTAACTAGCAGCAGAATCTAGCCGCTTGAACATTTGTCCCTCCATGATGTCCGTAACCCATGCCTTATTAGATAGCAGGATATCTTGGGTTCAAGATGAGAACTTCTCTACAATTTTCTCACACATAGGTTTTACGCCAAAGTAAATGACTCTCTGATTGGATTTTCAAAAGGATGTCAAACCAGATAAGTCAAGTGATTGTTCTCTACAATTTTCTCACCCAGTATTATTTTTAAAAATCATATTTCAATTATAACATAAGTAACCTTTTTTGATGAGCATTTTAGGTACATGGTCTTAATAACTTAACATGATTTTATTATGATTTCAACCCTTTTTTTAAATTCTATTTGTACACGAATTCTATCCTTCTATCCTCTGGGTAAATTTTTTCATAAAAAGTTTCTTCGTCGTATTTTCTCACATAGAAAAAGAATTTGTTTTCCTATTGACAAACAGAAAGTTGCTCAGAAGTTCTTACCCTTTTCCTTTTGTGGCTTTTTAAGATACAAATGTCTGTACAAAAAAGTGAACTTTCTTGCGTAATCTAATGTTTTTTTTTTTTTTTTGCTTTTGTCGCAAGCCGTAACGTAACTGTTAAAACTACTAAAACCAGTTTTATTCAAAGTCCGTGTTCCAGTTAAAAAAACATTGCAAATAATACAGTAGGAGTCACTCGATTTATAATGTACATTTTTTGGTTTACATCATAACCTAGTATACGATAGGATCTTTTACTCGAGTTCAATTTTTACTTTCTTATAGTACTGCCTGAGGCCCTCCTTTTTTTCGGAGCTGATTTCCACATAAAGTCGACATTCAGTAAGCCTAGAAAATGTAGTCTTTTTCAATAGTTCATTGTCATTCGTTTTATCATAATCTATTTCACCCAACATATGTAATATCTCTAGCAATTCACTTGACACGAAAGACGAATAAAACAGTGGAATCGGGAACGCGTACTTTACAGGTGACTTATATCAGTCCAAGCAATCTTCTCTTCTCTAAGCAAAGCCATTTGGAAGTCAAAATTCGCAGCTCTCCTTCCTTGCCGCTCTTCCTGTTATCATGGAAATGCTAGTTGGTTAACGAACTGAAAGTACGAAGATTCTGCATGCAATCAGTGTTCCCCCCCCCCCCCCCGTAACCAAAGCATAAACAAATCTCTGTTAACTATCGAAAATTAGCTTCCAATACGCTACACTGGTACAAATGTGAGCGCTTCCTTACAGTAACACGGTGTCTGTCATTCTGGATCGTTGAGTCGAATGAAAATTGTGGCTCACTGCCTTCTGTCAAAGATTTTTCCCAAACTTGTACCTAAATCTGTAGAAGATGAAATTTTGACACATTTTTTTACATTTGTTTATAAATTGTAGATTCTCATGTCATAATCAAATAAATATTTTATCAGGCTGGACTGAAGACATATGCGATGAATGCAAGTCATGTCCATGCGAAAATTTGGCTATAAGTACAGAGGAATCATTGTTTTTAAATGGAATGTTACGTCATAATTCATCTGGCTTTGTTGTTTAATTTTTAACGTAGCAACGGGAAGAAAATTGCTTATAAAGCTTAGTCATATGAAAGCGAAGGTGATATTTAAAAACTTTCGAATAAAACTGTATAAGCACTTCTTCCCAAACAAAAATAAGAAGATTGTTTTCTTCAGAAACAATTATTGAAAAACCTCAAGTCAGTTCTACAAGTCTATCCTATTTGGAAATTGTCAATTAAAAAAAAATAATTTCGCAATTAAATATTTTCCTAATCTAATTTATTTCTAAGATTTTGGCTAAGAAAGTTTTTTTTTTTTAAAGTTCGGAACCTCATTTTGAGGGTAAAAATAAAGCTTAAGGAATTCAATCAGAAAGATGGCAGGCATCGTCAAACATGTCTTTCTAGATTTCTCAAAGCATAAAGCCTTTTACCTGAAATGGATGATTATGAGTTTGTTCTTTCCAAAACGTGAAAATCAAAATGAAAACGAAAGACTTAAAATGAAGAATACAGCTAACTGGTATATTAACTGCAAATGAAAGCTTTTATGATTCTACATATTCTACAATGAACAAGACTAGCAAATGGTTAAGCAAAAATTCTTAAAATCCACAGTAACATATGCAGTTGCCAAATAATGAGTGTGTGTTTCTCAATGTCTCTAATGTGTCTGTAAGTGTTTAATAAAAAAGGAAATTTCCGTAGAGGTAAACTGTAAATGAGAGCTTCATAAGATGTTCAATGAGCGTTTAGAAGGTTAATGGTAAATGAACTTTTCTTAAAATCTACAATAAAACGCATGACTGGCTTACAGTTTAATGCGAATGATTTTAAAGTCTTTATAAGTGTTCTTCATAAGTTCCTTGTTAAGTTATATTGGTAATTATAGAAAGTTCACTAGTGAATTTGTGGTTTTGTTCACAAACTCACTGGGTTTACTACGACATTATTATGTAGAGATTTTAGCGAGAAACTCTTTCAATTCACATCTTTTTCTACTTTAGTCTCATTTAAAAATTATACCCCCGTATGAGTGATTGTTTTTGAATAAAATATAACCTTTAAAATTTTTTCTCTTCCAAAAATGTTGTTTTAAATAGCACAAATCCCACGATTGATTCATGAAAACAAACTAATAAAGAACGATAACAAGACTTAAATAGTTTTCACACATTTTTTTTAATTCCTTTATACATAACATAAAATGTACAAACTCTGATTTAAATATTTAAGCACAAAGGGGGAAGTTCATAATAGGTAACGAATGTCAATTTGGTTCAACAATTTGTACAAAGGGGCTACAGGCCTATGAAAAACTCTACCGTTTTTATAATAATAGAAAGGAATCTCATACACACAAAGCAACAATCCATTCCTCATCTCTCGTTTTTGTCTAACAAGAGTAACAACAACAATTCTGCAGACCACTTGAGGTACTTGCATCAGAAGAAAATATCCAATCAGGTATTTTATGCAAAAGATTCAAATCGATTTAAAGCTATTTTTCTCGTTGATAAAAAGAAACTTAGCAAATGAATATGTGCAAAGAAACTCGAAGCTGTTGTTTATTCAGCGTTTACAACACTTACAAGTTTTTCAAAGAGGAATATCGTAACTGAAAGGTGTTTCTCCACCGAGAATGTAAAGGAATAGAAATAAATAGAATGTAAAGGATTCATCCAGATTTAGCATATTAAAATTACTATCGTTACTAAAGTGTTACAAAATAAGTTAATAAAACAAAGATGACACGTAACAGTTCTTCAATATCCAGGCTGACACATTGTAATAATACCCAATTGTAATAACGCGATGCCTTTTCTTGCCGATTTATAACCAATTATTTTTTAAATGAGCCCTTTTAATTTTTATTTCGACTACTTTGCGATTTTATATCTCTCTATGTCGTATACAAATACATAATTGAAAGCAAAATGTCTTAAAACTATTTTAAATAAACTTATAATTAATTAACAGAGTTTGAGAAGCAAATTGTTTTGAATTTCACTCTCCCTAAAATCAAGAAATATACTAATTTATGCAATTATATGATGATAAAATTTTGAAATATTAGGAAACTTCCTGCTACTTTATTAGCCACAAAAAAATTTACTGAAGTTTTATGTGCCCTTTTTTATCGCTGCCTCCTACGATGTTCTTCCGGAATTTTCAATCCCCAATTTATGTAAAATAGTTTGACAATGGACCTGTGGTAGCCTTGTGGTACAGCGCACTGGCTTTCGGTGCTGAGGGTGCTCGGATCAAATCCCGGCGTCGCGCCACTAAAATGCCTCCGTTTGTGTCGTCCCTTTATAGGGGGTAATGCTGTTCCGCCTATATGGTGCCTCCATAATAAAATGGCCAGCAAAACTGCGGTGTATTATAGGCGAATGTCTTCACGACAAGTGCCTCCGCATTGGTGGGAAAAAAAAAAAAGTTTGACGATCCAAGCATTAGTGAATTAACCATAGAGACAATACCACCTAATGCATCTCGGCCTAATAATGAACTATTAAGTATTGGAAACTAGGTGCTACCCATTCATCCTTTGCTGTGGATATTAAGAAGCTGTGTGTCCCTGTTTGTTATGAGTTTCCCTTGAGTTTCTTTCAGTCATAACAGAAAACATCTATCAGGAAAAAATGACGACTTATATCGCAACAATGAAAAATCAAAAGCCCAATGCGTTCAGCTTGGATATCTCTAGGAACTTTTAAGTTTTTTTAAAATTTTTCATTTGAGACAAGAATTAAGATATTATAGCTTGCTGGTTTTTTTTTCAAAACTCTCATATTTTCAGTCGGATAAAAGCTTGCTGATTCACTTTAGAAAAAGCATGTTTAATACTGCAATGGGTACATGACTATCAGCAGATTCCAAATACTAGACACTGGTACCCCTTGATACAATTACATGAGATATCCTTCAACACTTTCAAACATAATGTTGACACACTGTAAAAGAGATGTGTTTTTCTAATTATTAGAGTATCTGGAAACACATAGGCATGTGACGAATGCAGTTTTAGGGTTCGCCCATAAGCAAATATTTTCCTTAAGGGGGAAAAATAATTTGAGTATATATCTTATTTAGAATTGATGTCAATGAAACAAACTTTAGAAAATTAAGGATGGGAATTTAATTTAACCATCCAAAAAATCATTAGTTGACCAAAGACTTTTAATGATCTATTTCACCTAATTAGCATTCATTTGTATGAAGAATAAAATTGATGGATTCATATCCTCTTCTGTAGCATCTGGATGAATCTTTTACGATATGAAATATTTATTTTTCTACATCAAAACCAAGATTGTAAGCAGTAATAATAAAAACGAATCAACGTTTTGCACTAAGCAGTATAAAGTTATATAGATTCAAAACAAAAATTAATTTTGTAACTTGTTTTTAAGAATTCATCGTTAAATATTATGTATTGAAGTTTCAAGAGTCACTAAGCCCTCTCTAGATACGTGTTTATTTCGGCCAAATCTTTAGAAAGGTGCATTAAAGTATAGAAATACACAGCAGTCTTTTTTTAAAACTTATTCATAGCAAATTAAAAACTATGGGAAATTTTGGATATAATTTTATTTTGTGGCCGAAGTTAGATAAAAAACAAAACAAAAAATTATAAAAAAAATTGCTTTGTATTTATTTCTTAATCTGAACAGTGCACATCCTAAGTCTTTTCTGAAAGGCAGAAGTTGAATGAAGAATGATTAATGGTATTATGATTTAAGAATATAATCAAACCGTAAAGATCTCAAGAATTTTTAATTCCAAACAATGCAAACAGCGATTGCAATACATAAGACTTTTGTGTATAAAATCCTAAATGATGTTTTAGCTATACGCACTAGAAATAACGATCCAGACTGAATTTCAGCTGAAATACTTTTTATCATATTTGAAGGGATTTAAGGTTCACTTCTTAGGCTGGAGGTAGAGATAATTATACAGGGTGTCCATAATTAATGTCCCACTTTCAAAAAGCTGCAAAAAAAGAACCACTGGTCAGAATAACTTCAAATTTGATCTGAATATACTGGAAGAAGGAGGAAACGATTTGGCATAATAAAAAAAAGTTCCAAAATGTCACTGATACATTTTGGAACTTTTTTTTATGCCAAATCATTTCTCCCTTCTTCCAGTATATTCAGTTCAAATTTGAAGTCATTCTGATCAGTGGTTCTTTTTTTGCAGCCTTTTGAAAGTGGGACTTTAATTCTCCAATCTCTTATCTTCCACCACCCCCAACATTTGACTCCGCTAAACATCCCATAATATCAGCCGTTCGGTGTGCTCGCTGTCATTCAGTCTGCAAATGGATGTAATATAGACAATATCCTTAATAGAATTTGTTAATTTATAAAATAATTCCAACTGTTTCTGGATTATATTGTTTTTTATCCTAGATCTTATTTAAAGGCCTCATTTGAATAGTGGTTCAACTCCATTCATTCTTGTTCATTTTGAGATACAGGGTCTTAAAGTCTCATGAGTGCTGAGAAATGACTGCTGAAGTCTGATTTGTAATTCCCTCTGTTGGAAGCAGATATAAGCTGGAGGTGTACCAATTTGAAAATAAGAGAGAAATGACTTGTATGAACATGAAAGTGCTGCTAACTCCATTTTTTTTTTTTTAAAGTGGAGTTTGACCTTTTTTCAAATAAGGCCTTCATTTGTTATTTGGTATGATTCAGTGGTGTGCCTAGGAAAGCAAAATAAAACATTTAAAAAAATTTGCCATGAGTAAATGATAACAGTTTGCCCACCTTAATTTTGTTTCAACATACAAAAGGATTCATAGGAATATTCTACTTTCGTATAGCGCTTCCTAAGAATTGCTTCCTAAGTTTTGGAGGATTTTTTTAAATTTTGAGATCCTAGAAAGCGATACCGTTTTGCTTAATTCTTTGATATTTAAGAAACCTATTTATTATAGACAAACGAAAATATATTTAAAATTCGTTCATTCTCTCGATTCCTGGTAACAAATGATTGGTGCAAAAGAAAAAAAAGGAAACTCAATTTTTAACATTTTCTAAATTTCAAATTGTCATGAACAAGACTATTGTTTTATAATTTATTTTACTTTCTGAATCAAATGGTACCTAGTCTTCATAGTAAAACGAAATACCTTCTTTAAAATAAGATAGATATATGCTATAAAATTTAAAAAAAGAAATTCAAAATGCAAAAAGTAAAGAAATCAGTTAAAGTAGAATATGCACTGTTCTTGAAAAGAAACACAAAATATTTTTCAAATAATAAACAAATTTTAGTTGCGCGTGTGTGAATCAATTCTCTACGGGCTATTCGTAATAAATTTTCTTCCTTGCAGGAACTCTTCTTTTTAAAGCTTTTTACACATTTTTACAGAGATAATAAACAAAGATATAATTCATCCGATTTTACATTGCACTTTTACAAAAGTTTGTATTTTTTTTCTAAAAGCTCTAATCACTTCAAGGGAGCCACTGAAGTGTAAAGTTTGTTTCGCATCTGCGTTCATCACTATGACCTTCAACCACTTTAAAGTCGGTCCTTGAAATACGTGAACACTTGGAAGTCCATTGTCTTCGGCAATTTTGATTTTATAGAAATCTCCTTACATGCTCTTGCCTTAACTTCCAGTAAAGCAAGCTAACGAACCGTTTGCAAAAGAATTTCGATTTAGTGGGGAACACACACACACTGGGAAGAGGTATGACTAGTATTTGGGGTTGTTCCGGGGAAAGTTACAGGTAAATTCTTCTTAAATCTCTTGGAGATGTTATCATATTGCACTGAGGACAAAGCTTTTTTGTTCCCTGGAATAAAAGAGACAGAAATTCCTTTAATTAAAATAGCAATCTTAGAACAGCAAATGAGCACTTCATGCGCATACATTACATTTATAAATAGACACGACGTTTGCATTTATGACAATGGCGGGTCCAAGGAGGAGGGGGAAGTAGAGGCAATTGCCCCCCCCCCCAAAAAAAAAAAAAAAAAATCACGGCGTATTTTTTTTTCATAGTCTAAAATTATATAATCGTAGACGTAATACTAAATGAGTTTAAATTTAAAATGAGACTATGCTTATTTCTTATATATATTATATATATATATAAACAGTCGAACCCCGTTATAGCGAACACGGTATATAACGAACTCACGGATATAACGAACGAAAATTTTGGTCCCGCCGTTTTCCTATTATATCTAATTTAATTAGTATTGTGTCAGTTTAGTGTAATTGATTTTAGTCGATTTAATTCATTAATGATCATTTTTAATAGATTTATCATTTTTTAATACAGCATTATTGAATTCACATTGAAACTAATGAGTTACACATTTTGCGAACTCTAGCATTTTTCTTAACGGTTCGGATATAGCGAACCACTGGATAAAGCGAACAAAACCTTTGGTCCCTTGAAGTTCGTTATAACGGGGTTCGACTGTATATTCATTATTCTCAGAAACGTTAATAAGAAACTGTCAATTAACGATATCCTACTTACTAGTGTCTTAAGCCAGCATTCTTCACAGTGGACATGCCAGCAGCAAATTGAGACCACGGGCTTAATAAAAGGCTCCTGTAATGATAAGGATAAAACATGCTATTATTATTTTTTACAAACGTCTAAAAGATGAACACTGCTACACGGGTGTACAACTTGATAAAACGTAATGAATAACCATTGATTGTCGGCCGACCAAAACCCGAAGTAGTCCTCTATTCTCGATTATATCGTGAACTGGCCAAGTGACTTGGTCAATGCTAGAAGTGACCAACCACTTCCCGAATCGGCCGGACTTCTGACTTTGGTCGTAACACACACACATATATCCAGGGCTTTTTTGCTGGGGGTACGCGGAGATACGGCGTATCCCGCCTTTTATTTAAAGTATTATTTTGGCTCAACTTAACCGAAATTTTAAGAAACTTACGAATCAATTGTTAACAACTGACAAAAAGTATTTTTTTTAAATTGCGAGAATTTTTTCCCCTGTGACGTGACGTGTGAAAACACGGTACTAAAAATATGCACCTGTATTTGAGAAAACACCAGTGGCGTAGCTAGAACTTTTGCCGCCAGGGGCGGTCTCCAATTTGCCGCCCTTTTTAAGTCAATCAATTGGTGGTTTTTATAAATTAATAAACATAAATAAATAAGTGTAATTGAGACAAACTATAGGTGGGGAAATTTTTTACCATTGGATGCCATATTTAAATTAGACAGTAATAAAGGAGGCCGCTTAAGTTGATATACCTATAAATGCAACTTTTATAAAGACTACAAAAAAAACTTACGGAGGTCGCAGTTTCCCCACCTATGAGATAAAACCTACCTAATTTATAAAAAAAATTCCATAAAATATGTTTTATTTTATATTTTTATATTTATAAATAAAAATGAATAATTTCATTTCTTTTGGATAAACAAGCAAATTGTACACATATGTGTATGTAAACAAAACATATTTATATATTTACTCTTCTAACCATGGTAACGGTGGTACTAAGCATTCAATAAACATTGAGCACGGAGTAGTACATAGAACTTCTACTCGACGTCGGCACCATTGATGTCTGTATCCGTGCAAAACTTTTAGAGATAATATTTTCAACCCTACATTGACTTGACGATGAGGAAAAATATTCGAAATCATATAGTAATTCATAATTCGTAGAAATCGAATAGTAAACTTATGAATTGAACAAGTGGTTTTTTTACAACTAATACTAAATAAAAATATGCCGCCCCAAAATGTGTGCTGCCCGGTGCGGACCGCACCCCCCTAGCTACGCCACTGGAAAACACAGTATAACCACCTATTTTTTTTTTAGAAAAAAAAGTACTGCATACATCTATCATGTCGTTAACTAAATAAACAAAAGTAACTAAAATCCCCGTTAGAAGAAAAAATATTGACAGAGTTGACAATCTTGCTGGGAAGCGAAAATCAAGGGTTCGGGACACTCAGTATCACGCCAAAATAAGAGTTTTATTTTAAGAACCTTTTTTTTAAATACTTCAGTACAATTTGATATATTCCTGATTCAAGTATCGGATTCCTCGTTCTTTGAAAAAGTACTTATAGTATGTACTCAAATAATTCTTTTGGTGACATCTTTAAGTGAATTCAGCACCTAATGAAAAATGCTCGAACATTTTCCTGTCGTAGTTCTTGGCTTGGAGACGCATAAATGAATTAGAGAATTTTTCCAGGACAGAGAGTGGGTTTTGTCGTGAAAATAAAATTTTTATTTCAACCGATTATAGATAGCAGCGTTGCAATTTGAAATGAACCTACCATCGTGTAATAAAGCTTGAGGACGGCAATGAAACGTAATTATAAACAACTATAACTCGGAAATATTCCTCTATCCCAGATTTAACAAAACTATCTTTTATTCTATTTCATACTGAAAGTACCGTGGTGTTGTGTGCTGTTTTTGCTGAACTGAGTGAACTATTACGAAACTCAAGCGTTTAAGTTTTGCATGAATTACCCGAAAGTAGCGGAAACTAGTTTGAAAATATTGAAAATCTTAAACTTTTAAATTTTACTTTTAATCAATATTTTTGTAATTTCCCTGCATAAAAATCAATGAAATGTATTCTAAAACTCACAACCAAAACTAACACATTTAACAGGGGTTACGTTTTGTAATTAAATCTGTTGGTACCACCTCCTTATCCAAAAGTGTCATATTCCTGATGTACAGATTACATCTTAATTCAAATTTAACATCGTTAATAGGAGAATGTTAATTTGAATTCGAGACGAACGGATAACATCGGGTGTCCTTTGCCAAGTTCATACCATCGATTATAGTTAAAGCCTTTCCGTCGATCTTTTGTTCCTTAAAAAAGATAAGATTTGAGAAAACACAGTATAACCACCTATTTTTTTTAGAAAAAAAAAGAGCACTGCATACATCTATCATGTCGTTAACTAAATAAACAAAAGTAACTAAAATCCCTGTTAGAAGAAAAAATATTGACAGAGTTGACAATTCTGCTGGGAAGCGAAAATCAAGGGTTCAGGACACTCAGTATCACGCCAAAATAAGTTTTTATTTTAAGAACCTTTTTTTTTAAATAATTCAGTACAATTTGATATATTCCTGAATATAACCACCAATATAACTGAATATAACAATATCCTGAACCAATATCCTGAATATAACATATAATTTACTTTCCCTTGACATAATTCTTGTCAATTTTACAAAGGAGGATCCTTCATCTAACAAGATCTACTTATCTCAAGCCATAAATTAACCTGTGATAGTATTGCAACGAGGTAAAACTCCCACTTTTCATTCAGACAACTCTAAATATACTGCCGACCCCAGAAAAATGACTGCAGTTCGGTGATGAATGGAGAGAAGAGACTTTCACCACACAGAGGTGGGTCCCTCAAACAAGTGGAGTCTACTTCACAAGGGACAACTGCTTTGTATCATTTCTATAAAACCTATTGTGGTACTTTTTGCAGTGCATAAGTCAAAAGTCAAAAACTAAGGGAATCAACACAAGTAAGTCAACACAAGTAAGTGTGCACTTTATTGTGATTGATAAACAAGAAACCTTTTATTACAGAAGTTCACCAGGAAGTAGAAGTCTGCGTGTGAGAGGAGTTTCAACCTTGAAAGTTGAAACTCGTTTGTAAACGTTTTAGGGATTTTACTGCTACCGGCGAATTCGGAGAAGAAAAAAATTTAATTGTTACCTTGGTATACACGATACGCTTGGCAGTAAGGGCCTGTTCACATAGGAGTTCGTTATGTTGCGTTAAGGAAAAGATGACGTTGAGACGAAAATAAACCAACCATATGCCTCCAAACGATTAGCAATGAAATTTTTAACGCCTATGATGGGTTTATTTTCGTCTCAACGTCATCTTTTCCTTAACGCAACGCAACGGACTCCTATGTGAACAGGCCCTAAGCCTTCTCGGTATTAGAACTGCCACCTAGTGTCACCAACTGAAGTCATTTTGATCTAATGCTTATCGAAGAATTTTTTTTCTCCCTTTTTCAAGATTTTCTTACACGATCCTTTTAGTATAAGTATAAACCAATATGTTTCAGGATTTTTTTAAAAGCTCATCGGAAAAGGGAATTTAAAATTACATGCCTCTGCAATACATAAAATTTGAATCATGAATGAGTATACCTCTAAACATATTTATTATACCTAAATAAATCTCGGTTAAAAGACATTTCAAAAATTTTTTTTATGCGTATGCAGGTATATTAGCAACAAATTAAGTAAGATAAGGATAATCGAATTCCTAAAGTAGCCAGAAAAGGGAGTTTAGGAACGATGAAATATCAAATTTTTGATACCCTGAAAATCTATTGCGGTTACACAGCGGCCACACAATGTATTGTTAACAACCATACTCATAGTCTGTCTAAACATTAAAAAAAAATAAGGCAGTTTCACTCAACGTGCTATATATCAATTCAGGCAAAAACCAAGAGCAAAATGTTTTTTGTTAAATGCATACATTACTAAAACTCGGAAACACATACAGAGCTCCACGTGTAAAACGCATGACGTCAGTTTTCTGCCTTTCGTGCCCTTCTGTGGCGTTACATGAAATTGCCTTTGTGACACGCGATCTTGTTTGTGTGCAGAGGCATATTATATTTTAGTTCTTCAGTCAAATTTTTGAGTGACTTTTTTGGCATCCTCAAACAATGCACTCAGGTTTCTTCATTGAGTTTAATAGTATAATACCAAAGTTAGCAGATAAAAACCACGCAGCAGCATTTTAAAATAGAAATTTTAATCTCTCACAATTACAGGCAATATTAATTAGCTATTTCCTAGCCTAAATTCAAAGGACACAAAATTAAATGATTTTGCAACGAGATGCCTCTCGGTTATCATGAGTTTTTGGATGAAATTCAGCAGTACAAAGAACAGCGTGGCTTTGTTACCCACGACGATGATTATCGTAAAAAGTTTTGGCTCCCTTATCTGCCAATAGATCATCGTGCTGTCCACCTGAAAAAACTTCGCCAAAACTGGGAACCTAATAGCACAGATGTAAAACGAGATAAATTTCGTATTGAAAAAGTTGAAAAGCCAACACGTCTTGTCGATAAAGGATCCATTTTAGGTGTTGGTAACCCTGTGCCGAGGTACATTAACAGAGGTTCGGCGGTAGCTAAAGAATTCCAAGGTGCAAGGATTAGAGCTGATTCTGACTTGGGTCCTTTCTATCCGAAGAACATTCCGTTTTCAACCGCCACGTACCTCATGCGCAGAAATTCTCTTCCTCATAACGACTGTCTGGATATAGACAAAGATTCTGCCACTCTTTGGAGGGATCTAATAAATGCCAATTTAGACAACAAGGTAATTTCTGAAGTCCCGTGCTGGTACCATCCTCTTATAACAACAGCCAAAAGGCGATTCGACCAAAGGTGGCCAGAAGAGAGAAAGAAGATATATCCAAACATCTACTTTTCCGAATTTTGCAGATTGTTCCATACCCCCTCCAGAGTTTTCGTTTTGAACTGGATTGATGAACAGCTTGTTTTCCCCGAAGTGGATTACTTGGCGATAAAGTGATTTTATAGCTGATATAAAAAAAATATTCATAGTTTAGATAATGTTTTGTTTTTATTTTTGGGATTGTCTTCTAATCAAACAAATTTAAAAAGTATGTTGTTGAGCTCAACAGTACCATTTGCATCAGAAAGCGGTGCTCCTAAAATATGTAAAAGCAGTCTAATTTCGGTTAAATCGGTTCAGGGATCATGGAATTGTGAGTAATTTAAAAGCTTTAGTTGTTAATTGCCATTTAAGCGATTTTTTTTTTTTTTAATGTTTGCATAAAATTTTGGTGAATGTCCGATGAAATCCTTTATTGAACTACATTCAAAAGAGATGAAAATTTATAGTTTCAACTTTTGTCTGAAAATCGACCTCAGAAAGTTATAAAAGCATGAGCGATAACAAATTGGAACTGTTCAACCATTTGAAATCATATTCATCATAACGTCTGGACGACAGATGGTTTATTTCAAATTCCATTTCTGCCATTTATTGGTTGAAAAACGATTCTCTTATTTGCAGCAAAATAATCTTAGTTATATACGTAAAATGAAAACCTCAAAACGTCTGCAACGGTATTTAAGGATAAAATTAGGAATAACACTATTCTTTTTAGTAACAATATATAAGTTACTGCTCAACGTATAAGGAAGTTGCACGCATCATGTCCCATCTCAACTCGTGCATAAGCGAAGGGCAAATCGTTTGTGGTTCAACGCCTAGATTAATAAATTCATACAGATATACATACCAGAGCTCCACGTGTGAAAATAATAACATTACTTTTCTGTCATTTGCATTCGCGTACCATAAGAAGCGTTGCGTGAAACTGCTTTATTGGACAAATTCGATCCAGTCATGTTATTGCAAATTTAATTTTAAAGTCATTAAAAATAGGAATGGATTGAAATATTCAATCATCTCTCCAATAAGAATTCAATCATCTCTCCATCATTTCAGAACATTATTGAAACTAGCTTGATCTCTTTGTTATTTTAATTGTTTTCACTATCGTTATTAAATCGAACGCCCTTATTTGGTAATTACCGTCTATATGAAGGCAGCGCGTTCTTTTTGAATCACCCCAAAAGCGAATAACTGTTATTTAAAAAAAAAGAGCTATAAAATTAGATCTAAACAGTTAAATATTGTAATATTTTGACAGTTTCAGTTAATTTGGTTCTTTTAAGGAAACCAGTTAAGTACTTGAATTAATAAAAGATTGATTATGGGAATAACGACATAGGGTTCCGGTAACAAGATCATGAAACCACACATCACTGAAAACCTTTCTCAAATATATAAAATATTTAATGATCGGATGAATTTTTATATGGAGACATGTACTTACCATACAAATGAGACACTTTATACCGTCTTCAATGTGATCTTTGGCATTATCACCACTGGACTCTTTATTTTGCTTCGACGTCTTCTCAGACGGAGAAACGCATTCACTATAAAGCAAGAATTAAACACTACATATTATAATCTCTCACAGCAGCACAGTAACAAATATGTAAACCGTGACCCAAAGAAACTTAATCTGGGAACCATTCTTTATCTTAAAAGAGGGAATTCAGAACTATTTTGTAAGGTCATTAATTCCCCGAAGTAGTCTACTACAGGGGCGTAACCACGGTAGCACAAGGGGATGTTAGGGGTCCTCCTCCACCACGAGCTTATAAATTGGTGGAATAAAGGGTAAATCAAATAATCCCAAGATTAATTTTCCTAATTCCCCCAAATACGAAAATATTCTTTCAGAAATGGGTAGGTTAGTTTTGTGCGCTACTGCCATTATCTTTTGCAATACAACTTCAGATTTGAACCCATTCCCCCCTCTACCAGAGAATTATCATTTACATGACATAAGCTCTGATAAATCGATATGTATTTATGATAGCTTCTGTGATCGAAAACAGGGCACGCACGCCCAAGTACCGTCTTGGAGCAATTACACCGCACAAAGAATATTCTTCGTGGTTATTTGCTTACTAATTCTACCTTGCAATTTACGCAAACCTATCTCCGTAGACGTACGAAAAACTGCCAAACGCAACCTTCCATAACCGTAGCTAAACTGCTGGCCACTGTAAATGCAACACCCTGAATGACACATGCAACTAACATGAAATTTACAACATGCATTAGCGGAGGTGAGATATGCAAATGATTAGAATTTCAGCGCAGACGCACATCACGCGGCAAGTGGCGCCACTTCAAAGCGCTATTTAAGGCTTGGAGATTTCGACGATTTCAAGTTCGGCAATTGTGTTTTTCTTGTGGTTTTTTCAAAAAAACTATCAATTATGCCTCGTCGAAAACAGCGATCATCTTTTGATCAAGTATCCGAGTTCGACAGAGGAAGGATAGTGGCCTACCGAGATTGTGGATTATCTTTCAGGGAAATCGGTAGTCGTGTTGGACGAAACCAAACAACTGTAATGCGGATATGTGATCGTTGGATGCAGGAGGGTACGACGGACCGGCGTGTTCGATCGCATCCACCTCAGCGCACCACTTCACGTGATGACAGGCAAATTGTGCGCATGGCAGTGACGGATCGTTCAGTCCCATCACGAACCATAGCACAGCACATGCAGTCTGTAACGCATCATCCAGTGTCTGCGCGTACCATTCGACGCCGTTTACAGCAGAGTGGTCTGTCCGCAAGACGTCCTTTGCTTTGTCTACCCTTGACGCAGAACCACAGACGTCTCCGCCGCCAACGGTGCGATGGCAGATGGATGTGGACGGCAGAATGGAATGAAATTGTCTTTACTGACGAGTCACGCTTCTGTCTGCAACACCACGATGGTCGCATTCGAGTCTGGAGACACCGTGAAGAGAGGATGCTGAACAGCTGCGTTATGCACCGCCACACTGGTCCTGCACCGGGTATTATGGTAGGGGGCGGTATTGGATATCACTCTCGCACACCTCTAGTACGCATTGCCGGTACTTTAAACAGCCAGCACTACATCTCCGAGGTGTTGGAGCCAGTTGTCCTTCCTTACCTTCAGGGCTTGCCCACAGCCATATTTCAACAGGATAATGCGCGACCACACGTGGCACGCATTGTCCAACGGTTCTTCGTCAATCGCCAGATTGAATCGCTTCCCTGGCCGCCTCGCACTCCGGATCTTTCGCCGATAGAAAACATGTGGTCCATGGTTGCTCTACGATTGACCCAGATTCCATCCCCAGCTGCCACAGCAGATCAACTTTGGCAACGTGTGGAAGCTGCTTGGTCTGCTGTACCCCAAGAACTCAACCAAAGTCTCTTTGAATCAATGCCGAGGCGTGTGGCAGCGGTGATCTCCAACAATGGCGGCTACTCTGGCTACTGATTTTGGCAGGAACCACACTTCACAGAAGTCTATAAATTTAACATTTGATAATTGGTCAACATGTTATCTACAAAATAAATTTTGCTGTGATATCTCTTGTCTTTCTTGGTGTTGCAATTTGGGTGGCCAGCAGTGTATCTACAAGCGATCAATCGCTGCACCTTCTACAATCTCAGATGATGCCATAATCCCTAACCAAGGTTATGGTGGTGAGAACCATCAATAATTGCAATAATCTAAATGTTTTCAAAAAAGACGTGTAAAGTAGGAAGAACACATTGCTCAACATTCTATTCTTGGTATAGTAGCACAAATGTTAACACAAGAGAAATGTAATCACTATTAGATAAGCCAGTACGATTAGTTAAAAAAGTAGCCAGCAGATTAATTCATGTTTAATGCTTAAAAATACTTAAAGAAATTCCTTCTCAATAAGGCACGTATCTGTTACGTATGAAGCTTATCAATCTGTTGTAAAAAATACAAGAAAACCTAAGATGACTAAATTGTGTTTAATTTGATTAAGAAAAATAGATGTAACGCCTCTGTTATAGCAAAATTTTCAGCCATTTGAACAAGCGAACGCCAAACTCATACCTCATTTTGTTTCCAATATGAGGTAAGGTTTGACATCCTTTAATCCGATCTCCACAAATTTGTTGCGCACAATTTTTGCCCAAATGAGATGTCACATGATGACATTTAACCTGATGATAGTAAAAAACAATATATTAAGCGGCCGCTCCCAATAACCTAAGTTCTTTATGTCTTCATCCGATTTTTATGACTTTAGATTTCATATTTACAACGTTTTAAGAGAGCGTATTGCTCTCTCAGAGATTCACTGGGCATAATTGTTGGTCTCATAGCTATTATGCTATCAGTATATATATTTAATTAATTACGTCTTCTACTATTCGGGAAATATTTTGGGGATTCAAACAAAAGGTTCAACGTTCAGCAAAAAGAATTAAACGGGGATTCAACGTTCAGCAAAGAGAAATTTGGGTTGCTCTAATATTGAAGGAATTGGTATTAAATTACTCGTCAAAAGAGAATTTAGAATTGATAATTACCTGGCATCGTTATTGTTCACACATGTACTGGTCACTTCTTGTCCTTCACCGTTGTTATTACCTACAAGTAAAAAAAAAATGAACTTCAATTTCTACTTTTTTTCCCTGTTTATACATTCTTTGATAAAAGCAGAACTTAAAGGGGCTACTCATTAGATCTTTGATGTAAATTTTACCAGTGGAAGATAATTCTGTGCTAATCAAGAACTTTTAAGACACTGTGTAAATCAACTAAAAAGATACTAGCTACTATCGACCTACTATTTAAAAATTGAATTTTAATGCATGAGAAATTGAAGGTGACTTGCCTACGTTCGGAGCGAATTTTTAAAAAAAATTGTTTTTTTTTAAGGATTTTTTGGTCTCTTATGGTAAAATAGCATTTAAAAATAAAAAATAAAAACTTTCCTGTAAATAGCATACTTTTTGGAAATTGGTCAATTTGAAGTAATTTTTAATGAAATTTAGCTAAAACGCTTATCACTCTGAACAAAATTCTAATGCTACTATTTTAATTTCCTGCTTACACATGATACATATAACAGTTATCTTCAAAATGACCTACAATCTAAGAGAAATTTTAAAATGCAAAAATAATACAGACAATTTTATGTTCCAATATGAAAATTTTCCCCAATTCGTCATTCCTTTCCTTATAAAAACAGCCCCAAACAAAAAACTATTTATTATACATTAATTATTGTACGCCATTTCATTAACAATAGCATCTAAAACATTTCCTGAAAATTTTATCAAATTATATGCATTATTATCTGAAATATCATGATAACGGTAGAGAATTGTGCTAAAAAACATAATTCTGAGAAAAACGCTTTTAAAGTTCTTTGTCACTTCAATTTTGTATTAGACGATGTTTTTTAAAATAGCTATAACTCTGCTTCTAATTGATGTAGAATGAAAATCTAAGCGGTTTTGAAAAGAGAAAAGACTGACAAGATTCTTGCAAAAAAATAAAATTGACCAAAATGGTTAAAAAATGGACGCATTTAAAGTTGTTTGTCACTTAAATTTTGTATTAGACGACGTTTTTTAAAATAGATATAACTCTGCTTCTAATTGACGTAGAATGAAAATCAAAACTGTTTTGAAAAGAGAAAAGATTGAATTACAAGATTCTTGCAAAAAATTAAATTGATCAAAATAGTCAAAAAATGGCATTTTCAACGTAGGCAGTCACCTGAAGTCAACTGCCAAGTATTTAAACCCTTTAACGTATCCATCAGCTATACCAAGTTGAAGAATCCATGACAAAGGTTCATGAAGGGCTCCAAGGTGGAATCTAAGCCCATTGCTTCTAGTTGCGCTGTAGATGATTGTTTTACATTACAACTCTCCATTTTTGGTTAAAATAACGCGAGTACCTTCAGAAGCTGTTTGTTCTATTGGAAAAATTCCCTCGTTGTCTCCCTCTGTCCAACTTTTCAAAATCTGAAATGGTGTATTGACTTTCGTTTGTCTAGAGTTGTACGAGAATAATTTTCCAGATGTAGCGTTTTCTTTGAGTGTCAGAAATGTTTGTACATGAACGGATTAAGTACTACATCCATCATGGGATTTACTTCTTTTGTTTGAAAATCGGACGGGACCACCCATGAGAAGTGCGACTTTTGAGTTACGTGAAGGGATTTCAATCTTCGCCCCCATTCAATATCCCTTGAAATCAGCTTTGACAACACGTTGGAAATTCGATAGGGTTATCGACGTCACAAAACACTCGTTTACGCAAAGCAGCGGGAAGGCTATTTAAAAATCACTCGCTGGGCAGTTCATAAAACGAAGTTTGTAAGAAGCGCAGATTTAAAGATAAAGCTAAGGACTTGTTATTAAGGCTGCTGTGTACTAACCGTATTGGATTCGCTCACCTCAGTGTTAACCTATGGAAAAAATGTCATTATTTACAGCTCCATAAATGCTGATAATCCAATAAAAATAGTAAATCAGATAGGCTGAACTTTAATGCACCTTGCGACAGGATTCATTTTATAAATTTTGTCTACCAAGGGAATTTAGAAGTTTTAAAACGCACTATACCAGATATTATCCCCGAATAATTTAAATTTAAAAATATTATTTACATTTTTTAAATGAAAAAGGCCCCTAGGTGTAAAACTTTTTTCTCTATTACGGAGTATATTTAAAAAAAATATACTGACGTTTACGATTACGGTGGAATGTCATTTATGCGTTGTTGTCGAGAACAGAAATGAAAATGTATAGTTGCGAGTAACATATAAATGAAATAAGTGTAAGTCGGACCAAATCTGATGTTCATATTTAAGGCTGATGTGTACTAACCCTATTGGATTCACTCACCTCAATGTTAAGCTATGGAGAAAATGTGGCTACTATTTACAGCTGTATAAATGCAGATAATCCAATAAAAATGGTATTTTCAGATAGTCTGAACTCTTTTACTCCTTGCAACTGGATTCATGTTATAAATTTCATCCACTAAAAGAATTTAGGACTGTTTAAAATACACTATACAAAATAAACTATAGATATTTTATATATATATATATATATATATAATACACTACAGATATTTTCCCCGAATGACTTAAATTTTTAAATATTATTTGTATTTAAAAAAAAAAGAAAAATGCCGCAAGGTGTAAAATTTCTTTGTCTATTACGCGGTACAATTTATATTAAAAAAAACCCTCTTTCAATTCAAGTCGTCAATCCTTGGACACATTTTCTCCATATAGGTTAACATTGGAGGTGAGCGAATCCAATAGGGTTAGTACGCCGGAGTCTTAACCCTCTATTCGCAAGGACTGGTGAAATCTGGATCTACTCATTGTGTTTATGTCGGTGGGTCACGCTGTTACCGCTTTACATCGAATTTTTAGAGCACCTCAACAGTGGGAAACGCCACTTTCCCCTGGAATGAATTTTATCATGTATTTAAATATAAGATGAAGTTACTTCGCGAACTGTTCTTCTAGGATATATTGCTTCTAAGACATGCGTATCATTCTAAATAATATTGCTCCTAGGAAATACTGTATTTCCTGAATTGCTTTCTCTATTTTTGTTAAAGAAGACTATCGCTATTCCCGCAAGCTGTACGCTAAGAAATAAAATAATTTTCTTTTTCTCCGCTTATTTATATTTCTTTCAGGGGCGCGGTGGCAACGGCGTCGAGTCAGTGATCTGAACGTCCCTGGTGCGATGCTCGTCGCTGCAAATCCACCGCCGTGTTCACTAATGGTGGCAGGAGCGCGTAAAATAGGTCGTGGCTTCATTGTCCTCCAAGTTCTCAATTTTACCTCTGGAGGTGCGGGGTCAAGTGTTCCGGTCTCGCCACTTGACTCGGTTCAAAATTACGGGACCGATATTCTTCGAGGTAAGTCAGATTTCAGCCCTAGTGGTACCTCGCCTTAAAGTGAAGCTGCTTACTACCCTTCGCCAAGAAGCTAGGATTTGAGGACCAAGGTCCTTTGGACTTGGTGTAGGCTTTCCAACTCCAAGGGGATTGGAAACGACAACGACGATATTTCTTTGTTTTGCGATTAAGTCTTGTGATAAACCTATGGCAGATACTATAAACTTCACCCGCGATTTTAAACAGAAAAATATGAAATTCACCTACAGCTCGAGGGTTAAACTGATATTTGAAACAAAACGACGCAGTCAAAATTTCTAGGATTCAGAGAGTAACCTTCAATTCCGCCCACAAACCATTTAAGAAAAATCTGAGTTGAAGTTGGGGTATAATGGATTATTCTCACGGAGAAAACAATTTATGCCATTAATTTATATCATACAAGGTTGGGTCAAAATTTTTCTCGGGTAAATTTTTGCTTCTTTAGCAGCATATCTAATTATATAAACGTACTCACGTATAGAAAATTCTTTTTCCTCGTTATTAAATAATTGGAAAAATTTCGCTCAAGTGCTAGAGAATTTAAATTTTTATCTTTCTCCCTCATATTAAATACCACGCTGAGAAAACTGATAGCTGAGAAAAGTCGGAACCGACCGTCTATCGAGTGCTATTTCAGTTCACTATAGATCCACGTAACATTAGAAGAGACCATTTTTAATCTTATCGATATCAACTTGTTTCAAGCCGTGTTTCATTTGCTTAAATAGTTACACTGGATGAGCTTAAATTAGGTTCTTTGTCTGCTTATATGACAGGAAATTGAAAATGACAAGCCAAAATTGCAACTTTTAAAAATCATTTAAGCTGATAAATTTTTTTTCAGTAGTTTGTTCCAACATTTATTTTTGCTGGTACAATCGCTAGAGGTACATTAAATACTAACATTTTATTTACAGATGAACACTTTCATATAAAGAAAATAGCTTTCTTTGTTTAAACAAGGATTTATTAACTTACCACCATTTACGGTCCACTGACTGGATTCAGAATGCCTTTGGTAATTCGAATCGCTAGAAAAAGGAGGATTCATACATTATTTTCCCATAGTGAATAAAGCATCTCGTAATTTTTACAAATGTTAACAAAAATTCTCAAATTTTTAAAATATAATAAACAGGAACAGTGAAATATATTTAAAAACACTCGGTTTTGTTAAATAGTGTTTAGAACTCTTTCAATCTAGTCATGACAAACTTTTAGTTAAATTAAACGGACTGAGATTCTTTTAAACAAGGATATATTTGAAAAAGCTAGAGGAATTATAATAATGTTTTGTAAAAACTAATGAAATGTCTGTTAGCATCATTTTTACTCTAATGGATGAGAAATTTGATAACTTCGTTTACTTTGCTATATAGTGATTGAAAAAAAAGAAATTACAACTGAGATAAAATTATGATTTTACTTCTCTTGTTGTGGTAGGAAGAAACGAGATCGAATACTTTGTCCTTATGACATTCAAATCTGCTATAAGAAAGTTTCATGATTTTTAGTCTATATCTCTAAACATCTTGAAGGGAAAGAATACTTTTTAGAGAAAGAATCAATTTTAGAGAAAGAACCGGTTTTTTTTTTAGAAGTCTTCCGAAGGGGAAGAGAAATCTTAATAACTAGGTGATAAGTGTGTTTTTAACTCTATCTGCATTTATAATTTGAATGAACATTTAAATATTAAAGTATAAGTAAAGCGCATTCTAGTCATCATTCGACAGCTTTAGTAAAACTTGAGCATATAATAGAACTTATTAATATCACTGGCAATATCTTTATGTTCTTTGGGTGATATTTTAATTTTTTGTTCATACAATTCCGTTGAATGTTATAACACTTTGTTTCACTTTAATATACAGCGGGACTTTTGAAATCAGCTTTATTACAGGCTTCCTGTACTGCCCAAAACCACAGCAAAAGAACTGAATTTTTTGTCAAACAGGCACTGTTACTTACTTTGATTGTATCCTTCTGATTTGTTCTTTATTGTCAGCGTTGTCCTCGGTGGAACACGTTATGACGTCCGCTTCTGTATAGCTAATCAGTGTTAAGGAATGTTTCACTGCATATAAAATTGATAAGCACATTTTCAATAGAAAGGAACATACATTTCTTCTAAAAAAAAAATTCCTATAAAGCTAAATCCCAGTTAAAGGCAAGATTGCTGTTGCTTAAAATGATTCGTTCCCCCTCTTTCTTTCTCGCCATCCTAGAAACAGATGTCTTATGTTTAATGAACAAAGACAAATAACGTTTCAGAACAAATAAGTGAAGAATGGCAAAAACAGTTTCGAGAAATGAAGTTTTAAATGGAATCGGGCTGTTTCATATCATATTATATTCTTATAAATTGGGGTTGCAGCCATTTGGCCGTTATTAACTTGCATTCATTGACTGTCGACTTTTTTGCATTTAAATTTTAAAACCGGTGATTGCAGCGTCAAAAAGAAACTTCTTTCAGATGAAACAGAAAATTACGCCTTTGTTTTTTACTACTGTTTTTCAGCTTTTAGATTATTTAGTATTATGATAGCTGCCGCACACAGAAGCATACTTAATATTGTAAGCACCGTGTAAAATTGATTAATCACATGGTCTGGCAGTACCGGGGTGCCGAAGATGTTAGATTTGACTTCTGTCCCGGTAAATAATTCCCTTTTAACGGCAGAGAAAAATTGTGACTGAGTGTTCAGTTTGGGGAAACGCATTTCAATGGAGTTATGGGGGCCTGCGGTTGATCCTATTGTCTATAGAAATTTCAAGATTGATCAACAACCTGAACTGGTAGCACAGGTAAAGTGTAAAATCAGAAATTTAACAGATTTTCGCGAACAGCTATATGAGATGTAATCTTAAGAATTATACAACGACACGTTCATTTTTTTTTTCTTTCTTTCAATATATACCGTAATGCAGTTGGTGAAAAGCTACTTTATCGGAAATTTATTCAACGCATGTTTAAGTTATACTTCAGGGGAAATTTCATCTCCAGCTATTTGCATCAATGTTTTTTTGACAAAAACTTTACATAAAATAAATTTGAAAAGATAATTTTTATAGGGCTTTCATTCTACAAGTTTCTATTTTAACACAAGAAATACAAAGACCACACACACTTAACGTGGTAGCAACATAATATTTCTTTCCATTATTGCTCGGTGGCTAAACAAAACGGGAGATTTTGATGCAATACTGCTTTGATTCCCGAAACTTTGTTTACTTGTAGCAGTATATTTCTAAAATTCTTAATACGAGTTTTGGTTATCTTTTCATAATTTCTCGAACTAAAAGGATACTGTGGTTGACCATATGTTGCACTGTCGTCGCCATCGACGTTTAGTTCTTGATTTTCGTCCTCCGCAACTTCAAATTTTCTAGTGCCGTAATCAGGAACTGCAAGACAGAATGATTCGATCATAAACAACGTGAACAATATGCAATTCAGTTTTCTATAACGAAGGAACAAAATGAGAAATTGAGCCGATTTGTATGCATTAATCTGAGAAAGAAATGAATATCTAAATTACAGTCGAACCTCCATATATCGAACTTCCCTATATCGAAATTTTCTATATATCGAACTCTTAGCAAATCTCCATGTTCATTACATAGAAAAACTGTTTCTATATATCGAAAAAATCTCTGTATATCGAAATTTTTTTCACGACATATTGGGAGATTTTATTCCACTTTAGAATGAAATCTCCCAAATTTTGGCGTTTGAAAAATACTTCGTGGATCCCTGATAAAGTTTTTAATGGACTGAATAAATGCGAGCATTTCTTTGATGAACTTTCTGCAAAACTGGCTGTTCGGCAAGATATTCGTAGTTTTTTTTTTTAAGAATGCAACTGTGATCACTGTAACCACTGTCTGGATTATTGTTTTTTTAAAGGTATATTGTACTCAATAAATCTTTCACGTTAATTCATTTTTTAGTTAACTTTCATTTAATGTGATTCGCATATAAATTGGAAATGGAGATTCGTATACGAAAATTAGCTTTAATTTTAATGTTTTAGGAGAAGTATGATAAAACTAAGATCAATTCTATATATCGAAATTTCTATATATCGAATTTTTTTCCGGCATTTTACTACTTCGATATATGGAGGTTCGACTGTAGTTTCAGCGCTAAAAGATATTTAATTGAAAAAAATACTCAGTTAACATATCCTATGTATTTTAAATCCCATGCATTATTAGGTTAATGACATTAAACTCTCCTAATAAGTATTCATGACCTCATAGTTTTTCTCAAGTTAAACTGATGCTGTCAAATATTAATTCATAAAATAATCATATATCGTGTCTTTTTACTTTACATTTTAAATTCAGCCAAGATGTCAGAAAGCGTTACTCGGACGTTAATAAAACACTCCAATTAAATATTAAAGAATATTGATGGCCTTAAGTTTGCTTCGTAGAATTAAAATAATTTACAAAATTAATTTTGAACAGTATAGTGTCAATGAAAATTGAAATTAATTACATTCAAATTATAAATTCATACCATGATCTCATAAAGTTTAAAATAAACTCAAATTGCCCTCTGAGGTTTACACTATTAAATTCAGTCAAGATGATTTAAAACGCAACGTTAACGTAAGTGAGATAAAACTCTCATATTAAACTTAAATGAATGTAAATGGCCTAGAAATTTCTCATTGGAGAATCTAGCAAATCATTGAAGTCCTTCAAAATAATATACATTATTTTTAAGACCATGGTTTCAATGACGCTAACCAGATTATATTAAAACGTTATAAAATAAACTAACAAAAAAAAATGCAAACTCATACACACTTTTACACTATTTTATCTGTTGATAGAGAAATTTTTTTTAAAAAATATAGGTATCTGAAAATTTCTTTCCAAATTCTCTTTTGATAGAAAAATTTAATATTGAAGTGAAAAGGAACAATTTCCCACCTGCAACTGAGAATCGCAAATTTCATGAACTCTGAACATACGATAACCTGCAGGTATCATACTGTTGTTTTATAAACTAGATCTATAATTTTGTAAAATAAGAATTCAACGAGCAGCAATAGCCGTAAAGAAACGAAAACGTTCCCCACCTGGAAGCGTCCTCTGGAAAGATGCGATTGCGTGCAACCTTGCAGTCACGGCCCAGTTGAAGTCGGCTCGGCTGTCGATCGACGAGGCTTCCGCTGAATCGACATCCATCCCTTCTCGCTGCGAGTAGAGGGAGAAAAGAATGAAGTAAGAACGGGACACGGGTGAATAAGAGCTTAAAATATTCCTTGTAAAATACTCTGGAAATTCGGCCTAACGAATGCCAAGCAAACGTATTCGTTAATTCAAAGATTCGTCATCTGAAGATTATCGATAGGTCCAAAAGCTGGCCAATTCATCTTCTAGGAAACCTTTGATGTTAAACCTACATTTTCTCATTATTTTACCAAAATTTAAATGCTGTCTATAAAAGAAAATAAACAAGGAGGTCGATATGTGGTCGAATCAGATCATCTGGTTCTTAAGGGTATCAAGCAAGGCGCATGGTGGTATGATACGCACAGATCTTTTTTTCTCGTTGAGAGGCAATTTGGCGTCTGGGCAAGCTTCTTGAACATGAATCAATCCTGTACAAAATCCGGTACGTCTCTTTTCACCCAATAGCTCCATGTAAAGATAACGTTACACAACTTGCTGTCTCATAACGCCTCGCAGTACGTAGGTCTAGTAAATTTAGAGTAACCATTCCTCACCGCGATTTTGTTGGCTTCTTTAGTATGGGAGTGATAGAGTCTATAACATAATATCCATTCGATTATTTATAATTTCCAGTTCAGTTCAAATCTCGAGGAATACCTTCGTGCCGGGCATCTTAAATCCTTAGACCAGGAAATCCTTCTATGACGCCAGTGTGTGGGAGAAGGTAAGAGCCCTCCAGATGTCGCCCCAGAGTGCTGCTTTATATTTAAAAAAAGGAGGTGGCATCAGGGAGTGGTGTTGGTTCACTTATGCGGTGCTCCTGTTGAAAGATGCCAACGATTTTCATGGATAAAGTGCGAATGTCTTCACACTTAAGTACCCCGCGTTTGGAAACATTTATTTCCATTAAAACAAAAACAAAACAATGCAACTGGAAGATATTTCTTACTGAGTGTCGAGAATAAGAAAAGGTTTGGAACTTCTTTTAATTCCGAAGAGAAAGCTTTCTTCAGCGTAATTTGACATGTAATTTAAACAAGACGATTCACAAAACAATATTCACAAAAATTATTTATAGCGAGGACAAATATTTCAGTCAGTTCTGCCTTTCTAAATGAGCATCGGGTTTTATTGTTCGACAGATTTTAGGTATTATGGCATGAATGTTGCCTCTGGTACCTACCCTATGTAGTAAACTGATCTAAATGTTGAGTAGTTATAAGTTTTAGAAGAAGCATTTTTATTTACTTCGTTTTAATTAATGGTCTATGTACAAATAATCGACAATTTATCTACCTTTCTGAGGGCTGGAGGTAGAAGGTGGTCATCTTGTGTTCTGTCTGGACAGTTGGGATCATCCCACTTTTTCCGTTTCAGAATGCATCTACCCGCTAGAAAAAGACCAAAAAAAATTATCAAAAAAAAAAAAGAGAATAAATTATGGGAATTCAGAGTATCATTAACGAAAAGAGACAAGAAGCATTTCAAACTAGCAGAATTGCAAGATCATAAAATTGATTTACCACTTTTTTACTAATTCAGTCATATACACTCATTAAAACTTCACTTCGGTATAAAATTGTTGCCGAGTGTAATACAATCAATGACCGCAATGATTAATACAATGATAGTATTCCATAAATGTTCTGCCATTAAAGGTGTTTAAAAAGGTAAATAAGTACCTAAAATTTAACTTCATAAATAAGTCTAAATATATATTGTCATCGTAATTTGTAAAAAAGCTTTTTGAATATCTTTTAATATATCTAGACTTTGTTTAGGATCATAAATGGTTTTGTTTCGGAATCATCTGTATTTGCATTTTTAAAGAAACTAAAATAAGATATGAAGACTGGAAAGAATTAAAATTTATTTAATATCTTTAATTATCAGGACCTCTACAGAACTGGATTCAAAAACAGTTTTGTTTTAGAATTCTCTGTAGCAAACTTTATAAATTATTAGAAAGAATGCAAAGGCTATGAAAAAATTCTTGTTTTTTAAAACTCTTTTACGTTATTCAGACCTTTGGAATTAATTCGGGGTTCAGAAATAGTTGCTCTTCAGAATCACCTGCAAGCAAGGTTTTTTTAAAGATATTAAAAACGATGAGAGGAATTTTAAAATTCTTTTACCGTTTTAAAAATAATTTTTTAAAAAAAGGAAACAATTTATAAATGAGTTAAGAAAAAGAACCTAGGAATGAACAATTTTCTGTTGTCGAGGCAATCGTCAATAGTTTAACAAAATGCATACGTAACAATACTTAAAATACATACGAAAAGGATAAGAAAACCTCCCTTTACTTAACAGGTGTTGAGAAATTTCAATCAAGCCTTTTCAAGGTTAACAAGTTTATAATAGAGTTATCTTGCGATTTTTTAACTTTATGGATCATAAATGTCAGATATAAATATTTTACAGCGGAAAGCAAATTAATTTCCAAATAACTGATGTGTGAATAAACAATCTGAATTTCGAAATGAAATTTACTGGCAAGCGTGTCTTACTTCGTCAGCATTTATTGATTACGAAATGTGCTGCCAATGATAAAGGAAAGGGGAATGCAGATTTTAAGTCTGCATAATGTTTAGAGGACTGGACAACAAGAAATCATCGGCAATATCCACTCAGCTACTCCTAGCTCAATGTCTATGGCTAATGCGACTGATTGGATACAGTATTTAAATCAGAGGTCGTACTATTTACGTCTGCACGTTTGAATATTTTAACATACTTTTGCAATGCAACGACGTTCGTCTAGCGCGTGATCTCATTGTTGCAGGATGGTCAGGTGTAGCTGAAAGCAGATGAAGATGATACACGGTAACATATTTCGATGAATGGTTTGGTTTGGAGCGCTACGGTCCATTTTTGCAACACGAGGGCCAATTAGACTGGGACCTACTGCTTAAAGCCGATTCCGAACGGCTATAAACGTCCATGCCAAGAGTGGGATTCGAACCCACAGACTCTGGTACCGAAAGCCAGCGCCCTAGCCATTCGGCCATCGCATATTCCGATGAAGAAAAAAGATGGTGTGAAATTCTGACGATAAATTAAATAAAGCCGATGACTATAGCCTGACAAAAATTAATCTGCGTGATGTAAACGAGCACTTTAACTTTATCAACAAACTATAGTTTGCTGATGAAAGTGGAAAAAAGAGAGATATCTGAATACTACAATCCTCTGAGACAAATTTAAACATTTTTAGAGAAGAAAATAAAGCCTAAAGTTGCACAACAGACGAGAGACAAGCATTGTTTTAAAAAGTGTTCGTACCACGTGATTTGGAAGTGTCTGAACCAGCACAGTCGGGATCATTATTACTTTAAGATTACAAAATTTTACTAAGCAACTCTTCGACCATATTTCTAGTGCTTAATTTAAGCTCTCGATGAAGCATAAGAATGCTTTATTGATAAGGATGGATGTTTCATGACTCTAGTAACACCTTTTTAATTTTTTTTTCATTTGATGTGAAATATTGGTCCCCATCATAGTCCGATTGGTCTGAATTAGCAAGGTTTTACTGCATTTCAGGTATGAGAGAAAATAATGTAACTAAAAAAAACGAAAAAAAAAAAACAGTGAAACTTACTTGTTAACCTCGAGGTGCGGTTGCCTTTCACCCTTTGATATGTCTGCGAAAAAAAAAAAATTAACGTCATGCAAGAAAAACAAATAACACATTCAAAACTTATTTTTTCTTTAAAAAATTAAGTACTTTAAAAAAAAAAATACAACAGTCTGTCAACACATTTTGTGTATATATATATATATAAGAAGTCGATTCCGGTTAATCGGACGACATTGGGAAGCGATAATTTTTTGGTCCTAATAACAGACTGCTCCGATAATACGAACATGCCGTATGTTACAAGACGGGATTCGGTCCGAATAAACGGCTGGTCCGATTGATCGGTGGTCCAATTAACAGGATTCGACTAGTATATATATATATATATATATATATATATATATATATATATATATCTTCAAATAGAAACAATGGCAAGTTAGAACTTTACTTCTTATAACTTATCATGTGTGCCGTTAACCGAATTGATTTGTCGGCTCAACTGAGCAATTAGACACAGTTACCGCAAATCATTAATAGTGCATGACATTAAGATGTTAAGACTAGAAAGGCATATAGAATAGAAAGGACTATACGTACCTCCCACCTTGATTCTGGTTTACTTTTGTCGTCTTTTCTCACCATACACAGAGGGGAAGAGAACGGCTAAAAGATAAAAAAGTGGAATTTCTGGAGAACTGTTCTTCGAAGAATAGAAGCCAAAAAATATTTAAGTGAAAAGAAAATTTGCCTTTTCCAAATATTCACTTTTTCTCAAATGGTAATTTGATAAAAAAAAAGGGAATATTTTAATAAAACCATTGTATGATCCATCAAGAAACTAAGAAAAGTTTAGATAAGTTAATAAAAATCATTTAATATTAAAATCTAATTTATTCCTTATAGTTCCTAATTAATTCCTCAAGTTTCCCAATAATTTTTGTATCACAGGTTTTCAATATCCAGGGGGAAAATCATTCGCTTTGTAGCAGTCTCTCTCATTAATAGCATTTTTTAAGAATACAATTTTATTATACAATTATCCTCTTATTAATCTAATTATACAATTATCCTCTAGATGTAAACTTGTGTTAAAAAAAGTTTAAAAACTTAACAAGGTAAGAGTTGTTGCCAAACTCCCAGTAAAAACAAATATTGAATCAGAAAAGCACCGATATAAATCGATAACTTCTTTGACTTTTAAAGAGTCGGAGCTACACAATTGAAACTCTTGATATCTTAAGTAGGTATTTCTTTTATTGGATTCTTGTGAAGTAAAAGGTTTTTAGGAAAACATAAAATTACGTATTGAACCTGCAATTTCAGGCAGTTGAAAACGTAATGATTTAAAAGAATCCATTGATGCAGCAGTTAATAGAGCATGCATACAGTTTGTACGTGTATAATAGTTAAGCACATTTTCAGCTTGTAAGAAGAAGTTGAGAATTTCTTAAATGAAAGTTGAAGGATAATGAAATATACACAATAATACAGACTAAATATTGATGTGTTTTATAGAGCCTTTACTACTTGTTTTTACTCTGCTTTAATAGTTGCAGCAAAATAATAAGAAGTAAGATTGTGTAATATTATAATGGTTATCACTGAATGCTGTATTTCTTTTTCTTTTGAAAATCTCAATTTCAAAAAACATAATATATCTCTGAGGAAGATTCTAGAGAGTTTGATTTCAAAATTTTAATCTATTCTAATATTTCAGTCGTTTGGATCGTAATTGTATGTTATATAGAGTACAATGCCATTTATGAGTTTTTCAATTATACATTTTCCCTGTCACTCTATGAGGTCAGAGAAATTGCGATATCCCCAGATGTCGACCCTAGGGTTGCTCGGTCAAAATTGCGGTGATAACGAAGACGGACTCCGACCGTTGTAGTGCTATATAAACCGGAGCCTCACACTTCAGCTCGAAGCTTGTATGGACCTGGTCTGAAACTTCCGGCCAGGGGAGCTTTAGAAACAATATTTTCCACAGTTATCCTTAAATTTCTGTAACATATGAGTTGAAAATATTGCTAAAAATTTTCAGTTATGCATTACCGTGCTTATCTTAAAATTCACATAAACGTGTATTTTCTAGTTTCGAAAAGAGCAAAATTTAACTTTCCTAGTTGATTGTTCATTTTTTATTGGCAAACTGTATACTTTCAGGTCCAGGTAAATCCTTTTAAGAATTTTTTTTCCAAATATTTCCGTTAATATATAATATAATTATGAAAAATGTACCTCCAGTGAAACTTTTTCACGAGATCGAAAGAAAATTTATTCCTGTATACAGCTAAAACAATAAAGCATTTAAAAAAAACTAAAACAAACATTTGGTTGACGCTTTCTTTAATTGATTTCGATTCCCTTTTTTTTTTTTTTTTTTTTTTTTTTTTTTTTAAGCTGCGGTGTGCTAACCCTATTGGATTCGCCCACCCCAATGTTAACCTATGGAGAAAATGTGTCCAAGGATTGACGACTTGAATTGAAAGAGGGTTTTTTTTAATATAAATTGTACCGCGTAATAGACAAAGAAATTTTACACCTTGCGGCATTTTTCTTTTTTTTTTAAATACAAATAATATTTAAAAATTTAAGTCATTCGGGGAAAGTATCTGTAGTGTATTATATATATATATATATATATATATATATATATATATATATATAAAATATCTATAGTTTATTTTGTATAGTGTATTTTAAACAGTCCTAAATTCTTTTAGTGGATGAAATTTATAACATGAATCCAGTTGCAAGGAGTAAAAGAGTTCAGACTATCTGAAAATACCATTTTTATTGGATTATCTGCATTTATACAGCTGTAAATAGTAGCCACATTTTCTCCATAGCTTAACATTGAGGTGAGTGAATCCAATAGGGTTAGTACACAGCAGCCTTAAATATGAACATCAGATTTGGTCCGACTTACACTTATTTCATTTATATGTTACTCGCAACTATACATTTTCATTTCTGTTCTCGACAACAACGCATAAATGACATTCCACCGTAATCGTAAACGTCAGTACTGGAATCAGTAAAATTTGCCACTTACCGAATGCATGGACGAAACTTCTAACTGTTGACTAATGCACCTAATAAAAAATTTTAAACTTTTAGTAAAATATAACAATTAAAAATAAATTTAAATACAAATAAAATTATTAAAACGATTCATAAGGATTTTGTCATAAAATATATCCAGATTTCCCACAGACTCGAGATAAGAACAATGGGAAAACTTTCATTACAATATATAATTAAAAATAAATGCAAGTAAAAGGAAAATTACTAATAAATTTATAAGTATTTTATCTCAAAAGATTAAAAGGGCTTCCACATGATGAGATCAGTGATTAAAAAAACCAATTCTCCCTTCTCCCCTCCTGTCATATATATATATATATATATATATATATATATATATATATATATATATATATATATTGGAAAGAAAGTAAGATTTATCAACTCTTGCAAAGAATTGAGAATGGTAGCTTAATATAAATATAAGCTACCACCTTGCGAAGTGAGGCGCAGATATTGCAGCTCTCTCTTGTTTAACAAGTAAGAAAAAATGTTGAAACAGTAAACCAAAACATGGAAGTTACACTAAATCAAGAAAACTAGAATTTAATTGTTTAACTATAACATATCTTTCTCAACAGTGCTGACATTTTCCTTAAACAAAGGTTTGTTTTCGAAAGTTGCTATTTTCAAGATAATACAACTTGCCATTGGGTTTCGAAAGAAAAGAAAAGAAAAAAAAAAACCAGCCTTGGAAGGATTGTACAGTACCTGGTTTTGTCTATGTCTGATGATTGCAGTAATAATTCTTCGCTTACTGTTGGAAAAATGTTATCCTTAAGCAATTAAATTCTGGTTTCCTTGATTTGGTTCACCTTCATGTTTTGGTTTCCTATTTCAACTTTATACATACATACATTCAAGTCTTCAAGTGTATGCTTTCGTTTCCTATTTGTACATAGAGTAAAGATTAGACCCTTAATTTAAAGACTGTGAAATATCGATCATTAAGCACCACATACTCACTTGCTCATTTCAAGTAGCTTGTCGACTTCGAATTCGTAGTGAGCTGAAAGTTCGGATGATTGCACGGGGTTCATACAAATAGGACAGTAAGGAGTTTGACCATCCAGAAAATACTTTTTGTGACCTAAAAAAAAGGGAAACATTATGAGCAATGGCTTCAAAATGTTTCGGCAAGTTTATTTACTGCTTTCAACAATTAATAGTAAAAGTGTCGCTTAAGATTATTATCGTTTATGGGGTGTATTTATACAAAGATTGGCGATGAAGCTGCAAAGTTTCAATATGCATGATGATTGGTTGAAATTGCTACGGTTATTTTATGCTACACGAGGGCTAATTAGACCGAAACCTACTGCCTAAAGCCGATTTCGAAAGGCTACAAACATCCACGCCAACAGTAGGACACCAACCATAGGGTCCGGTACCGGATGTAAGAGCCCTAACCATTCAGCCTTCACCCGGCTTCAATATGCATGATTTTAAAAAATATAAATAATTATACTATCGGTTTTTGGGATTAAAATTAGAAAGGTGATAATAAAGATAAAACAACTTTGAATAACAACAAAATTTTCTGTCGCAATTAAAATTAAAACAAATTCTGTCAATAACTATTTACATAATTTAAAGGTCCAAAGTTAATTTAAGAGTTTGAATTTATTAGTTATCTATTTAATGCAATGTCTTATGATAACAGATATATATAGATGATAAAAATATAACTTAGTGAATCAAATAAAAATTAATTTCTCAATAGCTTTAGCTTCAATACTTAAGGTAGATGATAATAAAGGCAGAATATAATATATGTAGCAAAGAAGTGGTGTAATCCTCAAATATATATTCATGAATAAAACACTTTAATTTCTAAATACATCATCTATATCTTCGGTTCTGAGTTCCACAGAAAGTCTAAAACGTCTAGACTGGTATAAACAAGTACAAACTCTACTAAATGTGATGCACTTGGGTGAAAAGTTAGATGCAAGGTGAATGTAAAATGCGATATATTTTGCTATAAGGTATTACGGGAAGAAAACAGACTCAGCGATAAATTGCTTAGCAAACATAATATTTCTTTGAGGTAATTCGTTTAAGTTAGTGGACTTCTCTGATTCCACCAATTTTTTACAAAAAGCGAAGAACAGATTCACAAATGAAGTTTGTTTTGAAGAACAGACAGGACAGGCAAGTTTGGATTGTGCCACGTAATACATGGATATTCTTTAACTGTGCTTTATTCTTTAAAGTTTTCGTCAGTAAAAATGTCGAATGAAGGAATTAAGAAACGGATTAATTTTTATGTACATAAAGAAAATTCGTAAGGGGGCAATAATGCATAAAAACTCTCTCTCAAATATTACCAACTTTATGATCTGCATCTCAATTTTTCAACTAAAAATTAAATGCAATTTTCATTCTGATGTTTGGCATTTAATAGCCTTTTGCCCTATTATATTATTTTTGTTCTAGCTATGGCAATTTTTGATTGTCCTCAAAATAGTTCATTGACAGCAGCCCTTAAAATAGACTTATTCTAGAGTTTATCTAGCCATTCTTTTTTTGAAAGTTCATTTACCTTTGTCAATTCTTGTTTTGATAATTATATGTGTGTTAAAGATCGAAATCTCCTTTTGGGTTTTGTGGATTTCAATTGAATTTTCATTTCGTATCTGATTCGAGGCATGACTTTTAATTGTTTTTTTATCAATGCAAAATTTAGATTTTTAGTCATATTTTGGAAACTTACCAAGAAATGCCAATAAAATTTTTGCTCTTATGTAAATGAACCCCTTGGCTCAGAATATCTTTTTTTACGCACATACACCAAAAAATAAGACGATTCTCTTCTAAACGTCCTCATATGCCATAAATTCTGTCTTTATGACGTCACTGAACAAGTAGGAGGCGCGAACAGCTCTTTAATTAAAAGTCCTGCCCTCTTTAGTACCCCTCCAACGAACCGTTTCCCTTTGAGCATAATCTCATTACGCGCCAACTTGGCGATGTTTACGGTGGAGCAGGGTCAGAACCGGAACGAGTTCTAACTTTTCTAATTGGTATTGATGGTCCGATTCTTGGCTCGGGCACACACTCGCATTATAATGGAGAGAGTCGCAAAGGGTCGACATGCCATTTTTCACAGGCCCTAAAGCAAACATTAATTTACAGGACGGCAGTGCGCTTCGAAAATAGAGACGCATTGAAAAGATAGAGGGAACTCTTTCCGAGTTTGTAGTTGACTAATTTCTGTTGGACATATCTGGAATAAGTGAGTTCGTGTATTATAAACGACGAGGAAGACTGAATTTCTTTTCATGGAATGTTTCACGAGAATGTTTCTGTGAGATTTTTGGAAGACTGTTCCAAACATATTTTTCATCGCGCGTAATTTACTGGCAATGTTCGCGGAGCGAATTCGTTCTCTTTAAGGATGCTTAGACATCATGGCCTAAAGTCAAATAAGACAATATTGTCGAAATATTTGCTTTATTTGGAGTAGAGCATTTAGCCAGATTTACACATTACACAATGCTGCAACTTCCCACAGGATATAAAGTGATTCAATCGAAGAAAATTTTGAATTTTTTTTTTAAAGTAACCCTGACTTGTAAATTTTGCATACACACGGAATAACGATAGCATAATATTGGACTTATTGAGAATACAATACCTAGCGATTATTTTTCACACCATGCTCAGAAAGTAAAAGAAAATTCTAAAACATCAAAAGTTTCAATCCAAAAAATAGAAAACAAACGTTATATTATCAATGCACTAGGAGTGTAGGGCAAAAGCAACGCTCAAAGCCATTTTCTAGGGGAGTATGGAGGTGTTTAGCCGTACCAGTAGAACTGATATCGAAGCAATCTGAATTTCAGTGATCTGAATTTCAGTCCCCAAAAATGCATAATGGTTTCCCAAAAAGAATATAAATGAGGTGAAAAAACGTCTATACCGATGGCAAAACATTTACCTCTAATAAAGTACGATGTTGACGATTTTAATAACACATTGCAACGTTCTTTCGTAAAGTGAAACGATCAAAACATCGGAATCTTTGATTTTAAAACGGAGGAAGGTTAAGCTAAGTTTCGCAATGCGCTTTCGCAATTTACTGGGGAAAAAAATAGAGCAAATTCTAGAGCAAGGCACTTGAAAATCGATAATTAAAGCAAAACGAGTGGGTTTTACGAGCAAAACTTACCGCCAAGATTCCCAGATGACAGACATTAACTTGATTTCGTAAACTTTAGTTACATTTTGGAAAAATTGGGCCGAAACATGGAATTTAGAGCTGGACGCCTTGGGCTAAAGTCTGCGTATTTAGAACACTAGGAATAACGAACTGGGTAAGATCGTTTCCATGACGAGTTAAAAGTTTAAGCAATAATTACAGTTGAATTATTTCGACAATTTAAAAAAGATGATGGTCTCACTATTCTTTGAACCACGACTTATTAAACAGCCGCGGCTGTTGGTACCAGAGCTTAAGTAACTGAATTCTGGGGTTGGCATGAACGGTTGTGACGACCATTTAGAACCAGGTCTGAACCTCGTGTTCTGGCCTGTTTTAGCCACAGTGCAGCAAAAGCCAAGTAATCAACCCAATAAAAAATGTGAGTTATCCCTGCGGGGCTCTTACTCCAAAAGTTTATTTTCTGTTCCATCAACAATTGAAGTAGATGATTGAGGAAGTAATTATACCCATATGCTGATCAAAGAAATCTTTTTTCTCCCATGATGTAATTCTGATTTAACTATATCTCTTCGTGTTATCATACAAAAATGGGCAAATCAGTAAGGTATTGTTTTGATTGTATTTCATCATAGCTATCTAAGAATTTTAATCGAGCTATATTTTGATTACCATCTCAGGAAGCAGTTATTCAAGTGTCTATAAATCCTCTATTAAGGAGGGAGATCACCTTACAACATCCAAAAAAAAAACTCAATTTTTTTATCATGATTTAATTTTGAAGAATTGAATGTAAGGAATCTTTAAAAAAAATTATTAAGTCGATACTGCAATTAGAAATGATTTTATGGCCTAATGTATAAAGCTAATAGTACAGTAATTTATAGAAACTTTAAATGGCTTTTTCTAAAAACTGTTATTTTCAAACTTGTGCGCACTATTTCTTCAAAACTCACGGTCACATATTGCTAAAATTTTGTATACATGTATAAACATACTAGATATACAATTTCCACTTACATTTTGGTAAGTACATATTAGTAATTTCTTTTACAGCAATTTTTTGTGAAAAAATTTTGATATTTCTTGTACATTGCAATTCACTTGCCTGAAAAAGTATTTTATGTGAAATATGGTAATTATTTTAGGTGTAGATTATTAATACATAAGTATAACCTATGGATAGAATATATACAAATAATTTAAAATATATCTCTTGTAGTTTTTAAAAAATTCTGCTCAATGCATTGACCTAAGATTCATTAGTCATAAAACATTATTTTTTTTACATAAAATAATTTCTGATAATCTCCCAACAATTCTGCTTTTGTTTTCTAATAGATAAAGCTTTGTACAATTAACCCTAAAAAAATTGGATTGAATTAATTACAAATTAACTGTTTGATAACATATTAAGCTAGGTAGTAAAATCAGGGTATTTTTGCGAGTTCAAAGGTGATATCCTTCCTTAATTTAAGAAGAAAGTTGGATAATGGTAGTAGGTAATCAGTGAGTGATAAATATTAGATGGAATATTCTTAAATAAAATGCGCATAAGTGGATCAGTTTTCCTTTATTTGCCCTTCCATTCCCCCCCCCCCCTGGGGTTTAAAATAATCCACTGTACTAAAATATGTTTAGTGTAACAATTATTTGAGTTAAAAGATTTGCAACTCATTAATAAATCAAATACAGGAAATGCAGTACATTTCATTCAATTACAGACTGCATGAGCTAAATTTTTATATTTACAAGAAAGCGTTAAAATGCATCCTCCCCCCCCCCCCCTTGTTTTAAAAGTACTGGATATTCCAAGGGACGTAGTAAAAAAACGGAAGGCCCTGCGTCAGCTTTTATGATGAAGGAAGTTTTGAGGGAAAAACAGTTGTTTTTTGATTACTTTGTATTATAATAATTTTAAAAATTATAAACACATATGACAACAGTTATAAACACATACACAGCAATATATGTATATTAACTTAAATGCGGCTTGAAGTTTGTATCTCTTGCAAACGAAGATAGAGTCCGAAATTATTTGCACTTTAAACTTGAAGCCCTTGTAATAATGTATATGCTCAATATTTAAAGATAGAATTAGTGATCATTTTTAATTCTGTAAATTGCAAAGTTACACAAGAAGTAAGAAACTGGGGGCAGTAAAGAAGAAATAGTTTAATATATAAACCGGGCATGCACTGGTAACGTACTTACAAGAAAACACTTCAAACTTGTTAAGTGACAATCAGGGCCCGATTTAGAAAATTCTTGACTATAGGCACAACTCGAGATGGGGGGCCCCTAACACTGATGTGGGCATAAAATTTCCAAAATTGACACACACACACAAAAAAAAATAAATAAATAATCATGAATCATTGTGAAAGTACCATTTTACCAAGAATTGGTTATTTGAAGCGTAGAAACCTAGAACAATATCAAATAACAAAAAGTAATACAACATATTAACTTCATCATTAAAACACCAATACAATGCAACCAAAAAAACTTGTTAATCCCTTATATACGCTATAACATACATATCATGAACTATGCATATAACTATACATACAACCAATCAATCAAATTTGAATGGATATATAAAAAAATTGCTATTAAAAAGGGTAAAATAGAAACAAATTTGAATTGGGATTTTTTCCTTTTAAAATAAAATTTTTTTTGGGGGCCCCAAAAATTCGGGGGCCCTGGGCCTACCGGGCCTAATGGAAAATCAGGGCCTGGTGACAATGCCTTTTCTCTATAGCATCATCACGGGAAAACTGTCAGGCTGGCGACGTGGTCACGGGTACCAAATTATTCTCTGTAAACCAGTGCCTTCAGATCATGAGCATCCATTATAAGAATGAACTGGTGCTCTTGGGGAAATTCATCAAACTTTTCACATTTCTTTAGGAATATTTGAATTAATGTAGCGTAAATCATATCATTAATGTGTATATATAAGTAATAAACATCATATAGCGCATTGCAATTAAAGAAAATTTCCAGGATACCCTTATTTCATTTATTTGTCCGTCCTTTCACAACTAAAAATCCAAAGAGATATTATTATGCCCCATGTCAAAAAATTCTGTCATCAGGGTAACCATAATTATCGAAAAAAAAATCAGTGTTACCCACTATATTGCAATGGATCTAGGATAAATTGCGAATTGTGCTTATTCATTAAAGTTTCCATGATGAATCACATTAAACACTTTGTTCAATTTTTAGTGTGAAGGGAAGGTAATCTCCAAAAATAAATACAGTCGAACCCCGTTATAACGAACTTCAAGGGACCAAAGGTTTTGTTTGCTTTATCCAATGGTTCGCTATATCCGAACCGTTAGGAAAAATGCTAGCGTTCACAAAATGTAAAACTCATTAGTTGCAATGTGTATTCAGTAATGATGTATGAAAAAAGAATAAAATCTATTTAAAATGATCATTAAATCGACTAAATCGACTAAACCAAACTAAATCGACTAAAACCGATTACATTAAACTAACACAATACTAATTAAATTACGTACAGTAGGAAAACGGCGGGACCAAAATTTTCGTTCGTTATATCCGTGAGTTCGTTACATACCGGGTTCGCTATAACGGGGTTCAACTGTATCAGGATATATAATAAACAGAAAAAATTCTCAAACCTTGGCAGGAAAATTGACTTTATTCAAGTAAAAATTTATCAGAATAAAGGGACAAAAAATTCCAGTGAACACATTTTCTGACATTTCTCATTGGGTACCTTTTTTGATAACGGGCTTCTTTGAAATGTAGCATCATCAAATTCAAGGCATTACTTCGGACTAGGAGCTTATGTAAGGAAGCTGAAAAATCAGTTTTATAAATAAAACAAAGCACTGCAAATCTGGCCCTCTAAGGACCTGTTCACACAGGAGTCCGTTGCGTTGCGTTAAGGAAAAGATGACGTTGAGACGAAAATAAACCAGTCATAGGTGTTAAAAATTTCATTGCTAATCGTTTGGAGGCATATCATTGGTTTATTTTCGTCTCAACGTCATCTTTTCCTTAACGCAACGCAACGGACTCCTATGTGAACAGGCCCTAAGCCTTCTCGGTATTAGAACTGCCACCTAGTGTCACCAACTGAAGTCATTTTGATCTAATCCTTTTGATCTGAAGTCATTTTGATCTGACAGGTTTTCCCGACAAAGATGCAGAACATTCCAGAGAGCGACGATATGACTTTCTCATCGAGTTAATTGCCATAAATTTGTCAGGATAGTTCCTAACCCATCACAGAAAAAAGATAGAAATTCTATTGATTTGAGGATAATTTTTGCTGCGCATTCATTTTTATTTATAATGACTTTCATAAGTGAATAGCAACAGTTTGAAAAACACTGTCAGTGAACTAATATATTACATCAAAAGTGAATCGAAATGATTTACATAAGCTTGTCAAATTATCCGGTTCTACGAAGAATGATGCCCTTTTTGTTCGGAAAATAAGCTTCAAAAATGTGACGTTAATTTACATAGAAAAAAAAATCCATTTAGGGAAGATGTATCACAGTACAATAGCGACCATGTCACATAAAACATCCACTTCAAATGGAATTCTTTGTGTGCACGTCAGGCATTATTTTCTTCCCCAAATCGACCACTTATATCCCCAACAACCACAGATTCCAAAAAATGACTTCTGCCAACAAAAGGTTTCCATTTTTTGGCCGGAATGATTCGTTCCGGACTCCCAATCCCTCTTCTGGTCTCCGTCACTCAAAAACGGCATGCTCCTACCCTCAAAAAATTGTTCTGATGCGTCAATGAAAAATGACGAACATATGAATATGCGCGGAAGTTTGACATATAGATTCGGGGAGAAGGAATATGTTTCCTATTCCACATCGATAGTTCAAAAAATGTGGACAGAATTTGAAAAGGGAAAGGAAAGAAAAAAAGTTATTGCGTTTGGCGCCGGTATTCTTACAATTCTCTTTGATGAAGAGCTTTTCTCAAGGCAAGTATCGTCTCTGTTATTGCATTTGAACTTCGAGGGCGCTGTAGAATGTTTATAATTAGCAGGAAAATGATTGAAATATGTACTAGTTATCGTCAATAATTATTCTACATTGTAGAAATTTCCGAAATTTTGCCGAGAGATATTGTATTTTCAAATAATAGATTTTTTTGTGAGCTTAAAATGGCTAAACACATGGTAAAATTTCCCCAAATAGAGATTTTTGGATCTTTCCTGTTACTATTCTCTCTGATGAAGCAACGTCTTTTAAATGAGCATTATCACTGCCAAGGCATTTTTGGAGGCTTTGACGATTATATTTCATGCAATAAGACTTAATGCTGGGTTTGATTTGGTTTGGAGCGCTACGGTCAATTTTTTGCTACGCGAGGGCTAATTAGACCGAGACCTATACAGTTTAGAGCCGATTTCGAACGGCTACAAGCATCCATGCCAACAGCGGGACTCGAACCCACAGCATCTGAACCGAATGCAAGCGTTATAAATGCTGGGGGAAAAATGAAATATGCAGCGATAATTATCAGTAACGATTCTAAACTCCGGGAAAATCATATTTAAAAATTGCTAAAAGTGGTTGAGTTTTCGCATAACAAATTTTTGTCATCTAAAATGGACTAATTCGAGTTAAAACTTCCAAAAGTACAGAAACAAAATTTCAACGAATAAAGTTTTGGTCATTTTCTGATCAAAATTATTTCTGATGAGATCTTTGTTGGTATGGAGCATCATTGCTAAATGACGTCATCTAATGTATGACGAGTAAATATTAAAATATTTACAGATAATTTCCAATATTTATTCAAAAATGCAGAAAGATGTTTAATAATTTGCCATTAAGTGACTAAACTTTTAAATAATAGATTTCTGTAAGCTAAAATTGATTCTAGGTTAAAAATTCCCCAATTCTCTGAAAAATAGAATTCCGATGAGCAAAAATTAAGCATTTCTTGCCATAATGCTCACTGACGAGGTTGCAATAGAAGCAAATTGTCTGTTTTTGTAGCGTTTCTGGAATGATCGAAAATGTAACAGTTACCCTACGAATGGTTAAAAATGTAAAATTATTTTTCAAAATGGAAATATTCCTTTAACAAGTGCTAGGGGAGAAAATATTTTGAAACAACACGTTCTGGTATATGAAACTGACCAGTCATGTTCCGATGTTGTACGCAAATTACGCTAAGTTTAATTCAATATATAAACCTCTCTCAATCAATAGGCTTTCTGGATGTAAGGTTTTTGAAAACCATCAGTACCAGTTGCACAAAAACCATTTTTTGATATATCATTGGTACCATAAAATATAACTAGAGCAATACATGAAATCTTTTATACAAAATACGTCTCACGTATAGAAAATAATATGGAATTTGTTCAAAGTATATACATTAAACAAAATTAAATTTTATGCTTAAGTTTTCAGGAATAATAGGGAGAATTCACACTGTTAAGTTGTTCATTCTAAGAGAAATATCATGCCAAAGGCAGCTAGTTATTTGGCTATTCAGTTCGAAACAATAGTTATATTAATACACTTACAAGAAAGAAAAGTTTTAATGCGAATTTTGATGAATTTTATACAAACGGTTTAGACTACAGTGATCAGAGAAATATGAATATATTAAACCTTAATATAATATTTTGGGATTTATGTTAGAATTCGTAAATAATTAAAACTAAAGAAGAATTCAGACATATTAATGATGCATGTATAAAGTAAAAAAGGCGAGAGGATTTTAGCAATAGTAATGAACCTAAACATACTCTGTTAATATTCAAAGAATGAGAATTTTTTTCATATTTTCTTTTATCTTTGGGCTATATTGAATAACTTAACATTTCTTTTATAATCAAAAGAAACTGAACAAATGCATTGAATTCTGAAAACTTGGAGGCAAATCTTGTCGAAGAAATTTTTTAAAAAGTCATAAATTTCTCCAAAGAAGGTAATGATGCAAAAATAGGCGATGTTAAATGGTAATATACGTATATTGAAAAGCATACTTCTCACCAAAATAGACGACGTGAAATTTAGAAAGCATCTGCAAATTAGTTTTAAAAAAAAATGTTTCAAGTAAATTAGTCATTTTCTTTTCTCCCAAAAGTCAAATAAATTTATTTTTTTCTTTTTATAAAATGCAAATGAATATTTCGAGTTCTTATTTTTGCGATCTAAATTGTCTTATCGGTAAAAAATTTTACTTAAATTATTTCTGATGACAAAGTATAATTTTACTTTTCTTTTTAAATTCACACAAACAATAAAAAATTTTAAATATTAAAAGCATAATACGTTTCTAATGACTTCTTTTACATTAATTTACTTTAGGCACCAACTAATTTTGAAGAATTTCAGTGGTATTTAAAAATTGCTTCAAAAGTCCTAAATCGATATTTCTTATATCGTACCATGCAATTAAAACACTGGATAACAAAATTTCCAAATTCAGGAGACTAAAACAACGCTACACAGATCTTTATAACTGTTTGTTACGAAGAATGTATAAAAAACAATCAACTGAATCATGCTTTCAGAATATCTCAATTTCAAACTTTTAACTTGCTTTAATGGACTAATTTCTTTGCGCATCTTTAGATACTTTTATGGTATTCATTCCTATCTGTTAAATATGCAGCTTTAAAAAGATATACCTTTCACTATTCTCTTCAACTATAGACATTTAAAAAGGCAGTTCATATTTGTATAAAATTTCAATGTAACTTTTCTTGCATTCAACATCTTACGCCATCTGTTTCAACTGAATTTTCGCATAATTTATACAGTGTTTTCCTCACTTTTAGTTTACTGAGTCTGCAGTACTTTGCATTTTTTGGATAATGCCTGCCAGCTGTTGGAATTAATTAGCGATTTAATGTAAAGTTTAGATATCTTAGAACTGGATAGATTTTTTTTCCCTCCAGAAAACAGGATGATAAGTAAAAAGAAAGAAGGGTAAATTCCTCAGCTGGTTTCAGTAATGGGGGGTCATTAGTTGTTGAATATGCATGAAGTACCGCATTATAATTTATTTAAGGAAGATTTCTTGTTTTAAGTGTTTATTCAAGAACCATAATTATCGTCCAGATTACAAAAAAATCGTGGTTTTTCGTTCGAAAGGCAGTAATAAAAGAATTCCAGAACTTCCAGCGATTTAAACTTCGAACATTTTCCCCGATAATTTAGTGATAAAAAAGTAATTAGAATTGATTTAAAAAGAGCAAATATGCAACTGCAAAATATCCTTAAATAAAACAAATAAAGCAATTTGGATAGCGTCATCGCGTAATTGCCAGTTCAATGAAATACTTTTTTCTTTTCTCCCCATTTTTGTCAGTTAGGAACATTAAAGAATTTTTGTTTTAGCAATATTTGTGGAATCAGAGTCAATTTATTATTTTATTGGGGGAAAAATATTTGAGAATTTTCAAGATTGATCACTGGAATTTTGATTAAGCATGGAATATATGGGATCAATTGGGAAGCATATTGAATACTAGAAGGTAACCCGTCATTTTCACGTCATAATACTAATAATAACGTAATAATGGAAAAAGTATATGAAAGTTAAAAAATATCCCGAATTATCTAACAATATTGCATTTATTGTTAGATAATTCGGGGGTGCAATATTGCACCTTGTAAAAGCAAACCCTTTCATTATTTTTTATTTATTTAGTTTTTCATGCGATTGGAGTAGTAGACTGCCATCTAACCCGTCATTTTGACGTCATAGTACTAATAATGACGTCATAATGCAAAAAGTATATGAAAGTTAAAAAATATCCCGAATTATCTAACAATATTGCATTTAATCCACACCTTGTAAAAGCAAACCCTTTCATTATTTTTTATTTATTTAGTTTTTGATGCGTTTGGAGTAGTAGACTGCCATCCAGTTTTTTACAGCTCACTACGCGATATGAATACTTGAGCTACTTGATTCATTCACAGTCAAGTTTGTTTACTTTCAGAATTCATGCAAAAGTAAACAGATTTTTAAAAACTGTTAAATATACAGCTAAAAGCATCCAATTTTTTGTAGTTCTGAATGTTTTATAGAAAAATAGGCTGAACAAACTTGATTTGATGGAGAAGATATTAGTTTTTAGGTAAGAAAAAATTCTGATCCACATCTGAAATTGAAATTAAGCCTAACCGGCTGTTTGTTTACCGAGGGCTTCAATTGAAAGATGAGTACAGCCCGGAAGTGTTATACAGCGAGAACGGCTATTATATATATATAATGTACGATACAATTTCTTCTCAACGGTGTACAGATGAGGCTCCGAAAAGCGTGACACCTCAAACTCCCAAACTTCCCAGAGTAGTTTTCTGTATGGACAATAGCCCACACTGTTCAGATATGAGTCAAACTACAATATTTTGAGAATATCTGAAAATATTTTCCATCACTAAAATATTATCTATTGGTTGTTCATACATGACATACGAGCAATTGAGGCCAAACTAGTTGGTACCCGTCAAAACATGACGGCTAGAGAGTAAATAAATGTACTAATACACAAATTGTACTCATCATTGCCAGATGTTGAAAATCATAATAATGCGCAGAAACAAATTAATGTGTTTAAGCGGCCTTGTGCTTAGTGAGTATCTAAAGCCAAATTTAAAAATGTCACTGAGCATGCGCAGAAAGCAAATTTTTAATTGTAAATTATCGCTAATTAAACAGCGCGAAATAAACAATTTCCATCAGCTTAATCTTATATTTCACAAACATAATTATCATAAAAATAAAAATGGCAGAGAGATATCTAGAGAGACTCCTCGGATTAAACGTGTTTATCATTAAAACATGTCACTGAGCATGCGCAGAAACATCGAGTTTCTAAACCCAGATTTAAACATACCACTGAGCATGCGCAGAAATCAATTTTTAATTGTAAATTATCACTAATTAATATAAATTTCGGTGACAAAAACCAAATTTGACAAATCTACATATTACAATCTTTCGTTTAAGACCAAAATGAGGTAAATTGATGCAGTACTTTTCTCTTACGGACTGCCTAAAGAAAGAATCGGCTTAGCAACTTAAATATATAGATTGTTTGCACTCTTTGGTGAACAGCACCCCTTTAAGTGCGTTTACCTAAGCTTTATTTATACTGACAGCTATAAATATACATTGATTAAACAATTCTGAATTTTTTTCAAGATTCAAAATAAGGTTCTTTCTGAATAAAATCGGGAATTATGCCAACGTCCCTGCAGGATCCAACATCCCTGCTAAAAAAAATGTTAATAAATGCATTTAACTGATGACTCTTGAGAGGCGACAGATTACAATAAAATAAAGGAACTAATGCTTGAAAGTTGAGAAACAAGTTGCTCCTATACAGAATAGAACAGTTCTGATTTGTGATCTTGCGTAAGCACATATAGTTGATATGCAAAGATTTTAACTGAAATATTGTATTTATTCACACATTATGATTGGATTTCTCCTTATTAACATGTTATCATAGTTCCACAGACTGGTTTATTCGTTGGGGTATGGTTGTTGATCAATAAACAAAAATCCCCTGACTTAAACGCGATTTTCTTGTGATAAAAATATTCATCTTTTGCATATTTTCCTATGGATTTTTTAAAATCCAAACCTATTGTGATATTAAAACAACTTAAAGTGGTGAAAATCGCCTTTCATACGTGAAATTATCGTCAAATTATTTCAGACCTTAGCCCGACAAAAATTTTACAACCACATAGTTGCAGTTTTACGATAGCAATCATGAATTTTATTTCTCGCCATCTTTCACTAATGCAATAAATATCAAATATATATAAAGGCTTTCCCAATCATTAGCGTTAACTCGATTTTTAAAAAAAGACCTATAATTGGAGAAAAGGGTGAATTTTCGGATAAATTATTAATGATCGCCAAGTTTTGTGTTGAAATCCTTCTTCTATGAAGAACAGATCTGTAAGACTGTATGTGTCGAGAGTGAAATGAATTGCAGTCTTCCCCTATTTCAACCAAGATCTTGGAAACAAGAGTTCTTTGTTTTTGAAGAAAAGAGAAAACACAGAAGTAAAATTTAGCTCATGAGGTTTTTCTCTTCTAGTTGAATGTCACAGTAAACCATGTTCAGCGAAATGATTTATCTTAGAGAAAGATGGGGGTTTAGCTTTCAGTTGTGTGGATCCCTTTTGACATTAGGTGAAAGAAAATTAGTCTCGGAACTAGGTTGTTCACGGTTCCTGTCACAGCATAAAGTCACATGAATGTGGTAATTTTTGTCCCGTTTAATGCAAAATAATCTCTAGTACAGGCAGAAAGCTTCACAGTCATTCTTCGGATTGTAGGCATACAGCATTGCTTTTCAGAAATTTTTTTTTTTTTTTCAAAAATTTAAGATCTGATGTATGGGAAACCGTTATGAAAGATTCACTGATATAACAAGCTAGTGGTTTAAGGAGGAAATAAACTTATAAGTTTTGCATCCTTAGATGTACTTTGTCCCATAAAGCTGTTTGGAGGAGGAAAAAAATTTCAGCGAAAAAAATTTTTTTTTTCTTTTTAAACCAATGCGGAGGCACTTGTAATCAAACATTCTCCCTTACTACGCCGTAGTTTTACTGGGCATTTTATTATGGGGGCACCATATAGGCGGACAGCATTACCCTCTATGAAGGGACGACACGAACGGAGGCATTTTTCGTGGCGCAACGCCGGGATTCGATCTGAGCACCCTCAGTACCGAAAACCAGCGCGCTGTACCACAGGGCCGCCACAAGCCCATTTCAGCGAACTTAGTCCTGTGAAAATCAGTACCACCACCTTAAAATAGGTAATATCTGCAGTCGTTCTTGATAAGTAGATATATGGTCGTTCAGACAGATCAGTAGCGATATAATGAGATATGTACCACTACATTTCTTTATTTTTCTGTACATCGTAATATTGATCAGTTTACTTGGAGTGAAAGGTTAATTTGATGCTAAGAATAACTCACATTTGTGCATTTCAATTTTTAATTTTTTCCATACAGCGCTAAAATTTGATATCATTACCTAAAACTTGATGCTTTAATTTTTTATTTTATTTATTTATTTGTTATTTTACTGAAATTCTTGGCACTCATTTGAGGCCATCTGGCTCAAAAATGTCACGGTCTGTTGAAGCGAAAGATGAACGTAGCGTTCCGAAAGCCCTCAAATCAACCTTTGATTCGAAGGTACACAATTTCCACGAAATTCATATCAAAACAGAATTGCTATAGTAACAGATTTGTTCATGTAATTAATTTCAATCTTTTCAGTCCTTTAAAATCTAAAATGTGATCACCATATTGAATTGGCTTCTTGTAATAAAAATTTAGCATGTTATTTACAGGTCGGTAATAAACCATTTGTTCAATGTTTTTTTTTTTCCAATGGGGAGACGATTGTCGCGAAGACATTCGCCTATAATTCAGCGCAGTTTTGCTGGCCATTTTATTATGGGGGCGCCATATAGGCGGACCAGTACTGCCCCCTATGAAGGGAGGACACAAACGGAGGCATTTTAGTGGCGCTTCGCCAGGATTCGATCCGAGCACCCTCAGCACCGAAAACCAGCGCGCTGTACCACAAGGCCGCCACGGCCCTTTGTTCAATGTTTAATGCTGTGAAAAGACAACATTCGAATTTTGACTATTGACTGCGACTATTTAAAAGAGGTTCAATGTTGAATTGTACAATTATAAACATGGAGATCCTCGTATAAAAGATATATCATTACTAGGGGTACGTAAATTTCGCATAAAATATATCGAAATTTCTCAAAAAAAAATTTACAATATATAAATATTCGTATATATTAGCAAAAAAATAAAAAAATAAATATAAATTAAAAAATTTCGCATTTATTAAAAAAATCCGAATTTTACTTACTTAGTTAAGTAAGTATGAAAATTCTTAGATAAAAGCTAACATTGTAGTAGTCTCCACACTCTCTTAATTAAGTCTTTAGCAAAGAGTAATAAGCAAATTTCGAGAGTGAGATCTCATTTAAAGACCGTGGATGGTCTTTGTTAAGCAATTATGTTAATAAATTATTACTATCATTACCTAGTTTCACTTAAAAAGCCGTTTATCACCAAGTTTTTCACCTAAAAGCAGTAAAAAAATAATTTTCACGCATTTATTCGCTCATATCGGCACATTTCGCATTTATTCGCATCTATTTCGTAAATACGAAAATAACGTACCCCTAATCATTACTTTAAAAAAAAAATCATTTCTTAACTTTTAAGAGGAAATATAGACCCTTAATTTTTCATCGAATAATTCTCGGTTATTCAAAATCCTATCTTTCATTTAAATGAAATTTTTACCTGCTCTTTATTCATAGTAAAAGTATTTTTTTATAAGAATTAGAAGGTAAAAAAAAAAAAAGTGATAGGATTTACAATTCCCGGAACTCTCGAATATCCGTGATCGGATAACGTGAAAGAACGCTCAGTAAGAACGGCTCAATTGGCTACCAATTCTCGTAAAGATCGTCAGCATGACTCGCAAACAATGGAATATGCTGATGGAAAACTGAAATAATCTGGTTTTTGGTGTTCACTTGATCAAATCTGTGTATACAATTCTTTTAAAACCTCCGAACAGTTTAACTACATTCCATTCGGGGGAAAATTAATCATATCTAAGGATACGTAATTTTCGTATTTACGAAATAGATGCCAATAAATGCGGAATTAAGACAGAGCAGAACTTGCTATCTAAAGGGAAACGTTGGGAAGAGATCCAGGACAGCTCGAAAGACTATAGTCATAAATCCCGTACAGAAGCAGTGGCACATTTCAGACTTAAAACAGGCCACGACTGTCTAGCAGAACATTTAAACCGAATTGGCATCCTAACCAAAAGTGAATGCCAGGTCTGCAGGGCTGGCAATATGAATGCAGATCATTTACTTACATGCCCAGGACTTGATCCGGAATCCCAAAAAAGTGAGAACTTTACCAAATTATACTGGGACGCTAGAGATATGATGAACTTTCTATGAACTTTTAACACCTTTTATCTGACTTTGTTTACTGTTGTGCTTTAAGCATCTGTTCAATGCTTAATTCTTTGCTGTTTGTGTTGCCTGTAAATATGGATTAATTTTCCAAATAAAGCCATAGGTAAAAAAAAAAAGCGAAATTTTTTGATATGAGCGAATAAACGCGAATATTATTTTTTTACCGCTTTTCGGCGAAAACTTTGCGATAAACGGCTTTTTAAGCAAAATTAGGTAATAATAGCAATAATTTATTAACATAATTGCTTAACTAAGACCCTCCGCGGTTTTTAACTGAGAAATCTCTCTCTCCTTCGAACTTTCTCCGAATTCCCCGCTGAAAGTTTGTCCATACCGGAGTCGAACCTACAAATCTGTAAAAATCGTCCATCAAGTTTTGTGGAACAATTTAGTAGATTTAAGAACGTCTCTCGAGCGCCAAAGTCAAGGGTATTTCAGCTACTTATAGTAGTCAGCCAAGAGACTCCTGCTGATGTTATACAGATTTTAACTGCAACGAAAGGCTGCTACCCTAACTTCGCAAAGGCAGCTGTACAAAGCCTCTATAGTCCTGTTAAGAGAGTAGATGCTGAGATATTTTAGTATCTGGAACAGTGATTCTCAATCTTTTTTTTTTTGTTTGTCGCGGTACACTTTTAACGATTTCCAAATTTGGTGGCACACAAAGAAAAAGATAAGTTTAAAAGTTGTTTACTTAAAACTGATAAAAACAGTTAAAAATATGGCAGTTAACTGTAAAAACAACAGTTTTCTTTTACAGTGTACTTTTCTTTAATTTAAACAAACTTTACTCGTAATAAAAAAAAAGCATTATAATTTTTACTATATACATTTTTTAAAATTTGGCGGCACAGTGGTTGAGAATCACTGATCTAGAACATAGTAATTAATGACAAAAGGCAAAGACATAAGGAACATAATGTGGAGCAGCTACTACAATGTTAGCTTTTAACTAAGAATTTTGATACTTACCTATCCAAGTAAGTAAAATTTAAAATTTTTGAATTTATATAAATAAATAAATAAATATATATATATATATATATATATATATATATATATATATATATATATATATATATATATATGGATTAATTTTCCAAATAAAGCCATAGGTAATATATATATATATATATATATATATATATATATATATATATATTTATATATTTATTTATATGCGAATAAATGCGACATTTTATATATTGTAATTTTTTCTATGCGAAATTCACGTATCCCTAATCATATCCCTTTTAAAAACGTAGAATTGCAAGAACATTTCGTTCATATATTGGTCTGCTTGTCCTTGTATAATTCAAGACTAAAAGTCGGTTTCCCGGACACAACCGAGCATTAATTAGCACGCACAATTCCCTGTGTTACTCCTTGATTACGACAGGCAAATACAAACATATTGATTGTCATCTACTTTTAACCCTCCCATGTGAAGATGTGGATAATATATGGCTTTGTTTGGGGAGAGGGAATTAACTGCAAATGATAGTCTTGTAAAAGATGCATGCATTGCACAGCGAGGAGCTTAAGTTTGAAGATAGGTCAAACCCATTGAAAACTTAACAATTCATAACACAGAAGTGGGCTATGCTGTAAGTTCACTTCTACTTTCTCCATAATCCAATCACTGTACCAACCACAAAAACACCTTTTTATAGCTCTTCTCTGATATAAAGAGGAGCGGGGAGAGTTAGAGGAGGGTAGGGGGGTGAAATAGAGGAAACAAGGGGCTCCTCCGGAGAAACATAATAAAACGAGCCGGTGATGAATGGGCTTGGAATCCGGCAAATTTGTCAGGGGCTGTGGGGGTGAGTTGTCCGGTCATCCGGTCGTCGTGCATGCCATGTAAAACATCCCGCTGCTCTCATCCATCTATCCGGAGCACAATCCCCCAACCAAAGGGAGAGAAGAAAAGTTTAGGGGCAGTTGACGGTTTGCCAGTGAGGAGAGTTTATCGCCCTCCTCGTGTTGGGTGTCATTTCACTGGGCTGCTCCAAGGCTGCTGTTCAGAGTTCACCGAGGTTTTGCTTTCCGGCACATTTGAGTCCTTCAGTCAATGAATTCGTCCCAGAAATATAGGGTGAGTGTCCCAAATATCGCCCCTGTGCCTAATATAGCCTACTCGTGTTTCTAAAGTATGATTCGCGTTATGTATGAGAAAATGCAGTAACTTCTTAGTTCTGGGTTTGTACTAACAGCGGCGATAGCAACAACTCTCTGATCACTGACAACAGAAATTATATGGTGTCTGAAGTTTTTTGGCTGTTGTCTTCGTAAACTTTCGCTCCAAAGAATCAGAATCCAGTGAATGACCAGGTAGGAGCATCCAAATTCTAATTTTGCTGATACCATTTGAAAGTGCATTAAACATAGACTTTGCTAGCAACGTCTTTTAACAGGTGCTCCTAATTTCACCTGGTAGGTGGTAAGAGGAACAGAGGTAGGCGATATTAGGAACCGCTCTGGGGTTGACTGGAAATTTCAGTTTTTCCAATTTAGCTACGTAACTTAAATAGTTCTTAGGGATTTTCTTTGAGTTTCCAGCCTAATCAGAAGCTAAAAAGTGGATGAAATGTCGAAAAAAAGTTAGAGTAGGCGATATTTGGGACACCTACCTTATTTTTAATTTTAACATCCGATTAAAAAAAAAAATCTCTACTTTCATTTGCGTTTCGATAGCCTACTTCGTTAAGTCTGGCATTTGGATCAGATCCTGTGGTTTCGAGTTGGCATGGATGTGTAAAGCCGTTCAGAATCGGCTTTAAACTGTAGGTCCCGGTCTAATTAGCCCGGTCTAATTTCTGTGTAGCAAAATGTTGAACGTAGCGCTCCAAACCCATCCTATCAGCAGACCGCGCTTTATGATATCCTGTGTGCACTGGCGAAGCGGGTAATTATCAGTTCCTCACAAAGTTAAATTTTTTTTTTTCCTTCGATAAGGTTTTACTCTGGAGTTTTGTGCGATCTGTAGCATGCCATGAAAGTATATTTTTTGCCGATAATCTTCAGCAAATTAATCCAACAATATTACCTTTTTTTTAATTAATTACGAAACAAGCCAACTGATGAGTAATGCAGGCATGAAATTTGTGAAGCTGCATCACCGAAAAAAGAAATTATAGACATAATACAAAAAAAGTGCGGTATTTGAAATATGAATGGAAGAATATCTGTGCCTCAGATTATACGTATAGTGGACAAAGAGGAGTGTCGAATGGAGAGATCGATTTAATCAACCTCAGTTATTAAAGCGTTTACTATCTGATTTCAAAATGTGACTGATCCTCCATAGACGGAATTGTTTAGTTCAGGGGTGAGCAATTGTTTTGGCCCGGGGGCCGCTTTGTGGAAACGGAGGGACGCACCCTTTAAAATTATTGCATTTATTAGTTAACTTTCCATTTTAGCAAAGGTATAAATTGTATCATAAAAATCAATAAATATTAATTAAATAAAATATTGGCATTTTTTATTGCTGTCTTGGAGTTTTTGGCTGTCTTTGGCAGTTTTTCTATAGCTGTCCGGATTTTTCTGGCTTTCTTGGCGGGCCACAGTTGGCCCACCCCTTGTTTATTTGATAAAAATACCAAGAACTAAGGTTGAAGGCGACCTAAGGTTCAAATTTAAGTATTGTCTAGTGGCCGTTACGGTACTAAGAAAAATTAACTGGATGTTATCATCCGCAACAAGATGCTACACTCTAGCAATGGATTGCTTATACTAATGAATGTTTCCTACCAAAACAATTTTCAGTAGAGCAACGGAAATGAAGTAAAATATCACACAATCGACAATTATTATTATTAATTATTATTATTATTAAGGAGAGCATATGAGTTTGTCACTACCAACAATAAGGAAGTTTTTATTTGTTGGTAGTATTCAAGGAAAACATGCATATATGCATGATTATCCCATTGCATATGATAATATGCAATGGGATTTGTGAATCCTAGAAAAAAAAAAGTCTCCGTGAAGTGAACTCAGACCACTAGAATTGAATCTTGGTTTTATTATTTGAAATTCTGTCGTATCAATTCTATTTTCTGGTATGAATGCAGATTCTGAATGAACGACCAGCATCCCATATTATTATCAATCACAAATGGAATTTTCGATCCCCGCTTTCCAAAGAAAATTTAAGTGATGCATTAATTTTCCTTCAAAGCAATGAGGCAATTTTATTTGTAGTAAAAAGAAACTAGCACAGAAAAATGCTAACTTAAATTATAGTAAAAAAAGAGCAACATAGATACTCCTACGAAAAAAAAATCTCATATTTCAGTATATAAAGAAATCTTCAACAAAGCAAATACAAAAAATCCTATTTGAAAGTTAAATGATTTAACCATAATCATTTGTAGATTAAATGATTTTGAGGTTTTTTTTTTTAGCAATGTTCTTTTAGTGATTCAATAATGGATGTATTTGTGATGATTGAATGATAAATTAATTACTTGTCACAGGCTTTTCTACTTCTTTTTCCAAATTTTAAGCATTTCTCTTTCAGTTTAAAAAATTAAATTTCAGAGGGCAAGAGTTTTAGATTTATTCCTTCCTTAAAAGTGAACATACATATACCACCGCAAAAGAGTTCAACTACCTCTAACTAAATTAAAAGCTCAAAAAGTATTTCTAATAATAAATTTCACCTGCAACTCATCCCCTCAAAATAAAAAATCGGAAATTCCTCTCACCAGATTCGTAAAAAAGGAATAGACCCTTAGGGAATGATTTTCATTTGAGATCCTGCCCTGCAATTGTATTGGGTCATTGGTATCGGATCATTGGCTCTCGGAATCATAGGCGTAGCGTCAGGGGGGGGGGGACGAGGGGGCACGTGCTCCCCAGATTAACTTGAAATAAATTAAAACGTTAATAGAAGTTCAGTTAAAATCGGAAAATTGTAGAAAACTTTCAAGAAAGTTGGTTTTTTTCCCGCTTTTTCAGACTGTGAAGCTGAAGATTCCGAATATGTCTTTAGAATTAACATAGTTTTTAACAATAATATGATCCATAACAAAAATTCGATACTATATATTTTTTCTCATTTTATTTATATTATATTTATTTTTCTCATTGTATAACTTTTGAATACTACTCAAACATCAATTCTATTGTTATTCAATCCTAATATTTCATATTTTAAGGACCCCTCAAGGCAGTCAGTGCACGGAGGAGGGCCCTAACTGAATTCAATTCGTGCCCCCCCCCTCCCTTAAAAAAAAAAAGAAAAAAAAGTTAGAACCACGCTACGAAACTTGTCTAGTTTGCTCGGAACTGGACTAGTGTTTTGTGATTGCTGTATGAACATGCTGACATTTTATTATACAAAATTTATTCTTACGAAATATGCAGTTTGGCGCTCTGTTAACGCCTAAAAATATCATACCTGTAGCAAGAAAAAAGAATCTGCATCTTCCTTTGGTCAGTAATTAGTGAAAAATATTTTTGAACCTCGAAATAGAATCCTAACAATTTGCACAATTTGTGTGCATCCCCGCACAGTTTCAAATTATACAGCTACACAGAAGCACCCGTCACCAAATACTAGTTATTTTTGGAAGCGAATATGCTATCTGACTCTCTCAGATCGTTTTATCACAGCGACATGGTTTTTGGCGAGTAGATATTTCGTTCCAGCAGGGCGCCACCAGCAGCCCTGTTTAAGCGGTGGTTGTCCAAATGGGGCTTTGATAAGCCCCATCCTCACTCCACATCTGCCCCGAAATCCACCGAGCCCTGGGTCCCATTTTTCGTGGGGATTTCCGATGCTTCCTTCAAAGCCTGAAAAATGCAGTTCTCGAATGAAGAGGCAGGTGGTCCTGCTCTGTATGGAAATGCGGTTGGAAGAAAGAGTGGCCAACATTTGTCCTGACAAAAGTGGAAGATCCTGGGAGAAAAAAAAATGAGCTTGTGTGTTATCCGTTTTTTCCCCTTTACCAGAAATTGAATTTCGAATGACGGGATTTCGGGAGAGAAAATTTTCTCTGCATCTCAAAGGCATTATAATCAAACTGGATGTTTATGTCGGATGCTCACAGAATTACAATACTCTGCGTGTTGATCTACACAAAATGTAAATTTCCTGTGCTATCCTACTTTTTTTTCCGAAAAAAAAAACCTTTTTCTACCGGAATTACTTCATTGCTTTATTCTGAACGGCTTCATGGGGCGATTAGAAATGGATTTGTTGGTTTTTCTTGACACGCAATGCTATAATAGATCAGAGTTTCGCATATACGTATTTTGAGTTGGCGACGAATTTAAAAACTACTTAGGTTTTCATGATGCAGCATTATTGTTAGGACTAAAATTTTCATACATAAACAATTTTCGGCAGAGCTTCGGAAGCAAAGTAAAATATTACTCAGTCAGCTGTTATTATTATTAATGATTATTATCAGTGATAGCATATCAGTTCTTCACTGTTAAGAACAAGGATGTCAATTTTGGATGTAAAATTTTTAAAGCAATTATTTGTTGGAATATTCAAGAAGTATTATTGGAGTATATATATATATATATATATATATATATATATATATATATATATATATATATATATATATATATATATATATATATATACATATATATAAAGTGAAACTATAACATATTTTGACGCTTGTTATAGTTTATTACTTATTTTCAAAGATATTAACAAATATCACTGAATGGAAAGTATTTATAAGCATACGCATTTTATATTTTGACAAAAAGGCAAATTCAGTTATTATACAATGAAAAATTTTGTTCTGATACCTGTTACTCGTATAGTAACAACAATAAAAAAGTAATTTAAACATGCAACATTCAATATCTAAATACAATTTCTGTAAAATTTTTAAAGCACGTCAGAAGGTAAGCAACTGTGGGATGACAGTTAGATATATCATGAACAACATTTTGCTTCCTGCAAAAATGGGCCAAAGAGTTTCTACAGCCAGATATCATAGAAAATATTTGATATTGTTAATCTCTGGGGGTGAAGTGCCTTTCGGGGGGAAGGGATTACCCTGATCTGGTCTTCTCTAAACACTGCATCATACGATGTGTCTATAACGTAAACCTCGATCGAATTCGAAGCAACAACTGTTACCTAAAAGGGGTAACAATTGTTACCTAATAAGGTACCTAACATGGCACTGTAATTGTCCTGTTTAAAATATTTTAACATGTGAGCGATCACAGTTCTTCAGCCATCATTTATTCTGAAGAGATCACTCTACGCAACAGTCGATTTAAAACACGTGCTATTGAAATTGATTTTAAGGATAAGGATTCCTTTGCTAAGTTGACTTCTATTTCACTTTTGGTAGTTACTTTTATTTGCCATAAGACACATATGAAGAAGACGAATCCAAAACAGGAAAACGAGCAAACTTTCACAATAAACTATCCTTTTTACATGAACGGTACGGAACAAAAGCCAGAAATGATGGAAGGCAGTCTTTGATTGAGCTATTGAAAATTCTACACATTATTTTCAATTTTTTTAAAAGAAAAAAGGAAACGCTTCACTGGTGTCGAAATGTAACTATATACTCACGAATACAGTTTCTCTAAAACTATTCAATGAAATTTGGTTTAATGATAAATAACACTTAAGCAAATAATTTTATAACCAGGTTTTAATTGTAAATAACAATGAAATTCATAACATTATAATTTTGGGAAAACAAGTGGAAAAGAGGCTATAAAAAACTAAAATACGTTAAAATTTTGTGAAATTATGAGGTTGTCTGATCATTAGGGATACGTAAATTTCACATAAAAAATTTCACATAAAAAAAAAAAAAAAAAAAAAAAAAAAATATATATATATATATATATATATATATATATATATAATTTCGCATTTATTCGCAAAAAATATATAAATTAAAAAAATCCACGTTTATTAAAGAAAGTGGATGTGTAGAATAGTACTTAGAGCTGAATAGTGTCTTAAAAGCGTTACAAAACGCAATAGATTTTTATTTTCAAAATAGCATAAAGGACTCTGAACATCTTTCATCCCAAACTAATAAAGTGGTACTATTGTTGTTTTAAAACTATAAGATTGCTCCAACATTTCAAGCTTGTTGTTAACGAAATTTTATACTGAAAAGTTTTATATATATATATATATATATATATATATATATATATATATATATATATATATATATATATATATATATATATATATATATATATATATATATAATTTCGCATTTATTCGCAAAAAATATATAAATTTAAAAAATCCACGTTTATTAAAGAAAAATATTATTTCACTTTCTTTGATAGGTAAGTATAAAAATCCTTAGTTAAAAGCTAACATTGTAGTAGGCTCCACATTATGTTTCTTAACCCGTCGTTGGTCGCACCAATTTGAGTAACGCCAGTGGTCGCGCGTGAGAGTTTTTCTCACACTACCCTTTTCCGCTGTTTTAAATTGTCTACTCAATAATAACACTTCAAAATTGTTTCTTATCAAGGAATTACATTAATATTTAGCAATTACAAACAAGGAAATTACAATTAAAATAATTATTTTACAGCTATTATTCAGGACGATTAATAACGAAAGTGAAATAAAAAAAGCATACCTACTTTATGAATGAAATTTATAAAAAGCATATTATTTATACTTTATTAGAACGTCAACTGCAAATCTTATAAATTAGACGACATGGACCTGGTAAATAAAATATTATACTAGAAGTCTTTATTAACACAGCATTCGGGGCACACGTAATTTGAATGTTCGGTACAAATAGGTCGCGCACAGGTAACACAACCATTTTTTGAGTTCCTATTTTTTCTTCGAGGACAAAATGTACAAAATCCGACGGTTTCAACATTTCGTTTGATTCTTGAGGAGCCTTCAACTCCTGTTATTTGGCTAATTGCACTTCGCAATGCGGATGAACATTTTGGAACTGAATAACGGGTCGCCAGTTCCAATGCTAATTCCTTCAAGAAGGCTCGTCTAGCCATCGTATTGTTTGTATTTGAAGTATATATAATTTGGTTGTTCATACCACCAATGTTCATGATCGAAAAAAATAATGTCAATGGCCATCTGCGACTTATTCTCGAAACAGAGTACTCATCTTTGAGTTCGTCGACACCACCCTTAGTGAGATTATAAAAAGTAATTATCTCTGGTTTAGAGAGGACGCCAGACTCTTCATCTATTTTGTTATCATTGTGCAAAAGGAATAAAGAAGAACATTTTTGCCTTTCTTTGGAATAAAGACACTAAAGTGCCAGTTGACGGAAACGCAAACATACTGCTTCGTTTGACCCTATATTTTGTACTCACAAAGATAGGTGGCACTTCTTTTTTATTTTTTGTATGTTAGCGCTGCTAACAAACAAAATTTGCAAATAAAATTAAGCGATAAACGTACTCATATCATCGCGTTATCTATAAAAATAACACAAAACTCTGGAAATATATAAAAATAACACAAAAACTGGTGGTCTCTTGGTGAGAAACGCTCTCACGTGATGCAAACGGCAGTGGTCGCGCGATGAGAGAAATGCTCACACAAACGACACCTAAGCAAATAGCAGGCTGTTTGAAGGTCAAACATGCCCTGATTCTTATCGGAACTGATAACAGATTGTTGAGGAGATTCTAAAAATCAGCTAGACAGAGGGTGGTGTCCCCATGGTCACTTTCAAATAAGGGGTGCAATTCATGTGAAAAGCGTGAGAGAAACGCTCATAGCGCGACCAATGACGGGTTAAGACTCGGTGCACACGAGCGATCCGGTGTCGTTGCGGCACCGCAGTTTCGATCAGGAGTACAATAGAGTTGAACTAACCGACGACGCCTACGTCCGTGTGCGTCGGTTTCCTGATCGCAACTGCGGTGCCGCAACGAAACCGGATCGCTCGTGTGCACCGAGCCCTCGTCTTTTTCTTCTGTCATTAATTACTGCGTTGTACACACTAAAATATCTCAGCATTTACTCTGTTAACGGGACTATAGAAACTTTGTATAGCTGCCTTTACAAAGTTAAGGTAGCAGCATTTCGTTGCAATTAATCTGTATAACATCAGCAATTGGTTGACTATTTAAGTAGCTGAAATACCCTTGACTCTGGCTCTCAAGAAGCGTTCTTAAATCTACTAAATTGCTCCACAAAACTTGATGGTTGATTTTTACAGTTAGATTTTTAGGTTCGACTCCGGTACGAACAAACTGTCCGGCTGAAATTCGGAGCTAATCCGATGGAGCGTGAAATTTCTCAGTTATAGACCTCGGATGTTCCTAGTTAAGCTATTATGTTAATAAATTATTACTATCATTACCTAATTTCTTTTAAAAAGCCGTTTATCACCGAGTTTTCGACGAAAAGTAGTAAAGAAATAATTGTCGCATTTATTCGCTCATATCGGCAAATTTCGCATTTATTCGCATCTACAGTGATTTCCGCTTATAAGAATCACGTTTGTTATTACGGTTTTTGATTCTTATAAGCGGTTGATTCTTATAGCCGAAATTTAGGTTTTTGGACAGGCACACACACACCTATATATACATATATGAGAAAATTTACGATAAATTACTCTCTAATTTACGTTAATTATCTTTCATTAATTTATTTTTTTTATAATTTTAAAAATACAACTTCATTTCTAGACCTATAAGTTGATACACATGATTATAGTAAGAGAAGAAAAAAAATACAATATTTGTTCCAACATACCTGCTTAACAGTTTTAACATTTTAACTACAGGAAGGGAGCAAGAAAAAGTTTTCAATGGTATTTTGACGTAATGAAGTTTTCAGGAGGCTGTTTATACCTCTTTCAATACTAATAGTCTCAGACGAAGATTCACCTGCTAGCTTACGTTTCACGGTTTGATAACGTGCTGAATCTACTAATGTCACGTTTTCTAAGTGATAGTGGACACTTCGATGAAGATTTGTGTGTTTCAGGGTCCAGGAAGCCGCAACCAGGATGTGGGAGGTAGGATAAAAGAGTCCCTATTTTTGTTTGTCAGTGGAGAAAAGTGAAATCGGACACGGACGGGAAAAGATGCCCCTGGGTCAAGCTAATAGGACAGAGTTGAGCTAAAGCATTTAAGGGGAAACTATTATGTTATGTCTAACAAAGAAAGGGATGAATTTTAAACTATATTCCATCCCATCTTATCAATCTTTCATTAAAAAAGAAAAGAAAAACTTCGCGCCTTTTGAGAGTATTAGTGGCTTTTTTGGAAAAATGAAAGGAAAGAGAAGAGTGTAAACTGATTCTTAAAACCGGTGGATTGATTCTTTAAAGCGAAATTTTTAACATGGAAATAATACATTTGTTTTTGTATTCGCGATATTGATTCTTATAAACGGTTGATTCTTATAGCCACTGATCACTATAAGCGGTGGTTACTGTATTTCGTAAATACGAAAATTACGTATCCCTACTGATCATCCGTTATCTTTACGTATTTGCCACTCTGGGATTATTTTCTGTGTTAAATCATTCAGGCATTTTTGAGACAGCTGCATCTGCGACTTAACATCAGATAATAAAACTTTCTGCCATTTTCAAGCACTCTAAATTCTGTACCACTATTCGTGAAAGGTGACCGTTTCCCCCCCCCCCCCCCCCCCGAAGTTGGCTTCATGACTGCTCTTCGTCATCCAATGGTAATAATAATAATTTTTTTTTTTAAATTGAGAAATTCCGTATTTGGCATTCTTTTCCCTCCAGCTTGCTGAGGAGCCCATAACAAGGGTGAAACCTACGTCCAAGTCTGCCTGGTACGCTGGAGGTGTATAGATTTGTATAAATTAGAGAGCATATATTTCTGGCATTGATATTTCGATACCACAAACAGATAATATTTTGGCCAGTTTGAAAAAAAAAAAAAAAAAAAAAGTGAAAGAAAGATATTGGCTCTATGTTCTTCTACAGTAACTCCATGACGTCATACTCTTAATTTACATATCTAGAAAGGTTTAGATATAGTTGACTGGATATTCATAATAAACCTTCTAATGGGGGCATTCCCCTAAAAAATAATTAATCCCTATTCCATATTTTAAGACATTAATAAATTTACGATTGCTAATTAAAAATTGTACACAGGGTATTTTCGAGCAAAATGCTTGTAGAAAGCGAAAGACATTCCTTACATTAAAGATGTTTCACTTTTTTTTTCTTTTCTTCAATTTGCTCAAAGTTTTTATTTCGTTCAGCATTTGCCTTTTGAAAACTGACCCTCCCCTTAAGAAAAAAAAATTCAATTTAATCATGCCAAAAACACATCAAAAACAGACTTCGGATGGCAATACTCACTAAAAATACTTTGCGAAGTATTTTCCAAGTTTCTTGGAATTGTTTATTAACGCTTTTCAAGGCGTTACGCCTCATGTCACTTTCATTTTGTTCACAATGGTAGGTGAAATCGGGGGGTAAAAGCAAGAGTCATTTCTTCTAAAACACGTCCTTCTGCATGTAGGTCAATCAACCCCTTGTTGTGGCTGTCACTGTGAAAGAGACAAGCCAAAGGCGGGGCCCATGCCCCCAAGGACTAATGAGGGGCCCTCTCTGCTCCCCACGACAGTTGATGAATACATGTTTCTTTCCATGTTGTCTAGAGATACTGAAAAAGTCGATGGTGAAAGGGAGTATTTCGTTCAGCACAGCTGGACGTGGTCAGTAATTTCAATGTTAGGGATAAGTCTCGCAGTAACGACTTTCTAGGAAGTTTTCCTGGTCTATTTGGGCAACGTCGGGTGTTTCGTCATTCAAAAAAAGAGCTATTCCAAAATTTTTGAACATGCATGTTTAAATCACAAAGCGACATCTTAGTTTATGATAGCTGCTTTTAATAAATTATTATTATTACATCCCGTAGTTTCTCAGAAAATGTTATTATAATTATTTAGGAACAACAGTAGAAAATGGTTATGTTCTTTGCTCAAGAATTTGCAATAATTAACCAGTTTGAATTTATAAAATAGGTGTCTAGGCATTTTAATTAATTTTATTTCTAGGAAAGAATTTTGGTCTTTAACAAAGATAATATTTATAGCGCTCATGCTATGCAATGTGACAAGGAGAATAGAAATGTGACAAGGTAATAGAAATTTCTCACTGAAACAAAATAGTTATAAAAAATAATTATTATTACCGGATTCAGGTCTTAATTACCATCCCCAAGACCGAATTCGGACCAGGATGTCTTAACTTCTAAGCCGGTGTATTATCCTATGAATTATCCCGTTTGTATATGGAGTTTTTAGAATTCTATTCCTCACAGAGCATAGGAGATTTAGTTATGGTAAGGTTCTTTAAAGCCAATCAAAGAAGTAGAAAGAAATGCCCATGCTAGATGAGAAGAAAACCTAGCATATTTAAACCATCACAACTGTATTCACCAGGGCTTGGACTGAACGTCTCCAATTTTGGAGGTCTAGAGAATGAGAAGTCATCATATGTACCTCCCTAGAAATAATAATAAACAAGTAATATAAAAACAAAAATTTTTAAAGAAAATTCCTACTTATGTCAACAAAGAAAAATTTGAGTGTGAACTAATAGTAGGAATTGAAAAAAAAGGATTGCCTGCCAGAACCTTGCTTACTGTGCGAGATTAGAAGGGGGGGAGGAAAGAGAGAGAAAAAGTTTATTAGGTTGGGGATTCGATCCCGCAACCTACAGTACGGGAGGAGCCCGCGCTACCGCTGTGCTACCGTTTGCAGAGTAAGAAGAGGGAAATTACTAGTCAAGAGCAAGAGACGCTCTAGGTTTAAAACTAAAATCGATTAATTAAATTAAATTAATTAATTTATATTTGAAAAACTGTATTAACATCAAATGTTACTACAAGTTTAAAAAAATGTATTTGAACTTGAGTGGATGAATAAAAAGTATTTTATTAACGATTGAAAATTTGAACAAGATATATATAGGGAGAGTGTGAACTAATAGTAGGAATTGAAAAAGGATATACATATAAAGATAAATCTGTGTTGTTCCTCATCGGGTTACAGTACTTTAGAAATTACTTTTTCCTTCGAAATAAAAACCATTTTACTGGAAGGCTCAACTAATTCGAACTTTAATCAGAGAAATAGTATATCCCACTTCATTTGTGATCACAGTTCCGAATCAACCTTTTCTGTTGTTGCTAAGCCCCCTGGACTAGTAAATGCTAGACTAGGTTCAGGAGGCTCTTTCGTGGGAACAAAAAGGGGGCAACAGTATCCAGCCTTTTCTGGAATGATTTAATAAATGGGATTCAGTGTTATCACTCAGATTCTGAATTTATCAACGAAGAATTATTTGAGTTCATATTTAGTAAGTAAAATAACTATTAATACTCATAAGGATTTAGTTATTGCGTCTGGATTAGCTTTCATTCTGAATTAATAGCTAATATACAAATAAATTTTTCTAAAATTAATCCCAGTGAATATTCTGTTTTCAAAATTACTTCTACGTTTTTAAAAATGTGAAAATGGTGACTGTTTAAATCATCAAACACAGATTTTCCAAAATTTGTAATGATTTCTGATGAAAATTATTGCAGGAAGTGAAAAAAATGTTTTTTCCTTTAAATGGAATAAACAAAATAAAAAAAATCAATCTACTTATTTCATCATCATCTCTCTCTCTCCATATATATATATATATATATATATATATATATATATATATATATATATATATATATATATATATATATATATATAAAACTTTTCAGTATAAAATTTCGTTAACAACAAGCTTGAAATGTTGGAGCAATCTTATAGTTTTAAAACAACAATAGTAGCACCTTTATTAGTTTGGGATAAAAGATGTTCAGAGTCCTTTATGCTATTTTGAAAATAAAGATCTATTGCGTTATGTAACGCTTTTAAGGCACTATTCAGCTCTAAGTACTATTCTACACATCCACTATACAGTAAAACCTCGTTTATCCGGTTTAATTGGGAATATAGGTAATCCGGACAATTGGATATCCAGATAATCCAGGTAATATGGATAATAAGCAAAACAAAATCATCAACTAAGCAGACTTACCGTTTATTACGATAAAAAAACTATGTTTTGTAATAAAGTTGCATAGTATTGTCTACAAGACATTAAAAAATATAAAAATAACTTTTCACATCGTTTCTTAACAAAGAATAGGTAAATCGAGTAAAGCTTTCTTAAACTCAACAAAAAGCATTTTATTACCATATTTATTGTACAATCTATGCATGAACTGCACAGTGACTCACACTAAAAAGCGAATATTTGGCGTACTTGTAGTTGCGTTCTTGCTATCATATTTAAAAATTATTATCTAATGTGAACATTAAATAAAAATAATGTCTACAAATCTAATCAGGATTATGAGGATTATCCGGATAAAGGAGGTTTTACTGTACTTCAGTGAATAAATTTTTCTGTGGGGCCTTTTAGGGGTAAAAAAGGGCCACATAGGCTCGCCTGTATTCAGCACGCTCAGCCTAACAATGAATATTCAGGTGGTTAGGGGGCGTCCATTAATTACGTGAGGTGATTTTGGCGATTTTTCGACCCCCCTCCCCCCCTGGTGAGATATCGTGAGATTTGGCTCGACCCCCCCCCCCCCCCTAATCTCACGTGAGATTTTTCAAAATGCGTATATTTAGTGTAAATACGTTAATCTGTGCTTGATAGCGTTGGATTTATTTAAAAAAACATAATTTGCTTAATTATTTTTATTTAAGACTAGTTAAGACTAGTATTTAAGACTACTAAGAACGCAGTCTAGAATCACAGTGAGAAAATCGAACAATAAAATACTTAAATAGGAACTTCTAAAATTCGTAAAAGAATATTCATTCTAATTCAGTCCATGGGGACTCATGCGTGGTCTCAAGAGCGACTACTGGAACTATTGTGTGGGATTTAGCCATATTTTAGTGTAGAGACATGTTTTACTTAATATAACCCAGTTTTCTAGCAATTTTACACTGTTTCTTGGTAAAAAAAAAATTACGTGATATTTGCCGAGACCCCCCCCCTCTCCCCCACGTGAGACTGGGTGATATTCGGCTCGACTCCCCCCCCCCCAAAAAAAAAAGCCTCATGTAATTAATGGACGCCCCCTTAAATAAAAAAAGGTTGATCAACTTCACAGCGAGTATGAATGAAAATATACATATTTTTTAACTCAAATAAATGCTAATCAGCGTTGTTGTCATGGGTGTAGGAATTTTTTTTTATCTCTAGCATTCTTAGGTGGATCCAACGGGAGGAAGAGATATTTTTGCCAATTCTATTCACTATACTACTGCGTTAAATAAGTAGGAAATGCATTCCAAAGAGACATGTTTACGAGAGAAGTGGAAAGAGACTTCCAAGAGTGAGGGACCCGAGAAATATATATAGCGAACAGAAATTCGTTCATCAGTGAGTTATAATGGTTACGACATCTCCCTCTGACGCCCATTCTTTCTTAGTAAATTGTGACCGCTTACTGATAAGAGTGAGCAGGGAATGATTGCGATTTCCCGTTGCATCTTCTATATATATAAAACGCGTAGGTATGCGGCACAAAAATCGACGATATTTCTACACTCCGAATGGCAACGGCTGCAACTACCAGATGTAAACATTAGCGGCCGTCCGCAATTTGCAATCGCGTGTCAACATTGATTTATGCACTGCAATCAGGAATGCTCGAAAGCGAGCTGTACGATAAAGTGAAAATTGGGAACAGTCTCAAGAAAGAAAGCGAAGGAGAAATAATTCATTAAGAGACAGGCGTGAAAGAGAGAGCATAAATGATCGCGAGGTTAGGCTTAACCGTCGCATAGCAACCGATAGCCAGTAATAGTTAATTTTTTTACACTTTTTTTAGTACTTGCGGAATTTTTACTCCATTTTATAAGTGAAGAAAATTTCCCAACAATTTATTTTATTTGGTATGATTAAGTGAAGATATTTGAATTGTTAACAATAGTACATACAGAGAGTGGTGTAATCCCCGCTAAATTTTAGTACTTGCTGAATTTTTACTCCATTTTTTAAGTGAAAAAATTTTTCCTCGACAATTTCTTATTTCATGTAATGATAAAGTGTAGATATCTTAATTTTGAAAAATAGTACATAAAGAGAAGGATGTAATTTATAAAATCATTGGTGTTGGGTTTCTCAGTCTTATCTTTAACTCTGTTCTGAAGCAATGGAAATTCCCATTTTTAAATCCCGATGTTTAAGAATCAGCCTTATAGAGAATACCCCTTAACAACCTATATTTATGATGACATGTAATGGTAACATTCCTTACGTATGTTACATTCAGTTGAGTTGTTTTGCAAAAGAAAATATAAAACTAAAAGCGACCATGCTGGTCGCGCAGCGGCTAGTTGGTGTAAAAACTCTGTATGTCACTGATCAGTCCACTTCCATCTATTGAACCTTAAAAATCATTATTTTACTAAGTAAGAAGCCATAAGTCATTAGTATCCTAAAAATTAATATCATTCTGCTATGAGAAAATAGAGGAATTGTAAACATATAAAATCTTTTAGAAACCCAGTCTTCAGAAGAACAGATGATATAGGCATGCATAAATATATATCTATCTCTATCTATCTATCTATCTATCTATCTACATATATATATATATATGTGTGTGTGTGTGTGTGTGTGTGTGTGTATACAGTGACACTTCTCTAGCCGGCCACCCCTCTAAACGGCCATATTTTGTTCAGAACCGATAAAAGAATCCAGAGAGACAATATTATGAAAGAAACCTCTTTACGATGGCCACCCCTCAAAACGGCTACTTTTTTCCGGAACCATTACTAGCCGCGATAATGTTTCACTGCGTATACATAATTATAATGCATACGTATACGTATGCACATACGTATACGTATACGTATGCACATTGTGAGCTTGTATACAAGCTCACAATGTGCTCTCAATGCTCAAAATGTTCATTTATACGATAGTAAGGGCCTAGCATAAGAATATGACTTCTGGGAAAATCATATTACGGCAATTTAGTTGGACTTAAGAAAAATATTATAGGAGAAATTAAACAATTAAAAGAGCCTTTTGCTCCAGATGAAGCATTTTCTATTTTGATTTCATTTGTCTTTCGCAGCTATTATTTATCTGGGTTATGTTGAAATTGCATAAAGAAATGGTAGAGAAAATATCTCTTTATCGCAATTGATATATATCCGAAAGAAATTTATTACGTAGAACAATATTTTGAAATATTGAAAATTTTCCATCTTTAACTGCATCTAGAGTATTTTGTTTCTTTTATCTTCGGTCTGTTGGGATTTTCGAGAGTGTAGTGTGAAATTTTCGTTGTCCTAATTTATTACTGCTATTTCACTGCTCTTATGATTAGGTTGTTTTCCAGAGATTGTTTCACCCACTTTTCTAAATAGTGTGCATCAACATATTTTGCATTGCCTGGACGTACTAAATTTCTGACAAAAAAGATGACGAATTTGTACTTTTTTTCTGAAAAAGTGAAGGTGAAGAGAAAAAATAGCCTTTCTTGGCGATACTTGAACTAAAAACAAATTTAAAGAGATAGAAGAAGAAAGACTTATTTCTTTTTGTTGTTTAAACGTATAACAAAGCTAAAAATACATAGCATGTCAAAACACTGACATTCAATTATAATGACCAGCAGTTTTAAATTGGCTATGCTACATTTGGAACTCATTTCAAACTTTATTAATAATATTATCATAACATATAACAGCAAAATCTTAATTTGTGTAATTTTTTTTATCGAAGTATCGTATATATGTAAGTTAGTACATTATTATTCAAAACATCAAAAAACTTTACTGATGCATAAAATAATTCACTTTTCTAGAAAAAAGTCTACTTAGACAGTTATGAATGTGTCGTAGCTATCTTCCAATACAAGTAAGTGGTTCTTGATGTTATTCTCTTTTGTGAATTACTGAATATATTAATTTGAAATGTGTGAATGTATAAAGTATAATATTTTATTATTATAAAGTGAAATGCAGGTAATAATGCATGTACAAATATTAGCTATCGATACAGATCTTTCTTTAGGGCTGTTTGTTGTTGTTTCCAATTCCCTTGGTGCAGGAAAGCCTACACCAAGTCCAAAGGACCTAGATCCATGGCTAAGGTAGTAAGCAGCTTCAATTTTAAGCCGAGGTACCACTAGGGCTGAAATCTGACTTGACCTCGAAGAACATCGGTCCCGTAATTTTGAACCGAGTCAAGTGGCGAGACCGGAACATTTGACCCCGCACCTCCAGGGGTAAATTTGAGAACTTGGAGGACATTGTAGCCACGACCTATTTTACGTGCCCCAGCCACCATTAGTGAACACGTGCGTTGGATTTGCAGCTACGAGCATCGAACCAGGGTCGTTCAGATTACTGGCCCGTTGCTCTTGCCAAAGAATGGAATAAATTCACTAAGAATACCTTTAAAACGATTGAAAATTTTTACAAATATAAGTTTCATATATTCCGAGAAAATTATTTTTAAGCGATTTCTGTGCAAAAGAGAGAAAACCACGCAAAGGGATCTGTTTGTTTTGCAGATATAGCATGAACCAACTTTGGCAAAAACCATATATACCGGCTTTGAAATTCGATTCTTAATTTTTTAAAAACAAAATTTCAACCTGCGCTGCGTAAGTCTTTATAGGTATAATTAACTTCAGTAAAGAAGATATGACAAGTGCGCTCAGACCCTGTTAAGTCTTTTGTAAAACAATACCAAATAACTTATTTCATAAAGAAGTTAGAAAAATTTCTAACCCAGTATGAAATTTCTACTTGGATTGCCATCACCTGAAGTAACCGTTGCTACATGCCTGGCACCTCATTGACTTCACTGACAAACAGGCATAAATGCATATTTATTTCCCTCCCCACCATCCAATTCAGCACCGTTGTAAGCCCATAGTTGCAGTTTACTAAAAGGTTATCGAAGAATTCCCGAATTCCAAAAATTTCTGCATCATTTTCACCAGATCCCACACCTGCAGGGGCTGAAAAGGGAACACCGAAGAAAGTCAAAAAGCCATGCGCAACAAAGCAACAGTTTCTACGGTCACGTTTAGGAACACGTGCTCGATATTTCTCCCCCCCCCCCTCCCGTCCCCCTCGCGCAAGTCCAATGCAAGAAATATGTGGTCTCACTGCCACCACCACATCCCACAGAAAGACCGTGGGATCCTACAAAGCGAGGTCTGGAAATGTCGTTAGGATCGCGGGTGCTTTGGGGAGCGAGGGGGTTGAAGGCCTGCACCTGTGTGATGAACTGGACTTCGCTTCAACTCTTCCTCCGGCAGTGATTTAGTAAAAGGGGCCGACACACTGGAAGGGGAGGAGGGCTCGGAAGGAGAATGACAGGAGTCATCACAAGTGGGTTTTGTGCGGGCAACGGACAACATGCAACTCGAGGAGTGGGAAAGTGAGAAGTTACAAGCAAAATAAAAGAAATCGAAACCTACATCCGCAGAATCGGTTAGGCAGAGATTCAGGGGATTACGTAAGTTAAAGTGCTCTGGATTAGTCAAGTCTAAATAAATTACAGGGAAAGGCAAGTTGGCTAAATATAAGTATTAATGAACAGCAAGCTAAGAAGCATTTATATTAGTATATAAAGAAATGCATGATAGTCTTTCCCAAACCATTTTGCTCTCTTACAAAGCACCTAATTGTAATTTCTAAACAAATTAATCAGTCGCACAAGTTACATATACAGAAAGTACTTATATTAGTATATAAAGAAATGCATGATAGTCTTTCCCAAACTATTTTGCTCTCTTACAAAGCACCTAATTGTAATTTCTAAACAAATTAATCAGTCGTACAAGTTACATATACAGAAAATACTTATATTAGCATATAAAGAAATGCATGATAGTCTTTCCCAAACTATTTTGCTCTCTTACAAAGCACCTAATTGTAATTTCTAAACAAATTAATCAGTCGTACAAGTTACATATACAGAAAATACTTATATTAGTATATAAAGAAATGCATGATAGTCTTTCCCAAACTATTTTGCTCTCTTACAAAGCACCTAATTGTAATTTCTAAACAAATTAATCAGTCGTACAAGTTACATATACAGAAAATACCTATATTATTATTAAGGATACGCAATTTTCGTATTTACGAAAGAGATGCGAATAAATGCAAAATTTGCCGATATGAGCGAACAAATGCGAAATTTATGTTTTTTACTACTTTTCGGCGGAAACGCGGTGATAAACGGCTTTTTAAGCAAAATTAAGTAATAATAGTAAAAATTTATTAACATAATTGCTTAACTAAGACCATTCGGGGTCTTTAACTGAGAAATCTCACTCTCCTTCGGATTTGCTCCGAATTTTACCCGGACAGTTCGTACCGGAGTCGAACCTAAAAATCTAACTTTCAAAATCAACCATCAAGTCTTGTGGAGCAACTTAGTAGATTTAAGAACGTCTCTTGAGCTCCAAGAGGTATTTCAGCTACTTACAGTAGTCAACCAAGAGACTCCTGCTGATGTTATACAGATTTTAATTGCAATGAAATGCTGCTACCCTAACTTTGTAAAGACAGCTTACAAAACGTCTATAGCCCCGTTAACAGAGTAGATGCTGAGATATTTCAGTATGTACAACATAGTAATTAATGACAGAAGGCAAATACTTGAGTAACATAATGCGGAGACAATGTTACTACAATGTTAGCTTTTAACAAAGAATTTTGATACTTACCTATTCAAGGAAGTAAAATTGTAATTTTCTTTTAATAAATGCCAAAATTTTATGTAATGTAGTTTTTTTGTTGCGAAATTTCCTTATCCCTAATTATTATCTATATTAAGAGTTAATTATTATTATCTCTTAAGAGTTTATTAAGTTAGTCACTGGTAAGTAATTATCTGAAAAAAAATTTAAGTTCAAAACTTTTTTTCTGTGTAAACTAATAGGAGAGATATTTCAATATTTTAACCTAATCCAATGAATAGCTTATCATATTTTCATTCATTCCGCAGGAAATTTAAAATTTTATTCAAAGAAAACCAAAAAAGCTGAAAAATACAAAGTTTTGGTAAATTACGGTTTAAAATTCTTCTCTCAAACAAAAACTTCCATTTAAGAATTTTTTTTCTTCTAGGAATACAGGGGAAAATCAAATATTCGTGAGAAACGTTTATAATAATTAGATTCAGCAAATTATTACGTTTCAAGTCATATTTGATTTAAGATGCAATAAAAGTTTATATAAGTAATGAGATTTGTAAGGTTTATTAGCTAGGTTTTTTGTTTTTGTTGTTGTGGTTGTCCAGATTATGCAGGACATATTTAAGAAAACATTTTAGGTACCAGTTATTAGGTCAAACAAGATCTAACTGCAAAAACTCTTCTCTGACACTAATGTCTTTATTTACTAGGCACGCTAATTTTTATCTGTTTGTTGTATGGACATAAAACCCCCAAAATCCTTTGAGAGAGAAAGTAGTTAACAGCCTGCCTCTTTGTAATAAATGCCTTTCCTTTTCTAGAATTTTTGCTTTTTACGTATTATAGGGTTACTACTACGTTCATCTTTCAAATATACACTACTAGCATTTTTTGGACCTACTATCAAAAGGTTAAAACCGAGAAATCGGCATGTTGAAAGGGAAAAAGCAATCTAGAAACTTTAGGTAGATAACATAATTCCTCATAAATACTTAATACCTTTCTGTGAGAGGGTATGGTATATATTTAACGTGGGGGATATTTTTGATCTTTAGGTGCAAGTCAGTGACGTAGCGAGCATAAGTGGCGCCCGGGGCACGATACCTTTTTGGCGCCCCTCCTTTCCGAAAAACATATAGTAATATAATATATAGAATTAGGAAAAAGGACCATTTGGCGCCCCTGTGCGAGTGGCGCCCGGGGCATGATAGACCCCCTTGCCCACCCCTCGCTACGCCACTGGTGCAAGTCTTCTCGAGATTTTAACTTTGAGGAACTCAAAAAAAACTGATAACTGACTCAAATCACAAACCAGTCCGTGATGAGTCGCAACCTATATAATTGAATGGAGCCACGCACACGACGCAACTGGTTACAAACCCGTCCGACGGGTTTGTAACCAGTTGCGTCGTGTGCGTGGCTCCATTCAATTATATAGGTTGCGACTCATCACGGACTGGTTTGTGATTTGACGGGTTTGTAACCAGTTGCGTCGTGTGCGTGGTTCCATTCAATTATATAGGTTGCGACTCATCACGGACTGGTTTGTGATTTGACGGGTTTGTAACCAGTTGCGTCGTGTGCGTGGCTCCATTCAATTATATAGGTTGCGACTCATCACGGACTGGTTTGTGATTTGACGGGTTTGTAACCAGTTGCGTCGTGTGCGTGGCTCCATTCAATTATATAGGTTGCGACTCATCACGGGCTGGTTTGTGATTTGAGTCAGTTATCAGTTTCTTTTGAGTTGCTCCGTGTGCAGACGGCCTAATGAAACGAAAGTATTTAATAAACGTCTTCAGTACACTGGATTCTTGTTCCAAGTCATAAATGTAAATTATCTACGAGTTCTAACTGGATGAAAATATAAGTACTTATGTGTTATTTAACTGATTATCTCTAGTAGATTTTTTGTTCTATGTGAAATATATTTATTCCAAAATTGCAAAATGTATATACTTCCAAAATTATTTTCTCTGTTTTTGACGTTGCCAACCACGATATTTAAAAATGTTAATGTGGTTACTCGTATATCGCAAAATTTAGATTTTAAAACATGATAAAAGATATGGGTAGTATTAAACGATGCTCCTGAAAGCATTTATTCGCAAGCAGAGTTCGAACATTCAGAGAGTTTTTAGTGATGATCCCCAGAAAATGAGATTTTTTAAATTTCTGTAAGTTTACATGATGATGCGTTTAAAAGGCGAGGCGACCAGGGGTTATGTACATAATATGGATTTGAGATGAAACTTCGTGAAAATGCGTTCTATTTACCACACATACTAGAAAAAGGAAATAAATCTAGCACACGTCATTGCTAAAGCTGTAAAAACACACACATATCACGCTCAGAGTATGAGCTTGAAAGAGAAATGGGTTATTGCATTTTTTATATATAAACACAAAGCAAATCACTTAATATCTGTAAAAGTACTAACCTTTAACTGTGAACGATTTAAATTATTATGAAATGTTAACTCTAATTTTCTTTAATCTTAAAATGATTATAGCTTACTCTATTAATTAATTTGCAATTTACCTTATCTATCTTTTAATCTATAAACATAGTTTTTTCACCAAAACAATAATTTATTCATGTAATGCTTTGGATTACCATATCTAGAAAAGAAAAAAGAGATTATAAAGCGTTTAACGATATTTAACCACCTCTTTTATCTAAGAGACGATTAGTTATAGAAAAATAAAAAAGAAATGTAATAACAAAAGTATAAATTTTATTCTTAAGCTTACTAGTTTTTTTCTTTTTTCTTTACTTGAAAAAAAAAAACAGAGCTTTATAAGGAAATAAATGTACAAATTTAGAGTTCGGTACTTTTTCTATTCGTAAATCACTATTGAAATTACTGGAATCTTTCAGGGTGTAATCAGAAAGATTTATCGTAAGTTTTATCTGTGAATAATGCCTCACAGAACATTCCCATAAATAAGCAATGTACGCACGATTTCAATAAACCGAGAACGTATTTTGGGCAAACCCCTCCAGATACATAATTGCCTCCTTCCCGTGTTCCGAATTGCCGGAAATTTCTCAGTGTTTCCGTTCCGTTTGTTTACGATAATCCTTTCAGAACTCGGCTCAAAATCCCATTCCAGTCATCACCGGCTCTTCGCCCGGAACGATCTTTTTAAGACCGATGTCACACCACTCATTTCCTCCCCTCTCCTCGAGCCCATAACCTACGGTCCCGCGCCCGCCTGTTTGTACAGCAGCTTCCCCGCATTCCGTTGCCGCTGCTGCTGTGGAGGAAGGCTACTTTATCCAAACAGCGATTCTGCAGCTGGATTGAGTTGTTTTCGGGTCGAGGGCTTCCACTTGTCGTGAATAAATCTCGATAATTCTGGCCGACAAAGAGGGCCGATAATTTCACTCGGGTGACACCCTCTTCTTTTTTTCCCCTTTTCACGCCTTCCGCAACGCTTTGACTTATTGCGGGTGGAAGAAAAAACCACGTGCAGAGATCATGGGAAAGCGGCGAAATGTGGAATTCGGGTGGAGGAGAGAAATTATGGTGATTAATTCGGGCCCCCGAAGCAATCCCTTTGTTTATGCTGTGACGAATTTCGGCGTGTTTCTTGTTTTTACACGTGCGAACTATCAGAGCGGACCCTATATGCGATATAAGAAGCCGTCCTGGAGCAGCTGGATCGTCGTGAAGTGTCTGAAGATGAATTTTGTAGATTCCAATCGTTTCTAGATAAGTGAGAAAAACATCTGTGTACAGCTTTGATCTAAAAGTGGGTTTCAAGAGTACATGGACCAATAACTCTGTCCAAATCCAAATCAGTTTAGGCTTTACAAACGCAGTGACTAGGTCATGTTGACATTATCTCCTGTACGCAAGTTAAATGTAATCAAGGTAGATTCCAATCCTTTCTAAATAAGTGAGAAGAACATCTGTGTACAGCTTTGATCTAAAAGTGGGTTTCAAGAGTACATAGACCAATAACTCTGTCCAAATCCAAATCAGTTTCGGCTTTACAAACGCAGTGACTAGGTCATGTTGACATTATCTCCTGTACGCAAGTTAAATGTTATCAAGGTAGATTCCAATCATTTCTAAATAAGTGAGAAGAACATCTGTGTAGAGCTTTGATCTAAGTGGGTTTCATGAGTCATGGACCAATAACTCTGTCCAAATCCAAATCAGTTTAGGCTTTACAAACGCAGTGACTAGGTCATGTTGACATTATCTCCTGTACGCAAGTTAAATGTTATCAAGGTAGATTCCAATGCTTTCTAAATAAGTGAGAAGAACATCTGTGTACAGCTTTGATGTAAAAGTGGGTTTCAAGAATACATGGGCCAATAACTCGAGGATGTAAGAAAGATCAAAAAAGAGTCACTGGCAGTCACTGGTACTTTATTGAACTTTCGGCAAAGCGACACGATTAATTTTGAAGCTAGATTTTGTGCGACGCGATTGGCAACACGATTGTATATCTATTGTAATAGCGGTATTTATATACAGGGTTCGTTATTATTTTTAGAAATTTTTAAAAAAGGGGGATTCCTACGAACATTTTAAGGTGCAATACGTTTAGGCAATACGTAGCATTTTTACGGATTTCAAACATTTAAGAGTATTTGAGTATTAGGACAACCTTATGATATTTCCTGCAAAAATATCAACCCTTTATAAATTCACAATGTTGATAATATTTCGAAAATACATACCAATATACAGGAGGCAATATGTTTTGTTTTTCCAGCATTTAACTTGACAAAATTATACGAGTGAGCAGTGTCATAACGAGACATTATATATATATGTGTGTGTGTGTGTGTATGTGTGTGTGTGGCTTGGTACAAGAAGTGCCTAAGTCAGTTTTCTCCAAGATAACTGTACAATGGTTTAGAAAACACTTTTAAAGCATCGGACAGATTTAGGTACTTCTTACATTGAAAAATATATATTTTTAAAGAGACGTAAGTAAACAAAGTTTTCTTGGATAAAACTGACTTAGGCACTTGTACAAAAAATAAATTTAACACACTTAGAAAAATAAAAAAAAATAATAATCTAGATTTTCTTGGAGCTTATCGTTGACAATCATAAATTAAAAAGTCCAGTATTTTAACTGAAAAATAAGTACTTTTGAAAAAAAAATTAAACGCCCTTAAAAAGCAAAAACTGAATATACGAAGTAATTCTTTAAGGGCCGTACAAATCCTGAATATACCGAATTCGGCCTCTACAATGTAACAAGACATGTTAAGATTTTTTTTCGTTAAAGAAAAACACGTTCATACATAAGAATGCAATAACGATAGTATTTTATCTTTCAAGCATTAAACACTGGGAAAAAGAAAAAACAAAGAAAGATAGGGAGCGTAAGACCAAACACAGATGTTTTACGTAGACTGGTTATTTTTTACTACCGTTTTCTTCATTTTTAATACATTACATCCTAGTTGGGGAATATAACACAGAAGTGTTCCATGGTAAAGGGAAAACTCCCCGCAAATATATTCCTGTTTTTCAAAAACTGTTAAGTAACTCAGTTTATGAGAGTTTGCTCTCTTACGTTTAATACTATGTTGCGCTGAACTGTACGAAAACAGAGATACCCGTATAAAACTCCAGACTTGAGAACTAGAAAGATATGCCACTAATGTGTAAGTATAATGTAAATGTAATGTAATGAGAATCCTAATGGATAAATTGAAGGCCTTATTTGAATAGTGGTCCAACTCCACTTTAAAAAAAAATGGAGTTAACCTCACTTTCATGTTCATACAAGTCATTTCTATCTTATTTTTAAACTGGTACACCTCCAGCTTATTTCTGTTGCCAACAAAGGGCATTACAAATCACACTTCAGCAGTCATTTCTCAGCACGCATTAGACTTTAAGGCTCTGTATCTAAAAATGAACAAGAATGGAGTTGGACCACTATTCAAACCAGGCCTTCAATTATTATTTGTGGTTTGTTTGGTTTGGAGCGCTTAGGTAATTTATTTGATACACTAGGGATAATTAGATTAGGACGTACAGCTTAAAGCCGATTCCTATCGGCTACAAACGTTTATGTCAAGCGTGGGACTCGAACCCACAGACTTAAATGGCTTCAAATGCCGGCGCCCTAACCATTCGGCCTTCGTCCAGTTATTCGTGGTTGGTATCGTGAGTCTAGGGTAATGTCGGCTAAAGATCACTATTCCTTTAACCACCGCTTAGGATCTGCCATTGCAATATCGGTAAAGACTTTTAAAGAAGAATTTAATTTTAAAAGTTAAATTAATACCATTAATTACCCATTAATTTATTTGCAATTTATGAGAAATTTGTAAATATCTCAGTTCAGTATAATGTTAATGCTCAGTAATTAAACATCAAAAACTAAACATTTAAAAATACATTTATATATATATATATATATATATATATATACATATATATCAGTAAATTTGCCCAGCATAAGGTCGTGGAGATGCAGCATCCTCCATACTCTCCGAACTTAGCACCGGCAGATTTTTTCTTTTTTCCAAAACTGAAAGATTTGCTGAAGGGAACAAGATTTGAGGATGTCGAAGCCATCAAGGAAACGGTGACATCCACATTAAAGAGCATTCCGAAACAGAACTTTAAGAGTTGTTTCCGAAACTTGTACAGTCGAGCACAGAAGTGCAATACGGCAGGTGGGAGTTACTTCGAAGCATATTAAATGGGTATGTATTTCATGAAATATTTTCTGGAGTTATTAGATCAGTCCTGGAAATAAATGACCGCACCTTGTATATATATAAACACTGTCAACACACAACAGGATGATCTCCTAAAAATAAGAATAGTGGACATCCCAAAATATTTATTTACAGTTTTGGGCAAAGATTTCTTTGTTATTATCAACAGCTGATGGAGACAAAGCTAACGAATGAATTGGCGACAAGTCCATGTCATTATTTTGTATCAATCCACAATTCCACCACGACTATAATATATTCCAGTCACTAAATGAGTTTTCTTTGAAAAGAACACTATTTTGTTGCAATGCGCTTAATATGGGAGAGATTTTGTTAAAGTCTTCAGCTTTAACATTGAGAAGGTGCTTTATTTCGCATCGGTTTCTGTAACAGTTTTGCATGTTTCGACGCAGATTGCTTCGATTAAGTCAAACGTAGCGAGATTAGAAAAATTAACCCGTGTGAATCTCGAATTATGATGACTTTGAGGACAAAAAAAAAAAAACTCTTGCGGAGTTACAATCGTTCGTAATTCGTTCCATAAAGATTCGCTCGTGAATGTTCAGAACCCCCCTCGCTCATTCGAAAAGAGTGCACTTCTGTCAATTAATATGAAAGACGTTGCTCGTTTCAAACGTCGTTAGATCGCGGGCTGGAGGAAACCTAAATCAAATTTCATTATTTGGCGCAAACATTCCGTTCAGATAGCTTTCTCCATCCATTAATAAAGCGGCGATGGCAGCTTATTTTAAAATTACCTTTGCTTTCTCAAGTTAACTCCCAACTCTTGGTTGCCTAAACAGCATTAAAGAAAAAAAGCTATGTGCTCTTCATCTATAGTTGCACCACTTCACTCCAGATCGTCTTCGATGCTCTTTATGGCGGGTAATTTACGCGGGTAAACAGGAAACAGCTGTGGCATTGCCATCATTAGCCCCACCCTTTGCGGGACGAGGTGCCATCTTTTAACAAGAGTTAAATGCGAAAAATCCACACCTCCCCCCCGTCCCAGCCTTCACTATCTTCTTTCTGTTTTATTATTTTGCAGGTCTAATGTTCTTTTCCGAGCTATTTTAAATACGGCTACAAAAAGAAGGATTTTTTGGTAATACTTTTTCCCTTCATAGACGCAACTCTGTGGGGATTTTTTTTCATCTTTCCCCAGGGAGATGGGGGTTCAGCAAAAAGGGATCTTATCCGTAGATAAATCACCGTGAGAGATGAAATAGTTTTATGTATTTTAATGGCGGTTTTTGCAACTAGGAAGAAATGGCGGAAGTTAAAAAAAAAATCGAGTAAAATTCCACTCATCTGCTTGTCAAAAATGCATTTAAAGATACATTAACATTGCGATGCAGAAGAGCTACTCTTGGTGATTAAACAACTTAAACTTTCAGACTTGAGCTTGTTTTAAAGCTCACATTTTTGTTGGTGAAAATGTGTTCTTTCTTTCTCTCTCCCCCCCCCCATAGGCGTAGCGTCGGGGGGGGGGACGTTCCCCTCCAACTTAACTTAAATAAATTAAAACGGTAATAGAAGTTCAGTTAAAATCGGAAAATTGTAGAAAAATTTTAAGAAAGTTGGTTTTTTCCTGCTTTTTCAAACTGTGAAACTGAAGATTCCTATTATATCTTTAGCCTTAACATAGTTTTTAACAATGACATGATCCATAACAAAAATTCTATGCTATATATTTTTTCTTATTTTATTTATATTATATTTATTTTTCTAATTGAATAACTTTTGAATACTACTCAAAGATCAATTCTATTGTCACTCAATTTAAAAAAAATCATTATATTTCATATTTTGAGGACCTTTCAGCAGTCAATGCGCTGAGGAAGGCCCTAACTGAATTCAATTCATTAACCCCCCCCCCCCCCCCCATCTACTAAAAGTATAAAGCATTAATTTTTTTTAAAGCACTGAACGGCTAAACACTATAGATCCAACTTAACTCCTCCAATGCTATTTAACTGCTGTTTTCTAGATATATCTCAAATTGCATACAGGATAATGAGGTCTGTAAACCATAGAGAAATATTTACATATGTTGTAACGTAGCAAACAAACACATACACACCTTCAGTCATTTGCTTGGCAAAGCCATTTGATAAAGCATTAAGAGAGGTATTACAACACTCGGTCAATCTCGGATTAATACCCGCTTTCAGGTCTTACGATAGTGATAGAAATGCTTTCGTAACTTTTTTTCTCTCTCAAAAAATAAATTATAAAACTGTTTTAAAACGTTTGGAGATTGGATACCATGTATTTATCACTCATCACAGTTGACTCAGTTGAGTCACTTATCAATTTTACAGTTTATTATTGAAATAATCAAAATGAATTCCTAAATATATTCGTAGTTTTGAAATCATTAAAGCTATATTAACCAATGTTTTAGTTTAAGGTCGAGAATAAATAAGCAAAGCTTCACTCATTTGCTTGAAAAAAGACTTTAAAAAATTAAGAAAAACTGTAATCGTAAATTGAGAATTCCACCAACTGCTGGTTTTGGTTGTAGAATTAATTCCTAAAGACTACATATATTGACTAAAGTTTCATGTTTATTTTTATACGGATTTTGACTAACTTATTTTCTCCCGTGAAAATTAGCAGTCTAAAACATTTTTTTTTTTCGCAGCTTGATGGAAACGTGAAACATCATTTCGATTGCACTGCGTTTCGTGTAAACGCGTAAACAACTTATCATTTGCAAAATAACATGAAAAAAAAAGGTTTTGTTTGAGAATCTTAAGAAAATGGGGAAACAGAGTAAATATTGATTATCAGTTTCTTAGAAGGAAATACTTTTTTCAATGGTTTGTTTGATACTATGGCATTCCTATAATGAAGAAATGTGCTTTGCGGTTATAAAGTGATTTGGGGCATGAAATTTTTCATGTATCTCAATTGTATACTTTATAAGGCATAATAGGATCAAGGTTTATAATAGTCGTTTAATTAGTTATTTTTTAAGTTTGTTGATCCCGTGAGTGGAATGAAACGGTGGTACTGTAAATAAGACGTTTTCCCTCTAACGGACTTTGACAGGTTAAAAAAGTTTTAAATCGCATTAAATGATAAAATATTTCTTCTCCGCTTATCAAAATAAATTACTTCAAGCGAAACACAATAAAGAGTTTTTTTCAAGGAGGTATTTTGATTTAACTCCTCAGCTCCTATAAACAAACAAGAAGACTTCTCGCAATGTTCATGGATCGTTCAGCATTAAAACTAATTACATACTTGAACAGTTTGTCATGACCGTTTGCCTGGAGCGGAATATGGACGCACGTCTCGGAACATGTATTCTACCAGTTTTTCAAAAGCCAGTGCCCTATCTGCCGGTTGAAATAAAATTTTATGGGTACGGCAAAGCATTTGTTTTAGTTTTTCCTCCCATAAAAATATCGTTACATCGGCAATGCAATATATTTAAGTCGACTTTTTGGGCAGTCCGTGAGAGAAAACTACTGCATCAGTTTACTTCATTTTGGTCTTAAACGAAAGATTGCAATATGTAGATTTGTCAAATTTGGTTTTTGTAACCGCAATTTCTACTAATTAGCGATAATTTAAGTTAAATATTGATTTATGCGCATGCTCAGTGGTATGTTTAAATCTGGCTTTAGAAACTCACTGTTACTACGCATGCTCAGTGACATGTTTTAATGATAAACACGTTCATTCCGAGGATCTCTCTAGATCTCTCTCTGCCATATTTATTTTTATGATAATTATGTTTGTGAAATATAAGATTTAACCTGACGGAAATTGTTTAATTAGCGATAATTTACAATTTAAAAAAATTGCTTTCTGCGCATGCTCAGTGACATTTTTAAATCTGCCTTTTGATGCCCACTATGCACGAGGCCGCTTAAACACATTAATTTGTTTTCGCGCAATATTATGATTTTCAACATCTGGCAATGATGAGTATAATTTGTGTATTAGTACATTTATTTACTATCTAGTTGTCATGTTTTGACGGGTATCAACTAGTTTAAGTTTATAACACGAATGCGTTGAAATATTTAATAAAATGATCTTGAAATAAATTTCTTTTCGAGCAGTATCGGCGAAGTGAGTTCAATATCTTTCCACTTATGTATTCCTCCTTTCTTCTTACCAACATCCCAAAACATTGACCTGTACATAATTTATTTATTTATTTACTTTTTATTAAACTGTTAGACAATGTTGATTTTTTTTTCTATGATGATTGTTTACTGCCTATTAATTAATTGTACATGATTTAGATAAGTATATTTTACTCAGGATTTCCAAAAGAAAATTTTCATGAAACAAATGCTCATTGAGATTGGTTTTATAAGTAAGCCTACCAGTATATTGGTTATCTATCTATATATAAAACAGTTCCGTGACTGACTGACTGGCAGATACGCACAGACCAAACCGCTGGACCTAAAGGGCTGAAATTTTGCATGGCGATTCTTCTTATTGTGTAGGGGTGCACTAAGAAATACTTTTGAAAAATTCCTCTTAGATGTTTTTAAATTAAATTTTTAAGCTGTTTTTTGTAACACTTAAAAAAATATTTGAATTTAAAATAATAATCTGAGGGTTATAAAATTTATATCACAAGAAAGATCATAAAAATTCCTTTAAAATGAAATCTTTTTCGAATCTTTACCTCCATTTTCTGATTTTTGGTGAATTTTTAAAGATTCATGTTTAAAGATTCATGTAGAATTTAATTTATTAAATGCTGATCAAGAGATTTCTTTTCTTTTTGTGATACTTTGAACTAATTTTGCGTCACGTGCATAACAACAAAATAAATTGACCCCCAAAAAATTAAAATACCGTAAAAGATAAAATTTAACCCCTAAACTAATTGAGATGGAATTATTTTAAGAATTAAATTCAAATTTGTATGTTTTATGGATATTAAATTAAACCTATATATAAAACAGCTCCGTGACTGTCTGACAGACCAAACCGCTGGACCTAAAGGGCTGAAATTTTGACAGTGCATTCCTATAATGACATGGATAGCCGCTAAGAAAGGATTTTTAAAAAAAAATTCCATCCCTAAGGGGGTAAACTGGGACACTCCAATACGTTTGCGTGGAAAATCGTATTCTCTGAGACTGTTCTCAGCGTCTCTTTGTGCAGATCTCCGTCAAAAAATGGCTGGGGAAATTTTGGTTATTGACTGAGAAAACGTTCCTCAAACTGCATTATATTAACCGTACTATATTCTTTAGCATGTTCTATTAGATTTAATTTGAATATTTTCTTCCACATTATCTTGTCTATAAAAATATCCGTTACGATTTTCATTGTAATTATCTTAAAATGGACTCCACGGGTATTCAGCTCGTCATATCATATCAGCTCTTCATTAGAAACTAGTCCAGAAAAGAAAAGTAAATGCCGGATATCTCAACTTTTGTATTTATAATATTTTTATTTCACTAATAATTGATTATTCATTAAATACGATTTCCTTTAACATTATTGCTTCCATGATTGATTTAATTAAGATCAAATTGAACGGTCTCAACGAACGATTATATAAATTATTCGGAATTACATTATCCCTCATGATACTTCCAAATCGTCCAATACTATTGCTTCCTGGTGTTGAGATTCTCTGTAATTAATTTTGGCCAGGTACGGAATTAGAATCCACCCTCCTAATCTGGAGATCCGAATTATGACAGTGACGTGAAAATCTTATTTTTACTGACACGTTTACTAAATACAGTCGAACCTCCATATATCGAAGTAGCAAATTGCGCGAAAAAATTTCGATATATAGAAATTTCGATATATAGAATTCAGCTGTCTTATCATAATCCTCCTAAAAAAAAAAAAAAAAATTAAAGCTAATTTTCGTATACGAAACTCTATTTCTAATTTATATGCGAATCCCATTAAATGAAAGTTAATAACTAAAAAATGAAGATTTATTGATTACTACATATCTTTAAAAAAAAACAATAATGCAGAAAGTGGTTACAATGATCACAATTACATTCTTTAAAGAAAAAACTACGAATATCTTGCTGAACAGTTAGTTTTGCGGAAAGTTCAAAGAAATGTTCGTATTTATTCAGTCCACTAAAAACTTCATCAGGGACATTTTCCGCGAATTGAAGTCCACGACGCATTGTTTCAAATGCCAAAAATTGGGAGATTTTATTCTAAAGTGGAATAAAATCTCCAAATTTGTCTTGAAAAAAATTTCGATATGTAGAGATTTTCTCGATATATAGAAACAATTTTTCTATGTAATGAACATGGAAATTTGCTAAGAGTTCGATATATAGAAAATTTCGATATAGGGAAGTTCGATATATGGAGGTTCGACTGTATTTATAAATAGGACTGAAAAAATAAGTGAGAAATAAAATTATGAGAAATAGGATGTTGGAATCAAAATATATTTGAAAGTATGTTTTTGCCTGGTCTGCGCCAATACTATCTCTGTTTTTCGCTTTAAGACCAACTTAACGGACAGAAGCTGTCAAGTACTCGCTGTGAATACAACAGTGCTCATCTATCAAAAAGGAAATAGAAAGACTGAAGTCTTTCCAAACCATTTATTTATTTTTTGTGTGTGCTAATACACCAACCACATTTATTTATAACTGAAAACAGTAGCAGACTAATTACGGATTATAAATGATACCATATACCGGAACATCTCAAAACAGAATATTGCTAAGAAGAAAATACTACGAAATACCCATTATATATATAATTACCTTACGATTCACATGATGTCTTACTATATACGTATTTAACCTGACAGAGGCAGAAACGCGTTTTTTAATTATCTCAGTATCCTACCGTAACTGCCGTTTAAAAGTATATTACCCATTTCCTTTCTTTGATTGATCGCAGCACTTCAAAAGGGGAAGCGCTTTTCTGTGTCTTGAAAAACTCTCCAAAAAATGATGAACAGCGTTAAAACGCCCAATCGGTAACACGTGTGGCATATGTTTTTTCGTGCCATTCGACTATTTCCTGAAACATCGGACTGGAATTACTCGAAAAAAGTGTGAGAAAGTTTTTTCTCCGCTTTTCTCATGATGCGCTATTAGCCAGGTTCGTCGGAGATGGAAAGCATTTGTGGTTATTAAGATGATATTCGGGAAAATTGACCTCCAGTGCAATTTTTTTCGGTTTAAATCCGTTTTTTATTGCATCTTATCAAAGGATTTTCGCCTAGATCTTAAACAAAAGTTTAAGGCTTTTAAGTACATTTAAGTGCCACTTCCAATTTTTTAAGGCTTTCCAGATGAGAATGTAATTCCGAATAATTTATATAATCGTTCGACGAGACCATTCATTTCGATCAGGCCCTGATTTTCCATTAGGCCCGGGCAAAAATTTAAATTTTAAAAGGAAAAAAAGAAAAAAAATTCCCATTTCAATTTATTTTATTTTACCTTTTTTAATAGTAATTTCTTTTATATATCCTTTCAAATTTGATTGATTGATTGGTTCATCATATGTATAGTTATATGTATAGTTCATTATATGTATGTTATAGCGTATATAAGAGATTAACAAGTTTTTCTGGTTGCATGGTATTGGTGTTTTAATGATGAAGGGAATATGTTGTATCGCTTTTCGTTATTGGATAATGTTCTAGGCTTCTACGCTTCTAATAGCCAATTCTTGGTAAAATGGTACATTCACAATGATTAACGATTATTATTTTTTGTGTGTGTCAATTTTGGAAATTTTACGCCCACATCAGTATTAAGGGGCCCCCCATCCCAAGTTGTGCCTATAGTCAAGAATGTTCTAAATCGGGCCCTGATTTCGATCTTTAACAAATGAATCCCTGAAGCAATTATACAGGGTTATCAGGAAAGAACCATCCAATTACAAAATTTAATATTTTCCATAATTGCAAACAGAAAATTTTATTTAATGTCATTGTAAAGGAAAAATGTTAATTTTTTTTTTCACATGGGTTAGATATGGCTTCCTTTAGTCACCCGTATAATATTGCGATATGCCATTTCTTGCCAAACACGATGTAATGTTTCACTATTAACTGTCTAACGTCATAAATTGTAAAACACCACAAATGCGTTGTTTAAGTTCGGGCAAACTTGTAGACAAAGGTATGAACACAACATCATTGACATATCCCCAAAGGAAGAAGTCGCATGGGATTAAGTCCGGTGATCTATAGGAGGGTAGCTGTGTAGGACCACATCATCGGCTGCATTGCGACCAATCCAATGGTGTGGCAGTTTGTGTGATGTGTGTCCAAAATGTTACAAACTAAAAATGTAACATTTTCCCTCTACAACGACATATTTATTACAATTTTCTGTTTGTAATTATGGAAAATATTAAATTTTCTAACCGGATGATTCTTTCCTGATAGCCCTGTATTGTTTTCATATATAACTAATCTCAATGAGCATTTGTTTCATGAAAATTTTCTGTTTCAAATGCTAAGTAAAATATTTTTATCTAAATCATGTACAATCAATAGACAGTATTAATATATAGTGAAACTTCTCTAGTCTGCCACCCTCTAAACGGCCATAATTTGTTTAGAACCGATAAAAGACTCCATACAGCCATTGTTGTAGAAAGTACATCTTTTCGACAGCTACTTTTTTTTCGGAACCACTACTGGTCGCCATAGAGAAGTTCTACTATATATATATATATATATATATATATATATATATATATATATATATATATATATATATATATATATATAATAGTCGACTCCGGTTAATTGGACAACCGGTTAATAGGACCAGCCGATTATTAGGACCAAAATGATCGCGTCCCGATGTGGTCCGATTAACCGGAATCGGCTGTGTGTATATATATATATATATATATATATATATATATATATATATTCATATATATATATATATATATATATATATATATATATATATATATATATATATATATATATATATATATATATATATATATTCACCTTATAATATTTTTAATTATTAAAATATAGTATCATAGAATCTTCTAAATCTTCAAACGGGATTAAAAGATTTAAAAGATTTGTCGCTTAATTTTTTTTTTTAATGCTTACCACTGGAGATCCAACATTTGTTATGCTAAAAGTCTCGTGTTATGAACTACACAATGCAAATTAATCACACCTATGACAAGCTTATCTGATCTATGTTTTAGTAATTTACAAAACAGAAATTGATGGTTTTCATCTCAAACATTTGCCGAAATCCGTAATTGTTCTATAGAGCTGAAAAACATACAGCTTTCTTAAAAACTTTGGAACCAAAAGAAATAAAAAAATTTTAAATACAGGTCAAAGAAAGAAAAAAAAACCTTTATTATTTTTAAGGGTTTCAATGAATTTTTAAAATTAAGTCTATTTCTAAGCTTTCCCGAGGCCCTTGAGAAACCTATAAACATAAAAATGGATAAATTTAATAATTTTTTTCATTTCACTTATATTGCGAAATTTTGAAAGAATCCCACATAATTAGTAAAGAACGCAAAGATGGGGGGAACATTATGAATTTTGTGTAAAAAGTAAAATTTCAAAATGTAATCCAGATTTAGAATCGCAGGATCTTATCAGAAGGCTGTAAACTACATCGCTAGAAAAATTCTTGGTACATGCACTTGTGCTTTAATTAATGTAACGACGTTATCTATTAATAATGCAGTGTCTGTGAGAAAAGGCGAAATCTTTTCGTACAAAATATTTTCCATCCTATTCTAAATATTCCATAATTTGGAACCAATAGAGAAACGTAGATAATGCAAGCAAAACTTGAGCAAATCGATACTACATCGGGAGAATCAGAATGTGTTGCACCCTGACATCACGACACGATGCTATTCATATCTGGATAAGTATTCTCATCCCTATACCACATTGGAATCACTCGTTCTTTATAAAGTAACAGCTGCACGAAAACTGGGACAACAAAAGCTCTATTTTATCCAGTTAGTTTTGATGCTAAAAAATTTTCTGGGGTGAGGTAGAATTTATGAGCTTACACCACGATTAATGCAAAACTTTGGTTAAGGAGCATACTTTGATAGTGGTAGTTAAGGGCTGGTGGCAGACCTGCGGTACAGCGCGCTGGTTTTCGGTGATGAGGGTGCTCGGATCGAATCCCGGCGTCGCGTCACGTAAAATGCCTCCGTTAGTGTCGTCCCTTTATAGGGGGTAATACTGTCTGCCTATATGGTGCTCCCATAATAAAATGGACAGTAAAAATGCGGTGTAGTATAAGCGAATGTTTGACGACAAGTGACTCGGCATTAGTTAAAAAAAATACTTAAATTTTTTTTTTTTCTTCCGTGTAGTTGATTGTAATGGTCTGAAAATGCAGCATATAAAAAATAAACTAGAGTGTCGAAAGATTCCGCCAACCTACGAATTAAGTCAACTTTTGTAGGAACGAAAACTTTAAAATCTTTTACCGGTATTAACGGATTAATTTTGAAAAATGCTCTCATTTGTTTAAAATATTATACTCGTTACTCTGCGTTTTATAATTTTTCAGCAAAATAAGCATTATGTTACTTTCAGAGATTTAAAAAAAAAAAAAAAGAATAGAAAAAAAAAACTCACGTTTTGGTGTTCCTCTCTCCTCTGGCGTGGACCTTTCAATCGATCGGGACTCTTCGGAAAGATTCGGCGTTTCTGACAGTCTGTCGGGTCCGTCGACGATCGAGTCGCTGTCTGTTCGGTCCTCCTTCCCATCCAAGTATCCTCCGGTGCCTCCTGTGCCGTGCCCCATGGAGGACCCCGTCGAGTTGGCTGGACTCTGGTGGAACCCCGATTCACTGCCTTGGTAACAGGGGCCAAGCAGCAAGGACTGGGGCGTCCCGATACCATCGTTTCCAGGTCCCTGGGATCCGTCGAGTTTCACACATTTTGCCGGCACAAAAGCGGACCCATGGAAAGCCCCGTTCCTGTCATCCGACAGCCCCAGGGGTCGAAACGCCCCCGGGTTGAAATAGCTGTTTCTGAACGCGTGGGTGGCTAACAGAGGATGGTGTAGTGACAGGAGCGGCGAGGACAGAGAATAGGGGTCACCTTGTCCGAAAAGAGGTCTGACCGGAAACGTGGGACTCGGGAAAGGGGAAGTTCCTGTTGCCAGTCCTCCACTTTCTTTACCGCCGTCCGTTCTCCCTTGTCGGGTGGCGAAAGATACGTGACTCTGTGAGTGTGGGGTGACGTCACCGCCGCAGGTAGAGCTGAGGACCATCACAGCCGGACTGCCCATCGCATTCGACAGGTATGCGGAACTGTCCAGGCCCCCCATGCACAGACCCTAGAAGAGAAAGGAATCACGTGAGGAATAAAAAACGTAACAGACACAGTGAAACTGTCTTTAACGGGAACTTATCTCAATACTCAGTTGAAGATTCTTTTGTAAATGTTGGTAAACTATGAAATAAAACTGTTTTCTGATCTCGGGACATTTTGATGAGTTTTTAACCTGTTTAACAAGGTAGAACTGACAGGTTCCTGCGCGAATAACTACAAATAGAATGGAAAAGGCAAAAAGGAACTGAAAATAGATCAAGAGATAGTTAATATCAAGAAAAGAGACAGTAATATCAGAAAGTACATTAAAACTTATCGGATTTTTTAAAATGTAAAATATTTTCTACAACTTATTCTCTGCAAAACTTTTTAAATGTCCTTTCCTAAAATATCACACGCACCTTTCGAAAAAGTAAATTACAAGTGTCCGTTATTGAGAGGTTACATTGTATAATATAATATGTAAGTTATGGGTATCTAATTGATGTTAAACCAATGAAAAAAATGCGACGCGAAAACAGAAAGAAGTGAAAGTTCACTCAAGAACAACATGAATAAAAATATAATACTAAGTAAGCTCATAAACTATATCAAACTTATAAACATAGAAACTAAAATTATCAGGTAGGATTACTTACTATATTCTACAGAAAGGAGACAGCATTAAATAAATAAATAAATAAATCTCCTATAAACAGCTTCACTCCAAACAACAATTTGTGATTAAGCTCACCCACAGCCTTTGGATGAGGGAAAAGATAATTGAGAACAGCGTACAAGGCACAAAATCACAAACTTCGTTTTTAATTTCAAAGAGAGTATTCTCCATTAACCCTTCTCTCTTATTCTTCGCTTCGCTGAGACTGCAAAGGATTCTTTTCTCTATCTCTTTCTCTCATCCGTTTTGGATTCAGAAACTCAAATGCTCTTTTATAACTTTTTTTTTTAATAAAAAAAAAAAGGTCGTATTCTAATTTGAGCAGTGCACAAAATAAATGATGCTAAACTGTCACGCTCCTTTTCAGGTGAAAAGAAGGGTAGCTTAGCATGACAAAGACCAATTGTACTGCGGGGAAAAGTTTCCCGAAACAAACCTTGAAGTTACAGACCTTTCTCCCAGGAGATAGCCCAACACTTTCGTTTCGATTCGTAAATTAAAAGATTGGTAAATCACCCGATGGATTTCTCTGTTTGCAGTCAGCATAAGGAAAAGATTGATAAATGAAATCGTCATTTTATTAGTTAGTGTTGGTGATTTCGAGTTCAAATACTACGTGTTTTGTGTCACAACATTTTCTGCTCAAGAATTATACATTTACCTCATTTAACGTTGCATAACCAGGCCTATTAGAAGAAAAATGAGTTGCTAGTAAGGCAGATCCATTATTTGTTCCCGTTGTCAAAACTATGCCAGCTTTTTCAGTAACAAATTTTATTAATCAGGTAAGCAATAAGTTCATTTTGATTTTCAAATTAGAAAATTCAACGTAAACGTCTATTCTGAAACAAAAAATAATCGTACGAAATTTTTTTCGCCTACTGTAGTTTTAAAGTAATGGAAGGTTTAAGTGTAGGTGCTACAGCTGATCTTAAATGCAGTGACACTGCAAATGAAGATACGTAATCTGGGAATAGATTCCGACAATAATTCAAAACTTATTAACAGGAAAAAAATATCTATGTTGAAGGAATCACTTTTAACGTTGGTATGTGGGAATAAGGTGTCATCTGAAAAACAATAGCGCAATTTTTTTATATGCGCGTCGGATCCTTGATCTTCAACATACTGATGTCACCTCCGAAGCATTAATAGGTTAACCAATGATTTATTTTAAAAATATATACCGCATCGAGTAGGTTGCATTATTTTCAGATGATATTTTCATTTGCTGGTTGTTAGAGGCATAACATTTCGCCAGTAACTTGAAGTATTACCCACAGGGAATGACAATTCTTACGATGAAGGAGATCAGATTCAGTTAATTTCATCAGTTTGGTCGGAGAAGAGCCTGAAACGTTCCCAAAATACAAAATTTTTGTAGGACTGAAGAGCTTCAATTTACGTGGTGTCTTACAGTAACTGTTTCACAAATTTTTTCCTCTGTTGCGAATTATTACACAATAATATGATTTATAATTTTAAATCTTTCCAGAAATCAATGTCTTTCCTATAGCCTTTTTGAAGTTCTCATATATATCTCATCTTCAATATATATTAATCTGGAATTTTGTTCGTATGAATTATTTAATACATATTGAATAATAAAATAAATACTTTTTTATGTGTTATTAAATACAAAATAATAGAGGTAAAATTGGGTTTGTTTGTTTACTCTGTTACATGCGTAATGAAATTTTATTTGCTTAGAAGTTTTTGAAAACTCTTCTATGTCTTCGATATTATATATATATATATATATATATATATATATATATATATATATATATATATATGATAATTTCGGGGAAATTCTATAATTTCTACATAGCCTGAATTATTTGCTTATTAGTTTTTGAAAACTCTTCTATGTCTTCGAGATATATGTATATATATATATATATATATATATATATATATATATATAAGAATTTCGGGGAAATTCTATAAATTTTACATAGCATGAATTATGAGATAAGTATACAATGAACCAATTTGCACTAATAAAAATAAAAGTTAGAAATAAAATACAAACCAAAACCAAGAATTTCATCATGGCTCATACACTGAGGAATAAAGCAATCTTTTTCAGGAGAAAAATCGACACATCTCTGAAAACTTAACTTGCTATGGTACACAGGGCCATATTTGGAATAACCGTGTTTGTCTAATATTTTGTATTCACCCATAAATAAATTGGCCCGAATAATCAGAAATTAAGAGTATATAACAGTTTGTTCATTTTAATCCCTTTCTTGCAAACTATATTGTTATATATTATCAATTCTCTCCTTTACAGAGACTACAATGTAACTAAGTGAACCTGAAGCAGTTGTATTTTCAAAGTGAAAATTTTACTCATATATTAACAATTTTTTTTTATTCTTGTGCAACGGGATCTGTGTGGTTTCTTAAATATAATTAATTGGGTTTGTTAGTTTCGTTCAGTGGTTTAAGCAAGTTTGTGCACTTTCTGCCATATACCATGCACAACTAAGATAATCTCATCTTCAATTCTATCTGCAGTTTCAAGCTTACTAAAAGCAAAACGTATAATACGTCTCATTCCTTAAGAGTCTAAACCCAGTTCTAACCTGAGTGCACCCTTGCTTCTTCTTCTTTACTTTCAGAATTCCCTTCGAATGTTTATAGTAGTGCATCAGTGACCTTACAAAATTACAATGCTTATGTAAAGCAATAGAAATTTTCGTCTCTGCATTTTTCCAATCATAGATTATCAAATGTTTTTTAAATCCTTACTTATTCTTATTAAGATAGATGTTTAAATAAGCAGAACAGATCTTTAAATGTTTTTAAAAATTTGCTTCCTCTTCTTTACTTTCAGAATTCTATTCGAATGTTTGTAGTAGCGCTTCAGTTACCTTACAAAATTACAATGGTAATGGAATGGAAATTTTCCTCTCTGCATTTTTTCTAATCAGATAGTCAAATTTTTTTAAATCCTCATTGATTCTTATGGAAACAGATGTTTAAAGAAACAGAACAGACCTTTAAATTTTTTTAATTACTATTTTAGCAGGTATTTTTCTTTAGGGAATTAAATAACTGATGCCTATAGTTAATAAAAATTATTTTCTAAAAAAAAAAAAATTATATTAAAAAAGATTTTTGGAATATACGCGCACTGCATTAAAGGATGTATTTTAAAACCTAATACAGAATTTAAAATTATGCATTTACTAATATATGATTAGAAAAATACTGAAAAAAAAATCCGCATAGCTTAACATTGAATGAAAGTTCTGTCGTGTTAAACAGATGACCCGAGCCGCTTGAAGGAGGTTTTAAAATTGGACGGTGTGTAGTTACATATTTAAAGTAAGCCTAGTTAATTCGGTTTTCTCAGAACCAAACTTTAGGTTAGTATTTTTAAAAAATTATTTGTATTAGCAGAATAAAAGATTTTTTAATTCCCTCTTTCTACAAACTCACATCCATAGGCGTAGCGTCGGGGGGGGGGGATGTGCCCCCCAATTTAACTTGAAATAAATTAGAACGTTAATAGAAATTCAGTTAAAATTGGAAAATTGTGAAAAACTTTTTAATACAGTTGTTTTTCCCCCGCTCTTTCAAACTGTGAAACTGATGATTCCGATTATGTCTTTAGCCTTAACATAGTTTTTAAGAATGATATGATCCATAACATAAATTCGATGCTATATTTTTTTTCTCATTTTATTTATATTATATTTATTTTTCTCATTGTATGACTTTTAATACTACTCAAACATCAATTCTACTGTTATTCAATTTAAAAAAAATCTTAATATTTCATATTTTAAGGACCGTACGACAGTCAATGCGCTGAGTAGGGCCCTAACTGAATTCAATTCGTGCCTCCCCCAAAAGTTAGAAGCACGCTACGCCTATGCTCACACCCCTCCCTAATATCTTGCTATACAAAGCAACGTATTTAAAACCTAAGTTATTAAACATGCTTAAATAAAATTTTGCTATATAATAAATAAACTGCCAGACTGAATTTATTTTTTTTCTGGAGTACAATGATTACTTTCCACTTGAAACAAAAATTATAGATTGAAGATTTTCCCCCCCCTTGCTACGCCAAATCAGAGGCGAAATCAGAAACCCCCATTCGTCTCGGTTCTGGTTGAGGATGTCGCGTTGAATGTAATCTTAAATATAATGTTATCTTTATTTTTACTGACACTTTAGGTCCTGAGAGGAGGGAAATTAATTTGGTTTGATCAAGCATTTAAAAATTAAACATTATGAAATATGATTAGTGTATAAAATATTAATGACCCTGTTATAATCAAACATAATTCACTTCAAAACGTGCATTCATGTCTTTAATATAGCGTAAGTGAAAAGACTACAGCATGTATATTCACAGGGGTGACATTATCTAACTGCAGCATGTACATTAATTGCACGTTGTGAAAAAGTGAACGGATGTAAGACTTTCTCACAATAGCCTGGTAACTAAATAGGGAGAGCCCCTGTCTCGGTACAAAATGATCCAAAATCGATCTAGACAGAAATTACTTACATGAAATTATGAATAACTAGGACTCTCCTCCTAGAATACTTTTAACAGGTACAGTAACCACCGCTTATAGTGTTCAGTGGTTATAAGAATCAACCGTTTATAAGAATCAATATCGCGAAAACAAAAACAAATGTATTGTTTACATGTTAAAATTTTCGTTTTAAAGAATCAATCCACCGGTTTTAAGAATCAGTTTACACTCTTCGCTTTCCATTCATTTTTCAAAAAAAGCCACTTAAACCCTCAAAAGGCACGAAGTTCTTTCTTTATTTTTTTTTCAAAGAAAGAGTGATAAGATGGGATGGAATATAGTCGTAAAATTCTTCCCTTTCTTTGTTAGACATAACATAATAGTTTCCCCTTAAACTCTTTAAGCACAACACTGTCCTATTAGCTTGACCCCGGGGCATCTCTACCCGTTCGGGTCTGATTTCACTTTTCTCCATTGACAAACAAAAATCGGGACTCTTTTTTCCCACCTCCCACATCCTGGTCGCGACTTCCTGGACCCTGAAACACATAAATCTTCGGCGAAGTGTCCACTATCACTTAGGCAAACTTGACATTAGTAGATTCAGCACGTTATCAAACCGTGAAACGTAAGCTAGAAGGTGAATCTTCGTCTGAGACTATTAGAATTGAAAGAGATATAAACACTGTTTATACCTCCTGAAAACTTCATAGCGTCAAACTACCATAGAAAACATTTTCTTGCTCCCTTCCTGTAGTTGAAATGTTAAAACTGTTAAGCAGATATGTTGTTACAAATATTGGATTTTTTTTTTCTTCTCTTACTATAATCATGTGTATGTTCTTATAGGTCTAGAAATTTAGTTGTATTTTTTAAATTATAAAAAATAATTTTAATAAAAGATAATTAACGTAAATTAAAGAGCATTTTATTGTAAATTATCTAATATATGTATATATATAGATACGTGTGTGCCTGTCCAAAAACCTAAATTTCGGCTATAAGAATCAACCGCTTATAAGAATCAAAAACAGTAATAACAAACGTGATTCTTATAAGCGGAAATCACTGTACTTATAATAAAGCTTTAGTGTTACTCGAGTGAAAAGATGATATTAAATTGAAATTATCTGTTGTTTTATTAATGTTTTTGATACGTATAGCAAGCAAGAAAAAAAATATAAGTCACACATTTATTTTTCTGGGTTTAATGAGTAAATTTTTTCAAACGAAGATCTCTTTTTTACAGAATATAAAAAATCTTATTTTGTCAATTGTTCTTTTACAGAAAAATTAAGAGATATTTAAAAAAATTAAAAAATTCTACAACAAAAATTATAATTTTAAGCCAGGTTTCTAACAATTTTAGGGCAATGAAGTAATCAAAGTTTATTTTCGATTGAGGTCGATAGAATTTAAATGTAAATATTTATTTAAAGTTGAGTAAATATTATACAAGTAACATTGTATATCTCTTGCTGATGCTGAGTAAGTGTAATGCTCCTATCGGAATCCCGTATCTTTTGGAAGTGCAAGAGCCTGTTTGTTATAGTACTTTGGTCGACACATTTTAACTTGAGTCAACATGTTTGACCTCTGACCCTGTAAACATAGTCTTAGAAATCCAACTTTGAGTAACTGCCTGAAGAGATAATGAACTACGAGTCCATGCTACCGATTAAGGGATTGCGATGTAATCTTTAGATGCCTTTCCCTAGGAAACTGATAGTTTGTTGTTATATACAGTACTGCAGAAGAAAGGTAGTGCTTTATATTCTTCGAGAATTAAAATGCTCTAGGCTGTGCTAACTGACAAGAGAAAATGTTAGTGTACGTGCCAAAGATATTTGATGACCGTTTCTGTTTGAGGCAAGGATAAAATAAAATTAATAAAACGAAATACAGTATTATATTTCCATTTATGATTTCCATGATTTGATTACACAATTAAAATGCATTACTGTTGGTATATTTTTCTCTTAAACTTGTAACTATTTAAAAAAATGGGAAAAAAAAATCAGTTCTATGACGTATTTATAACTTGGGGATTGCAAAGTTAGTCATATCGAGAAATAAAACTCAAAAAATTGTATATGATGATAATATAATGCATAAATTTATAGTTTGTGTATAAAAATTTTCAACTGCGAGTTAGGGAAAATTATCTAAAGGAGAGTAAGATATGCTGATAAAATTATTTTACATGAGAAAATATGAGCACACTCTCAAAATATGCGTTTGTATGTCATATGAAGTATGTTGCTTTTGGAATTCGTTGTATATTATTATGCCGTAAACGAAAATATCTTCGATAGATTGTTTGTAACAATGATCGCTTTATCTTTAACACTTTATTATCTATCTATTGAAAGTACAACATTTGTTGGAGGCACTTTTAACTAACATAAATTAATGAAATGTACCTAGTAAAAAAAAATTTAATCAAGTTCAGCGAATTCTCGACTAAAATGAAAGGGAGATATATGCTTATCTTCAGAGAGCATTATTTACTCAGTTTTTCTCCTCTCTGCATGTTTTTATAAACCAAATAGCTTATAAGATTACAGACTACGTGTAAAAATATATGTATGAACAAGCATTTCTGCTCACAAGTATGGACGAACGTATTGTATGAAATATTACAAAACTATAACATATATGCCAAAAAATCTTAGTTTAGATAATTTTTCACACAACTACGAAATTAAAGTACCTTTTAATCAAAGCATATAACATAAGATAAGCTTTTCGCTTTGATTTATATTCCTCTAGTTGAATAACTCAAAAAATGTATACATACATATCTTTAAATATCTGAACAATATGCAAGTATGTTCTTTACGTATGTATGTGTTACGTATGTATGTTCTTTACGCAAGTATGTGTTTCTGTGAATAAAATTGTCACAGATATGTGAAAAATGTATGAATCCCTTTTAACGTTTGCAGTTTTCATTTCATGTCTCGCTAGCTTAATTATTTGAAAACACACACACACAAACAAACAAAAAAAAAAAACCCATCGTAATAGACGAAAATATGGCAACTATAAATGGTTAATGAAAACTGACTTAAGTTCATATATATATATATATATAAGTTCTACTCATCATCATCTCTGACATTTATTAGGAATCTTGCAGGACACACAATTTCTCCAGCACTTTTTTAAAGTACAATTTTTTTTGTCATTATTTTTACCATCAAGTTTTCTCTAAAACATAAAATTACTTTGTCACTTTGTCCATAGTTAAAATGCAAACATTGTATCCAACGCAAGCTAATATCATTCATAAAGTAATACCAATCATTATTCAACAATTACAAAACAATGAGTTTCGAAATGAATATAAAACAGATCACTGAGAATAATTGCACAATTCCTTACCTGCAAACCTGGAAACTTGAGCCCTTGTGGGAAAAGGCCAGTCCTGGTTCGGAACCGATCACTGTGACTACTCATGTTTGTTTGAAATAAGTGTTTAGTTTATTAAAAGTTAAATGTCAACATCAAGTATCTTGTCTACTTTGATGAACGATAACTGAAGCCCTAGTTAGTAATGAACATCACTTAACACAAGTTCTTAAAATACTCTTCACTCTTCTTCTGACAGGATAAGTTTGTGCGAGTGTCCACAAAAGGTTATTTCGTCGACGGACTAATAGCTACGGAATTAATCTTGAGAGTGACAAGCTGCCTTTTCTTACGCGGATACATAGTGAAGTCAAGTTCCGAAATCGAGAGAACAAAAGCGACGTCCATGATTTTCAAGTGCAAAGTCTATCCATCATAGTGTTTGTTGCAGTACGCACTGGAGATCAGTCCACTCAGCACCGCTGGGAAAACTGCCGACCACCCAAGTCCAAGTCTAGTGTATCACTGAACTCCAGTTCCGTTCTGGCGAAATCCTATTAGAAGCAAGTACTCTTCCCCACTCTAGTCCCTCTTCAAAACTCTTCTCACCCTGTTCATCTGCAGTCAGAAACTCCCCCTCCGAGGGGTGCTCTGCGTCCCCCCTCAGAAGTTGTAACCCCCCGCTGATTGGCTACAAGCTCTGTTCTCTGTGTGGCCGACTTTCGGATTCTCGGCAACTTCCCATTGGTCGAGGGTAGCCAGCGGGAGGCGTGGCGCGAGGGTGCAGCTTCCAGACTCCGACCTGTATGGGTGTGTTATAAGTGAAGTCCGAGATAGAGTTTTGTCACACGTGTGGGAAGGATGGGGTTTGGGAGGGGGGAAACCACCATCTATTACAGTGATTAGAGGTTGTACTTTTGTGGCTAGAAGAGGAGAGGGGGGGGGGAGACTTTCTTTTGCCACCGTAACTTTAATTGAAGGGAGAGTATAGAGCTGTCACTTGTGGAGAAAGTGAGCTATGAGGAAAGTTAACGACTCTTTAGTACATGCCATGTATTTTGCTGGACTCGGTAGCTAGCTAGCATTCTTTTGTGAACTTTACCCGCAAATAGTTGCAGAGATGGGAACTGCCTGGTTACTCCAGATAAAGTATAGAAAAGATACTCCATCAGGGAGTGTGGAAGCGTCTCTGGTGTTTATTTATTTTTTTTTTTAAATGACAGTGTAAATCATGGGGAGTACTGATCATTAATTTGCAAAGAATATTTACACACAAATGACTAGAGAAAATGGGAATCGACTTGGTGAAAGTATTTTCGTTAATCATGAATTTAAAAGAAAATCATGAGGGGGGTTTAACAGCACAAATATATATATATATATATATATATATATATATATATATATATATATATATATATATATATATATATATATATGTATATATATGTATATATATGTATATATATATATATATATATATATATATATATATATATATATATATATATATATATATATATATATATATATATATATATAAAATTTATTTTCCCTGGAGAAGTTACGTACATAACAGTAATTGGATCAGTAATAAGTAAATGTTAAAATCATTAGTTCAGGGGCATGACCAAAATTCTTAAGTGCCTTCGAACGTGGACTGCGTATTTTAATTTTTAAATATATCACTCATATTTTATATCTATTTCACATAATTTTAATACGTATTTGAAAATCATCTAAAGCTTTTAGCAATGTCTTGAGATTATATCCATTGTACTTTAAGAGTTTAAGGAATTCTTCTTTAAACATGTAATATGAAAAAATATTTAAAAAAATCTTTGACCGTATTTTGCCCAACACACGTGAATATATTCCTACTACGCTACTGCTGATATCGTAAAAAGCTGATACTTGTTTAAATTAAAAAAAAAAAAAAAAAAAAAAAAAAAAAAACTTTGATAATTTAAGATTTGTTAAACAAAATCATGTTTAAATGTTAATGATTTAAAATTTAAGCATCAAAGGGAAACATAGAATTAAGATTTAATTATAATATAGACTTAAAAAAAAGTCTTTAATATGAAAAGAATGTCATAGAAAGACAACTGATCGTGATGAAATGGAGATTGGTAGTTGATGAACTGAAGTCAGTAGAAATTTACGAATGAAATCATTTAAAGCATCATTTAGTACTTTTCATATCACTAAGCTTTTGGATTATGTATTTTTGAAGAATCCTGAACCGTTTACTAATTCTCAAAGGCCGTTTTCAGTAATTAGCTCTCTCTGAATCAAAGTGTAAAATCAAAGGCTTAATTATTGCGATGACAGTCTGGTTAGTTCTTTCTAAGCCCTAAACGTTGCTCTATTTTCATTTGGATTGGATCCGACAGAAAATCTAATAAGTTTTTTCGGGAATATTAGTACCGTAAAATCTCGACTATAATATGCACCCGAGTACAATACGCATGCTTGATTTTGCGCGAAATTTTCGGCAAAAATTTAAATTCGACTATAATACGCACCCATAAATTTTCAATATTTTACTTAAAAATTGCACAAATATTTATGAACATAAATAAAATTTGTAATAAAGAAAAAGAAAACGTCAAATTCGGTAGGAAAAAAAATACTTAAATTGTTAATTCAAGACAAACAATACTGTCAAATTATCAGTCTTAATAACTTAATCACTATAATACAGCTCATCTATTGTTGTTGCGTCCCTGTCATAATTATTGTTGCTGTCGTAATATATATATAGCCATCATCATCCCCACTTGACGATACGAACTGCGAGTTCCGTTTGTTTAAAAGGAATACCTGCTTAGTAAACGGGTGGATGAATCGCGGAGTGCAGATGCGCACGCACCCGTGTTGCGACAATGTCTTACTGCTGCTGTACGTTCATTTATCCAATGTTTAAAACCCCGGAGTTTTTTTTTATACGCGAGTATAATACGCATCCTCATTTTTGAGGACTAAAATGGGGAAAAAAAAGTGCGTATTATACTCGAGATTTTACGGTTACCAAAAGTATAAAATTCATCAATCGTAACAAGGGTAATAATAGTCCAATGGCAACATCCAAGTATACCTCTCTTAAAATTTCGAGATGAAAAATCCTTGAAGACCCTTTTTTGTTCCTGGCTATTACACATGTGTCCTGCGCCGTTTTGGATCTTTGCCCGGAGGTAAGTGCTCCCTCTGCACTTCAAGAGTTGAAATTTAAAAGGTAGGAAACGTATAATGAAAAGCTTCCTTTTATTTTATCTTTTCTGCCAGCTAAGGCAACTAGATTGAGAAGGCTAATGCCCTTCGTGCTAACCTTAAACGTATCAAGGCGTGCTTGCCTAGGAGCTAACAGTAATTATCCAATCGTGAAATTTTATTTATCTTTAATTAATTTATTTTCTTTAACTTAATTATTCCAATAAAATCTCCCCTCTTGCTATTTTTAGCTCCCCCATGGGACTTGACAATTATCTCAATACGAATTTTTATTATCTAATTAAAAGCTTTTTCTTAATATTTCTTAAAATCTTTATGTTCTGCTAAGGGCTTATTCACTTATCTTTAAATTTTAATGCCTTGTTAAATTAATTTTTCTCATTTTTATAGTATTAATCTTAAAATTTTTCTTAGTCAGAAAGTTAAAATATTATCTCTCAATTTTAATTTTCTACTCATTTAGTTTTTTAATTGTTTTATTCTTTATCACTTAAATTTTCAGTACCTTGTTAAATTTAATTTTCTCATTTTTATATTTTCTTATTAAAGAAAAATTAAAATATTATCTCTCAGTTTTAATTTTCTACTTGTTTAGTTTTTAATTATTTTATTCTTTATCACTTAAAATTTTTAATACCTCGTTAAATTCAATTTTCTCATTTTTATATTTTCTTATTTAAAAAAATTAAAATATCATTTCTCAATTTTAATTTTCAACTAGGTTAGTTTTTAATCATTTTATCCTTTATCACTTAAATTTTTAATACCTTGTTAAATATAATTTTCTCATTTTTCTCTTTTCTTATTAAAGAAAAATTAAAATATTATCTCTCAATTTTAAATTTCTACTTGCTTAGATTTTTAATTATTTTATTCTTTATCACTTAAATTTTTAATACCTTGTTAAATTTAATTTTCTCATTTTTATATTTTCTTATTAAAAAATTAAAATATTATCTCTCAATTTTAATTTTCTACTAGGTTAGTTTTTAATTATTTTATTCTTTTTCACTTAAATTTTTAATACCTTGTTAAATTCAATTTTCTCATTTTTATATTTTCTTATTTAAAAAAATTAATATATTACCTCTCAATTTTAATTTTCTACTTGTTAATTTTTTTAAATACTTTATTCTTTTTCACTTAAAACTTTTAATACTTTGTAAAATTCGATTTTCTCATTTTTATATTTTTTTATATAAAAAAAATTGAAATATTATCGCTCAATTTTAATTTTCTACTTGTTTAGTTTTTAATTATTTTATCCTTTATCACTTAAATTTTTAATACCTTCTTAAATTAAATTTTCTTATTTTTATGTTTTCTCATTACAAAAATTAAAATATTATCTCTCAGTTTTAAATTTCTACTTGCTTAGATTTTCAATTATTTTATTCTTTATCACTTAAATTTTTAATACCTTGTTAAATTAAATTTTCTTATTTTTATGTTTTCTCATTAAAAAAATTAAAATACTATCTCTCAGTTTTAAATTTCTACTTGCTTAGATTTTTAATTATTTTATTCTTTATCACTTAAAATTTTTAATACCTTGTTAAATTTAATTTTCTCATTTTTATATTTTCTTATTAAAAAAATTAAAATATTATCTCTCAATTTTAAATTTCTACTTGCTTAGATTTTTAATTATTTTATTCTTTATCACTTAAAATATTTAATACCTTGTTAAATTCAATTTTCTCATTTTTATATTTTCTAATTTAAAAAACTTAAAATATTATTTCTCAATTTTAATTTTCTACTTTTTTAGTTTTTAATTACTTTATTCATTTTCACTTAAATTCAATTTTCTCATTTTTATATATTCTTATTAAAAAATTAAAATATTATCACTCAATTTTAATTTTCTTCTTGGTTAGTTTTTACTTATTTTATTCTTTATCACTTAAATTTTTAATACCTTGTTAAATTCAATTTTCTCATTTTTATATTTCTTATTGAAAAAAAATTAAAATATTATCTCTCAATTTTAATTTTCTACTTGGTTATTTTTTAATTATTTTATTCTTTATCACTTAAATTTTTAATACCTTGTTAAATTTAATTTTCTCATTTTTATATTTTCTTATTAAAAAAATTAAAATATTATCTCTCAATTTTAAATTTCTACTTGCTTAGATTTTTAATTATTTTATTCTTTATCACTTAAAATATTTAATACCTTGTTAAATTCAATTTTCTCATTTTTATATTTTCTAATTTAAAAAACTTAAAATATTATTTCTCAATTTTAATTTTCTACTTTTTTAGTTTTTAATTACTTTATTCATTTTCACTTAAATTCAATTTTCTCATTTTTATATTTTCTTATTAAAAAATTAAAATATTATCACTCAATTTTAATTTTCTTCTTGGTTAGTTTTTACTTATTTTATTCTATATCACTTAAATTTTTAATACCTTGTTACATTCAATTTTCTCATTTTTATATTTCTTATTGAAAAAAAATTAAAATATTATCTCTCAATTTTAATTTTCTACTTGGTTATTTTTTAATTATTTTATTCTTTATCACTTAAATTTTTAATACCTTGTTAAATTTAATTTTCTCATTTTTATATTTTCTTATTAAAAAAATTAAAATATTATCTCTCAATTTTAAATTTCTACTTGCTTAGATTTTTAATTATTTTATTCTTTATCACTTAAAATATTTAATACCTTGTTAAATTCAATTTTCTCATTTTTATATTTTCTAATTTAAAAAACTTAAAATATTATTTCTCAATTTTAATTTTCTACTTTTTTAGTTTTTAATTACTTTATTCATTTTCACTTAAATTCAATTTTCTCATTTTTATATTTTCTTATTAAAAAATTAAAATATTATCACTCAATTTTAATTTTCTTCTTGGTTAGTTTTTACTTATTTTATTCTATATCACTTAAATTTTTAATACCTTGTTACATTCAATTTTCTCATTTTTATATTTCTTATTGAAAAAAAATTAAAATATTATCTCTCAATTTTAATTTTCTACTTGGTTATTTTTTAATTATTTTATTCTTTATCTCTTAAATTTTTAATACCTTGTTAAATTTAATTTTCTCATTTTTATATTTTCTTATTAAAAAAATTAAAATATTATCTCTCAATTTTAAATTTCTACTTGCTTAGATTTTTAATTATTTTATTCTTTATCTCTTAAAATATTTAATACCTTGTTAAATTCAATTTTCTCATTTTTATATTTTCTAATTTAAAAAACTTAAAATATTATTTCTCAATTTTAATTTTCTACTTTTTTAGTTTTTAATTACTTTATTCATTTTCACTTAAAATTTTTAATTCCTTGTTAAATTCAATTTTCTCATTTTTATATTTTCTTATTAAAAAAAGTGAAATATTATCTCTCAATTTTAATTTTCTACTTGTTTAGATTTTTAATTATTTTATACTTTATCACTTAAATTTAAAATTTTTTGAAATTCCTTATCTTAAATTTTCTTAATTTAAAATTTTATTTAATGCGCACTTGTAACTTGATAACAAACTACCTTGGAACAGAAGATAAAGTCGCAAAGACCAAGGAACTCCTTGGTCTTTGAGACTTTATCTTCTGTAGACCAAGGACACTTGACCCCGCACCTCCAGAGGCAAATTTGAGAACTTGGAGGACATTGAAGCCACGACAGATTTTTCGTGCAACGGCCGCCATTAGCGGACATGGCGGTGGATTTGTCAGCGCCCGACATCGAAATAGAGACGTTCAGATCTCTGGCTCGCTGCTTTTTGCCAACTGGGCCCTTTACTGGTTCACAGTCTTAATTCACTGGCATCGGAAAATTGGGGCACTATGGCTAATATAGTTTTTAAATTAGGTT